>CANTUV010000050.1:0-1200000 GCA_947685225.1 Garcia nutans
TTTCTTTTATAGAAAAGTGATATTATTATTAAGAAAAAATAAATTGGGAAAAATCATGATTCGGATGCAAATTACCCAAGCCAAAAGGCTACCCCAATTACACCCTCAACTAGTTATCACCAACACATGTTAAAGAATCCCAATCACAAGAAAAATCGAAGGACAACCAAACACTCTTAATAAGAAACAACTAAGATAGTATTACAGAACAAAGTTACTAAGAAAGACACTAAAATTTTATCACAACTACTAATAAATCAAAGAGGATCTACAGCAAAACAATTGATCTACTTGTTGTGACTGTGTACAGATGAGCTACACAGACCTGGTGATGGTGATTCACAAAATAAAATATGCAAAACCAACATCTCCAATGAACATGAGAATAGATAAGAACAATTTCTGGTTGCAGAGAGTCCCAAGCATCCGTAAGAGTTAACTGAAAACCAGAGATAACACAGAAGCCCGCAAATCTGCACAAAACTCAACTGCAATTGGAGAACCACAAATTACAAAAATTTGATATCTAGCATGATGAAACAGAGATATACGCAACCATGGATCCAAAGATGAGCCAACGAAAGCCACCAGAAGAATGGCTAACTGATTACCCAATTTCTAGAAAGACTGTACTAAAGAGAAGGCCCAAGGTTAATAACTAAAAAATTACACCCATTAGATCTTTCTTGCCTTATGATGTCGTTCAATCCCTGACAGACTTGGTCTTTGTCATTTGTTGCAAATAAACCCATTATTGAACCAAGTTTTCAAGTCTTTTCTACCTCCATTCCCACTATGTCTGACGAGCGGTATTAGCTACCTTAGTCTCTATAGAAGGCAACGAGTTCTCAGGTTCTATCTGGACAAAAGAGCCCAACAATTTGTTGCTAATGATCCGATTCATATTTTTAATGTTGGAATCAGATTGTCATCTGCAAGGAACAATGAGGCTACCTTTCACTAAAAATTTATATTTGGGTTTAGATATCTTACTCAAGGAATTTATATAATTAAGCTCAAGGTCTGATTCTATTGCAGGTGCATCTTCTTCATGATCCTAAAAATGCCGAAGTGAAGATTCTTGTTAGATGCCGAAGTGATGGGTTTATTTGGGTTTTGATTCTTGTTATCGTGATGGGTCTGGCTCTTTTGATGTGCTGCTTAGCAAACGCGATATTTAATCTTCTCTCTCTCTCTCACTTTTTTAATTTAGATTTAATAAAATAAATATCTAATATATAACTGCATAATATATAATATATATTAGTAATATATATTATACTCTATAAGATATAATATAAAATATATATCAGAAATATTCATAAATTATATTTTTAGTCAAATTCAAAGACAAATAATATTAAAACGTAAAAATATAAAATTGAAAATTTCTATAAAAAGAAAAAAAACAAGCTAATTTTCTCATTTTAAAATGCAAAGCCTAATACTAACCTCTAATTATATCGTGCCAACTCTTTTTTTCCTTTTTCGTAACCTGTAACTTCTTTGTCTCATCGAATTCTTGTCGGAGGAGTTTTTTAATTAGCTTAATATCAAATACAAATTCTAAGGCCAAGAAGAATTTCCATAACCCATGAAAGACAATAGTAACACACCAACCCCCCGCCCCCCCCCCCCCCCCCCCCCCCCCCCCCCCCCCCAAAAAAAAAAAAAAAAAAAACTTAAGTCTCTCCTTTGAATATTAATTGTTTTTATATTAAATAATATTATAGACAATCTTCTTTAGCAATATGAATTCTGAAGTTTTGAATTTGTTATCATATGATTTGGACTAGGCTCTCATAATTTGAGCTGAAACTTTGGTAATTTTTTTTGTTGCTATCATTCATAACTGGATTTAAGGGAGAAGGTTAATTAAGGATATGATCAGCGAGTAATCCCAAATTGATATGATCAGCGAGCAATCCCAAATTGATTAAATATAACTAAGTTGAGAGATTAATATGAAAATGAGTTTATCATTTTTCATTGTTAAAATTTATTAAGACTAGTTCTACTAAATATCCATTCATTTCCATTAATTATCTGAAAAATATAAAGGCTAAATTAAGTCTCTTTCTATTTATTTAATTTAATGCAAGATCTTTACTCTAACAATTATTATTCCTTAAGAAATATTTCTGTTGTACACGCCTTGACTCTAATTTTGATTCCTTTCATTAATCTTTCTGGATTTTGTAATAATTAACATTGAAATTTCAAAGTATAATAGTTTGATGGTTTTGATTAATTTTATTTGAAAAACTATCATCATTTCTACTTGATTTAAAATTTATAATTATTTAACTTGGCAGATGAGAAAATGAATATAAAATATCAAGAAAACAAGAACAAATAGACATATATGAAGAATTACTGCTGCAAATGCAAGATTATTAGAATTGGCATATGCAGACAAAGAATTTGCCAACTAACCAATAAGGAACAGTCCAAACTCTATAATCACAAAAGGCCTTGTCCTGCAAGCTCAAATCTGCAATGCCAGGCTGTGCCTTCCCCAGCCAATAGAGATGGACCAATCCAATGTGCCAACACTTAGGTTGATTAAGACTCAAAATCCATTTTTTTAAAAAGAAATCATCGATTTTTTAATCCAATTTAATTAAAATATTCATCTATAAAAACCCTCAACGCACTTCACCAATGCCACCACTTTCTTGAAAACAAAAGCTTATATCTCTAAAACTATTCAAGAATTACTTATAATTTAGGTGATATGGCTTCAACAAGTGTAGCCTCCACTGCCGTTTTCCTTTCCCTTAACCTTCTTTTCTTTACTTTGGTGAGCTCTACTTATTGCTCACCATCAGCACCTTCACACTCATCACCAGTATTACCTTCACACCCATCACCAGTACCATCAAAGGGCAAAGGTTCTTGCCCTAAAGACACTCTAAAATTAGGAGTTTGTGTAGATCTTTTGAAAGATTTATTGAGTGTTACTGTTGGTACCCCACCAAAGACTCCTTGCTGCAGTCTTATTAGTGATCTTGTTGATCTTGAAGCTGCTGTTTGCCTTTGCACTACTATTAAAGCTAATGTTTTGGGCATTAAGCTAACCTTCCTGTTAACTTGAGCTTGTTGCTTAACTACTGTGGAAAGAAGGTCCCTGAAGGATTCAAGTGTGCGTAAATTACTTTATGCTGTACTGTCTCTGCTTCAGCTTCGGAATGTTTTCTTATTTTCATCAATAATTTATTACTGGTTATCATATTCTATTTATTTATTTATTTTCATGGGTAGAAAGCTTCTTTCTTTCCTCCATATCTGCGTTTGTATCGTTTTGTTGTATTCAATTCTAGTAAAATTTGAATTTACTTCGTATTAACAACAATAATAAAAAAACTCGTTTTTTTGTGAAACTTTTTGAGTTCTTTTTAATAATTACTTGTTTAATTAAACCCTATATTTGTAAGCATATGACTATTTGTTTATATTCACTCGATTATATAGCCATCCGTAACATTTTAAAATTTAGTGATCAATGATGACGAATTTTAGTTAAAGTTATAAATTTAATATAATCCAAAATAAAATTTTAAATTTTACTTGATTCTCAATTTATATGAACTTATAAGAAAATCAAATGTCTCAGATTTATTAATGATCAGCCAATGAAATAAATTTCTTTATTCATTGATTAACTTAAATACGATTCATTTGAAACTGATTCCATTTATCTAAAACTTAAGTCGATTTAAATTATAAAATATATATATATATATATATATATATTTTAAGAAAAAATTCCAACATTATCTAAAATGAGCTTAAATAATTAACTCGAAAATGGTTTTAGAATCAATCCCATATATATTCTAGTTTTCATCTACTGAAAATGAGTATAATGGACCCATTCAATTAGTAAGCAGTAAGAATAACCAGACCTCCTAGTCATGGAAGCAGGAATAACTATAAGCATCAAAGCATGTGTTGCTTGTCCCACCCACATACAATTAAGACAATAATTGTATTAAATAATTAATTCACTTAAGGGGCATTTGATTGAATTGTTGCCATCATCTGATATAACTTTTTGATAATTCACAAATAATACAGAGTGATGATTCACTGAATATGAATTTCAATTTATGCGGATGTTCAATTAATTAGAACCTGCTGACACCCAAATATGATTTTCTCAGGTAAGTTGGCGTAAGAAACTTTAATGCAGTACCTTAGATAGTATAATTACACTTTGGTATTCAAATAAGTTAACTTTTGTAACATAATTGTGTCAAAACGGGTCAGCAATTAAAATTAATATGAATACTGGCAATTTACAATTTATTAATAGTATCAAGATAGTTTAATCTCAATACAACACAAAATTTAAATGGATTATATGAATATAATACATATAATATATTTACTTAAATGAGTTATATATGTATGATCTATTTAATTTATATAATATTTATGATCTAAAATAATATTATATATGTACATAATCAATTGAAATATTATTTATAAAATAAAATTATGATAAGATATTATTAAAATATAAAAATAATAAAGAAATGTTTTTCGAAATACACAAAAAATATATATATAAGTCAATATATATAAGAGATAATAAGTGTAACATTAGAAATTAGTAATAAAGAGAAAAAGTGAAAAAAAAAAAAAATTATGCCTACCGAATACAAATTTTGCAAGATAATTTTTTGAAAACTAGGAACAAAACTTATTTTTTACTCTTTTATGTCAAGTAATAACAAGATGATATAATTTAAAATTTATCAAAATTATGTCATTATAGTTAAATAGGTTGTAGCAGGTTTGGAATTTCATCTTTGCTATATCATGGAAAGAACAAATTATGACTATACCGCAATGATATTATATTAAATAATGTGGAATTAAATGTGATGAAACTAATCGATTTGATATGGTGGAATAGTCGTGTCTTTCCTTATGGAAGAACAAAATATAACTTAAATATTTACAGGCTTGTTGTAACAAAAGAGAAATGCAACCTAACTAACAATGTGGAACAAATTCACAAAGTATGCTGCACTAATTAGCATGGACAACTAATAAAACAGCTTACAGCAAAAAGAACAAAGTTGGTGAGATTGTATTTCTTGAGGAGGTGAAGAAAATGTGCTGTGGATTTGGCGGTCCTAAAGGCTTTCTTCATAGTTTCTTTGGGCTCTTCTTAATTGCGTCTTATCGAAGCCCAATCGATTTTTGGTGCAAATAAATTTAGAAAAAAAAAGTAAAGTTGAGAGGAAATTTATCAATCAAGCTTTTTTTTTTTTAATATAACATCAAAACTATTGAAAGAAAGAGAATATAAATATTAGTATTTAATACTTTTTTTTATCTCTTTTATCATATGCTGTGACTTGATCATTCAATTATTATTAACATATAATTTTTTATTATATTAAAATGTATTATTTTGGTTTGCGAAAATTGGTAGGATTATTTCAATGCTAAAAAATATTTAATGAATTTTAATGTAATGATATTTAATCATTATAGAATTATGAGGTTATGAATTTGAAATTAATAAGAGTTGTCTAATTAATTAAAATGGTAATATATATGTATAAATAATAATAAAACGCAGGTGAAACTTTTTTTAGTCTAAAATTAAATTAATATTTTTTAATTCAAGAAACTAAAGAGTAGTTCGTACACTAGCGAATGGTATCCAGCATTGCGAACCCTTGGCGCCATATGGGAAAATTAGTCAGACTTGCATAAGATTATATAAAAAGAATTTTAAAGAAAGATCACGAGTGATTTTGACTTTTCTTCGCATGATAATTCATTAAAGTTGGTCCTAAGTTTGCGTGATTGCGGTTGACTAATCATGATTTTCCATAATTAAAAAACAAAACCACATTTGTACACACTAAATAAAATGGAGCTCCATATATAAAAGGAGAAATTATTATCTCGTGCCTGGCGATGATAATAGGTAGAATATGTACAGATTATTAATGGATTTTTTATAAAATTACAAAAAATAAAAAATTATAAAATTTATTTAATTTTTAAAATATTTTTAAATAATTTATAAATTTATTAAATTTATTATGAGTTTATTATATATATACATGCTAATTTTAATTAATTTATTATGAATTTATTTTATTCTTTTATAAAATTACTAAAAACTCCTAGAAAAACATGAAAAAAAGTTCATAAGATTGGAGGTATAATTTTCTAAATATTAATTCATATAATATTTATGGAGCGTTATCTATATATATGGGGGATTATTATCATGTAATTAATGAATATGATATTTGCAAAAATTATTTCATTTATATACTAATTTGTATGATATGTTTTTAATATTCGTATTCATTATATATATATATATATTTAATATCTATATTTATATCAAATTCTATATTATTTTAACTTGCTCAAATTCTTTTATTTTTTTTCCTGCATACAAATATACATTTTTTTCTAATAATAATGATAATAGTAATAAAATTATGAATGAAGGGATCAAATATTAAGAATATATAAATATATCTTAAAAAAAATTCACTAATTAATTTAGTTTAAAATCAGAAATCAAATAGTAATTTATTCGATATACAACTCGTGGAATTTATATATTGTGACAGTTTGTTGAGTATGAACTCGGGAATTATATTTGATTAGCTCGACATCAATATCAAAATCGCTCTCAAAGACATGCAGACATTAAGGGAAGTAATTAGTCAAGAGAACCAATTAAAGCAAGATACATGCACATGTATGTATATGTATATATATTTGTATAAGTGAACAAAGTGCACAATAAATTCAATTATTAATTTTCTTTAATTTTGAAATGCTAGAAATATTTATTATGAGATTATCTTTACCTACTGAATGTACATTACTCAAATAGATAAACCTACTTTCTTTTTTATTTATTTATCTTAAATTATAGATTGATTATTATTTTAATAAATTAATTAGCATATTAAATCTCTATAATATGTATTCTTAGTTAATATTATTTATTAAAGATATCTTATACAAAAATAAGAGTATAGTAGAAAAATTATAAATAAATTTATATTTTTAATAAAAATAATTATTTTTTTTAATTTTTGTGAAATAAGAAATATTTCTATAATTTTGGACGGGATGAGTAATTAATATGAAGATAGGGGTGCTTTAAAAGCCACGATAAAAAAAGAAAATAAAAACAAAGTAGACAGTGATTTATTGTTGCTTCATAATTTAATTCATTATTAATTCATGATCAATACAGTTAAAATAAATTAGCTTTTGGATTTAACATGTATTAGTTTTTTTTAATTATTTTTATTTTTTTTAAGAGCTGGAAGATTTGTTTAAAAATTAGGTATTCTTTGAATTTAAACATAAAACTTTTAAGAAATTTAAGTTGGAAAATAAAATGCTATTTTCCTGCGTAGAGCAAAGATTTTATAGAAATAATTCGTACATGAAATTTATATCTATCAATTAAAAAATATTTTTCTTACAAGTAAGTTAATTAATTTTTATCTTATTAGACTATCAACTATTATGTGAGAAGTTCAATATTCAAGATATCTAAACTAAAAATTAATTTACGGAAAATATCTGCTAATAATTAGTATTAAGCAAAATTACAATTATAAACATTTACCCACCAAGAAAATTATATGTACCGATATAATTTTAATAGTTGACTTAATTAATATTTAAATTTATATCTAACATTAAAAAAATTAGGGTACACAATAAGAATCTTTCCATTAATGTAATAAGACAGCTTTTTATAATAGGCCATCACCTTAATTTCCATTCTTCCATAAACGACAGGTTGTGTTCGATTAATTTATATCCATGAATCTATGCAATATATCCATATGGCTCACTTTATTGTAATTTTTTAAGCTTAAAAAAAATGCATAAACACCACTTATAAAATCCTTGACACTACTTCACCATTTTCATCCATCTCTTCAAATCTTAAAAACAATCAAACACCATCTTTTTTTCTCTGAGATGTGGTTTCAAGAACTTTAGCTTCCTCTGCACTTCTCCTTTCCCTAAACCTCCTCTTCTTCACTTTGGTGAGCTCTTCCTATTGCCCACCACCACCACCATCACCAAAGCCAAGCAACCCATCACCTAAGCCAAGCAGTCCAACACCAAAGCCAAGCAACCCATCACCTAGGCCAGGCAATCCAACTCCAAACCCTAGCAACCCATCACCTAAGCCAAGCAATCCAACACCAAAGCCTAGCAATCCATCACCAAAACCATCAAATGGCAGTGTTAATTGCCCAAGAGACACCCTAAAGTTGGATGTGTGGATGTTTTGAAAAATTTATTAGAGATTACAATTGGTAACCCACCAACTACCCATGCTGTAGTCTTCTTGGAGATCTTGTTGATCTGGAAGCTGCTGTTTACCTTTACACTACTATTAAAGCTAGTCTTTTGGGCATTAACTTGAATCTTCCTGTTGACTTAAGCTTAGTGCTTAATAACTGTGGCAAGAAGGTTCCAGATGGTTTTCATTGCGAATAAATTAATTCATTAATTTCTTACATATATATCTTAGTCTACATAAGTAGGCTTTTAATATCATTATTAATAATAATCAATAAATGAATAAATTAATTTCTTAATGTTATGTAATTCTTAATTTCATGGCTAAAAGACTTCTTACTTTTTAGACTTTTTATTATTACCCACATTCTCATTGTACTGATTATAGTGTAAAACTATGACCTCTCTTAATTAATAAAATATTTAAACAGTTTCTTTAATATAAATATATTTTTTATTTTTCTACTTCCTTTAATTTGTTTTGAATTTTTTGTATGTATCTATTTTTTTAGATAAAAGTCAAGGCACAGTTTTAATAACTAATCCAAAAGTAGTCTAAAATAGTGAAAACCGATTAAATCATCCCAAAGCTATGGAAGCAGTCTATCAGAAACTAATATTAAGGCATGTAATCCTAAAAGAAAACTTAGGCATATGTTGCTAGCGAATCCGTTGAAAAATATGATTCTCTGTAAATATAGAATATCTTCACTTGTCAATCTAAATATTTCAACAGTTTTTTAATTCTGACAATAAAAATTGCATTAGTAGAACTTATCACTTCTTTTTTTTTACTATCTTGGAGAATTTGTGCTATACTTTGAGTTTTTTTTTCTCCAAAGTCAATCTGCCAAATTAACTTTGAATGATAAAAATATTTAATGTCGATATATTATCGTGGGGAGTTCATTATATTCATATAAGCAAGTCCATATATAATATAGAATAGTGATTGTTGATTGTGTGAAATTGTATGTGATTTGATTAATTTATTTAATTTAGTCATTGATCCTAGAAAAAGGAGGCAAAAAAAAAATAAAAAATTCTATCTCAAAGGTTATATCAATTTACAAGTGGATTTGACATGAACCGCATAGGTATATAGCCTTGTAGTCAATAAACATAACAATTTTTTGAAAAAATCTCAAATTTGAGTACGTATTCTTATTTTACTATAAACAAATTTTAGAGAAAAAATAGGATATAGCTTATGGGGAGAAATTATATGCTAACATTCCTAGTTGGAGTAGCAAGCCAATTAAAAATTGACACCTAATTATTTTATGCCCACATGAATAAAGAAATTAAATATTAATTATTTGTAGATTACTGATACTGTCAAATTTATAGGCTTTACAACTTCCATCTCTAACATTTTCCTTATCTTTCTATGCTACGATTATCACTTCTCAAATCAATTAATTATTTATATTAAAAATAAAAAATTTCACACTGTAACCAATTAACCATTATATTTAATATTATTCGTTAATATTCGGATCTCTTCATTAATATTAGATTCTTCATATCATTTTTATTGATTTTTTTATTAAAATTAAAAAATTTCAACAGCTCAAAAAAATCGGGTTTAATTAAAATATTAATATCAATATATTAGTCATAATGGAATATATTATAAATTTTCTTTAATATCTTAATTATAATTTTTATTTCTTAATCTTTTATTCTTATAAAAGAAAATAAATAATTAATTGATTTTAGAATAATACAAAAATTATAAAAATTTGTTATTTTATTATATTATTACATTATTTAAAAATAAATATTATATTACAATAGCAAAATCATAATTTATATTTTTTAAATATTCATCACCAGTGGCGAACTCAACACACCAGTCAGAGAGTAAAATTTGATCATCGATCGCCAATCTCCTCTCTTCTCCTCTCCTATGTATTCTTCTTTATTTTCTTGTTTGCAAACACAGCAAGTCCATCGTGAACATCGACAAGCTTTTCTTTTTCTTTGTCTGCAAATACAGTAAATCTATCATGAATGTTGGCGAGAGAGGTCGTTTGTCCCCTACAACCCCCTAGGTTCTTCTCTGTTTATCACCTATTTTATTTATTATATTATTGTAAAAAAACAATATCTTTCCTTTCTAAAAACTATATAATATTATAAATTTTTATAATTTCATATTATTTCCAATTATTAATTAATATTTATTTTCATTAATGAAAATAAAATATTGATAAATAAAAATTATAATTGATATTAACGAATATTTTTTTTTGTACATTTCATTATACCTGTCGTTTTAATGCTAATGTTTTAGTTTTACTTGAATTTTTTTGAGAGAAAAAAATTAATCTTTAACATAAAAAAATTAATTAATTTAAACAAGCGAGAATTATGACAAAAAAAAAAAAGAAGAAGAAAAGTGCTAAGGACATAAGGTGTACTGTAAAGCTAAAAAATTTGCCATCTCGGTGAGCACAATTAATATTTAATTTTTTGCCCAAAAAAAAGCTAGGCGTCAGTTTTTAATTGGCTTGCCACTCCAACTAGGAATTCTAGTTTAGCAAATAATTTCTCGCTTATAGGTATCCCACTAACAAACGATGTCCTTTTTTTGGAATTTTATTAAATAATATATTAATTATTTATATTAAACATTATCACTATAATTATGACTAATATATTCAATTTTATACATCCGTCATAAATAAACAATTAATTTTAACAATTCCATATAAATTTAAACATTTCCATAAACAATCATAGTGTGAATCCGAAGTATTGGCATAAGGAACAGATGGGTCTCTCTATTTTGCTTTACACATATGCGAAAAAAAAAATTGCAATAACCTATTAAATTAAAACGCAATAGTTTTGCAAGAGATTGGATTTTTTATTTGTAATAACTCTTCTCCTTCCAAAAAACTTGAATTTTTAATTTGTAAGAAGGGGAAGTTGTAAACTTTGATCAAATTCGATAGCGGTAAATCAGAGATTTTCTTTAGTTTACTCTAAAACGAATTGAATTAAAAATTGAATTAAGTTTTATCGCTGAAATTTTTTGAACGTTAATGATGTTAACTAGAGGAATATTTTTTTTTTGTTACATGTTTGTTATACTAACATTATAGATAGATCTAACCGGCATTCTGGCATCCCCATTGACAGTATTTCATTTAGCTATAAATTTATAAAAATGTATCTTTTAGCATCCCCATTTACAATATTCATTTAGCTATGAGATAATATTTTTTTAATAATAATTTAAAAAAATACCCTAAAAAAGTGAAAATATGCATTGCCTCTTCTAGATTGACAGCTTGATACCAAATAATCAATAATCATAATTTACATATTGATAATAATAAAAAAAAGGGTTTAGACTTAGAAGCTAAAAGCATAATTAATGAAGTCAAAAATCAAAGGCCAGGTAGCAATATATCCACATGGGTCACATTATTATGATTGTTTATGCTCAAGTAGTGCTTGATCTTCATCTATAAATTCCATCAACCCACTTCTACATTCTCATCAATCTCTTCAAAGCATATCTTTCAAAAACAATCCAAGAATTCGGGAGTCTTTTTCTTTGAGATATGGCTTCTCCGAAAGCTTTAGCCTCTACTGCCCTTCTGCTCTCCCTAAACCTTCTTTTCTTCACTTTGGTGAGCTCATGCGATTGTTCATCACCGTCACCACCACCGCCAAAGCCAAAAAGCCCGTCACCTAAACCAAGCAATCCATCGCCTAAGCCAAGCAACCCATCACCACCGCCGCCGCCTAAGCCAAAAGGCCCTTCACCAAGCAATCCATCGCCTAAGCCAAGCAACCCATCACCGCCGCCGCCGCCTAAGCCAAAAGGCCCTTCACCAAGCAACCCATCCCCAAACCCAAGCAATCCAACACCAAAACCAAGCAACCCATCACCGAAGCCAAGCAACCCATCACCTAACCCATCAAATGGCGGTGTTAATTGCCCAAGAGACGTCCTAAAGCTGGGTGTGTGTGTAGATCTTTTGAAAAATTTATTAGGACTCACAATTGGTCAGCCACCCACGACCCCTTGTTGTAGTCTTATTGGCGACCTTGTTGATCTTGAAGCTGCAGTTTGTCTTTGCACTACCATTAAAGCTAGTCTTTTGGGCATTAACTTAAATCTTCCCATTGACTTGAGCTTAGTGCTCAATAATTGTGGCAAACAGGTTCCAAATGGTTTTACATGCGCATAAATTAATTCATAAAATCCAAGTTACGTACATTATCTTGGTGTATGTATGTACGCCTGTAGTGATAAATAAATGAATTCTCAGTGTTATTGTTAATTATTTCTATAATTCTTAATTTCACGAGTCAAGGTCTCTTACTTGTTTTAGACTTATTACGTCCATATTTGTTTGCTACTATTGTAGTGTTGCTGTTGGCATGAGGAAAATAATAATAAGATAATTAAACAATTTCTTAATTTCATTTTATTTTCTTCTGCTTTCCTAATTTTATTTTGTTTTGAATTTTTTGTACGTACTTACTTCATGATGGAAGGAAATTTGGAGGATAAAAATATTGAATGCTACAAGTGGGTTCTTGATAGGCCAAATCACAATAGAAATATTTCGCGAATAACAAATCTCTCACTCTAATAAAGAATAACTTGTCAATAATTAATTGGAATGGTAGAGCTCATACTTTTAACATTCTCGCTATTTCATTTTATAACATTTAATGTAGATTGTAACTTGGATGAAATTAATTTTCTTTAAAATGTTAATTCTAACTTTTTTATTTTATAAATATATTTTAACATTTTTCACCTTTAATTATTTAATTTTTTCAAATAAAGAAAATAAAATTTTAATTTCTATGACATAAGTCATTATACTTATAAAATTTATAAATTTACTTCTGATATTATAAAAGTTAAAGAATATGCTATTCATGTACTAAAAATAAAAAAAAAATATTTTACTTTTTTCATTAATAACTTTGAAAAAAAAATTTCAAATAATTATGAAATCTTATTAAATTTTGAACTTCAAATTTAATTTTGTATTCTTAAACTTTTTAAATATTTTTTTCATACGTGTTCAATTTTTTATATCATTATGATGGTATATACATTCATTATATTATAAAAAATTAATTTTTTTAGCAAAAAAATAATTAATTTTGATTACATGGAAAGATGCTCTTTTTATACAACAACAACAACAACAAAACCTTAATCCCAAGTCAATTGGGGTCGGCTATATGGATTCTTCTTTTCCACTCAATACGATTTAAGGTTATCTCTTCTGATAAATGTAACATCATAAGATCATTTTGAACCACCTTTGACCAAGTCAGTTTAGGCATACCTCTGTCTCTCTTAGTTATATCTACTATAACTTGTTCGATTTTTCTAACTGGTGCATCGCTAGGTCTTCGTTTCACATGGCCAAACCACCTCAATCTATGCTCTCTTATCTTATCCTCAATAGATGCTACCCCCACTTTTTCTCTAATGCACTCATTGCGGATTCTATCCATCCTAGTATGACCACACATCCATCTTATCATTCTTATTTCCGCAACATACATTTTACTCATGTGTTATCCTTTTACTGCCCAACACTCACTACCATACATCATAACAGGCTGTATTATAGTGCGGATTCGTTATAAACAAATTTATTTCATTTTTTACAACTAACTTTTATTATTTTTAAAAAAGAAATAATAATAAAAATTGCCAAAAAATTAGAAATCAATTGAAATAAAACTCCAATATAATTTATATAAAAATGTTATATATTTACTATGATTGAAAAAACTGAAATTTTATTTATAATATAAATAGCTAAAATTGATATTGATTTAAAAAAAAAACTAATGATAACTAACTTAAAATTTACGTTAAATATTTTCAAAATAATTGTGTAAAAAAATTAATAAAGTATAAATAATCTCATCCATATTAGAAAAGTGAATATTATTCATAAAAAACCATATACCTTGGTTAGAGTGGAACTTTTTTTTATTAACAAGAGAGGCTAAGAGCACAGTCAAGTTCTCTACACACATGCATGGCCAAACAACTCTAATCAGGTCCTCCAAAAGCAAATTTCAGAGACCATCAGGTAAACCTTCATAGATGAGTAGATTTTGTTGAATGTTGAGACCATTGTTTGCCAACCAATCGGCACACTTGTTTCCTTCATGGTAGCTATGCTGAATTCTAACATTCTAATACTTATTGAGTCACTCTCTGATGTTGCATAGAAGATTGTAGTTGTTATTAACCACATGTTCCTTCCCATTTAGGAGATGTATAGCCAGGTTACTATCCATTTCGAGAATGATGTTTTTATACCCCAAATTCCAAGCAAGATCCAAACCATTCAATGTCCCCCATAACTCAGCTTGAAGAATTGAGTATATACCCATATTATGACTAAAACCACCCAACCAATCCTCATTATTGTCACAAAGGATTCCTCTAGCACATGCCCTATTAATACCTGCCCTATACGCACCATCGGTATTAACTTTTATCCATCCTGGGGGGGTGTCTGCTCCATCCAATTAGAAGTTAGGTCTTGCAGTTCACACTCTTCTTGGTGTTCATAATCATAGATTTAAAGGTAGCCTCCCCCATAGCTTAGGCATACTGAAGAACCTCATTCGTACAAGAGTTGCTGCCTTCAAAGATAATTTTATTTCTATGGTTCCATAATTTCCAGCAAACCACACCGAAATTAATTCTCTAATTCTAAAACAAAGAGTACCAACACTAACCATTATTAAGGTTGTGTAATACCCATGTCTCTAGGTCTTCCTTAAGGAAATCCTCTAAATCATTTTAAGGGATTAATTTCTTCCATAAACTTTTAGCCTGCTAACAATCTCTCAAAACATGTGAAAAATCCTCTAGTCCAACTACACAAATGTGGCATGTAGCATCATCAGTCAAATGCCTTCTAAGTTGCTCCTTATTAGTTAACAAGCCATTCCTCATCATCAACCATAAGAAATTTCTTATTCTCTACAGTCTTAGCTAAGCCCAAATCAATTTTTATTTTCCTTCCTCAGGATCCCAAGCATCCATATTAGATAACTTATAAGCAGAGTTAACCGTGAAATTCTCATTAGCCATACCACCCTAATAGCATCGATCCACCATATTAGGATTAAAAGAGGCACATACTGCAACTAATTGGAGAAGAATCGAAGCAGGAAACATATTTTGGAGTAAAGACAATTTCCAATGGCAGTTGTGATCTACTAAATCTTTCAGCTTTTTAGAAAGGGAATCATCATCGAGGGGTTTAAAAGCCAGCCATCGGAGAGGGCCATAATCCCCTAACCAACTATCATTCCAAAAGTTAATAGTTTTGTGATTGCCCACCACCCACTTAATACCAAGCTTTAAATCCTCCCAAACATTCTACAGACTTCGCCACAAATGGGTTACTCTTCCATGTTTTGGACCCTTAGTGCCATGAATGTCCCACTTATATTTATTCTTGACAATATGAACCCAGAGACTATTGGCTTTAGTTAAAATCGCATAGCCCAATTTCATAAGAAGAGTGCTATTATGGGATCTAAGGTTAATCAAGCCGATTCCTCCATTATTAATAGGCTCACACATGGTCTTCCAGTTAACAAAGCTCATTTTTCTTTTGTCATCCATAGTATCCCAGATAAAATGCCTCACTACTCCCTCAATTTGATCACAAAAGGTTTTAGGGAGAGCTGTTGTTTGCATTGTGAAAGACGAAATGGCTAAAAGAATAGATTTTTCTAAGGTAATCCTCCTAGCCATTGATAACAGATTTGTTGTCCACCCTAAGAGCCTCTATTTGATTTTGTCCAGGATAAAGGCATAAGTTTCTTTTTTTTACTCTACTATGAAGTAAAGGAAATCCCAAATATCTTCCCAAGTTAGAGGCCCATTGGAAGCCAAAATAATTACTGATCCAAGAAGCTTTGCTATCTTTAACGTTTGGAGAGAAGAAATTTTGGGTTTTATTAGTGCCCATTTATGCCCTGAGCTAGCACAAAAATCATGTAACACTTTCTTGATGACTCTAACTTGGTCCCTCGAAGCTTTTCCAAAACATATCAGATAATCTGCAAAAAAGAGATGTGAGAGAGTCAGGCCTTTTTTTGCGTAAAGCAATATGCTTCCACACACCTTGATTGACCAGGTTAGAGATATGTTGGGAGAGCCTTTCCATGCAAAACACAAAGATATAAGGCGAAAATGGGTCTCCTTGTCGAATACCACAAGAGGGAGTGAAGACCTTTGTAGCCATACCATTCCAGAGAACCTGCATGGAACAAGAAGAAATATAATTCATTATAAGTTTAATCAAATTGCTAGGAAAATCGACATCAATAAGAGTATTTTCAATAAACTCCCAACGAAGCATATCATATGCCTTTTAGAGGTTTACTTTAATAGCCATCCAAGCTTCCTTTCCTTTTTTATTGCACATTGAATGAATAACCTCCTAGGCAATGATTATATTGTCTGTAATGTTGCAACCCGCAATGAAACTAAATTGGTAAGGGAGGACAAGGTTGGGCATGATATTCTTAAGCATGTTGTTAATCACTTTAGTGACCACTTTATAGAGCACATTCAGAATACTTATCGGTCTAAACTCCTTAATAGAGGTTGATCTTTGCACTTTGGGAATCAAAGTAATCAAAGTTCTATTAAGGTCAGGGTCCATTTTGGCCTCATTAAATATTTTTAACTATCTCGCAAATTTGACCTCCTACAATATTCCATTGAGATTGAAAAAAATGGGCATGCAAGCCATCAACTATAGGAGCTTTAAAAGTTTACATTCTAAAAATCATATTATGAACTTCCTCATTAGAAATCCTAGCATTAAGGGTATCCTTCACTTCTTGAGGATGAGGAGGAAAATGCCCTGAGCAAATATAATTAATAGCAGTATCACCATCCTTGGTGTAAAGATTTTGAAAGAAGATTGCCACCATATTTCGAAGTTTCCCTTCATCAACTTTCCATTCTCCCTCTTCATCCTTAAGCATAGTAACTCGATTGATTTTCTTTCTTTCAATAGCTTTTACAAGGAAATAGGAAGTGTTTCTGTCTCTCAAAGAAATCCAGTTGCATTGAGACTTTTGCATCCAAAGCATCTCCTCTTGGAGAAGCACTTCTTCAAGTTCCTCTGTTAACTGATGCTCCAAATCCAAAAGATGATTAGTGGTGTGAGACTCCAAGGCTTTCTGAATTCCACTAATCTTGGCCATAAGCATTCTCTTTCTTTTGATAATATGCCTGAATACTGAAACATTCCACGCTTTATCCTTGTTTTTAAAATTATCTAAATTTATGTGAATAGACAACTCCTCACTCTAATTATTCCTCACTAAAATTGAAAAATCAGGATGAGATTGCCAAGCTGCAACATAGAGAAAGAAATTGGGATCATTCTTGTTTTTATTAGACTTATTAAATTTCATGATAATAGGCCTATGGTCTGATTGCAGCTTTGAGAGATGATGCACCATAGCTTCTGAAAATTTCATAAACCAACTATGGTTATAAAGACTTTTGTCCAGTCATTGTAACAAAGTCCCTCTTCTCCAAGTAAACTTAGGACCCATAAAATCCACTTTGAGCAAGGCTTTCTCCGTAATGAAATCATTGAACCATTTACAGCCCAAAATTTGCCTAGCACTGCCACCCTTTCTGTCCTCCATGCTGAGAATGGCATTGAAATCACTGCCAAAAGCCAAGGAGAAGAATCATTATCTATTAAACCTAAAAGGTCCTTCTAAAGTAGTTTCCTTTTTTGGAAGTTAGGGCTCCCATATACAGTCATAAACCAACAAATTAAATCATTAGTATTATTTTTAAGACTACTATGAATGAATTTTCTATGATTGCAAATAATTTCCACAAGAAGGTTGTGATTCCAAAGAATCCAAATGCCTCCCAAGAAGCCATTTGCTTCAACACAATGAGAGAAATCAAAACCCAAATTTTTAATCACTTTCTCAACTTTGAAACCACCAATACGTGGTTCTATCTAAACTACTAAATTAGGCTTGTGAAGATCCATAAAAGAGCGCAAAGCTCTCTTAAAATTTGATCCTGCTGCCCCCTGACAATTCCAAACCAAAATATTAAGGTTCAAAGAATTCATAATAAAATAAAATAATAAAATAAAAAAACAAATGACAATGGAAAGATCATGAAAAAAACTCAGAAATTAAATGCTACCAAAGATGATATTAGAGCCTTGGAGAGTTCTGTCTTGGATGATGTCTCCTGTTTAATTCTCGAGTTCTTTAAAAAGAACTTTAATAGTTAAGCTTGAAGAATCAGAAAACTCATCATTCTTCCTCTTAGCTTTCAAAGGTTTAAGCAAGGATCTATTAATCCTCACCACTTTAGAATATTTGTTTGGAGCCTTGGGGGTTTTGTTGAGTTTGTCACGTAAAGTAATGTGCTCCATAAAAGATATGTTATGGGCTTTCTCATAATTTTTATCCTTCTCAATATTGATGACAGAATATCTTGTCGGTCCAAACTTGACTTAGAGGGCTGGGTCTATTCATGACTAGCCTTATCTCAATTGAGTCCATGAGAAATGTCATTTACTATAGTCATATTTTTGGCCTATGGCATCTATTCTTTTGATTTCACATTAGAGGCCATAGTCTGCACTTTCTTAATGGAGGCTCCATTTCCTTGATTCACTTGCTTTCCTTTCCTATTTTGTTGACTAACTATTCGTTCCTCTGTATGGTTTACATCAAGATTTTTCATATTATCTCTTAGATCCTCTCCTATCACTTCCTCAATTAGATCAGCAATGATATCGTATCTCAATCCTATTTTTAGAATCTGCCTTATCAGCGGCCATGTTACCTTTGTTGGAAGAATTTCATTTTTTGTTTCCTCTTCTTCCTCATCATTAAACTTGCATCCAAGGACCAAACATGGCGTCGGGCAACTCCTTATTAGAAGAATTACCAGTTTCCCCTCCTTCCCTATTAATTGGAACTTGGATGCCAGAGTTTATGGCAGTAGAGCATAACTTCTTGGTATGCCCATATTTATCACAGTCAAAACAAATTGTTAGAAGGCCTTCATATTCGACTCTTTGGACTCTACCATCCAGAATCAGTTTGGAGACCAAAGGTTTAGATAAATCCAAGGCCACGACTAACCTTGCAAACTTTCCTCTGCCTGAAGTTTTAGTATTGTAGTCGATCTTAATGACTATACCAATAGCCTTAGCAATAGGTCTCAAGACGCTTTTGTGGCAATATTGGATTAGAAGGCTTGGAAATCTAACCCATGCCAACATCGAGCTCATATTGGTGTTGTTAACTGAAAACACTTGGGTCCATGCTTGCACCATAAGATAATGTCTAAAAACCATCTAAGGATCGTCTGAAATCGCATTCATGTATTCCTCAGGGAGACTAAATTTAACCATATAATAGTCATTTTCTAGGTCGATTAATTGGATTGATCCTTTAGGTTGCCACAAATGATGTAGGCATCCTAACAAAAATCTATAACCAACCGATCTCCCCAGAATATAAATGACTGCTGAGTTTTTCATGCTTTGGGCTATGAAATTTTGAACTCTGTCAAAGAAAGTGATCGTGAGAATACCTTTGTCTATATTGAAAATGTAATAACTTATAAAATAACTATAATAATAGTTGATAAATTAAATTAAACAAATGATTTAAGATAAGTTAATTAATAACTAAAGTAGTTGAACAAAAATAAAAATAAAAAAAATAATAATAATGAATAAATAAATAAATATAAATATAACTAGATATAATTAAAGTTTGTATTAGTAAGTTGGTGTAAGAATTATTAATAAGATGAGTTAAAAAATAAGGTAATCATAATTAGATAAGTATAAGATAAAAACAATAATAATAGTAGTAAAATAATAATAATAATAACAATGAATTTAAAATGTGCCCGCCCAACGAGTAGGTGAGTAGTGGAAAAAAAAAAGAAATATTATAAGTACTTAGTAAATTTTAGACATTCAAATTATATTAAATTGTTAAAAATATTACTGGATAAATTGACGAGCAAGTGACTTGATCAATAGTATAATACTCATTGGAGTATTATTTTAGAATTTTTGAAACAACCAAGTTATGCTGAAACTCTGTCGAAAATTGGTTAGAATTTTAAAAATTATTCTTATGTTTTCTTTCATGTCATTTACCCTATAGCAGTATTAATCGTAGATAATATTTTAGTAAATTATTATTTTTATATCACTTTAGGCATGGATTCAATTACACTTGTAGAACATAGAGGTGATCCAATCAATTAAATAATTTGAGCCATTGATTAAGGTGAATGAGTAATTATATAACATTGATATTTTATTAATTATATATATATATGATTTATTAAAATTATTTTATGATGAAATTAATTTAATAAAAGAATTTGGAAAGATAAAATATTATTTATAAATATATTCAAAATGAGAATAAATTATGGTATGCTGATGTTTGAATTATGGTATGATAATTATTTATTGATATAATTAAATAAATACTCTAAATACACTTATTATATATTTTCTAATAGAAACACTGTGATGACTGGGTGTTAAAGGAATTGATGGATTATGATTATGATACTATCTTTTAGACATTATTTGGTATATAGCATTTGGGGCGTATATCATGTAGTCGCCCCCCAGCTCTGCACATGTGTATGACCATTAATAATTGCTCTTGGTGCTACCATGAGTCATTACTGCACTCAAGATATCATGTTTTACTCTTAGATTGTCAGTAAATATACGTTTACTCGCACCTAAGATATTATATTATCTATGGACTATATATATTAAATGTATGAAATTATATATTTTATGACATGATATTGTGAATTTATGTTTCTTTAAGAAAGAAATTATTATACAGTAGTATGAAATTTTATATTAGTAGTAAATGAGAAAAACCTTGTTTGTTTCTCATTTTTATATAATTATCTTCTCACTGAGTAGTTATACTCACCCTTTATTTATATAAATATTTCAGATACTTTTGGAGAATAGTATTCTACTTTTACTCCGTTCAGAGCATAAAAAAATTCGGGTCAATATAAGTATCATTTGGACTTACTTAAGAATTATTTGTATTTTCATGTTGAAGAATAAGTAAGATGTTTTTAAAAATATTAATATCTATTAAATGATGTTAATGTGTGTATATGAAGAATATTAATGAAATAATTTATGAGTGCTATTTTTATTATAAAATAATAGTATGATAAATTATAAGATAAGTCTACCATTAGAATTAAGAAAATAGTGTGTGAAGGACATTATTAGCGTTAACCTCAAAATCCTTTGAAATCCCTTCATCACTTCTCATTCCCATAAGTTTGTCATTGAAGGAACTCTTCGGCCCATCAGAAATCTCACCTATCCCTTGCAACGTAAGTTTCGCCTGTTCAACGTCCATCGTATGAGGTTGCTGAACAGTTTCGTTGAAACTCTGCTTGCCTTCATCCATGAAGGTATCCTCATCATTCAGGCTCACCTTGTCCGATGGAAGGTCTGCTGAGCAATCCCGTATCCTTACTCTTTTTTTTTTGAACCGATCATCATCGGGACAAGGGGGAGATTCCCCTTTCTTAGAGAGCGAAATCTCGCAAGAAGCCATAAATTTTATATTGAACGTTGAATTGCTTTTTTAGAGTGGAACTTTTTTAATTAAGGGAATAGATCAAGCTAGCATCAGGGTAATTAATGTACTATTGACTGATGAGAAGCCAGAACCCTTTTAAATATTTATATGTTGCACCACATTTCTTTTACTTTATTGTTTTTTTTTTCCTTACAAAGAAGAGTCCTATACATTGGTGTTTTTTTTTTTGACATTCTATTAAAAAAAAAAAAGTCGTGCTAAGGACTTAGGCTACAATTCCTCTACTGTAAGAGACACCAATCCTATAATACATATAAATATTAAAAATTAGTTTTTTATAAATTAGTTTTTATTATCATAAATATGAGGAAAATATTTATGGGACATAAACTACCTAAAAAATTCAACCCATTACATTTTTCACTTATATAATCCAAAAAATATGAAAAAAAATCCTAAAACATCATAACACATTATGGAACTCACAATCAACCCAATAAAAACAAAATAATTGAGGTTTGTATTTTGCATTAGTGATCCATGGATCTTCAAAGAGAAGTGTGAGGTCTCTTCTCTTTGGGCCTAATCCTCAAACAGTTTCTTGAACCTATTAGACTCAGCAAACAAACATCAAATATTAAGTCTGAATTTGATAAATGCCTAAACCATTAACTTGATTCTTAAATTTTTTTAAGAAAAGAAAATAATGAAAAATTGTAAAGTGAAGCTGGAAATAATAGTAAATAAGAATAATATTAATTAAGATAGGACAAATAAAATTTATGCTTTCCTTATATGTGTACAGGGAAATTTGTCCTATTAATTTTGATGTATCAATTACTGACATTATGTGTTCTAAACATGCCAAGAGATCCCAATTTCTTATAGTATTATATACATATAATTACTAAACGTATATGATATACTTATAATTATTGTCGACTAAAGAAATAGTTTTTTTTTTTGGGTACCAAGAGAAAAATCAAAATTAAAACCTATATACATATATAGGTTTTTTAACAGAATTAAAACCAAAATTTCCCTGAGTTAGGAATTTGTATACCGAAGGAAAAAATCTGTAGTACAGGCTACCGAGTTGTGTTTTGTGGTCCCTGTAAAGAAATATTCTGTTAAGTATAAAATTGGAGGGGACAGAAACAACAGTACTGGTCACCGTGTCTAGCTACAGATTCTCAACTATTATCTACGCCGCGATATAACGCTCTATTTGACCATAAGATGAGTAAACAAAACAACCCATTAGAGCAATTTGCAAATTATATAAAAATATATATACCCTTTTTTCATTTTATTTTCTATGGGATGTGCCTACACGTTGTCCTTAATTTAAATTAATGTTTTGAAAATCACTTCGATTATTAATCGGTTCAATTGGTTAATTTTAATTCATTCAACAAAAAAGAAGAATCAAAAAAAAAAAAACAGAAGTACACAAAAATTAATACTCAATAATAATTTTTCAAATAAAAATAAATTAAAAAATAGAATTATTTTACTAGTAATTTAAAATTAATAATTTAATTTTGATTTTATAATAATATTTTTAGTTTGTTTCAATTCAGTTATCATTTCTTTTACTAGTCTAATTTCATTATTTTAATTTTAAAATTATTTTTTAATTAGAGTAGTGAAGATTGGTCGGACCAAGTGAATCTAATTATAACATATATATTAAAATTAAAAATATTTTTCAAACATAATTATCACTCTCCTAGTTGCAAATGACAGGTACATCCTATAATACATCCATGATATGCATCCGCTTGGATTACATGATTTTGATATATATATATATATATATATATATATATTTATGCTCAATCTCCGCCTATAAAAATCCATCACTCGCTTCACAATTTTCATCCATCTCTTCTAAGCTTATATCTCAGAAAAAAAAAAAATCCAAGAATTCAATTTTGAGATATGGCTTCAAGAAGTTTAGCCTCCATTGCCTTTCTCCTTTCTTTAATCCTTCTCTTGTTCACTTTCGTAAGCTCTACCTATTGCCCACCACCACCATCACCAAAGCCGAAAGGGCCTTCACCTAAGCCAAGCAACCCATCACCAGTACCAAAGGGTAAAGGTTCCTGCCCTAAAGACACCCTAAAATTGGGAGTTTGTGTGGATCTTTTGAAAGATTTATTGAGTGTTACAATTGGTAAGCCACCAAAGATCCCTTGCTGCAGCCTTATTAGTGATCTTGTTGACCTTGAAGCTGCTGTTTGCCTTTGCACTACCGTTAAAGCTAATGTTCTGGGCATTAAACTAAACCTTCCTATTAACTTGAGCTTGTTGCTTAACTACTGTAGGAAGAAAGTTCCAGAAGAATTCAAGTGCCAATAAATTAATATATATATATATATTATTTGAACTAGTTCTTATTTTGTTATTAAATATTAATTTAATTATATTTGAGATAAGTTTTTCTGGCATATATTATGCTATATAAACAACTCAATCAAAATAATTATGTTAATTTCTTTATGGTTGTATTCTTAGGTTACTGAGGCTTAATGCCTATACTGCTACTAAGGCTTAATGCCTATACTGTTTACTGAGACTATATGCCTAATTACTGATTACTGTACTGTACTGAGAAGTTATAAGGGCGGATGTGACTGATACTATACTGTACTGTTTACTGATTGGTGACCCCGACACACAATCTTGATTGCTTAATTTGTGAATGTATTATATGTACTGCTTATATAACTGTTAGATGTTTCTCTGCCTCTCATAGACTTACTGGGCGTCTATATAAAGCGCTCACACCCTTACAGATTGTCTTGCAGGTTTACAGTGATTGCCTTCGTCTATCTTCTTTCTCTTCTTGGCGAAGTCGATCAGGTTTTCCGTTTGTGTTTATCAGTCTTTTAGCTTAGAGATTTCCAGATATTGAACTTTTGGGCGGATTGAATCCGAATCCCTTTTTGTGTAATAAGTAGAACTTGTCTGCATTAGATTTCTCGAATGATTTTATTGGGATTTGATTATATTGATGGTTTGCATTTGTATTAGGATTGAGGATTATATAAGTATTGGACTGTTTTGCACTTAGACTGTTATGAATGTTTTTAAAGGCTTATGTGGTCGGACTTTGGTTTGGCTGCATACCGGTCGTGGCCCCCAGGTTGGGTCGTGACAATTTTGGCCTGATCTTTTTTATGCGCTGAACGAAAGAAAAAAGTAGAGGTATTTTACTAGTCTATTTTCCAACAGTATCTAAAATATTTATATAAATAAAGGGCGAGTCCAACTATTTAATGAGAAAATAATTATATAACAAAGGGGGAACAAATAAAATTTTTTTTATATATATTTACTATTAAAATTTTATACTACTGTATAATAATTAATTCTTAAAGAAACATAATTTTATAATATCATGTCATAAAATATAATAATATAATTTCATACACTCAATACATATAGTCTATAGATGATATAATACCTTAAGCGTATGTAAATATATATATGCTAACAATCTAAGGGTAAAATATGGTATCTTGGAAGCAGTGATGACACATGACAGCACCAAGAGTAAATAAATACGGTCATATACGTGTGCAGAGCAGCCATAAAAGGCGACCACCTGATATACGCCATAAATGCTATACGCCACAAATGCTATATATATATACTAAGCGTTGTCTCAAAGACAGTATCATAATCATAATTTGTCAATTTCTTTAACACTATATCATCACATGTGTCTCTATTAAAAAATATATAATGAGTGTATATAAAATATTTATTTAACTGTATCAATAAATAATTATCATACAATAATTCAAACATCAACATAACATTATTTGTTCTCATTTTAAATATATTCATAAATATTATTTTACCTTTCTAAATCCTTTTATAAAATTAATTTCATCAAATAACAATTTTAATAAATAATATATATAATAATAAAAATTATCAATGTTATATAATTACACACTTACCTTAATTAATAGCTCAAATTATTCAATTGACTGGATCACCTCTATGTTCTATGACTGTAGTATAATTCACACCCAAAGTGATATAAAAATAATGATTTGCTACAATTTTATCTAAGATTAATATTACTATAAGGTAAACAACATGAAAAGAAAATATGAGCATGATTCCTAAAATTCTAAAGAATTTTTCTGCCAAGTTTCGGTATAACTCGGTCGTTCTCAAAATTTTAAATTAATACTCCAATGAATATTACATAATTTTTTTCAAGCCAATAACTTGTTAATTATTCTAATAATATTTTTAACAGCTTAATATAATTTGAGTGTCTAAATTTATTAAGTATTTATAATATTTCTTTATACAACTAAATTATATTAATTTAATTTCCTTAATTTAATAGTTTAATGGTATTTATTTTATAATATTTATTTTATTAGTTAATTTAATTACATATTAAATAGTATTAAATTTATATTTTTGACACTAACATAGTTTAATATTATAAGTTTTAGAATAAAATATATTAATAATATTAATAATAGCAACAACAATATATACTATAATTAAGAATTTTTTTAAAATAATAATATCATTTACTTAAATTTTTGATATTTATTTAAATTTTATTATTTCATTATACTTTAAAATAACACTAATAATAATATTGACACTAAAAATGATAATAGTAAATTTAATACTAAATAAATTTAAATTTAATACTAAATAATTTTAGTAATAATATCAACATTAATTATTGAAATAACTCTATACTAAACTTAAAATTAATATAATATATTTATAGTGATTATCTATAATTATAAGAATATTATCAACCATAGTAAAATTAATAATTTTTTTATTAATAGTTACAATAAATTTGTTGATATATTTGGTTACTAATATAATATAATATTAGTATGTAATTACTAATTAACATTGATTATATTATTTTTTTAAACAAGATAATTATGAGTTTAATCATTATAAGAAAATAAAATATTAAATATTATAAATGTCTATTTATAACATATTCGTCACTTAGTAATTAATTATTGTAATTTCTAACTTAATAATTAAAAATAGTTATACAATTAATTTATAATTTTCCATGCATATATAATTAATCATATTCTTATATGTAAATATAATTAATTTATTATATAAATTATCATCAAAATTTATTATTCAATAATTTAACCCTAAATATTTTTATTCTAAAGTATAAATATATTATTATCCTCATTCTAATTTCAAATAATTACTCAATTACTAATTAACTATATATATATATATATTAACAAAATTCCTTAAATCCTATATAATGAAAATATTAAATTTGCTAAAAACAAACAATCAATTTATTGATATATATATATATATATATATCTGTGTGTGTGTGTGTAATATTAGTAATTTATTCTACAATTTATTTGTAAATATTCACAACCTAAGTATTTAATTAATTTAGTCATATTATATTTTAAATTTAAATTTTTATTCTATTTATAGTCACTTAATTAATCTAGTCATTAAGTAATTAATATCTATAAATAATTTTTTAATTGATAGTTTATTTATTTAAATTAATTTATCACATAAATAATTTTAAATAAATAATTTACTATCAAATAAAAATTTTAATTAAACTAAATAGATTAATAAATTTTAAGTCAGTATGTAAAATATATAATATGTAATTTAATTTTAATTGTTTTTTTATTATTAATTATCTATTTATTTATTTTTATTAATTTCTTTTTAATATAATCAAATTAACTTTTTTTTTCTTCAACTTAACCTCATAATATTAAGAAGAATATTAAAGAAATAAATTATAAGTGATATTTTTATAATAATAAAATAATAATATGGTAATTTATGATATAAGTTCACTGTAAAAATTAAGAGAATAAGGTGTGATATTTTTATACTTTTATTCTGGCACGACAGTTTTGAAAGTTAATACAATAAAGTAGTGCATAACTTAATTATAAAATTAAGTCGTTACTAGTAAAAAGTTAAATTGCGTTTGGAAGTGCATATACAATTAGCAAATTTTCTTTTCAATATCGATTTGAATTTTTTTTTTTTTAAATTTGAGAGGGCAAACTCTAAGAATTAATAGTTAAGATTGATTATTGGTAATTTATTTATTTTTATTAGATGTGCCATTTCTTACATTTGGTTCATTTATTTATTTTTGTCTGTAGGATAGTGTCAATGCAAATTAAATAAAAATAAATAATATATGCATGACTTGAGATAAAAAATAATTCTCAAGTTAAATTTCTCTCCCTAATGTGAAGGAAAAAAGAAAAAGCAAACTCAAGAAAAAAAAAAAGAAAATTAACATATTTTTCTGATAGTAAAGAAGTCAAAATTGGAGTCTTAAGTCAATAGAAAGTATCATTTCGCTTTTGCACTATTGTGAGATTTAATTTTATAGCCTGCATTACTGTGTTGAAAACATATAACATATTTTTGTCAAAAAAAAAAAAAATTAAGAACACATTATTGTTAAGTAGCCACCTAAATTACGTTAATCATGTATTATTTCTGGAGACGTAAAAGTAAAATTATATGAGGGATAAAGATTATTTATCATAGCTGGTCCTAAACTCCTAATGTCTCTTATACGAAGTCGTTTGATTTGCGTTTTTTGGCTTCTTCCAACCATTCCTTATCTCTCACGTCTTCTTGGCATAAATTTAGATCATAAATCTCACGAATTTGTGAATCTAGCGCACCCAATAATTTCTCATTCCTCTTCTTAAGTTTTTTATTTTTTGATTTTTTACATTTTTATCCCGTTTATAGTGGCCTAAATATGTTATAATTTATTCTTTCTCCGAGTTAAAAATAAAGTATTCATATTAAAAGAAAAGTATATATTAAAAACATATATGGTAATTTCTAATATTTGACTCTAAAAATAAATTATTTCAATTTATCTTTTAATTCTATTATTATTATTTATTTTCATTTTATAGTATGATCGGTTATTTGTTTTTATTTTGTATTCGATGACAAACTAGAATAAGATTAAAAAATATTATACATTCATATTGAAACATTTAAGGTATTTAATTTTTTTTATAATTAAATGATACTAAAATATTTGAATTTAAATCGATAAAACTAATTATAAACAAACTCATTTCATAATTAATTCAATCAAAATTTAGAGTTGGATCTATATCTCTATCGATCATAAATTTATTTCTATATTATTATAAAATTCTTTAAAGGAAGATATTCATAATTGGTGGAAATTGACCAGGGCATAATGATCTGTTTTGGGAAGAATAATTTAGGAATATATGTCAGATAGTGAAATTGTGAAAAATTAATTAATTTTTATATATTATTGATAATAGAACAACCAATGCAATATCTGTGTAGATTCTTATATGGAATGTGCTTACACGTAGTTAACATTCGATGATTTTAAAACATTTGTCCTATAATATAACCATGCAGCGTATCCACATAGGTAACATGCATGCCTTATATATTATGCTTTTTAATGCTTATTATTATTGAGTTCTTAATTTTGGTACTGTCTATATAACCCTTGAATAATTTTGTTTTCACACACATATATATACAAAAAAAATTTATTAATATTATAAAGTTGATATTTTTTTCAGATGCTCCAAAATAATTTTTTATTAATATTATTTTTTATTTATTTTTTGTTCATCTATATATTTAGTGTTAAAAATCAAATCTAAATGTATCCTTATACTACATATCAAGACTGTAAAAACAATAACACATTAATTTTATGTATTTTATTCAATATATATGTATATTAATCGTACATGAAAACATAAAGATTTGAAAATGGATTTTCATATAAAATTAATATTTGAAAATAAAAAAAGTGAACTAAATTTTTGAATGGGAAGGAAAAAATAGTTAATTATACATTAATTTGAGAATAATTAATTAATGAAAATTAATCAGATCTTAAAATCATCCAACAATAAATCATGCCACCACTTAAATTCTTGAAAAGACAAAAACTCATATCTCTAAAACTATCCAAGAATTCTTTTTACTTAACCTTCTTTTGTTCTACCAAATAGAAAAAATAGAGAAAGCATGTTGTACGCAAGAATTTTTTTTTTCTTTTTTTCTTTTTTTACTGATAGGTAATTTCATGCAACGAGTCTTCCGACCTAGGTTGTACATTTAGCAATGATAAGTCACATCTTATTTTAAATTTTTGAATAAAATAATAATATAATTTATAAATTATAAAAATTATAATATATTCAGTGCAATTTTTGAATTAAAAGTTTTGATTTATTATTTTAAGTTATTTTTAATTCAACGGATGAAACTTTTAAGACGATCATTCTCAAACAATTTAGAATGATTAACTACTAAAAGTTTCAATTCTAAATACTGAATCGCATTATCAAACATTGCAGGTTATATTCTAGAAAAGAGAGAGACATGCAAAGAAAATTAAAATACAATTTATACGATCTAGTCTTTTTTGGTATTTAAGTTTTATTTTTATTTTTGTTTCTATTGTTATTATTATTTTTAGTTGATATTAAGTACATGTGAGTTTTATACCATTATAACTCCAAATTAAGTATTATTAAAGGTAAAGAATCTCTAACCATCAAATATAATTTGGTGTTTAAAAATATGTGTTGCTCCCACTTAAATTCAAATTTCAGTTTAAGTATTTTTCTCACCACATATAATTAATAAAAAAATAAAGAATCCCAATTATTATCATAATAAGCTTAGTTTGATAATTATTGTACTCATTAAAAATTTATTTCTACATCTATTAATTTCAAAAGAAATTTTATAGCCTATATTTTTATTTATGGATTAAACTAATCAAAAATATTAATTTAAATTATAATATTTTAAAAAATAATTTTTATTAATTTTTATTTTTAAATCATATTTTTTAATGACTTAGTCCATAAACAAGGATACAAACAAGTTTCATGTTATAATTTTTCTCAATTTCAATGTTTTCAAGGGTAGCTTTCATAATGGTAGAAGTTTGTGACATCACCTATGAGATAAACAAACGTACAAGTGGCAACAATGATTTGTAATTTAAACAAAAAAAAAAAGGATATGTATGGTTGTGAAACTTTTGGCCAATTATAGGTTCTGTGTAGATTAATAATTGAACAGCAGAAACCTATTAATAAAAAATAAATATATTTCCTATGGAATGTGCAAACGCGTAGTTAACATTAATTCATGAATTTTTAAAGATCATATATATAATTTTCCACGACAGGTTGTGTTCGATAATATAAAAATGGATTGCATTATTATATATGATTTTATATCCATCTGTAAATTCAATGATCCGTTACACTATTTTTCATCAATCTCTTGAAACTAACAAATTTAGCTTATTCCTCAAATAATTAATCAATTCAAGAGTTCATTAATTCTTTGAGAAATGGCTTCAAGAGCTATAGCCTCTACCGCTCTTCTCTCCCTAAACCTCCTATTCTTTACTTTGGTGAGCTCTAGCCATTGCCCAACCACCTTCGCCTAAGCCAAGACCTCTTCACCAAAGTCAAGTGATGGTGGTGCTAATTGCCCGAGAGACACCCTAAAATTGGGTATATGTGTGAACGTTTTGAAAAATTTATTAGGAATTACAATTGGTAAGCCACCAAAAGGCTGTAGCCTTATTGCTGATCTTGTTGATCTTGAAGCTGCTGTTTGTCTTTGCACTACCGTTAAAGCTAGTTTTTGGGCATTAACTTGAATCTTCCTATTGACTTGAGCTTATTGCTCGATTACTGTGGCACGAAGGTCCCTGAAGGTTTCAAGTACGCATAATATTATTCCAATCTCATATTTAATTATTTTCAAGTTATCATTCTTTTCATTACTTTCATTCTTGCATATTATTTGAGTTGTTTTCTTGGAGTATGCCATAAACACTCACAACATGCATATAATTTCGCTGCTATTGTTTTATTATTGAATTGATGGCAAAAAGGCTTCTTGCTTTTTTTGTTATTCAATGATTGTTTGTAATTCTGTATTACTGTAATATCCTATTCTTAAAAAAAAATTAATAATAATAATAATAATAATAATAATAATAATAAAGTGTCCACCTAACAAGTAGGTGGGCAATTTAAAAAAAAAGATTGTTTTAAATTTAAAAGAAAACAAAAAGAAAGAAAGAGAAAAAAAAGAAACAAAAAAGAGAGAGAACAGAGGCAAATTGGAGAGAGAGATAGTAATGAAAATAGTGAAAAAAAAGGAAGAGAGTTTTGTATTTTTCTTTCGTTCGTCATCTTTCAGTCACCAAACGATAACACGGGCCGGCCACTGAGAAAGAAGACTCGTCAGAATTTCCAATGGTATCAAAACTACCATGAACGGAGGCCGAAGTACGACGCATGCGCAGACCAAAGCGCCGGTCAAAAATTCTGCCAGCGTAATTTTTCAATGACTATTCCGATTATTTTTCGACCTCTTTTTTCGGCGATACGGGTATTTTTAAATTTTTCTCTTCATAAATTTTAATTTGACATATTATTTGCTAATTTAGGATGTATATTTTGAATTTTAATGAATAGTAATATAAAATTTTAAAAATAATATATATATATATATATATATAATCAATTTAGAATAATAAATATAATTAATTATGAATTATAACTATTAAATTAAAACTTAAATAGTAATTGAATGCGTTAGATTAAATTTATTTTATTAAAATTTGATTAACTATTAAAATTTTCTATTTAATTTAAATAAATTATTTGTTAATAAAAAATAATAATAATTATATTTGTTAATTAGCAATTAGTATATATATTAATTAGTATTATAAATTAATTAGGTTTATATATGATTAGTTAATATTATGACATTAGGTTGAAGAAATAAATTTTAATTTGAAAATCAATAAAAGTAAATAAATACATAATTAATGATAAAAAAATAATAATAATTAAAATTAAATTACATATTATACATTTAAAATATTAACTTAAATTTTATTAGTTATTTACTGAGTTTGATAAAAAAAAATTCTTATTTGATAGTAAATTATTTATTTATGTAATAAATTGATTTAAATAAATAAACTATCAAATTAAAAATTTAAATATAGATATTAATTATTTAATTATAAAATTAGTTTAATTATTGTAAATAAATTGAAAATTTAGATTTAGAGTAGAGTATGATTAAATTAATGAAATATTTAAGTAGTGAATGTTTATTAATAAAGTGTAGAATAAATTACTTAAATTATACATATAAATATATATATATATATATATTAAGAATAAATAAATTGATAGTTAGTTGTTAGTAAATTTGAATTTATCATTAAATAAGTTTTATGAAATTTTATTAATAGATATATATATATATATATTGTTAATTAGTAATGGAGTAATTATTTGAAATTAGAATGAGGATAGGTATATATATATTAATTTTAGAATAAAAATATTTAGGATTAAAATAAATTAAATTATTGAATAATAAATTTTTGTTAATAATTTACAAAATAAATTAATTATATTTACATATAAAAATATGAGTAATTATATGTATGAAAAACTATGAATTATTGTATAAGAATTTTTAATATTAAGTTAAAAATTTTAATAATTAATTAGTTATCAAATGATGAATATGTTAGAGATGAAAATTTGTAACACTTAATATTTTATTATAATTTTAAGTTTAGCATATAATTATTTTAATAATTAATATTGATGTTATTATGAAAATTATTTAGTATTAAATTAAAATAATAGTTGAGTAAATAATTACCTTTAATTACATAAATAATGTTACAAATTTACTATAAATTTTTTTTTATTATACATTAATTATATGGGATTATTAGAAAATAAAATATAAATAAAGTACGAAGGAAAGTAAATAAATTATTTGGCATGATATAAATATTATTGTTGCTATATTTAATATTATTAATATAAATTATTTTAAAACTTAGAATATTAAACTACGGTAGTATCAAAAAGATAAATTTAATATTATTTTATATATAATCAAATTAATTAATAAAATAAATATTATTAAATTATTAAAATAAAAAAACCAAAATAATATGATTTAGTTGTATAAAGAAATATTATAAATTTAGACACTCAAATTATATTAATTTGTTAAAAATATTATTGAAATATTTGATAAGTAATTCACTTGATAAATTGAGTAATACTCATTGGAGAATTAATTTAAAATTTTGAGAATGACCGAATTATGCTGAAACTTTGCCGGAAATTATTTAGAATTTTAGGACTCATTTTTACGTTTTCTTTTTCATGCCATTTACCGGATAGTAGTATTAATTCTAGATAATATTTTAATAAATTATTATTTTTATATCAATTTAGGTGTGAATTCTACTGCAATTATAGATCATAGAGAGGAACTAATCGATTAAAGTGAGTGGATAATTATATAACATTAGTATTTTATTAAATTATATATATATATTGCTAAAATTATTTCATGGTGAAATTATATTTATGATTATTTTGAAAGAAATAATTTTTATATATATTAAAAATGAAAACAAATAATGGTATGTTGATGTTTAAATTATAATATGATGATTAATTATTGATACAGTTGAATAAAAATTTTGAATACACTCATTATATATTTTTTAATAGAGACACATGTGATGACGGAATGTTAAAGAAATTAATAGATTATAATATGATACTGTTTTTGGGACAACGCTTGGTATACATATAACCTTTAGGACATATATCAGGTGGTCACCCTTTGGAGACAACTCTGTATATGTGTATGACCATAAATATTTGTTCTTGGTATTTCAATGCTTCATCACTACGCCCAAGATGCCATATTTTACCCTTAGGTTGTCAGTAAATATATGCTTATTTACGCCTAAGATATTATGTTATCTATGGACTATATATGTTGAATGTATGAAATTATATGATTTAAATTTTATACTATGATATTGCAAATTTTATATTCTTTTAAGAAAGAATTTATTTTGCAGTAATTATGAAATTTTATACCAGTAATTATATGAGAAAAATCTTATTTGTTCCCCTTTGTTATATAATAATCTTCTCACTGAGTAGTTGGACTCACCCCTTAATATATAAATATTTCAGACATTGTTAGAGAATAAACCAGCAGAATACCCCTTCTTTCTCGTCGTTCAGCGCATAGATAAAATCGGGCCTGCATAATTATTATTTGGAGTTATTTATGAATTAATTATATTTTCATATTGGATAATTAAATAAGTTGTATTTAAAAATAAATTTAGTATCTACTGAATGATATTAATGTGCGTATTTGAATAATATTAAAGAATAAATTGTGAATAATATTTTTATAATAAAATAATACTAGAATAAATTATGAGATAAATTCACCCTCAGAATTAAGAGAATGGTGTGTGACAATTATCTTATTTTTCTAGTTAATAAATAATTTTTTCATTAATTATATATGGAGAAGAATGAATACCTAGACTTGAATTAGAAACTTAAATATGAGTAAAATATGTTTCTGTCCACTGGACAATACTTTTTTGGTTAATAAATAATTTATTATATGAAATTATTTTTTTTTGTTGCTTCCTATTCCAATGAATTTTCCAAAAAGTAGAGGGTAGTTACCTTTTTTTTTTTTTTTACAAAGTGATGTATAAAAAAATTCTAATATAGACTTAGCCTATCTCTCCACTTATAAACCAAACTAATTATAAATTTTTATTTAAATTATAGTATTTAAATTAGTTTTTATTTTTAAAATAAAATTTATGATTAGTCTAATATATAAGTGATGATATGAATCAGATTAATAATAAAATTTTTTGAATTTTCTTGATATAATAGCTGAAAAGACTCGAATATTGACCAAAGCAAAAATATATTTGAAATACTTAATTATTTCAACAGTTTAATTATTATATATATATGTTTAATTCAATATTTATTGATAGATAGATGGATAGATAGATAAATAGGAGAAAGGGTTTTTTAAAATATTGATTTATGTTATTTTATTATATTTTTAATTTTTTTATATAATTTTAAGTATTTAAAAATAATTAGGAATACATATTAGAAAATTTTTATAGGATATTTAATATGAAATTATAAGGATTTTTTTTTATATAATAATCTTATTTGAATAAATCAAATGAAGAAAAGAATAAAAAGTAATAATACAAAAAGAATAAGTAAAATAAGTATAATACCTTAACACATTATAATATAACTGTTTTTATAATATTCTTTGAGATTTTTTAATTGAATATAGTCTAATTCATTATTTAAATTTTTATAATAATTATAATGAAAATTATTTAAATTGGAGTATTAATGTTTAATACTCCAAGCTTGGACACAAACTGTTGAAACAAAAAGAGTTAACCATCTAATTTATTCTTAAATTTAGTCAAATTTTTAGTTCTATCAAATTTTAAACTTTTTATAATTTGGTATATAAAATTTTCGAATCTTAATAAATTTATCGTAAACTCTTTAAGTCACTTGGCTATGCTTGGTTGGATTACTTATGTGATGTTAATAACGAAAGATTGACGACATTAACTCTATTGTAAAATCATATTCAAAAAATAAAAAAAAGGAAAAGGAAAAGACAAAGGCAAAACGGTATTATAGTTTTGCCTTTGTACCCAAATATCTCGAAAAAAATTCGTTTTCATCATTCTCCAACCTCTTTGTTTCTTAAGAGGGTGTTTCTCAAAATTTAAAAGCTGGTCAAAACTGATTATAAGCAGTTTTTAGATTATAAGTTGTTTATTTAAGTGTTTCTGAAAACTTAAATAGTAGATTATAATCTGATTTTAATCAGTTTTTTAAAAGTTGAGTTTTGCTACTTTTTTTTAAACACTTATTTTTTAAGCAGTTTTGACCAAGTAAAAGACCATACTATCCCTACCTAATCTTTAATATTTCAAATTGCTCACCCTATATATTTTAGTTCCCATCAAAATTCTTTTACGTTTCTTCTTAAATATTATTATTATTATTGCAAAATAAATTTTTAATTGACATTTAAAAAATTATTTTTATATAATAAATAAACTCAGGGACAATTTGGTCATTTTGACAATTTCTGTAATTAAAAACTGATTATAAACTCATTTTACTGAAACACTTAACTTATTATAAACTGATTATCAGCTGATTATTAACTAGTTTACAGAAACGCTTGACTGCTTATTTTTAGTCTGATTATAATCTAAAAATCACTTATTCACAATAAGCTGAAAAGCTTCGGTTTTGAGAAACACCCTCTGAATTCCTAAAGAGAGAGAGACAAAACATTATTTCAAAAGCTCTCCTCCTCCTCGTCTTCTTCTTCTTCTTGCTGCTGCTTATTATTAACTACTATTACAGTACCACCGACTCACTCATTTCAATCATCAATACACTATTTTCAATAATGGGCATCACCTTCTTGCTCAATGCTAACATCACGCTATCAACCCACTCCATTTTCAAAGAAATTCAAGGCTTGCTCGTATTGGAGCTAGCCTAAATTTGCATCAATTTGACGCATTTTCTTGTCATTCTTTTTATAATATCTACTAGACAAATATTTGTATGTGTTGGTAGGATTCGATTCCTAAGGATGATACAGCAGTTGCCAATTTGACGTGCTAATGCTGATGGAGAGATGTCAGAGGTTATAATCAGTACCTGTTTTAAGTTGGTGTTATTATGTTTTGCTTTTGTAATTTTTGGTGTTGGGGTTTGATGGGGGTGCTTTGATTAGAGAGGCTGTTAATGGAATGTGGTGGATTGGACTATACATTTTTTACCTGTCGTAAAAGCTTTAGCTTGATTTGTGTTGAGTTTTTCAGCTCTTCATTGTAAATTTAAGGCTTCTGAGAATCCCACCGTTGTTGAGGGTATGGTGGGCTTTCTCATTTTTTTATTTGTTTGTGTACTTTCTGATTGAAGGTGTCAAGCATTTGAATTCTCATGTTGTAGTGAATCTCGGCGCATCTCCTCTTGCTTTTCTATGTTTTGTAGAATTTAGAGGTATTACTAGAATACAAGTTTGTAGGAATGCTGACCTTCAAGAGCCATTGCTTAATGAAGAAGAGGCAGGGTGTCTTAAGGTCACTCTTTACTGTGATGCTGGGCTATTTAGCTTGCTATTCTTTCATGGTTAAACCCACTTCTTTCCATTGGTGTGAAGCCCTTCAACAGTTTGTCTTTTCTTTTTCTTTTTTTTAATTTTTTAAATATGATTCCACATCAGAGTCTATGTCATCAATTTTTTATTAACGTCACATAAGCAATCTAACTAAGCAATGTCATGTGAGTTGAAGAGCTTAGGATAAATTTGTTACGATTGGAAAATTTTATATACCAAATTATACCAAAGTTTAAATTTGGATAGAAATGAAAATTTGACTGAAGTTGAGGATAAATTGAATGGTTAACCCAAACAAAGAAATATGCAGGGGCTTTGTAAATAAATCTGTTAACTGATTGGAAGTTGAGACAGGCAGCAACTTGATCAAACCAGACTTGATTTTTTCTCTAATTAAATGATAATCCAGCTCAATATGCTTTGATCTCTCATGAAAAACAGAATTATGAGCTAAATTTATAGCTGAAAGATCATCACAAAACAACAAGGCTGGACCATGATTCAAAACACACAAATCAGCTAGTATATAACTAACCCATTGAATTTCACAAGCTATATATGCAAGGGCTCTATATTCAGACTCAGTAGATGATCTTGAAATAGTAGACTGCTTCTTAGACTTCCAGGAAATGAGAGAGGAGCCAAGGAATAGACACATACCAGTAACTGTTCTCCTTGTAACAGAACAAGATGTCCAGTCTGCATCACTGAAAGCTTGAAGTTGCAAATCAGATGAAGAACAGAAAAATATACCCTGAGCTGGAGCAGTCTTCAAATATTGTAAAACTCTGTGAGCTAACTTCAAATGAATAGTAGTAGGAGAATCAAGGAATTGACCGAGATATTGAATGGCAAAGCTAATATCATGCCTGGAATTTGTTAGATAAAGTAACCTGACTATGAGTTGTCTATAACTCTGAATATCTTCAAGAACAGATCCATCTGACATCCCAGAAGGTTGTTTAAAAGGAACAATAGGAGGAAAACCCATATCATTCAACAATTCCAAACAATATTTACGTTGGCAGAGGTGAATTCCCTTAGAAGACTTGGCAATCTCAAATCCTAAAAAAAATTAAGTGGACCGAGATCTTTGATCTTAAACTGATCATGAAGAAAAGCTTTAATGACAGAAGTTGCACCCAAATCAGTACCAACGAGGACTACATCATCCACATAAACCAAAAGCATAGTAAAGTGAGAAGATGTAGCTTTGATAAACCAGGAAGGATCAGCAACTGATTGGCTAAAACCTTAAGAAAGCAAAGCAGAGGTCATTTTGGCATTCCACTGCCTACTAGCCTGTTTCAAACCATACAAGGACTTCTATAATTTACACACTTTGGAAGCATTCTCAATAGGAAACCCAGGAGGCACTTTCATGTAAATGTCCTCAACAAGATCACCATGCAAAAATGCAATATTAATGTCTAATTGCTCTAAAAATCGTCCTTTGACAGCAGCTACAGCTAGAGGCATCTAATAGTTATTACTTTAGCTACAGGGGAAAAAGTCTCCAAAAAATCAACACCCTCTTACTAAGTATACCCCTTAGCTACTAACCTATCTTTATACCTCTTAATAGACCTATCAGCCTTGTACTTAATCTTGTATACCCATTTACAGCCAATTGGTTGAACCCCAGAAGGAATATCAACTAAAGACCAAGTATTATTTGCCTCTAAAGCCTGTAATTCAAGAGCCATAGCCTCCTGCCATTTTGGATCAACAACAGCCTGTTTATATGTTTTTAGTTCAAGAATAGAAGAAATAGTAAGAGCAAAAGCTCTGTGAGAAGATGACAAATTTGAATAAGAAAGAGTTTTATGTATAAGATATGGAGTTGGATCAGACTGTTGTAGAAGGACAGAAGAAGTAGATGAAGAAGTCAAAAGATTACAGTGGTAATCTTAAAGATGAGAAGGCTGTCGTTTAGGTCTATTAGATTGTCTAAGAGAAGAAGAATGAGAAGAAATAGAAGAAGGAACAAATGAGGAAAGAATTTGAGAAGATGATGAAGATTCGCGGTTATGATTAAAAGGAACAATCTGTTCATAAAAATTAACATTTCTAGATATGAAAATTTCAGTTGTTTGAAGATTAAGCAATTTGAAGCCTTTAACACCATGTTTAAAACCCATAAAAAGACACTTAGTACCTCTAGGATCTAGTTTTGATCTAGAATGGGGCAAAGTTAAAGCAAAACATAGGCAACTAAACACTTTTAAAAGGGACAGATCAGGTGTTTGTTGATATAGAACTTGATAAGGACTCATGTCATTCAAAATAGGAGTAGGAAGTCTGTTTATCAAATAAACAGCATGCATAAGAGCTTCTGACCAATATGTAGATGACAAATGACTTTGAAACAATAAAGCTCGAGTGACACTAAGTAAATGTCGATACTTTCTCTCAACATTTCCATTTTGTTGGGGAGTGGAGACACAAGATGTTTGATGAATAACACCAAGAGATTGATAAAACTCAGACCACATGAATTCTGGACCATTATCACTTCTAATAGATTTGAGTTTGAAATGAAATTGAGTAAGAACCATATTATGAAAGACAGAAATAGAATGTCTTGTTTCTGACTTAGATTTTAAGAAATATATCGAGGTAAAATGAGTACAATCATCAACAGCAGTCAAGAAATACTTGACACCAGAGATAGAATTAATAGTAGGACCCCAAATATCAAAATGAACAAGATCAAACATTTTATTAGAATGAGATTGACTTACAGGAAATGACAAATTTTTCTGTTTAGCAAAATGAAAGATATCACAAACATGATAAGGTGAATGAACAAGATCAGGATATGACCTTTGAAGAGCTTTTACTCTAGGTTGAGATGGGTGACCAAGCCCAAAATGCCACACATCAAACTTATTAACAGAAGAAACACTATTGACAGTGCTATCTAAAGAGACAGAATGTGCAAAAAACATACTATCAGAACTACAAGAGGAAATGAAATGGTATAAGCCTTTTTTGAATTCAGTTGTACCAATCGTGCTCTTGTGGATATCCTAGATGAAGCAAATATTGTTAGTAAAAAATAGAGAAATGTTGTTAGTCATCAAAAGCTTACTAAAAAAAATAAGATTGTAATGAAATGTAGGAACAACAAGAACATCAGTAAGCAAAATGCTATCAGACAGAACAACAGACCTCATGTGAGTAACTATAACATGTGAACCATCTGAAAGCAAGATGGAATAGTTAAAGACTGACTTGTAAGAATGAAGAAAAGAAACATCATGCACAATATGATCAGAAGCTTCAGTGTCAATAATCCAATTTAAAGGTTTAGAAAATGAAAGAGATGTAGAAAGACATATACCAGCGAACGAAGTAGCTGTAGGAATAGAAGAAGTAACAGAAGCAGTAAGTGTGGCTCCAAGAATGCCTTTGGTAGAATTCACAGTAGTATGAGACGCTATAGGTGCTTGATTCAACAGAACCATGAGTTGATTATACTGATCTTTAGTCAATAAAAAATTTTCATCAGTTTATTGAACAGGCACCACTGATTGATCTGGAGCAACATTATCAGTCGTACATTCATTAAACTGAACTTGATTAACATGAGCTATATTAGGTCGAGACTGAAACCTATTTCGAGCATAATGGCCTTGAGGATAGCCATGCTTTTTTTAACACCTCTCAACTGTATGTACAGGAGCACCACAGTAAGTACAAACAGGCTTCTTACCATCATAATAACTTCTTCGAGGATAAGAAGTACCAGACGAGGCTGACTTTGTAAGACAGGCAACATGATCAGTATCATTAACAGTAATTTTATAAATAGTGATCTGCCTTTCATGCTGAATCATTAAAGAAAATACTTTGTTCATAGATGGCATAGTTTCCATTAAGAGAATCTAACTTCGAACAGTAGAAAAATTATCATTCAAACCTTTTAAAAATTTGATAATCTGATCAGAACTTTGATATCGTCTGATGATGTCAAGAAAATTGCAATTACATGCTGGTACACATATGCAACTCGGCATAGGTCGAAGAGAAGATAACTCATCCCAAAGAGTCTTGAGTTGAGTAAAATAGTCAGTGATAGTCAGATCTCCTTGAACAAAAGCAGCAATCTCTTGTTGTATATCAGCAATACGAATCGAGTCTTTCTGAGAGAATCGATCATAGAGATCCTTACAAACATCACGAGCCGTTTCAATGCAATTAATACTAGCTGCAATCGAAGGAACCACTGAATTGGAAATCCATTGCATAACCATCGTATTACATCTCTCCCAGGCAGAAAACTTAGAATCTGATTTCTTCGGTTGAGTAATCGATCCATCAACAAATTGTATTTTATTTTTAGAGATCAACGCTTTCTTGATCGAGCGAGACCACGATCGATAATTTGTGCAGTTCATGAGTGGAGAAACTTGCACCAAAGATGGATTTTCTGTAGGATGCAGAAAATAAGGATTACTCTGCTCATGTTCAGTTTTTTTTATTAGATTCCTTAGCCACTGAAGAAGAATAAAAGATTGATTGAAGAAAAAATGCACAAAATCAAAAAGAAAATGAAAGAATTGAGCAGGAAACCCTAGCTTAGCTAAGGAAGAAGAAAGGTAAAGTAAGAAAGAAAACATAAGAAAATTCAGAATGCACGAGAAAGAAAAGAAACAAAGAGAGAAAAAAATGATAGCTCTGATACCATGTGACGGTTACTGAATTTGTCAAATTGTATTCACGTGTATTATACAAATAGGAAACAGTGTATTTATATACAACAAAGAGAAAAATAATATCTGGAACTACTCTACTTATCTAACTAATTGTTACATAAATAACTAGTGCTAATACTAAAGAGAAATCCTCTTCATACTCCGTGAAATGAACTCAATAATTAATATAATGCATGTTCTGCATTGCAAAATTTAGCAAACCCTAAAAGCTCCATTTAGCTAGTGATGATAGATCGAAAACCACAATCCTCCAAAAGCGCCAACAGAAATAATATTAGAGCATACGTGCATGTAATTTCATAACTCTTGCTTATTATCATGCAATATCATTCTCAAAAAGACAGACCAGACCTAATTAAAGAAATCGAAATTTTAAAAAAAAATTAAAATAAAATAACCCATTTTATACAAGAATGGTTATAATTTTAGACATTATTTACTACTATCAATTCGATCATAATAGTGAATATCGCATTTGCTAGAGATTGACATAATTGATATTATGATTTATTTTTTTATTATCAGAAATATTATAATTTGTTTAAATCAATTCACAATAATATAGATTATGATGACCATAACTTTTTGAATATGGTAACTGACATGCCTATTCTGCAACCTTAATTTAGCAAAAAGAAAGGACTATGCAAAAAAAAGAGAGAGAGAAACAGTGTCTCTTCCGACTGGCTAATTCTGAAATAAAATGAATTCACGGATTGAAACTGAGTGGCAGTCACGGATGAGCATTGGGGTTTGCAAATGACCCACAAAACTCCAAATTTTCCACTTCCATCTTGTAGATCACTTTTTTTTTCAACTGGGTGTTACTTAATAGTAATAGAGAAACTAGTTCACGGGCTTGCTTATAAATTTCAGCTATATAATCATAAGCCATTTACCAACTTTCAAGGATACCCAAAACCCTAAATTATGGGTTCTAAGGTTGCTGCCATGTTCTTAATTTCCTTGATTTTCATGGTAATATCATTGCCACCCATTTATGCTTTTGCCTCTTGTACTCAGCCACATCCACCATCACACTGCCCAACCCACCCTAAAATTCCTCACCCTAAACCACCACATCATGGAGGCCATGGTGGCAGCGGCGGCCACCCAAAAAACCCACCTTCACATATGCCACCAGTGGTGGTACCACCAATAATAATTAATCCTCCTCCTGTAATCAACCCACCTGTAATAATAACACCTACTCCTGTAATAACACCACCACCTTCATCAGGGTATCCACCAGTCACCCCTAGCCCTCCGTTTAGTGGTGGTGGTGGTGGAGGAGGTGGTGGTGTTCCAGGAGTTAATCCTCCACCTACAACTCAACCAACATGTCCAATAAATGCACTAAAGCTAGGAGTATGTGTGGATGTGTTGGGAGGATTAGTGCATGTTGGGCTAGGTAACCCAGTTGAGAATGTATGTTGCCCAGTAATAAAAGGATTGTTAGAGCTTGAAGCAGCTGTTTGTCTTTGCACCACTATCAGGCTTAAACTTCTTAACCTAAACATTTTTATTCCTCTTGCTCTTCAAGTTTTAATTACTTGTGGAAAGACTCCCCCTCCTGGTTTTGTTTGTCCTCCTCTTAATTGATATCTTAATGGTACTATACTCCATTAATAAGGTGAGTGAATTATGGATTTAATTGTAAGGTTAATTCATTTGTACTGTCTTTTTTTTTTGTTAAATTTTGTGTTAGAGTTTATGGCCACTTTGATTTAGGGCTTGGGTCTGATTACCGCTAATTGAAGAGTTTATTATATTCCATTATGCTGGTACACTTTGGGGAGTATGCATAATGCATGTAAGTTGAATTTTAAATATTGTTTATATTGATGTTTTAGTTATTAAGATCTCTTCCTAAGACTTGCTTCTTCTTATTTTCCTTACTAATTTCTTCTTGAATTTTTTGAATTTAATAGGATAACTTTAAATTTAAAGTACCTCATTTAGAATTTCAAACCTTGATTACTGTTGCATGCTCCAATTCTTTCTTTGTACACTTAAGCATGAAAAGCTCAGAATATATTAACAGGGGATAAGAGTACAAAAATCAGAACTATACGACCAATAATCTTTCGATTCGGGGGAGTTGGGGCATGTTTTGGGTTTGATTTTTTTTATATATAATTTTCATTCCATTCATTCCATAAATATGTTTTTCTCAATTAATTGATAAAATATCTTAATTATTCTTTAACAAAAATGATTTAATAGTGTTACGTAATTTTTAAAATTAATTATAACATCTCAAAGTTCAAATACTCGTCATAATCGAATTAATTAAAAAAAAATATCTTGATGCATGAAATCATTCAATATAGTTAATGACAGCCTAGCTAGGGTGTTTATTTGTTTTTTTTTTTTCTAGAAAATTATACTGATGAAATAATTTTTAACTTTTATTTTCAAAAAAATATCATATTTTTAGTATATTTTTAATATACTGAATATATATTCAACATATATCTTCGAAAATAAAATATATCTTTATTATATTAAATATATATCGAAAATATTTTTCTGAATTAGGATATTTTAAAATTAAAAATTAAAAAAGTAATATTTTTGAAATAAAAAATAAGTATTTTTAAAAATATTTTTATTTTTTATGATATTTTTTTAGGAAATCCCCTTTTTCTAATATTTGTTTGAAGAGAGAATAATTGATTTTTGAGTATAGTATTTTGAAAAATAGGCTATTTATTTAATTTCACATAATTTGAGATTTGTCTTTTTTTGCATGCTGCTATTAAAAGGTAGAGTAAAGCAAATTAATCGGGAAAAAAAACAAAACAAAAATAAAAAATAATGTTAGAAACAGATAAAAAATAATGTTAGAAACAGATAAAAAATAATGTTAGAAACAGACACCAACTATGACTGTAAGTCAGTCATATTATTGATGGTTTCACATGCTAATTAATCATGTGATTTTTTAAAATTATGTATTCGAATGAATATGCAATTATCACATATTTAATTTTCCCAACATATATATTCGTTTTTTTTTTTTCAAAATTTCGCTTTTTTACTTTTGTCTAAAGCTTTTTACATTTTTTTTTTCATTTTGTTTCTTCTCTCATGTGTAACAATTTTATTATGCATTTTACTTGTTGATAAAAAAAATTATTATACATTGTACTTGTACAAACTAATTTTGCAAATAACTAAATTTCAATACTTTTATGCTAACTTACTATTTTATTATTATTCATTGTAAAATTCATTCTGGGCACACTATATTTATCAATTTCCTTAAAATCAAGGAACCAGGAATTTAACAAGCATGTTGAGATTAATCATTTGCAAATTGAAATATAGAAGTAATTAATTATATATATATATATAAGCATGGCTCTAAACATAAATAACTATAAAATATATGGTGATCTAAAAAATGAACCCACTTAATAAATGGTAAGTGAATTATATTCCTTTTTATTTATCGAAATTCAATCATATATCAATATATGGTAAAAATCAGAATTATTCAACATAGACAGCGATGCTTATATAATCATCCAAAAACGACAACATGAGATAAAGATTTTGTCAATTACTTCAGAACCAAAGTACTATAGCAATTAATACCATTGTATATTTTCAATCGGAGAATTTCAAGTGTCATTGTCAATTATCAACCAAAGTCGTCTGTCGATCAATTTTCTCTTTGATTGATCCTTTTTTGCCATCTATTCCACACCACAATATACAATAAATTAATAAATAATAATAAAAAAGAGAGGATAAAATGGCATAAATTTTTCTTCTTTTAGTTCTTTATAATGTTTAATTAATTACTAGATGCATGCTGCATGTTAATTTTTTCCAAACACTTGGAAATTTTATAATTAATATTAGATAATGATATAAGGTGTCATTCAGGAAATCACTAGTATGGATGATCGATGGAGTATATAATAATAATTACAGAAGTCATGGTCAATAGCAGAAATGAAGGGATCATGCTACCTAAAATAAGTCTTTTTATTTTATTTTATTTTTTTGTTGCCACAAAATTATATGAAACTATACTTATCTGGATCATCATTCTGTTTTATTTCATTTTTTTTTCAACATAGTTATTAAATGTTTGCTGAGATCAGATTTAATTTAATGTTTCAAAAACAACTGTATCTCTGACCATTTTTTAACTTCTTATCGTAAGCTTATAAAAAGAATTGAAAAGGTTGCAATGAGATTCAACCGCGTTAGAGAAATTTCTAGGGTGACTTATATAGCTACAGTACTTATAGGCTTTTTAATGATAGCTTGACTTAACTTTTTTTGACTTAATTAAATCAAACATTAATTTATAATTGTATCATTCATCTAATCTACATCATCTGATAATATTCCTTCAGTTTTTTATTATTTGACACAAGGTTTTTTTTTTATAATAGTCAAGATATTTGACACGTAATAGTTCACATGGATTAAAAGAGTATTTATTAAGTTTTAATTTTAGAATTAAAAGATTAATTTACACTTAATAGTCCTATTATAGTTAACATATACTTTAATTAAGGTATACTTTAACCAAGGTGTTCAATGTTGTTAAAATGAAAATAAACTTTAACTCTCAAAAGGTGAGATGTTAAGGGTTTATTTTTCCTACTTAAAGATTTCGAGTTTGAGTATTTTAATATAAAATTTAAGAGGATTAATTTTACGCCTTAATAAATTTGTCCGGTGCAAATTTAAATAAGTCTGCAACTTATGAATTGTAGAGTACTGGGCTCGAATCGTATAATAAATAATTGATATTGGGAAAACTATCCTACCTATCCAAATTGATAATTAATCTTGATAATTAAGTTAAGAATAGATAGGATGGTTTTCCCATTAATCTTCAATTATTTATAAACAATATATCAGTAAAAAATTAATAAGCTTAAAATAAGAAGACTTAATTTCAACTTTTTACACATCTCATATAGTATTTAGAACCATGACATTATGATTATATTTTTGTTGTTTTACAATTTAAATGATGATCAAAATCATTATCATCAATTCATCATCAATCTTCCTTTAGATACATTCTGTCCCATTTTTGTGAAAGAATTTTGAAAAAATATACCATTGATTCATACAATAATAATAATTTCCACAAATGTTCACATTTTTCTCAAATTCGGGCAGTTTTTGAGGAGAAAAATAAAAAAAGAAAAACTTGGGGTCAATTATATATGACATTGCTTGCCAAAGAGAATTACATTTTTTTCTCTTGTTTACGCAATAAAAATTATTAAAATAGAATTCCTTTTTGAAATTTACCAGTCAATAGATCTATTCAAAATTTCCTTTATTTTTCTAGTTATTTTTATATGCTGGAAATTTTCATATCATAACATATTTAATAGAATTAAAAACAATTGGTGCATGGGTCAACTCAATATATAGGTACTAGTTAACATACTAATAAACAATTGCATGTGACAAAAAAAATTTATTTTTGAACACCTACCTTCTTCTCCAAAGGACGAGCTTGAAGCCAAATACTTAATTAATTAATATTCAATAATAATAATAATTTACAAATCCATGTGATTTGTTCACGTAATGACAAAGGTTTAATTTAGCAATCTTTTGAGCTTCACGTAAGATTTCTAATATTAAAAGAAACAAAAAAAAAATCATCACATGAATTTATGACTAATAATAATTATGAGCTGTCTTATTCTCAGGAATATTCAGATTAATCAATCTGAATGAAAATGTGGCATTACGTGAGTTTATCTTTGTATAGGAAAGAAGGAACCAAAAGAATTATGTAAGGATCTATTAAATTGTATAAACATTTGGATTGGGTCCATCTAATTTGGATTATTATTCAATTATTTATAGGGTGTACTGGCCGAGCTCAATTGAGAAATATTTACCTTAAATTAAACGCAATCAGTTTATATTATATACGATATCATCTATTAATAATATTATATATATGTTATAGTTTAAAGTAAATATAAAACTTGTACGTCCAATATTACCTGGATGTTTTGGTCACGGGATATAAATATGGTAGTTGGTTTGGTATGTAATTGATGGGGACCATCTAATGTAATTGAGCTAAAGTTTAATTAGACTCCAACTCCAAATTAAATATAGAGCTTTTCCTTAAATTAAACTTTATAATATTATTAACATTTGATGGTTAATGTAATGATTAAGGCTTTTTTCTCCAGAAAGAAATGGCATTTAATATCTATCTAAATGCTAGAAATCAAAAAATTAAAATTTGATAGCAACACTTTCGCTTATTTTTCCAATAAATATAGAATTTAATAATAATATACAATGAACTTAATAAAAATTAATTGATTTTTATAAGATAAATTCTAGTGTTTGTTAATTTATAAATCTATATTGTGCATAGCCATAAACTTTAATATGATGTATCAAAAATAATTAATATGATAATTAATATTTTGTTTCATTTCATAGTATTAGTTATTGGCTAGTTAAAACTACTTAAAAAGCCAAACTTATAATTTCTCTCATAAGTTCAATATATATTGTTAAAAATTTAATGCGTAACTTTCTATCAATCTCATGCAGTGGCGGAACCAGAGACTTGTTGAGGAGGGAGCAAAATCTCCGGTGGCCGGTGGGCGGTGGCTCGGTGTTGCAGCGTCGCCCGTGTGTGGGTGCTGCTGGTGGCCGTGTTTTGGGGAGGGAAGGGAACAGAGACACAAGAAGAGGGAAGGGAAGAAGGAAGAAGAAGGAAAGATTTTAATTTTTTTGAACCGGCCCAAGCGAAACGCCGTTTCGCTTGGGCCGGTTTATTTTTTTTATAATTAAACCCTTGGCAAAACGGCGCCGTTTCGCCAGGGGTTTAATTATAAAAAAAAATTAGTCCCTGGCGAAACGACGCCGTTTCGCCAAGGACTAATTTATAAAAAAAAAAATTAAAATTGCAGCGAGGGGTTCGTCTACTCCTCGCTGCGATTTTCTCTGAAACTCAGCCCCCCCTTCACGGGGGCTGAGTTTCCACGTCCTGTCTTCCTCCACGTTTGGCTGCCGGTGAGGGGGGGTCATGTGACCCCACACGACCCCATGGTGGTTCCGCCGCTGATCTCATGTGTTAAAATTTAATTACTAAAAAATTATTAATTTAAAAAAAACTACTGGTAAGAAATCATTTAATTTAGAATTTTAAAAAACATATTATTATTATTATTATTATTATTATTATTATTATTATTATTATTATTATTATTTTCTTCCAATCAATTGATGTTGTAGTGGCTAATGTGGTATAACTATGATCCCTTTTCACATTTCATTTTCTGTTTCCTCAAACAATATTATTAGGATGGATGGTCGCTAATCACCATGATTGATTTCTTGAAAATTGAGTTGAGAGAATGAAATCAAGCAATTGATTAAAGCTTGGAAAAAAAAATTTCTTTTTCAATTTTTTATTTTTCTGGTAGTCGTCAATTGAAATACAATGAGCTTTTATACATTGTCGATATCCTTTGCTTTTTTTTTTTTTTTCTCTTTAGGTAAAACATCCTTTGCTTTTTGCATGTGAGGTCATGGCTATGGTTTTCAATTAAAGGACATGGATCATTGTAGCGGTAACAAGAGCATCCATAATTGGGAGGAACTTGCAATGAACTTTATTAAAATGTCACGTGAATATTTTATGGAACTTAAATAAAAATGAGATTTGATCTCTTAATATTGAGGATTAAGGGGGTGTTTGGTTTAGCTGTTTGATGCAGCTGATAGAGGTTTGAATCCCAAACAGCAGCTGTTTGGTAAAATTTGATGTTTGGTAAAATTTTAAAACAGCAGCTGATAGCTGTTAGGAACCCCAAACAGCTGCTGTTTCAATAAGCTCATACTCGGAGCTTTTTCATATTAGCTGATTCATATTAAGACTATATTAACCCTATTAAAATAAAATAAAAATTAATATTTATTAGATAATAATATGCTTATTGGTAATTTTACATTCAAACTGCAACAGCTATTATATTTTTACCAAACACTAACCTGAATCAGCTACCAGCTATCCGTCACCAGCTATCAGCTATCAGCAACCGCTATCAGCTACCAGCTGCTCTGAACAGCTAAACCAAACAGGCCATAAGTCTCACTTTAATTAGTTTTATTTTTATATTTATTTTATTTTAATAATTAAATTTTAAATATTAATTTATTTTATAATGAAATAATAAAATTATTTATGTGAAAATTTTATTTGATTTAATTAAATAAATATTTAATAAAAATTAATTTTATTAAAAATTTTATTATTCTTATTAAAAGTTATTATTTTTATTTATAAAAATTAATATTTTCATTAATAAATTCTTATTTTTACTAAAAATAATTATTTTTATTAAAAATGCATCATTTTAAAAAATTATTATTTACATATAAAAATTATTATTTTATTAAAAATTATTATTTTTATTTAAAAAAATTAAAATTATTTATTTAAATTTATAAATTATAGATATATATTTTTTAATAAATAGCAGCCCTTTATTAGAGTCTCTTCTTAAAGAGATGTGGGACTCATCCCACGATCTCAGTCCCAAAATGAGACTGGGACCAAAAATTAATATGGGGTGCCCGGATGCTCTAATTGACCTTATAAAATGTCTTGGCCCATTGATTAAAACTTATAATTATGAAAAATGATAACATTGTGATTAAAATTGACCCAAATATTATTATTACTTCAGAAAATACAAAAAATAAACGACATTTTAGGATTAATGGAGACTTGGCTTTACTTTCTCTCCATTCTTTCAGCTGACATCATGTCTCAGATCATAATTTAATTTATTGTTGACTTTTTAAATATTTTTATTTATTTATGAAAATTAAGAATTTTAAAGTTATTAATAATCGATGACCTATAAATTTAATAGTATTAAAAAATTATTTTTACAATTAAAAAATCTCATATACAAATTCTAATTGTAGTCTAGTCAAATTTACTTAAATTGAAAATAACAAGTGAATTTTTTTCATGGAAATTTAATGGATCAATACAGTATTATGGACTACTTAACTAAAAAATTATTCCTCTTTGATAAAATTTGCATTCGCTATAATACCATAATGGAAACAATTACTTTTATTGCTAAAATATAAAAATTATTTTTATATATTTATGGTAAAGAAAATAAGTTGTCACGCCATATTACTAAAATTTGAAACGATAGGTTTTTACAATAAAAAGTAATTGATTACTACTCAAAAATTATTGATAAAGGCAATAATTTTTCAACAAAATTTATATAATTTATAATTTCCTAAAATATAAAAAAAATAATAATATATATAAATTTCAAGTTTCACTAATATATAATATATCTCCTCTTATGCTCAAAAAGAAAAAAAAAATACTCACAAAAAATATTTATTTCTATATTAGCATATTGATAACAACTTTTCATATTACTCCAAAATAGTGACTATAGTAATGAATGAGAGATTCAACTCTAACACTGGTTTAAAAAAATATTTATTTCTAGATTCAACTCTACAGCAAAACTTGCCATCCTCACATTGACTTTAAATAAAATGAACAAATCCATTGAAATTTGGTTTTGGCTTTTGCATGATGGTGTAGCTTTGCTTTCGTAGTTTTTAGGCTTTTGCGCATAAATAATTTTGTAACGTACATAGACCACCGAGTGAAATTTTGTTTTTGACTTTTGCAATTTGCATGCCCTGATGAGTTAATGGCGTAACCCAATTCCATAGATTTGTTAGTTTTAGTATTTTTGTCACTTTATAATGAAAACTTTACTACATTCACCGCAAAATTCATGAGCATGGGGAACCATTTTTGTGTTTTTTTTTTGTCAAATTATTTTTTTTCTGTATTTTAGGAGACCAATATAATATTCTTTCTTTTATATTGAAATTCTTACATATTGAATAAACACCTTGCTAGTTACACTGGAATTTCGTTTTTATATATTCATATCAAGTAAACTTTTGATATGATAGTATTAAAATCATAGAGTTCCATAATTAAATATGTTCATCTTGTTATTATTTCGGAATTTCTCCTCTTAATTTGGTAAAGATAAGATATAATGGTACAGCATATATATGAACAATGGTGGCACTAGGATTAAATTGACGGGAATTAAAATTTTGAAGTAAAAAAATTATATTCAATATATAAATAAAGTTAATGTGAATAAATTTAAGATAAAATTGAATAAAAGTAATTTTTTTAATATTATAGTAGCACAATAACTAATTTTTTCTCTTACTTTTTATAAGTTATACCAATAATTTTTTAATTCATTTTATTATTATTATTATTATTATTATTATTATTATTATTATTTCTTGTAACAATGTTAGCAAAGAAATTCAAGTAAAATTGGGTAAAAAAATTAAGATTGACTATTCAACAAAATTAAAGAATATATTAAATAAAAATAAAAATAAAAAATGAAAAAGCAATATATATTTTTTATGGTCGAAATTGACAAAGGCACACGAGACAAGTATAAATAATTTTAAATCAAATTTAATTTTTAAAATAATTTTAGTATAATAAAAATTTAAAAATATAAACATCAAGAGGATTAATCAAATTTAATTTTTAAAATAATTTTAGTATAATATAAAATTTAAACACAATTTTAAAATATAGGAGGAAGAGGGGGGAAGGGGTCCATGGAGCACCCAACCCCCCTGCAGCAGCCCCTGCATATGAATATAATATTTATACGGGATGTATTGAGATATAAGATAAATTTTACACAATTATAAAGAAGAGTATGTACCGAATTAATATATCATTTATATGTTAAGAATATTGAAAAAGATAATATCATAAATTAATTTTTACATATTTATAATACTTTAACAATCAAAATTAACTTTGAATTGTTAATTGAAATGGCAAAACATTATATGCATGAGCATGGCTAAGGAGTAATTAATTAAGAAGCGACTAATAATTTAGTTACCGACTCTCAGAAAAAGAAAAATTAAAGCAATAATCAGTCACTTTTAATTACAGGACTCACTCTTCTATGTTCTTTTAAATAAATAAAAATGAAGCTAGGCAATAAGCTCCAAAACCAAACAATTTTATGACAGTACCGAACCACAGTGTCATGCAAAATCAGTATATATATATATACATGCTTAAAAAATATTAATTAATATTAATAACAATAAATAAAATCCGTCATTCCTATCAAAAAAATATTATTTCAATTATTACTTCTCTTTTACCATACTTTTTGAATTCTTGCTACTGCCTCAAGTGATGAATAAACTGGATTATAAGCATATATTAGTATTATATTGATTATGTTTGTATATATTCCTTTGATTTTCATGGTCCTTTGATTAATATCACATTATAATAATATAAAATGACATACTTGCTCAAAAAAAATTATATATAATGTATGAGGATATATTTTAATTTTCCTGCTTAAGATTTACAGTGATGTCATCTCACCATTTCTAATCATAGTTTTTGGAGCGATATATTTGCACTCATCTCTACTATTTATGTATAAACTATTATGAGCGTGAACACACAGGAAAAAGGGGGAGCGGGAGAGTAAGTCCACATGTAATCACAATAGCTAAATATATAGAAAAAAAAAAAGAGGTAAACATATATATGATATAAAATCTAAATATTTACGTATTTCAAATAATTATTTATCGATCGATGATAAAAAATGATGAAATATAAAGATTTTCAAGAGAAATTAAGAAGATCATTTCATTAATTTCCCTATAAAGTTTATGATTAAGCATCACTAAGGGAAAGTACACTTTATTCATGCTAATCCCTTTATTTATGCTAATTCCAACAAACAGAGATGACACACACTTTTACAAGCTTATGTAATAGTAGAAGAAAAAAAAAACAAACAAGCGGTTTTCTTAATAAAATAAAAACACAAATTTTAACATACTTTCAAACTTGAACATGCAAAAAGTAATCAATTAAACATATAAAGATAAAAATCTTTACATGTTTATTCACACTGGAAACCAGAAGGAACCTTCTTGCTACAGACATTGAGAAGCAAGCTAAGTGAAAGTGGAACATTAAGTTTGATACCCAAAATATTGGCTTTAATGGCAGTGCAAAGGCAAATAGCAGCTTCAAGATCAACAAGTCCCTCAATAAGAGAGCAGCAAGGTTCAACTGGAGGTTTGCCAATGGTAACATTAAGCAATGAACCTAACACATCGGCACATATTCCTAGTTTAAGTGCATCTCTAGGGCATTTTCCTCTAGAACCGGGTCCAGGTGTTGGAGTTGGTCTTGGCTTTGGGGAAGGGCATCCCCCACCACATGCACTCACTAGAGTAAAGAAAAGAAGATTAAGTACAAGAAAAAGACCAAGTGTTGATGTGTTCTTATTGGAAGCCATTTCTTTCTCAAACCCTAATAGCTAAATTAATCAAATCTTTGGTAATTTTTTTTTTGTATATAATAATTAAGCTAGCTAGAAGAGAGAGTATTTTTGATGGGGGTGGAGAAAAATGGAGCAATGGGTGTGGGTTTATATAGGGGTTTTGGAGAATTCTTGAAGGGATATTAATTATATATTACATGAAATAAAAATTTTATTTATAGAAAATATAAGAATAAAGTCCATGCACCCATGTGTCTACACCTGGGATTTTAGCTGGCAGCAGACAGTAGTAGAGTTTTTGGCAAAATTTTGGATGTTGCTGTGGTGGGGTATTGCTATGCAAATTGGTATATACAATATTATTTTTCTCGAGCACATCAGTCCAAATAGACCTGTCTAGTTTGCAAAATTTTGGCTTAATTTCAGTATTGATTCCAAACATCCTGTGCATCCTCAGGGCTTCTTAAGGTTAAGATATACAGTGTAGAGAAATTGAGGTGGGGCTTGTTATACATTGATATAAAGAAAAAAAAAATATTAGTATTCTTGACACTCCATAAAATATATATCCATAATAAAATTTTAAAAATACATGCTTAATTATATATCAAATCTAATGAGAGAATTATATGTGGGTATAAAAAAATATTAGTGTTTTTATTCTATATAAAATAAATATTCGTAATAAGATTTTAATTAAAATATAGTTTTATAATTGATTTCGTGTATAAATAGATAACTATACCAAGAATATTTTTTCAAATTAAATAAAGTAATTACAATTAGCTGTGACATATAAGTTTATTTCGCAAAAAAATAACTTATCTCTAAAATATATCTTTTAAGAAAACATTTTTCTAAAATATATATATATATATATATTTGGAAAAACTATTTCTATGTTCTTTGGTTACAGTATTAACAGTCAAGTTAAAATTAATAAACTAATATGAAGGGTTGTTAGAATTATGAAAGCTATTCTTAGAAATTAATTGGTGGTTGCCTGATAGGCCTCCACTGGATGACATATAAGACTGTTAATTACCCTATCAGATATTTTATGAAAACAACAGCGTTTCTTATTCAACTTCACCATTAATTAATGGCAATTTTTTATCTGATCAGCTTATATATCTTTTTCAAAATTACTTTTGATGTCCTTAAAATTATCACTTTCTCAAAATTAATTTATTAATCTTAAATTATTATTTTATATAATAATTATTTTTTTAACTATACTCTTATTATTAATAACTTAAATAAAAAAAATATAATATTAATGATTAAATATAGAATATTTTAATTTATTTAAAATAATTTTATATAATATAAAAAATTTAATAATTTTTTAATAAATATATATAAATTGGTGGAGGAAATAATTAATTAATTAATTAATAAGAATGAGCGCTATTTATTGGGACAAAAAGGTTTTAATGATTTTAAATTGTCATAATTAAGAGATAGTCATCCTTAAAGCTTGATTGTCACATTTCAAGCTTTTTTTCTTGAGAAATTATTTTCCTTCATAAAGGTTCTACACTTATAACACTGATACTTTATCTCTACTTGATGGCTATCCACTGATAACAATTGGATATGCCAAATCTTTTCTTGGTTTCCCTGAGGTTAGAGCCAAAAGCAATAAATACTTTGTTATAAATTCACACGTTCTTTTTTTTTTTCCTAACTTTAATCATTATTACGATACTACTTGCTAATTACTCTCTTCATTATAATTTAAATATCCTATAATAAATCTTTTTTACTTCAATTATTATTTTGATAAATTTATCATAATATAAAATTTTTTATAAAATTTATAATCATCTATTATTTTAATATGTCTAATTATTTCTAAAATAACAATTAAAGTAAAATAAAAAGAGTAATAATTTTTGTAAATTGAAATCTACATTCCCTTTGAATTAATCAAATGATTTTAGTTTTTCAAAAAATTAAGAGATATTTTTTTCATTCAGCTAAAATTATTATTTTTATAAAAAAAATAATTATACTTCTCATATTATTACTTTATATAATTAAAAAATTATTAATTAATTTTTTAATTATATTTTTATTATTAATAATTTAATTAATAAAATAAGAGTATCATATTAATGAAATAATAGAAAGTATTTTAATTAATTTAAAATAATTTTTTATAATATTTAATAAATTTTAAAAAACCATATGAATTAAATAAGATGATTTGAACGAGACTGGGAAAATAATAATTATTTTCCCGTTTAAGCAACGAGTAAGCTATAGATATATAAAAATATTTAATAAATTAATAATAGTAATAGGGTGACAGATTAGACTTGTATTCTTGGACTATTAATGTTTGTTGCAAGTTGCTTGCTTGGATGGGAATGTCACGGGCTATTCTAGAACCTGCTATTGGCTCCACTCATGTATTAACATTAGATTAAATATTCGAAGAAATTAAAAAAAAATGAATAAAGAAAATCAAATATATCAACTTACACCTTTGTCAGGATTTGTAAAATTTCCTTTGATTCACACCCTGTGGAGCCATCTTTCCCTCTTTTTTTGCAATTAACCTTTGCTTAATTAAGTCAACATCAAATCATAGAGACCCCACGCACGATTTGACCTCAATTCATCAATTTAATCTCTAATTAAATAAATATTATCCACCAAGACATTTTGCAAATGTATATATATATAGGAGTGAAAAATATCTTATTCAAATCTCAACTTATTATTATAATAGAACTTTTCATTAAATTTATGAAAATTATTTTTTAAAAAATTACCCTTATAATCATAGGTTTCAATATAAATATCATTTGATTCACACTTCTTTATCATGAATGTCAAGATTTACGATGATACTGTGTTGCCGACTGAAGATTTGAAGGTCGGATCATCAACCTACTAACTAAAACAATATGCTAATTCGATGTATTGAAAATTTTTAAATAATTATTTCATTTTCACAAGACAATTCTTAATTTCTTCCCTTCTTTTCTTTTCTTTGAGTGATCGATATATGGACAGGATTTACAGAAGATTAAATTATATATGGCGATCGAACATAAGATCAAACTGTCGGAAATAATAATGATAATTTGCTAGTTTAAAAAATATTTCCAGTTAATTTCTAAATGTAAAACACACACACACACACACACACACACACACATATATATATATATATATATGTAAAATAATGAAGTTTCAATTTGGGATAGAAACACTTGCAGTCTTGGAAGTTATGTCTGCCATGTTTCTTGTAAGCCGGCTGGCTTAACGACATGGCAGAAACAGATACAAAGATGGCATGATGAATCATGAAAAATAAACAAATTATTATAAAACTCCTTATATCTTTTTATAATTAACATTTTAATATTTATTATTTCTAAATTAAATAATTTTAATTCTAAAAACTTTGTAATGACTAATATTTTAGTCATTATTTATATAAATTATAACTTTTTATCAATTTAGTTTATAAAATAATATTATCAAAAAATCAAAAATAAAATATAAAATTATGATGAACTTCAGAAATATTAATTATAACAATTTATCAATGTCTGTATGTATATGCTTTGCTCAGTCTGAGATGAAGCCTCTTAAAGTATCTTTAGCTTACGTACTGACAAGTGTTTGGAACAGTAAAACAAATTTGGTCAACTTGACAATTGATGAGAGTTTTGGTTTGGTCCAACAACCAATTCCATTTCTTTTTTTTTTTAATTACTTGAATTAAATATCACACTCAATTATTTTTCACTGACGTGATTTGATTAAGCCGGTCAAACCATTTAATTATTAGTTTAACCACTGATCTAATATCTAATCACTTATTGCTAAATGATAAAAATTTGGACGTACGGTTTTTTAAAAATTATTTAGTATATAAAATAATTTTCCATTGAAATGAAGGTTTCAGTGATTTTGTTTTCCTTAACATATATATATATATATATATATATGAATAGATACTCCATTTTGTGATAAATAAGAAGCATGAAATTAATTTTTCTTCACCAAGTATTAATGAATTCAGTTCATTAAAATAAACATGGAAAGGTTTTCAGATATATGCAATTCATAACCATTGGGCCCTGATAAACACCTTATGCTTCCACCACCAAAGATCCCTAGCTCAGCGTTAAATCACTGGAAACCAAAGATACCGGCGTTAGGAAATGAATTCTGTATCTGATAAACAAAAAATAATTTATATATATGTACAGACCCGTGAACTTTGATAAGGAAGGTATTAGAATTTCATACTGAATCTTGAAATATAATAAAACAAGATTTATAAGTGAACATGTCATGGACCAATAATCTAACACAATTAATTTAGTTGACATTCATTTAATGCAAACGCAAGTATATAGTTATTGTTTAAAAAAAAAGGAGAATGTATATATATATATATAGTGAACCAACAATGTAAATTTATAATTAAAATATTGAAGTTGAAATTATTTCTTATTAATTTTAAACAGATGGTCACTAGCGAAATATATCAATCTTTAATTATTAATTGCAAGTAGCCAGTTAAAAATTAGTCACAACAGTAAAGCCAAATATACATGTAATGTTTAAACAGTTACAATATAGTAAATTAAATAAATTTGGAGTTTAGTGGACGTTGAGCTGATATATATATGATGTTGGAGAGACCATATAGCTTTAGGTTATATAATTGATATTAAAGAACAGAAATAGAAAACATGGGCACACCAAAACTACCAAAGAATAACAGCAGACAAAAATGGGGCCAAATGTGTGCCCTTTGTTTTCCTTATTTCCACTAAAACTGCAGCAGCCTACACCCTTTTATATATTGACTAACATTAAAATTTTATTTTTAATTGGTGATGTGAAGTGATAGAAGTCTGTTTTCCTTTAGTTAGAGATTTCAAGTTCGAACTCTAATAATAAATAACTTTAAAATTTAAAATGGAGTGATTTAGCCTCTTCATGGGTCTGTCCGGCTATAATCTATAAGTTATATGATACTAAATGGCTAGAAATAAAAAAAAATAACATTAAAATTCTGGTAGCATGCAGTATTGACACTACCAGCGCACAAATGTCTCTTTTGTTACTATGCACGCAAAAACATTCTCTCAACCGAAACGAACCATCCATTACGCCCACCACTACCAAACAATTTTTTCAGATTCCAATTCTCCAACTTTTCATAGAGACTGATTTCTTTTTTTTTTTTTTTGAACTCTTTCTGGCAGAGTTGTTGCCAAAATGATACCAGTAAAACAATAAAATTATTCCTTTTGAATACGCTGGATTTATGTAAATATTTTTTTATAAAATAAAACCCTCACCGTAATTGATATTATTTTTGAGAAATTATTGTGAGATTCATCCAATCTACAGAAAAAAGAAGATTTATGTGTATTCGATTTAAATAAAAATTATTATGAATTTAAAGATATCTCGTGGTTTTCTTGGACTTCCTAAACAGTTCCATTTTTGTCTCTGTTCTTAATAAACAAGTTGCTAAAATTTTGAATATTGTGAAGTTCAATATTCTGCTGTAAAAAAGAGACATGTTGAATTTCTAAGTTATTGACAAATTAGGAAGCTTATAATTTTCCAAAGAAAATGTAAAATTCGTTTTGAAGTTCTAAAATTTCTTTTTCTTCTGGAAGTGCAGACGAGGACATTCTACAAATTATTGTTGATTTCTTTGGACAAACTTGTAAGCACGACATGCAGCTTTGCTTGAACCAGTAAACGAACCAATTAAAACTACTTGTAACAACTACGAAGAATCTAACAGATGCGACACACGACAGTTGGAAGATATTCTCTAGTTAACCCCACACATGCTTCAGAATTTGAGATACACTAAAACACAAACATGGCTTCGGTGGATCCACAACCTTCAGATGCAGTATCTATTGGCATAGATTTTTTTTATTTTGTTTTTCTGTCTTATCACAAGTAATGTTTAGACCAATTCAAACTGTTTAACTCAAAATCAAAGTTTATATTTTTAATTTTATTTCAGATAAAATAACCTCCATTTTAAAATATCTACCATTTAATAATTCAAACTATAAATTAAAAAACTATTAAATTGTCTCAATTTTAAAGTAAAAACACTATTTTTTTTTTTGATACGGAGATTCGGAGAAATAAGAATAGTAATGCAAATGTTGAATGGAAGAGAGGATAAAATTGAAAAAAAGTTTATAATAAATACTTCTTTAAAATTCTAAAACGATATATATTTTTAAAAAAATAAAAAACAACAGAAATTTTAGAATGAATGGAATATAAGCATGAATTTACTATTAACAGTATAAATTATAAATTATTACCTAGTTAAGTGTGTATTGGTCTTGTACAAATTCAAGAATTTCCACTCTAGTAGTCATAAGAGCATCTCCAATGAGGATCATATTAAAATGTCACGTTGATATTTGGTGAGACTTCAATAAAAATAAAACTTAATTCTCCAATGAAAAAAGTCAAGTCTCACTTTAGTAAATTTTATTTTTATATTTATTTTATTTTAATAATTAAATTTTAAATATTAATTTATTTTATGATGATATAATAAAATTATTTAGCTACGTAAAAACTTTATTTGATTAAATTATTTAATTAATGTATTAATTTTGATTATATTAATTTTTAATTATGTAAAAATATTAAAAACTTTTAAATTATTTTATTTAAAATTAATTCAAATAAAATGTTTTTTTCATCATATTAACAAACTACATAATTAAAAATAATATATTACAATTTCATACATCAACTTACTAAAAATAATTATTTTATTAAAACTTTTCATTTAAAAAAATTATTACTTTCATATAAAAAATTATTATTATTATATAAAAATTATTATTAAAATTATTATTTTATTAAAATTATTATTTTTATAAAAATATTATTTAAATTTTTTCAATGTATATATATTTTAAAAAAATATACTTATTATTAGACTCTATATCCTAATAGTATAATAAATTCTTTTGTTTATTTTTAATGTATTACAAAATATATATATATTCATATATATACAATCACTCACACTGAGGGTGTGACATCATTGGTTGAATATTGGAAAAGTGTGAACAACTCAAAGTAATTGGGCTGGATAATCTATTGGATCTCTTTCGAGAAACCAATTTATTTTAGTGGAAACTACATTCTTCGCTATTTCTTATAAATTTTTTTCATTTTTATTAAAAATATTTTAACTATTTTATAATAAACTCATAATAATTTATCTAAACTTATAAACTTATAATAAACTCATAATAAATTTATAATAAAATCATAATAAATTATATAAATATAATATTTTAATAAATTAATTATAAATTCTTATAAATCTAACATATTTAAAAAAATATATAGTAAATTTATTTTTTTTTTGCTTTTTTTTGACATTTTTCTAAAAATTCCTTTATTTAAAACCCAGTACATTTGAAGCTGGGCCAATTATGGGCCTACTATTCTCCTAAAATCACAAGCTTTCCCAAGTCTTTTTCAATTCTAAACGAACATTGTAAAATGTTCAGCTATTATTCTCCAAATTATTGGGTGGATTTGCGATTAAGGTGATAGGCTCATCTACTAGGCCTTCAACTATAAATATTTTCGAAAAAGAAAAAGACTTTTTTTTATCACTATTTATTAATTGTAGCAATAGCATTAGAATGTTTAATACTTGATATTATAAATTTAAATTTAACTAGAAACCAAAACTATAACCAAGTATGAGAAAAAATTATAGACGGTAAATCCATCCTACATTTATATTATAAGAGATATAATAGACTTATAAATAAAAAAAAGGTAATCTAACAAAAAAAAAAGATAATTATACTCTGCGTCATGTTTTATAATTTTTTTTCATTTTTATCAGTTATATTTTAGTAATTTTATGATAAACTCATAATAAATTCATAATAAACTATATAAATTCAGAAACGCATAATAAACTTATAATAAATCTAAAATAAACTTATAATAAACTATCTAAATCTGGTATTTTTATAAAAAAAAAATTATAAATTTTAGCAAATCTATAAATATTTTTAAAAACATAGTAAATTTGAAATTTTTTATTTTTCTAATATTTTTGTAAAGACCCCAAAAAAATTTAGGTTATTTTATACTGTAAAGCTCAACTTGTTATAAGCCCAATATATCCTATCTTATTTGAATTATTATTACTTGGTTGTAAAGTATTATCCTTACTGGTCTGGCAATAACTACTAAAAATGTTTATCAAGTGTCTATTGGGTAGTTGAGTCCAACTTACTATAAGTCTAATATATCCTTCTTTACTGGAATTAGTACTTGAATTATTATCAACTATATAAAATTTGAAATAGGCAAATGGTAAATGTAAAAGAGATGTTTCAAAATGCAAAATATGATTTTAATTACCTTTGAATTGTTTGGTGGTGATTGCCCATACAATCATAGAATCACAGTTCACAAGCCAAGTATAAAATGTTCACGGGAGTACCAAATGGTCAAAATCTAGAGATCTAAATAACCAAAAACAACAGTAGCAACTAGAAATAGGACAGAAATAAAATACCTACTCCCATATCAGCCTTGCTTCACATGACTAATATTAATTCCTTTTTTTTTTTGTAGAAAAACACATTCACTTTCACTCTATAAATTCTCATATACATTCTTCACTAAAACATCAAACTAATTTATTTTCTTCATCATACAGTGAAGTATTGTGATGGATAAAAAGAATTTATCATCAGCTGCTCTATTCCTATTAATCAACCATCTATTCTTTGCCTTAGTGCACTTGTGTTCAACCCAAGCCCATTCCAAAGCCTAGCCCAATTAATCCCACAAAGAAAAGTTGCCAAGAGATACCCTAAAATTAGTGGTATGTGCCAAATTGCTTAATGGCACAATTGGTACAGTTGTTGGAAACCCACCAGATAATCCTTGTTGTTCTATACTTAAAGGCCTTGTTGATCTTGAAGCTACTGTTTGTCTTTGTACTGCTATTAAAGCTAACATTCTTGGCATTAACATTAACATTCCCATTTCATTGAGTTTACTTATTAACACTTGTGGAAAACAACTTCCTTCCGATTTCATTTGTGCTTAATTAAGTGTATTTGCAACGTTATTTAATGCTTAATTTTGAATCTGGATTAGTTATTATGTTTTCCTTTTTCATGTTTTGTTTTGTTAATTGTTATGCAAGTTTTCAATAATTTTATGATGATATTTGCTTCTATATATTCTCTATGAAAACTAAGATTATAATACTTGAGCCCAAAAAAAAAAAGATTTTATTACAACATAATTTGGTTGCCATCCCCAGTTTCACATTGAATAAGGACCATATCTGTATTAAATTATTTTAATATTAATCTAATTACGCATTTATGAAAAATATATGCATGGAATTTATTTCAATGTGAACTGTAAAAAAAAATAAAAATTCTATCATCTTAAATAATAATTTTAATAGTATGTAAGCACCAAAATTGTAGCTAAGACACTGATAATTGGAATCTATAAAACAAGAAACAAAAAAAAAATACAGGTTGCTATGCTTTTACTTGCCAATAATTAATTATTTAGAAGTATGGTTGATCATTATTTTTTTTTAACACAGTGTGATATATATTTACAGTATCAAATTATTTATATGGAAGATGTAACATTATAGGACTAAAACCAAATTAAAAATGATGTTTTATGATTTTCCTTTCGGAAAATTATCTCATTTTAACATTTTATTTTATTTTTTTCTATTTTCTTGAGAAAAAAATTAAAGAAAAGAAAAAAGGCCAGTATAGGATTAAAAGGCAAAAACAAAGGCCCTAAATCAAGCAGGGTTGTATAAAATGTTGAAATTGGAGCCTTAAGGTCCATAAGTTATAAATAATTAAATATGTTTGGACAACCTATTAAAGCCATTAGGTCCATAATCTGTAATTTGAGCCTTCATCCTCATCTGAGTCCCCTCTATTGCACCGACCTTTTTTTTTTTTTGCTTAATTGATTATTATTTTACTTCTTAATAAATATAGACCACAAAAAAACTCGCATTTAATTGAAATCTGAAATCTCTATGAATTTGGGAATAATTTGTAAGACATTGAATTTTTTAAAACTAAAATATGAAGTCAAATTTAAATATTTAATTTCAATTTCAATCTGGAATGAAATTTCATTCAAAATTAAATTTTAAAAAGCAAGAATTCACAATTTCATTTATAATTCCATTTAATAAATAAATAAATAAATAAAACTTAATAGAAATATAATTAATAAAAATTATTGTATAAATAGATTAAAATAAAAAATATCTAAGAATATATATTTATATTATATTTAAATTTATCACGAATATAATAAAATACTATTTATATCTATCCAAATCTATTTATAAAATATAAACTATTCATATTTTATATAAATAGATTAAAATAAGCCAAACACTAAAAAATATCAAATCTATTATATCTCACGTAACTAAAAGTTTATCCATCTAAAATAGTCAACCTCAATAGAGTAATGAAGCAACCACCGATGCGATTCCATGGACACTTTTTTAAGAATGTACACACCAGTAGAAAGGCAAGTAGTATAAGATACAAGATAATCAGCAAACAAATTTCTTTCTTGATAAATATGAAAAAGTTTGACACTCCAATCTCACTTCAACAGCTTCTTAATGTGTGTCACTAGATTAACATGAACTGAACTATAAGATGAAGAGTCTTGTATTAACCGGATAGCACAAAGTGTAATATCTCAAAGTATACTCTAAAAGTTTTGAAATATTTATTGTTATATTTGGATTAAGTGTATATGTTAAGTGAGAAGAGACAAAAGTAAAGAGAAAGAGTGTATATGTTGTATATATAGAAATATATACAACATATACAAGTCAAGGTGATGAAAGTCAAAAGAAGATATTTATTTATTTTAAATTAGTGAAATAAATTAAAAGGAAAATAAATGAGTGGAAGAGAAAATATTAGAATATTTTAATGATTTATTGCTTGGTGATGATTTAAGTGGAGGAGAAGTGTTTGACTTTGCCATTTACTCTTTTTCTTCTTCATTTCTTTGTGGTTTGGCCGGCACACTCCAAAGCAATAGAGAGAAAGAGAGTTTTGTTTTCTTAAGATCAAATTGAAGGAGAATTCAAGTGATCAAGTTGGAGATTTGAGAAATTTCATTAACTTTGGTAAGTTTCTTCTTGATTCTCTTGTTTTATTTCAAGTTGTTATTGAGTTTGATGATTGGTTGTGGATAGTATGAATATGTTTGATTGGGGAGTGTTTGAGAGTGTTGAGTATAATTGATTTTGATTTTGGGATTGAATTGAAGAAAAGGAATTAGGTTGGTGTTGATAGAGTAAGAGTTGTGACTTGGTAATTGATGTCAATATTGAGTTTGATCAATTATTTTTGGTAGATTTTCATTGTGTTTGTGTTTTATGGAGTTGAAAGCATAGAATACATGAGTTTGGTATAAAACAGAAGCATTTTGGATGCCACGACCGTGGGGGTGTTAAGCAATTGGACAGATTCGTTTTCTAACCCACGCCCGTGGGGGTTTGTGAGGCCACGACCGTGGGGGTGTGAGGCCACGACTGTGGGTTCTAGATAGTTGTGTTGGCTTATAATTTGTGATCTGTGGGTCTAGTATGAGACTAATAGGTGAATAATTGTATTAGAATTCATGTGTATCTTTAAATAAGTGTGTATTATTCCTTTTGGATTAGGTTGTGAAGAGGTTGAGTTGCCCTAACCTAAGTGTTGAGAATTCTTGGAAGAGGAAGTGTATAGATTGGTGTGAGTGGTTCTTGAGGTAAGTACAAATCCTATATTATTGCATACATTTACATGACATTGGGACTTATCACATTTGGTTGTAAATGTGTTAAGTAATCTATTATATTGTTGATACATTTGATTAATGCTATGATTTGCATAATGTGAAAGATATGATGATTATTTAAAATGTATTTTCAATGCATTTGGTTATGAATACTTTAATGATGAATTGCTTTAATGTGAATTGAGATATGATGAGATGTGAAGCCATTGTTGTTGGCTATGATAGTGCAAATGAAATAATTAGGGCTTGGTTGCCTATTTGATTATGGAATATGAAATGAGAAATGAATTGAGAAAGAGATTGGTAAAGAGATAAATGAAATAATTGTGTGATTAATATGTTATTCAATTTTCAGAGTTCTGGGTTTGGCGGCATGCCTATGAATCGCTGGATAGGTGAAAAGACCGGGTCGTAAGCCGAATCCAGCTGAAAAATGTGAAATGTGATGTTTTTGGGGTAAAAAGACTGGGTCGTAAGCCTCAAAAACAAATTCTTAAAGCTAGATTGAGTGAAAAGATTGGGTCGTAAGCTCAAATCTAGTTGATTATCCATGGATAAATATATATATCGCCTACGGGCTTGATGATTGTGATTATGGACCAAAGCAGTAACTCTGAACTTTGAATAACATATTAGTGTCTTTTGGGCCCATGCTTGTCTTTGTTTCAATGTGATTCATGAATGGTGAAATAATTGAATGATAAAATAAAAGGTAATATTATGAAATATGATATCCTTGAGAATTATTTATAATGTTTGAAGGTATGACATTTGCATTTCATTATAGCATATTGTTATTGTGGTTTGTACCACTAAGCCATTGGCTTAGCGCGATTGTGGTTCATCGCGCAGGTGACAGGATAGAACTAGAGAGTTCAGTTAGACCGAGTTGAGTTTAGATTCTGAAGCGTTGATAGAGGGCTTAAAGATCAAAGACAAACTGCCAAACAGGTATAATTTTTATGTTTTGTAAAACATGGATTTTGATATATATATATATATATGTTTTTGTAAATACCATTATATTTTCCGCTGCATATCACATAGATGTTTTATCTATTGTACTTTATAATATGATTTGAATGTTTTCAAGTTTTCTCATATTATTGTTAAAAGGAATGAGTGGTTTGTTTAGTAAACCGTAGAATTCCTATATTCAGTATACGTATATTACATATTTGGTGGTATGTAGTGTGCGTATACGGGGTATAGGGGTATTACAATTGTTTTGGTATCAGAGTCTAGGTTTGAGATTCTCAACCTAGGTAAATTGTAAAAATATATATATATATATATATATTGATTTTAAAAGTTGGTTTTTAAATAAGATACATGTTTTGGTATTGGCAGTCTTTGATCTTTAATGAGGTATATTCTGCTGTGTTTGCAGACATAGGTAGTGATGGCGTCTCATTCACGTCAGTCCATAGAATGTAGTGCAGAGAGCGTAGCTCCTGAAGAGGGTAGAGATGGAGCTAGGGTTGATAGAGTTAGTGAGGCACCTGCTCCTGTGCCAGAGAGATCAGCTACTGATGAGGTTCCGCCGGTTTGGTTACGGCATGTGGTAGAATTGTTGAGGCAAGCTCTAGTGCAGCCACCACCGCCACCACAGCCTCAAGTACCGGTGAGGCATTATGATAAATTGAGGAAGTATGGAGCTGAGGATTTCTTTGATACTACAGATCCTGCAGTAGCTGAGCAGTGGCTAGATAGAGTGCAGAGGGTATTTATCCAGTTGCAAGCTACTTCTGAAGAGAAATTTGATTATGCTAGATCCCTTCTGCAGAAAGATGCTTATGATTGGTGGAAGACGGTTCCTCATGCTATGGATGATCCACCGACTTTGTCTTATGGTGATTTTCTGTGGGAGTTTGAGCAGAAATATACTCCGAGGGAGCATAAGGATGCTAAGAAGATGAAATTTCTGAATCTGAGATAAGATAACCGGACTGTTACAGAGTATGAGGTAGAGTTCATCCGGTTGAGTTACTATGTCGGTGAGATTATTTCTGATGAGATTGACCAGTGTAGAAGGTTTGAGGAGGGGTTGAGGCCCTCTATTATGTGTATTGTGGTTGGTTCTCGGTACCAGGATTTTTCTCAGTTGGTTGCAGCAGCTAGAAGTGTTGAAAGAGCACAGGGTATTGCAGCAGCTGCTACTGAGGAGGAGACCAGAGTTAGGAGACCTCAGTTTGAGGCAGGTCTTCGTCTATGAAGAGAGGCAGAGGAAGTTTTATTCCAAGGATCAGTAGGAGCCAGAGGCAGTCGGGCAGGTCAGTTTAGTATCAGAGGCAGAGACCGAGACCTACAGTTTCTGTAGCTAGTGCTCCGACTCCAGTGGTTCAGAGATCCACTACACCTACATGTGTCCATTGTGGTAGGGTACATGGGGGTGTTTGTTGGAAGATTAGTGGATCAGCTGTGTGTTTCAAATGTGGATCACCTGATCATTTCATTAGAGATTGTCCTGAGCTATAGGAGGATAGACAGACTAATACTGCAGCTTCTCGACCTAGTGTTACAGAGGTGGTTGAGGGGGCAGAGGTTTCAGTAGAGGTGGTTGACCTGGGATCAGTCAGAGAGGAGGCTCTACATCCGGAGGCAGTAGGCCAGATGAGGCTGGGTCTTCTCAGAGAGTGTATGTGATGCAGAGGCAGCCAAATGCTTCAGCAGTTATTGCGGGTACATTCTCTTTATTTGGCATTTCAGTTCTTGCTTTGATTGATCCAGGATCTACTCATTCATACATAAGTGCATCTATCTTGCCTGTGTCTGAATTGCATTCAGAGTCCTTAGGATTTGATGTGTTGGTGACAAATCCTTTAGGGCATAGTGTTGTGGTAAGTAAGGTGCATCGTGATAGTTCAGTTGTGGTGCAAGGTGAGGAATTTTTGGGTGATTTGATTGAAATGCCTTTTAAGGAGTATGATTTGATCTTAGGCATGGATTGGTTGTCTAAGCATGGAGCTGTGGTAGACTGTCAAAAAAAGTGTGTTACTTTGAGAACCAGTGATGGTAGAAGTGTGATGGTGTCCAGTGAGCAGAGACAACTTGCATCCTTGTTTGTATTAGCTTTAGCAGCTAGAAAGTTAATTAAAAAAGGGTGTGATGTTTATCTTGCTCATGTTATGGATACCAGAGTAGTGGGTTCTCAACTTGATAGTATGCCCACAGTTGCGGAATTTCCAGATGTTTTTCCGAAGGAGTTGCCAGGGTTACCCCCTGAGAGAGAGGTTGAGTTTGGTATCGATTTGTTGCCTGGTACCACTCCCATCTTTATTACTCCTTATCGAATGGCACCTGCTGAGTTGAGAGAGTTGAAGGTGCAGTTGCAGGAGTTGTTAGATAAAGGGTTTATTCGCCCTAGTGTTTCTCCATGGGGAGCTCCTGTTTTGTTTGTAAAGAAGAAGGATGGTACTTTGAGGTTGTGCATCGATTATAGGCAATTGAACAAGGTGACTATCAAGAATAAGTATCATTTGCCTCGGATAGATGATCTCTTCGATCAATTAAAGGGAGCAGCAGTTTTCTCCAAGATTGATTTGAGATCAAGGTACCATCAGTTGAGGGTTAGAGCTGAAGATGTTTCTAAGACAGCTTTCCGCACAAGATATGGGCATTATGAGTTCTTAGTGATGCCTTTTGGATTGACGAATGCACCTGCAGCATTTATGGATTTGATGAATAGGGTGTTTAGGCCCTACCTATATCAGTTTGTGGTGGTTTTCATTGATGATATTTTGGTGTATTCGCGTAATGAAGAAGATCATGACAAACATCTGCTGATTGTGTTGCAAATCTTGAGAGAGAAGCAATTGTATGCTAAGCTGTCGAAGTGTGAGTTTTGGCTTGATTAAATAACTTTTCTGGGTCATATAGTTTCAGTAGATAGTATAAGAGTTGATCCGAGTAAAGTTGAGGCCATTTTGAATTGGAGTCCACTGAATACTGTGACTGAAGTTAGAAGTTTTCTGGGTTTGGCAGGCTATTATCGATGATTTGTTAAAGGTTTTTCTTTGATAGCTACTCCACTCACCAGATTACTTAGAAAGGGAGTTAGATTTGTGTGGACAGATCAGTGTCAAGCAAGTTTTGAGCAGTTGAAGGAGATGTTGACTCAAGCTCCTATTCTTGCTTTGCCTGTGGAAGATAAACTATATGTGATTTACAGTGATGCTTCACATAATGGTTTAGTGTTTTGGTGCAAGAGGGTAAAGCTATAGCTTATGCTTCTCGCCAGTTGAAGCCGCATGAGCTTAATTATCCGACGTATGATTTAGAGTTGGCAGCTATAGTGTTTACTTTGAAAATTTGGCGACATTATTTTTATGGAGAGAAGTGTTTTATCTATACATATCATAAGAGTTTGAAATATTTGGGTGTTCAGAGGGAGCTGAATCTTCGGCAGAGATGGTGGTTAGAGTTAATTAAAGACTACGACTGTTTGATTGATTATCATCCTGGTAAGGCGAATATTGTTGCGGATGCCTTGAGTCGGAAGTCTTTAGCAAGTTTGACTGCTTATTCGCTCTTGTTGCTTGTTGAGTTAAGAGCGTTGCATGCTAGTTTTGAATCATATGATGATGGTGCATTGTTAGCTCAATTGCATTTGAGACCGGTGTTGTTAGATCAGATTAAAGAGGCTTAATTGGTTGATGAGAAAATTCAGAGGATTGTTTCAGATTGCCATAATGGGGAGAGCTGAGAATTTCATGTGAGAAGTGATGGTAGCCTTTGGTTTAAGGATAGATTGTGTGTTCCTGATGATGCAAGATTGAGAAAGATTATTTTAGAAGAAGCACACCAGTCAGTTTTTGCTATGCACCATGGAAGTACAAAGATGTATCAAGATTTGAAGCAACATTATTGGTGGACAGACATGAAGAGAGACATAGAGGAGTTTGTATCCAAGTGTCTCACTTGTTAGAGGGTGAAAGTTGAGCATCAAGTTCCAACAGGGTTGCTTCGATCTTTATCAGTGCCTGAATAGAAATGGGAACATGTGACAATGGATTTTGTGTCTGGTTTGCCATTGACTTAGAAGAAGCATGATGCTATTTGGGTGATTGTTGATCGGTTGACAAAGACAGCTCATTTTCTTCCAGTTCGGTTGGATTATTCTCTTGAGAAGTTGGCCGAGCTGTATATCCGTGAGATAGTGAAGTTACATGGAGTTCTAATATCTTTAGTGTCTGATCGAGATCCTCGGTTTACTTCAAGATTTTGGAAGAGTTTACATGGTGCTTTAGGTTCTCGATTGAACTTTAGCACTGCTTTTCATCCGCAGACAGATGGGCAGTCAGAAAGAGTGATACAGATTATAGAGGATATGTTGAGAAGCTGTGTCATTGATTTCTCTGGAAGTTGGGACAGATTTTTGCAACTTGTGGAATTTGCTTACAACAACAGTCATCAATCCAGTATTGGAATGGCACCATTTGAGGCATTGTATGGTAGAAGATGCAGAACGCCTCTGTGTTGGAATGAAGTTGGAGAAGGCAAGTTGGTTGGTCCTGATTTGATTAAAGAAACAGAAGAGAAAGTGAAGATAATTCGGGATCGGTTGAAAGCAGCTTCAGATCGACAGAAATCTTATTCAGATTTGAAGAGGAGAGACATAGAATTTGATGTTGGAGATAAAGTTTTTCTGAAAGTGTCTCCTTGGAAAAAGATTTTGAGATTTGGCAGAAGAGGGAAGTTAAGTCCTCGTTTTATTGGACCTTATGAAGTATTAGAAAGATTTAGACCGGTTGCTTATCGACTTGCTTTGCCGCCTGAATTGGACAGAATTCATAATGTCTTCAATGTTGCTATGCTGCGGAGGTACAGATCAGATCCATCTCATGTTCTGCCAGTTGAATCTATTGAGGTGAGTTCGGATCTGACATTTGAAGAAGAACCAGTTGCTATTTTGGCACATGAAGTGAAAGAGTTGAGACATAAGAAAGTGTCACTTGTGAAAGTTCTTTGGAAGAATCATGCAAAGGAAGAGGCAACTTGGGAGAATGAGCAAGCGATGCGAGATCAATATTCTCAACTGTTTCAGACTTGATATCAGGTAATTTCGAGGACGGAATTTTTTTTTAGAGGGGGAGAATTGTAATATCCCAAAGTATACCCTAAAAGTTTTGGAATATTTATTGTTATATTTGGATTAAGTGTATATGTTAAGTGAGAAGAGACAAAAGTAAAGAGAAAGAGTGTATATGTTGTATATATAGAAATATATACAACATATACAAGTCAAGGTGATGAAAGTCAAAAGAAGATATTTATTTATTTTAAATTAGTGAAATAAATTAAAAGGAAAATAAATGAGTGGAAGAGAAAATATTAGAATATTTTAATGATTTATTGCTTGGTGATGATTTAAGTGGAGGAGAAGTGTTTGACTTTGCCATTTACTCTTTTTCTTCTTCATTTCTTTGTGGTTTGGCCGGCACACTCCAAAGCAATAGAGAGAAAGAGAGTTTTGTTTTCTTAAGATCAAATTGAAGGAGAATTCAAGTGATCAAGTTGGAGATTTGAGAAATTTCATTAACTTTGGTAAGTTTCTTCTTGATTCTCTTGTTTTATTTCAAGTTGTTATTGAGTTTGATGATTGGTTGTGGATAGTATGAATATGTTTGATTGGGGAGTGTTTGAGAGTGTTGAGTATAATTGATTTTGATTTTGGGATTGAATTGAAGAAAAGGAATTAGGTTGGTGTTGATAGAGTAAGAGTTGTGACTTGGTAATTGATGTCAATATTGAGTTTGATCAATTATTTTTGGTAGATTTTCATTGTGTTTGTGTTTTATGGAGTTGAAAGCATAGAATACATGAGTTTGGTATAAAACAGAAGCATTTTGGATGCCACGACCGTGGGGGTGTTAAGCAATTGGACAGATTCGTTTTCTAACCCACGCCCGTGGGGGTTTGTGAGGCCACGACCGTGGGGTTGTGAGGCCACGACCGTGGGTCCTAGATAGTTGTGTTGGCTTATAATTTGTGATCTGTGGGTCTAGTATGAGACTAATAGGTGAATAATTATATTGGAATTCATGTGTATCTTTAAATAAGTGTGTATTATTCCTTTTGGATTAGGTTGTGAAGAGGTTGAGTTGCCCTAACCTAAGTGTTGAGAATTCTTGGAAGAGGAAGTGTATAGATTGGTGTGAGTGGTTCTTGAGGTAAGTACAAACCCTATATTATTGCATACATTTACATGATATTGGGACTTATCACATTTTGTTGTAAATGTGTTAAGTAATCTATTATATTGTTGATACATTTGATTAATGCTATGATTTGCATAATGTGAAAGATATGATGATTATTCAAAATGTATGTTCAATGCATTTGGTTATGAATACTTTAATGTGAATTGAGATATGATGAGATGTGAAGCCATTGTTGTTGGCTATGATAGTGCAAATGAAATAATTGGGGCATGGTTGCCTATTTGATTATTGAATATGAAATGAGAAATGAATTGAGAAAGAGATTGGTAAAGAGATAAATGAAATAATTGTGTGATTAATATGTTATTTAATTTTTAGAGTTCTGGGTTTGGCGGCATGCCTATGAATCGCTAGATAGGTGAAAAGACCGGGTCGTAAGCCGAATCCAGCTGAAAAATGTGAAATGTGATGTTTTTAGGGTGAAAAGACTGGGTCGTAAGCCTCAAAAACAAATTCTTAAAGCTAGATTGAGTGAAAAGACTGGGTCATAAGCTCAAATCTAATTGATTATCCATGGATAAATATATATATCGCCTACGGGTTTGATGATTGTGATTATGGACCAAAGCAGTAACACTGAACTTTGAATAACATATTAGTATCTTTTGGGCCCATGCTTGTCTTTGTTTCAATGTTTTTGTGATTATGCTTGTCTTGATAAATAATTGAATGATAAAATAAAAGGTAATGTTATGAAATATGATATCCTTGAGAATTGTTTATAATGTTTGAAGGTATGACATTTGCATTTTATTATAGCATATTGTTATTGTGGTTTGTACCACTAAGTCGTTGGCTTAGCGCGATTGTAGTTCATCGCGCAGGTGACAGGATAGAACCAGAGAGCTCAGTTAGACCGAGTTGAGTTTAGATTCTGAAGCGTTGATAGAGGGCTTAAAGATCAAAGACAAACTGCCAAACATGTATAAATTTTATGTTTTGTAAAACATGGATTTTGATATATATATATATATATATGTATTTGTAAATACCATTATATTTTCCGCTGCGTATCACATAGATGTTTTATCTATTGTACATTATAATATGATTTGAATGTTTTCAAGTTTTCTCATATTATTGTTAAAAGGAATGAGTGGTTTGTTTAGTAAACCGTAGCATTCCTATATTCAGTATACGTATATTACATATTTGGTGGTATGTAATATGCGTATACGGAGTACAGGGGTGTTACACAAAGACTATCTAACTCAACCGCTATCTACAAATATTAAGACTCCAAGCCAGCAGAATGCCATGAGAAATCTCCTAAACCTCAACTCTAATAATTGAACATTAACCAATATTGACAGCAAAGCCTTTGATTCAATGGCCAAAATTATCTCGAATGAGTCCACTAGCAAAAGCTAAACTCGGGTCAGCTATAAAGAAGCCATCTGAATTCATAGAAAACCAACTTGTAGGAGGAGGTTGCCAGCTGACGAGGACTAGGAAGCTTGGAAATACTTCTAGTCAAAGCAACCTCAATTGAATGAGCTTTATCAATTTCATTTAATCTACAAAGAATTTATGTAAGAAAAATGTTCAAACATGATTGTTCCTGAGCAAAAGGAAGTTGTTTCCTGACTGTCAAAGCTTTCAGCAAGCTACTCCAAATAATGATTAATGAGGGCTAAGAATGACCACCCACTATAGTCTTGCTATCTAATAAATTCAAGAAGAACCAATCATGCAAGCCTATAAAAAAAAAATTAACCAGAAGAGGATGGAAGCGAAATTTATGGCGAAACCATCTAGTAGGAAAACAATCATGTAAAACATAAATCATATTCTGAATAGCAGCATCACATTAAGGACAAGAAGCAGAAGCAGAGATATGCTTACTGTATTGATCATATTTAGTGAGGAGTCAATGGAAGACTTGAGCACAACTTGTAATTTATTTATTTATTTTCATTAAATATTATATATGTAAAATAAACAAATATATCACATATTACAAATTCAATGTGGATAAAAAAATCAAATTAGCATATATAACTATACCAAAATGGTAATCAGACCTATAACTTATTGATCATAGATTTCAGCCAGCTTAGCCAACCAGGCAATTAATAGTAGCTATTAATTAACCAAGATGCTTACAGCAAGTTGCAGAATAAGTTAAAACCAAGTAAAGAAAACTTTAACCAAAGGCTAATAAATTCAATGAGCTTGGAGGACATAGAAAGATGAGGTTTCCAAATTCCGTGTGCTTCTGAACTACTAAACTACTAAGGGCAGCATGCCCGTGATTCAAAACTGCCTTCTCTTGGCAATACCGCTTTCACCTACTTATTTATACTGCTCTTTATTGAATTTCCCACTCAGCTCAAAATTGAGATTGGAGAGTTTGATTGACAAAATTGAACTGTTTTGAGCTTATAAGTTAAAATTATTTTTTAGAAAAAGCACCTTTTCCAACTTTTCGTTTGAAAAAAATAATAGATAAATATAAATTAAATGCACATATTAAAATATAAAATTAAGTTAAATAAAATTAGAATAAAATAAAAGCAGTTAAAAAAAGATATAACAATATTCAAAAAATACAAATTGAAAATAATAAATAAATAAATTCATAAAATAAAATGAAATTTTTTTAAAGCATTTTATCAGACATAGATTATATTACTATTAATACTACAACTGAAAAACAATAAAAATAAATAAAAAATATAAATATCTTTATAAATAATAAATAATATAAAAGATCAAAATAATTTTCTCTAAATAGAAAAAGAAAAGAAGAAGAAGATGGAGAGGGATAGAAAAGCAAAAGAAGAAGAGAAAAAGAGAAAAAAAAGAGCTGGAAGAAAAAAAAAAGTGTAGATGGAAGAAAGAAAATAAACAGATAAATTTGAAAAAAAAAAAAAAACAAATATCGCAAAATTGAAAAAAGAAATAGAAATAAAAAAAAAAGAGGGGGCGTAAAATTGAAAATAAAAAGAAGAAAGGACGTATCTTGATTATTTTACTCCACATTAAAATTATATAAAATAATAAAAAAATATGATATTTAAAAAAATTATGAAGTGACATATAATATAATTTTTTTTCTAATTATAAACCATGAAAATGGCTAGATTAAGCCCATTGTTTCCATTATAGTACGGAAATGTTTTATTTATTTTTATGTGTAATAAATTTAAAATAAATTCATAGAACTTTATAATAAATATATAATAAACTCATAATAAATTATCTAAATTTGATATTTTTATAAAAAAAAAATTAAAAATTTTAGTAAATCTAAAAATATTTTTAAAAATATAATAAATTTGAAAATTTTTTTAAAGATTTCTTATATTACAGTAAAGGCCCAATAATCCAATAGAGACTAATGTCCAACTCTAAAGAGTGGGTATTCGTTAATAGAAGCCTAATCCTATTGGCCCACAATGCCATTTTAAAACCAACGGTAGTTCATGGTGTCTAACCACTCACCCAAAATATCCCACAACTTTGGCTTTGGGAAAAGTACAAACAGTGATTAAAAAAATATAATGACAAGAAAAAGACAAAAAAAAAAGAAATTATAAACAAAAAATTAATGTGTCCAACACTTCCAGAAGTAATGGGAAGAGCTATATTATCTTACGAGATTTTTTTTTATCACTTTTGAATAATGGAAAGTGGTCTCACCATAATTTAAGTATAGACAAATTGAGGCTTTGTCACATGTTTTATTTTTTTAAAAAAAAATTTCCAATATTTAATACAAATGTGACTCTATCTAACTGTGAATTAAGGACTCGAGATTGATTAATAGTATTATGTGATGTGATTTTTCTGATTTCGATAGTTTATAGTTGTGAAGTGGTGACTTGCTGGAATTTCATCAAATTATATTATTATTTTCGTTCCAAATGATAAAAATATGTATCTTTCTAAAATGCTTAAAGGCTACCTTTGTGAAGTGAAGAATCGATCAAATTTTAATAAATTGTGACTTCATGTAGTTGTTTAAGTGAAGACTCATATTCGTACATGCATTGAAATGCTCACGAATTTTTTTCTCAATCAATTAAAAATTCAATCAAATTGATAGTTCTTATTCTTAATAATAATATAATTATTCAATCACATTAATATTTTAACCATATTGAATTTGTATTTTGGTTTTCAAAACCATTAAAGGTCATCTTTGTGAAGTTAAAACTCGAGGTTGATCAACTAGTAATTTATTATTGCAGTGTCCTATATACATACATACATACATACATACATATATACATATATATATATATATATCTTAGTTGGCAAATTAATTAAAATGAGACTTGAAAATTTCCTTGATCAAATCTTTTTTTTTTATTTTTTCTGAAGAAATTGAAACAAATTGACCTTATGCTCTATTTAATTAGTATTAGGGTTCAATTAAGACATTTTTTAACCCGCAACTTGTTTACATATTCTTAAAGTTATGATATCTTAATTTGTGAAGTGAAAACTCGATATTGATCAACTTATACTAAAATGTGATTACATAATCATTTATGAATTGAAGACTTGATGATATGCTTTTGTTTTTTACCCTTAAATTAATTAAGGAATTCAAACAAATTGATATTAATTATACCACACTATTTGTTGTTAGAGTTTAAGATATTTTCATACTTTAATTAATTGATTTCCGTAATCTCATTGCCTTGTTTGGAGACACAAATTAATTCTATATATAAAAATTAATTATATTGAATTCTATTTTATCAATTCTTTTGACTTAAAAAATAATTTTGAAAGAAAAGAAATTTTTCCAAAATAGAATAATTTTACAAAGATTCACTTTATTTAATGAATTTTACAATTAAAAATCGAAAATATTCTCATTTAAATTAAAAACTACTCTTTTATGTAAGAACAAAATGACAATATAACTTTTTTCTGTTTAATTATTCAAAATAATAAAATTCAAATTAATGGATTCTGTCATTTTAAAGTTTAATTTAGACATACGAATTATATTATCAATTAAACTAAATTAAATTCTTGCACATGATTTATTTTAAATGGTGCCATTATGTTTTAATTTGTGAAGTGAAAATTTGATATTAATTAATCAAATAATAAAGATGTGATTTCACAGTCTATGGAGTACTGAAGATAAGATGATTTTCATCACATTTTTTTCCAAGAAAATAAGAACAGAAAAGCCATGATATATATACATTTTAGTGGGATTGTATTGTAGCCATGTTCAACCCCATATTTTTAAAGTTTATCACATATATTTTTGTTATTATTTTTTAATTTAAATGTAAAAGCTACAGTAGAATTAATGGTTGGCCACCTTTTTCAGTCTTTCATGGTTAATTAATTTCCATTCCAGCCAACAAATTAATATTTTCTCTTTTAGCCAACCATTTAGACAGCAAGTAAATTGCGGGGGGCACTTATACATTAATTTTCAAAAGAAGCTTAATTAATTAATTTTTTAATCAATGGTTATAATAATTGCTTCATTTCTAACCAAAAAGTTTTGTTTAATATTATATTATATATAATAATTATTGTTGTATAGTTTTGAATGGTTTAATTAAAAAGGTTTTTAAAAAAAGTTGACTAAATTAACATTATCCGAGACGTTAGGATCATGCATAATGATAAACAAGAAACAATAATTGAATTGAATCTCCCCCAGTTAAAACTTTCCCCATACTTAGGGAATTAAATAATTATACTAATCATACTATTTCCAACTCATCCCACTTTAGAATATTCACCTTTCTTTTCATATATACATGGTGTACCCTCCATCTTCTAATATTATTTATTTGATACCATAATTTTGCATATATATCAGTTAAACCCCTTTTTTTTTTTCACTAGAACTAAAGTAGGAAATACCAAATTTTACAAGTTTATTTGAAAACAAAAATTTTAATAATTACACACTGAAACACAGCTTAAAGATAAGTATACATTCTTTCGGATGATAAACTCATAATCATCTTATCATCTCGTACTAATACTAAAAAAAGCTTTAACTAATTAAGTTTAAACTCTTTAATGAATTAGTAAATTGTATATAAGTAAACTTACATTCCAACAAAATCAATTATTAAACAATTAAATTACACTCAAAACTAAAATTAAAATTCGCTTCATAAACATCTCCAAAGTTAAAATTAATCAAAATTTAACTCAGTCTATTAAATTTAGACCCATTTTGATATGCCTTTGATCGATTTCTTCCCAAATTTTGAAACTCCCCCATAATAAACATTCTTATAGAGGAGAAAAAGTATAACAAATAGCAAATGTAACTTTGGCATTGGCTTCAAAAGAACAGAAATGCCTCCAGATTAATTAAATTAGTAATTTTTATCGAACTTATTGTTCTTTGGCAATTCCAATGGTTAACAAGTGCATTATTTAATTAATTAACATATTATAGTACTAATAAATCACATTTGATGTGACATATTTGTTTTAATTTCTTGATATAAATCAAGAATAATTAATGTAACTCTCCCATATAACCTGATATTGTCATATATAAGAGAGTTTGTGCCGACCATGCATAGCTTAAATTAAGCTTATAAGTTAATACATAGCTTATCTCTTATCATTCAATTTAAAACCTAAATTATTACCCTTCAAAAAAAAAGGGAAGTTTTGATTTTTCTTCCTTAATAAACTGACTAACCACTCGCTAATTTTTTAACATAATAATTTTCAATCACACGTATATAAGTGATGAGATTCAATGGTTTAGAAGTGTTCTCTCTCTTCTGTTAGATAGATGGATCTTTTTAGTAATAAAATCAACGAAACAATTAATGTAAATATATAATTCCCTTTTTTGGCATTTTAGAGAGCTATAATTTAGCCACTTGTCGTGCATATCTTATCTTAGGTAGGGAGGATTTTGGCTTTTGGAGATCCTGAAAGAATACTTGGAATAATATTCTTGAATCTTAATCTCATTTTTTATATATATAATTCAAACATAATTATGTTATTTTTTTTGGTTTTTTTAGAATGAAAAAATACATGTATGTACATTCAATATATGTATATGAACTATTTTGTCAATACCCAGCAATTTTATAATTGATTTAGACTCTACAATTGTCATTCAATCATATATGCTAAGAAAATAATAAATAAAGTTTCCTACCTATTACTTGGATGGAGATGTCACGCGGCCGACCAATCACAAATATTCTCTTTATGAAGAAAGATACAACCCCCTTCTTTTTTTATTATTTTTTTTATAATAAGCCTCCACGAATCCAAGTAATTTTATTAAATTATTTTTTAATAATATATATTATTTAAAATTTTGACACATAAATAAAAAAAATAAATTATCTCAGTTTTAAAATAAAATAATAAAATATTTTTTAAAAAAATTAATGTTGATAAGTAAAATAATTAATATGTACACTAAATATAATATAGTGATAAATATACCACCCTAAATAAATTTATATTCGATTCTCCTCCTCAAAAAAAATTAATACAAATAATTTAAAAAATAATTAATATCATCTTAAAATTTTAAAATGATAATTATTTTGAAGAAATATATAAAATACAGTTATTGTGAAATAATGAAAATAAAAATTATAAAAAGTTTCATCATATAAATAATAATTATCTATTTTTTTATTTTCTAAAATAAAAGTAATAATTATGTTAAATCTTATTATTAAACATTGATATTAATGAATTATTTTTTAACTTTTTGATGGGTTCCCTAAAATTAGTTTGTTGACCGTCAACGCCTAAGCATCAATTAGTGATAATGTTTATCAAGTTAATAATTGAAAATCAATTAATTAATTAATTGCATAAATTAAACCCTGCGAACCTAGAAGGTGTGAGGTGGTAAGACGATGGGATAGCCACCTATTTTCTGGACTAAATCACAACCATTAAAATTATATTACAATTTAGTTTCAAAAAAAATTTATATTAAAATTTCACTTAATTAATTTGCTTAAATGTTCTTTTTCTCTAGCCGTGCAATTCCCATCACACGCATATGCTCCGTCTGAATTTTATACTCTAAGTCTAACCTCATTATTCACATGTCATCAATTCATATTTATCTACGTTTTTGTTTTATTTTTTCTTTTAAGTTTATCAATTTAAATTCTCAACTCTCTTATAATTAATTGAATCTCATCAAACATCTAATTCATAATTAAGAATGTAAGGATATTAAACACTTTTTAACCTTTATGATATATAATTTTAGAAATTAAAAAATGTATTTTTAGCTATAAGTATAATTACTTAATATTGATAAATAATAATTTTTAAATCTAAAAAGAATAAAAATCCATGTTCATACCTCAAATTTTTTGACTTGGAATATTGTCGATACTTCAAACTTTTTAAACAAATTACGATGTAAAATTTTATTAATAAATTAATTTTAAAATCTTCGGAGAATAATCTATTTAAATTATAAATTGAATTTTTTCTTAAAATTCATATGGTTCTAATATATCCATATTCTAATATAATATATACATTAATAATATAATAAACCTAATCATATATATATATATATTTAATATTATTGAATGAATCACACCTTTTAATTTTACAAATTTAATAAATTAATCATTACAAATAAAACTAATAACTCAATTTAGAAAAGATTAAGTTTAGAAACTACATTGATAACTATAAATTAAATATTAAATTGGACTTTTTATCTCCTTCTAATTAATAGTTAAAATAAATTATATACTGATAAGTTATAAAAAAAAAATACTCTACATGTAATAAACATGGAGAAAGTTTATGGTGTATAACTTATGCCATGATTATGATATGAACATATATAAACAGATATATATTTGATTATGCTATTTTATAGTTGCAATATTTAAAATTATAGTAAATATTTAATTTTGATTTGAAATTAAGAAAAAAAAAGTAAGGAATGAATATTTCCTCGACACCGGCTGTCCAATAAATTGCTAAGCACATTATAAATTTTAAAAATTAGCTATATTAATGTGATAATTAGCTTTTAGTTTTTAACTTATCACTGTTCTAAATTTTACTAAAATTTAGTATTAATTTTTATTATATTATTATTTGGTTTAAATGTTTAAATTATTTGGTTAGAGTTTAACTTATACTTATTTTAAAAATTATTAATTTAAGTAATGCACAATTTTTTTTAATGTAAAATAAATTCTCATTAATCAGTTAAAAAATACATCTGTAAAGTATAGATAAAATTTTAAAATACATAAAATGTACATAACTAGTGAAATTACTAAAATTCTATCTCCTTAAATTTTTTTTAAGCAAACAGTGAATAATGGTAACATGTCTCGAGTAATCTGACTTTCAACGAATACTTATTTAATCTATTACCTTCCATATGAAAATGACATCTCCATTAGAAAAGAATAAATAATCTCAATTTAAAAAAAAAACATATAACCTTCAAGTAAAAAAGAAAAAAATTTCACAATAAAAATATAAATAGTATTTAATTTTATTCTAAAAAAATGAAGAAATATGAAAATAAAATATAAACGTTAAATTTTATATCTATATTGATTTAAAAATTATTTGAGAAAAAATCACATAAAAAATATAAAATTAAAAAAATACAAAAATTGAATAATATATTGAAAAAAAAATGAACGAGATTGTCGTCTATCAATAAATTAATAACAGCACCACTACTAAGAAAGAAAAAAACCTATTAAAATTTAGAAAAAAAAAAAGGGGTGGCTAATTTTGATTTAAGTAGTACACAGTTAATTTGTCTATTTATGAAATATTATATTAGGTGGTATTAAGCGATACCATAATTTACTTTTTTTTTCTTATATAAATAATTGAATCCTAACACCTACCATATATAATGTATATATTCTTCAATTTGGAGTATTGAGAAATTAAATTTTTACTAATGGGAAGATTACATTTATCGCCAATGAAATTAAGGCAATAATCCTTAATTATATATTATATTTATCTATTGAATGCGATCTATACATGATATTATATTATATTTATCATCAATAAAATTAAGACACTAACTATTTATTGTCAATGAAATTATATGATAAAATTTTAATTTTAATTAAATGTCTTATTTAAAATAATAAATCAATTGAATAGTGACATATTTTTTATATTTTATAATTAAAAAATTAAAAAGCTTATTTTAAAAAATTATAGTCTATATTTTTTAAAAAAATATATAATCACATATTATTATCTAATTAATTATCATTTCAATTAAAATATTTATTTGAAATTATAATTATATCATATAATTTCTCCATTCACAATCATATTATGGATGAAAATTTTAATTATGTTGAATATATATATATATATGTATGTATTTATGTATTTTATTTATGGAAAAATAAGAGAAAAAGAAGGATCGTATTTAATCCATCAATTAGGTACGATATTTGACTTTTTCTTTTAGGAGGAAATTACCTGTGCTACAGTAGTATGATAATTTTAATTTTCTAAAGCCACTAAAAACTTCAGTGGTGCTTATAACAGAAAGATTTGAAACCATTAACACAAAATGAAAAACACTAAAGTTTGCCAAATGTCACAGATATTTTATAAGCAATTACAAAATTGTGATTTTTATTAATTACTTTTTAAGTTTAAACGAAGAATTACACTTCTCGTGAATTAATGTTAAAGCAATTGGAGATGTGTGAGGCTAAATATTATTAGGCATTTGATGTGAAATTAAAATGACTCACAATATTATTTTTGTTAGGTTTTTTAGATTTTTTTCTATGTGAAAAATTGAGCTTATTTATTTTAGCCCATTAAGCTATTAATGTTTTAACCTTATTAAACCTAAGATACAAGAGTGTGTGGGTTATTAATGTTAGCCACCAAAAGAGAAAAGAGAGAAAGATAGAAAAGGAAGAGAAAAGAAATAGTTTTTTTTTTTACAAAAAAAAGTCAATAGGACAATCTCGATTTTTCTGCGATCGGACGGTCATCCGAACTTCGATCAGGCTAAAATTTGGACAACAGTTAGAGAACTCATTGTTCTTTATTCTGGACGGTGAGATCTTTTTTGAACGGCTAGATTACCGGCATTTGTGGCTCAAAATTTATTGTTTATGTGCATTTCTGCAGCAGCGACCAATTTGTCTTTCTCCGACGATCGGATGCTCATTTGTGGTAGGATTTGACTAAAATTTTATGAGCACATTTAGAATTTATTATTCTTTAATTTGAACGGTAGATATTGGATTTGAATGACCGGAGCTCATCTAATGGCATGAATAGTAGCTATTTTATGTGATTTTTCTACATTCTCTTATTTATTTCTTGTTATTTGGTTGATTTGGTGTTGCTACTTTACTTGAGGGTTGTTGTAGCAGCTTGTAGTTGCTGTAAACATTGATTTTGATAGGGAGAGCTCTTTTACTTTGACCAAGAGAAGTCCCATAATTTTTATCCTTCATATTAAAGAAATTTTTCACGTTAAAAATTATTGTGTTTATGTGTGATTGATTTTGTACATCTTGGGACAGATTCTTGAATGGTTGTTTGCTGAATTTTATTTAGTCATTCCCCATAGATTCATTCAAGTAGGAAAGAATTAATCTTGGTTCCTTTCCCATCAAAGTGGTATCAAAGCCTGGTTCATTAGTTCATTAGTTGTTTGCTTGTTTGAATGATGGAAGTGAATGTGAGTAAAATGGTTTGTTTGGATGACACAAATTATCATAAATGGAAAGGAAAAATGAAGGACTTTCTTATTATAAAAAAGTTGCATTTACCTATATTTGCTTCTCAAAAACCTGAGTCTAAATCTAATGAAGATTGATTATTTGAGCATTTACTAGCATGTGGTTTTATTAGACAATGGGTAGAAGATAATGTGTTGAATCATATTGCTAATGAAACAAATGCCAAAACCTTGTGGGAAAAGCTTAAAACTTTGTATGCTTTGAATACTGGAAATAATAAGTTGTTTCTGCTTAAACAAGCTATACGATTGCAATATAGAGAAGGCAGCTTCATACTTGATCATGTAAATGAATTTCAAGGTATCTTTGATCAATTATCTAGCATGAGTGTCAAATTTGATGAAGAAGTTATTGGACTTTGGTTGTTGAATACACTTCCTGACTAATGGAAAAACTTTCATGTATCTTTAATTAATTCTGCTCCTGAAAGTGGTGTAACCATGTCGTATGCAAAGACTGATATTTTTAATGAAGAGATGAGGAGAATAGATTAGGGGGCATCTAGTTCACAGTAAAAAATTTTGATTACTGAAAACAGGAGGAGAAGTAAAAGTATGAGTCAAGATCAGAATAGAGGCAAGTGCAGGAGTAAATCAAAATCAAAGTATAAGAACCTTGAATGTCATTACTGTGGTAAACCAGGGCATATCAAGAAATATTATTTCAAGTGGAAGAAAGAGAACAAAGCAAACAAAGGGAAGCAAGAAAGGAGAGGCAATGACAGCAATACTGATCGTGTTGCCACTACCACTTCAGATGATGATTTGGCTATAGTTTATCAAGAGAATATGGTCAATGTAGCCTATGATGATACTGTTTGGATTCTTGATAGTGGTGCATACTTTCATGTTACGTCAAGGAAGGAGTTCTTCACTTCTTATACTTCGTGTGATTTTGAAATTTTAAAGATGGATAATGACGGAGTGTCAAAGGTGATAGGCATTAGAACTGTTTATTTGGAGACCAAAAATGGAACGAAATTAGAGTTGAAGAATATTAGACATGCACAAGACATTAGGTTGCATTTGATCTCTCCTATTAAGCTTGATGATGATGGCTATTGCAACACTTTTGATGATGGAAAATGTAAAATCAGTAAAGGCTCCTTGGTTGTGGGTAGAGGAAAGATGGCTTCAGGCTTATATTGGTTGCAAGCTTCAATCTCTACATATCTTGTTAATGTAGTTAAAGGTGATAGCTCTTCGGAATTATGGCACAAGAGACTGAGTCATATTAGTGAGAAATGACTAGATTGTCTAGCTAAAAAGAATTTGTTTTTGGGATTGAAAGGTGTAAGATTAGACAGATGTGTTCATTGCTTGGCTGAAAAACAAAAGAGGATTTCTTTCAAACGTCATTCTCCTTCTAGGAAAAATGATTTACTTGAGCTGGTACATTCAGATGTATGTAGTCCTTTAAAGGAAAAGTCATTTGGTGGTGCAATTTACTTTGTGACCTTTATTGATGATCATTCTAGGAGACTTTGGGTTCATATCTTAAAGTTCAAAGATCAAGTTCTTAGTATATTTAAAGAATTTCAAGCTTCTGCTGAGAGAGAAACTAAAAAGAAGTTGAAATGTATTCGCATTGATAATGGTGGTGAATATTATGAGCTTTTTGATGCATGTTATAGAGAACAGAGTATCAGGTATCAGAAGACACCTCCCAAGACTCTTCAGCTGATTGGTTTGGCAGAAAGGATGAACATAACATTGATGGAGAGAGTCAGATGTGTGCTTTCGGAGGCTAAATTGCCTAACTCCTTTTAAGGTGAAGCTTTATACACTATTGCACGTATGATTAATCTAACTCCCACCATTGCATTGGGAAATAATGTTTCAAATAAGTTCTAGTATGGTAAGGATGTTTCCTACGACTACCTACGAGTGTTTGGTTGCAAATATTTTATGCATGTTCTCAAAGATGAGAGGTCCAAGTTAGATGCCAAGACTAGACAATGTATCTTCATTGGCTATAGGCAATATCAGTTTGGTTACAGATGTTATGATCCAATTCAGAAGAAACTTATCAGAAGTCGTGATATAGTATTTGTAGAAGATCATACTATAAAAGATATCAACAAAGTGGAGAAATCAAAGCCTCAGACTGGTGGTTTAATTGACTTAGACTTATCTCCTATAACTCATATGCCTGATGCAGTTGAGGTTCAGAATCATAGTGATGTGCAAAATGACAATCATAATGCAGATAAGATCGGTGATCCTGAATATGAAACAGTTGATGATCAACAAGAGACATATGTTGAGTAACCTGAAGTTTCACTTAGGAGGTCTACCAGAGATCGAACACATTCTATCAGGTATTTACCAAATGAGTATATACTCTTGAGAGATGGAGAAGAACCTGAATGCTATGAAAAGACTATTGAGAGTGAGCAAAATGCAAAATAGATTGCAGCTATGAAAGATGAAATGCAGTCTTTAGTTGATAATCACACCTTTGAATTGGTGAAGCTTTTTAAAGATAGAACAGCCTTAAAGAATAGGTGGATCTATAAAATAAAGTAAGAAAATAATTTCTCATCTCCACGACATAAAGCCAGATGAGTTGTCAAGGACTTCAGTCAGAAAAAGAAAGTTGACTTTGAGGAGATTTTCTCACTGGTGGTCAAGATGTCATCAATTCATGTTATTTTAGGGTTAGCTACTACTCTTGATTTAGAAGTTGAGCAAACACTGCAAGAAAGTTAATAAATTGTGACGCTTAAAATCGTCACATAAACTTAAATTTTTGTCGCAATTTTTTTTGTGATGAAAATTCAGCGTCATAAAACTTGTCACTATAATCTCATAATATTTTGTATATATGACGAAATTTATTTTCGTCACCATAACTTTAATTTTTAATGACAACAACACATCATTGTCATAATTTATGTCACTTTTAGTGACGCTAATATCGTCATATTTTGTGTAATTAATTTGTCGCTTAATATTATATTTCGTCATTAAAAGTGAGATTAAATATAGCAATATCATCTACGTTATTAATAAATTTTTATTTGGTGACAATAATATTTATGTCATGTTGAATGATAATATATAGTGACGAAATTATCGTCATAATTATAGTATAAAATTTGTCATTTAATATTATACATCGTCATTAAAAGTGAGATTAAATATAACAATATTAATTGCGTCAATAATAAATTTTTATTTGATGATGATAATATATATGTGATAATAATTAGCGACAAAATTATTGTCATGATTATAGTGTAACATTCGTCATTTAATATTACATATCGTCATTAAAAGTAAGATTAAATACGATAATATATTTTGCATCAATAATAAATTTTTGTTTGATGACGATAATATTATGTCATAACATATGAAAATATATAGTGACAAAATCTATCGTTATAATTAAAATATAATATTTGTCATTTAATATTATAAATTTTCATTATATATAGTACTCTAAATGACAAAAAAAATTATTTTATTATAAAAGTTGATTCTTTTAGTTACGAAATTATAGTGTCATTATATTATTGGTGACATATACATTGTTATAGTTAGAATTTGTTTTTGTCGATGAATGATGTATTTTGTCATAAAAAAATAAAATATAACATGACAAAATTATAAAAATCATTACTAATTCTTTAACTTAAAGTGACGAAAATACTATTATAATTAAATCAATAATGAATTATTTGAGAACAATTAAAAAAAGAACTAGTGTGTTATATATTAACTAAACAAATTATCTTTTTCTATAAAATACTAATTATCACGTCAAGATCTAAAGTTTAACAAAAAAAAAGAAAAAAAAAAGAGCTAGATGCTAGGATTTCTCTGTAAATATATATAAAGTTTTATAAGAACTTGTATCTTGTATGATTGTCAATGATCCATATATAGAACCTACAACTGAACAAAGATCCATCATTAGTAGCAACTAAAAAAAGGTTAAATAATAAATCACCAAATTAAACATCCTATATCAAACATAGGAGATACATTTTATGAACAAATTAATCTTTAACTTCCAATATAAAATATTTTTCATTGTTGAAATTCATAGCATTGAAGGTGATAAACTTGAAACTCAATTGTTGCACCAACAATATACAAAATTATTACTACCTAAAGTATATTTTTCTGAGTTTAGCTAGATTATAAAGCTACATACATAGTCACAATTTGTAGTTTCAATATACTATATTGCAGTAAAAATTTTATACCAAGACAATCATAAAATTTTTGAGTTGCGGAACTATATTTAAATTTTGGCAGAACTTCATCTATAAATTTTACAATCCACCAAAAAATGGAATCACTAAATAAAAAAACCATAACATGACAAAATATAACTTTCATGAACCAATTGATCTCTAACTTCCAACATATTAAGACTACATAGTACAAAAATTCAACAGTAATTGATAAATTACATTATAAAATATTGATTTATAAATAAAATTCATAACATAAAAAGTGATAAAAAAAATTACAGTTTCAATAATCATATTTTGCAGTTTCAATCAACCATACTGCAATTAAAATTTAATAACACGATAATCATACAATTTTTATATTGTGAAACTACGTTAGAATTTCGACAGAACTTTCTCTGTAAATTTGACAATCCACCCAAAAATCTAATCATTGTCTTATTAGAAATACTTATATAAAATTCATTATACTAGAACTACTATGATTTAACATTTAGACATGTAAAATGCTCTCTAAACTTTCTTATAACTACCATATAACAATGAACTACTCGACAATAACAAGTTTTGATGATTACGTACACAAAATGCGGTAGATCTAGGCACAGATATACATACCTAAATGTGCAGACCTAAGCAGGCGAGACTGGCAATGAAGGTGACGGGCTGAAGGTGATTAGCAAAGAATTAACTTGTAAAAATCAAACAAACTGCATGAGTTGCAAAAAAGGAAAAAAATGTTATATATACCTTCACATATATATATATAATTTTTTTTGATAAAAGAAAGAAATATATCTTTTGACAATACATAATTTTAATAGGCCAATGTTGCATCAAAAGAGAGCTTCAATAGTTTCCTATCTTGTCATGGAACTTATGCTTAACTATACAAGTTGCTGGTAATTATATACATATTAATAATAAACTAGTGAGACACTAATTTATCACGTATTATCAAGATTATTAGCAAATAAACTTCGTAGAAACTATCTTTTATTATTTAGCCATCAATTTTAATTTAATTGTGTAATATGCCATTAGGGATGTTAGCAGTTTTGTTATCATTTTACATTTAGCATAAACATGGAATTTCTTTTCCCATTTATCATATCTTTCACACTTCTGTGACTTTGACAACAATCTATTCTTTCTAGTGAATTCTTTATTTTTTAAACAAAAAGATAATACCAGTTGTCAAAGTCCACCAATTGAGGAATGATAATTTTTTTTTCTTATAAGAGCTAGCTAGTGTAGTATTTGATATAGTCCCCTTATCAAATTTCCGAAATGCCAACTGTGCCACAACTAGAGCTTTCCAAAGACAACATCACATTGGTTGCTTGTGAGAAATCTGGTGCATAACACCATCTGCCAGTAATATCCCCAGGCAATATAAGGAGCCAATTAAAAGCTAACTTAGTTCATAATATCCATATTCCATTGATCTTTGTTTTAACAAAGGGTAAAATAAAAGAGTACAAATAATTCATGCATTATTAATATAATAACAAAGGCATAATGTAAAAGCCACATCAAGTTGGGAAACACATATATTGAATTCATCCTGAATATTTTTCAATTCTCATAACTATGCAAATGCAGCAAAACTTGGAACCTCTCAAAAATCAATCTACAAATCTTGCTCAATATAATATAGCTTCAACAAGAGAAAGTATTGTAATTAAAAATTATTGGTAAATTATTACTGACAGATTAATTCAATTCTGATTGCATTGCAGGCTGAAACCCTTAAAACATAAACCACATTCCCATTTACTCATAATAATAAAATCAGACCCATCATATGAAAAATTACAAAAAAGGAAAAAAAAAACAATAACAACAGTCATCAGACCCATCATAAAGAAACCCTTAAAACCTTACATGCCCTCTCTAACAGCCAGTAGATAACCCTATAAATGCTAAATTTTTCATTTTTTTCTATTAAAGATTAGAAATCCGGAACATTCATAATCTCAACAACTAAGATTTATACAAACATTCTTCGTTTAAAACTTTTTAAGCAGCAACGCATCTACAACAATTGTAGCAGTTAATATCAATTAATATATTAATTTATGATGAAAATCAATTCTAAGGGTCAATTACATTTCAGGCTATTTTTAGTTGTTGAAGTGTTTTGATTTATTTAAGCAATCAACATAAAAAGATTAAGATAATTAAACCTTATCTGATTAGTCAATCCAATAAAGAAACTCTTAAAACTTCAACCTCTTTTAGCACATAGAAAATCAGCTGAAAGTAGAAATTGCTATGTTCTTATGGCATTTTGTGCGGAGAACGAAAGAAGAGAAATAGAGAGAGTGAGCTCTATTTTTAGAATTTTATAAGTAATTTGGGTATTCTTTAGAATCCTTTTTCAATTGGGAATTGAACTTTATAATTTAATTTAAAATCATTTTTCAATTGGGAATTGAACTTTACAAATTAATTTACTTTTTTGAATTTTGTAATATGTATATTTTATTTATTTTAAATTTTAAATTTTAATTTGTTAACAAATAAGCAAGCCAATTTTTATTTTTTTTTATTTATGCTTGCTTTATTTAAGTTTTTTTTTTAGTTTGTTAACTCTCATTATTTTTTATTTTTTTTATTTATACTACATCTTATAAGATAATTGCAAAAGGTTTATTTTTTTTTCGTGATTTATGCTAATAACATGCTAATTATGCCCTCAATGTTATGCCAACGATGCATATATTATAATTTATAAGATGATGTGAAAATGAGTTATATGTGTTTACGTAGTAAAGTGATAGGCTATGTGATGTTGAAATTTTTTCTTATTTGAAAAATATTGAAAACTTGACAGTATATAAAGATTTCTTATCGTAAAAGGTCAAATAAATAATTATTTGAATTTTCTTTTGTCAATGTAGGGGATTAAATTTTGATTACTTTCTTCAAAGATGTTACATGTTTTATTCTTTTATTAGAAATAATATTGGACTAGGATATAGATAAAAAGTTGTTTTTTATTAATTATCCTTTCATAGTCAAATCAAGTAGAACCATAAGATTTATAAAGTTTTCTTTATTAAATTTTAATACAGCTACATATCCAAATACTCAAATTGGAGGCACCATACTGATCACACATGCAATGCATTTTATGAATTATATTATAAGAAAAGATAAAAGTCTAATTTAACCCCCTGTACTATAGTGAGAAGTTTAAATTAGTCTTTAAAATTTTTTTAACAAATTGGTTTTTTTTTATTTCAAATTTAGTCCAAATTGTCCATTTCTTGCTTTTATTCAATAGTTAAAAAAATCAAAATTATAGAATAATTGTATTAAAAATAACTATCTTATTTATATATTTAACATAATATCTTATTAAAGTTTCTAATAAATTATATTTTAAAAATAAATAATTTATTGTCTTTGATTAAAAAAATTATTTTTTAGGAGTTAATATTTAAAATAGCTTTGAAAACAATAATTATGAATTGAAATACTAATAAAAATAATTCAAGATAAGTTTTAAAATGAAAAATTATAAAAAGTAAAAATTATTATTTTTTTAATATAAAAATAATAAGTTCAAAACTAATTTAGAAAAATTAGAGTGAGTTACATAAATTATAATTATGTGACATCAAAAATCGTACTAAATGAATATTATATTATAATTTAAATAGTTTCCATCAATATATATTTGGAAAAAAAAATTGTCTCTAAATACAATTATGACGAATTTATGTATTATCACGATATACGATTATTAATGATAAAATAATATTGTTACTTTTCTAATCAATGAGAATTAATAACGATAAATGACATTATCACTCTGAAGTGCAATTATATAACATTAAAAATCGTAGCAAATGAATAATATATCGTCATTTAAATACTTTTTCACTAACATATTTTTAGAATAAACGTTTTTCCTTGTTCATTAGTGACAAAAAAAAATATTATCATTTTTTAAATCAATAATTTAGTAACGTCAAATAATATTGTCACTATACTTTATAATTCTTAAAAGCAAAAATCATGACTAATGAATACTATTTATCATTTGAAAGAAATTTTTTTAACTCCAAATACAATTATGATGAATTTTTATATCGTCACGATATGTGATTATCAGTGACAAAAAATTATTACTTTTAATCAATGAATTAGTAACGGTAAATGATATTATCACTATATATTATAATTTGTGACATTGAAAATCGTAGCTAATGAGTATTATATTATCATTTAAAAATTTTTCTCTAATTTATTTTTGGAAGAAATTTTTTATCTCTAAATTCAATTATAATGAATTTACATATCGTCACGATATGTAATTATTAGGAACAAAATAATATTGTCATTTTTCTAATTAATGAATTAGTGACTGTAAATAATATCATTATTATAAATTACAATTATGTAACATTAAAAATCATAGTAAATAAATATTATATTATAATTTAAATATTTTTTACTAATATATTTTTAGAAGATTTTTTTTCAAATGCAATTGTGGTGATTTTATGTATCGTCATGATATGTGATTATTAGTGACAAAATAATTTTGCCACTTTTCAACTAATAAATTAGCGACGGTAAATAATATTGTCACTACTAATTGCAATTATGTGACATTAAAAATCGTAACTAATAAATATTATATTATTATTTAAATATTTTTCACTAATATCTTTTTAAAATAAATTTTTACCTTTAAATATAATTGTGAGAAATTTATATATCATCGGGAGATATGTCCATTAATGACCAAAACATTGTCATTTTCTAAATCAATGATTTAGTGACAATAAATAATATTATCACTATAAATTATAATTTCATGATAACAAATAGTAACCAATGAATATCATATTATCATTTAAACATTTTCTGCCACTATATTTTTGAAAGAGAATTTTTAATGCAATTATGATGAATTTTGTATAATCACGATATGTGATTATTAGTGATAAAAAAATTTTAATTTTTTAATTAATAAATTAGTGATGGTAAATGATATTGTCACAATAAATTATAATTATGTGACATCAAAAATCGTAACTAATGGATATTATATTGTCATTTAAATATTTATATATTTTTATAAGAAAATTTTTACCTCCAAATATAATTTTAACGAATTTATATATGGTCATGATATGTGATTATTAGTTACAAAGCAATATTGTTACTTTTCTAATCAATAAATTAGTGAAGGTAAATAATAGTTACAGTAAATTATAATTACTTTATGCCAAAAATTGTAACATTAAATTTTATATCGTTATTTAAATATTTTTCATCAATATATTTTTGTAAGAAAATTTTTATCTCCATATGCAATAATGACGAATTTATATGTCGTCATTATTTATGATCATTAGTGACAAAATGATATTGTCACTTTTCTAATAAATAAATTAGTAATTGTAAATAATTTTATCACAGTAAATTATAATTATGTGATGCTAAAAATTATAACTAATAAATATTATATTGTCATTTAAATATTTCACATCAATATATTTTTGGGAGAAAGTTCTTGCCTCTAAGTGCAATTGTGATAAATTTTTGTATCATCATGATATATATTAATTAGTAACAAAAAGAAATCGTTACTTTTTTAATCAATGAATTATTGACAATAAATAATATTGTCACTATAAGTTATGAATCCATGACAACAAAAATTGTCATCAATTATTACTATATCGTCACTAAAATATTTTTCTTCAAATTTTTGGTGAAATTTTTTTTTCTCCATATGTAATTGTTACAAATTTTTTTTATCGTCATAAAAGATATGATTTGGTGATAAAAAAAATCTATTAAAAGTGACAAAAAAATATCGTCAGAAAATGAATTTATTAGTGATAATATTATAATATTGTAATAATTAATCAACATTTTATGATAAATTTTTGTGCGTCACAGGAAAATTTATCATAAAATATGTAATTTCTTATAGTAAAATGGATTTTAAAATAATCTTCCTTTATGGTGACTTAGAGGAGAAAATCTATATGGAACAACATGAAGATTTTGTGGTAAAAGAAAAAGAAATTATATTTGCAAACTAAAAAAGAGTTTGTATGGGTTGAAACAAGCATCTAGGCAATGGTATAAGAAGTTTGAATCAGTTATGGCTCAACAAGGCTACAAGAAGACTACTTCTGATCATTGTGTTTTTGTGCAGAGATTTTTTGATAGTGATTTTATCATCATGTTGCTATATGTTGATGATATGCTCATTGTGGATTCTAGTTCTTTAAGAATTGATAGCTTGAAGAAAGAGTTGAGCAAGTCCTTTACAATAAAGGATTTAGGACTAGCAAAACAGATTCTTGGCTTGAGGATCATTCGTGTTAGGAAATGCAAGCAGATGTGGCTATCTCAAGAAAAGTATATTAATAAAGTATTGCAGCGATTTAATATGGCTAAAGCTAAACCTATAAGTACCCATCTTGCCATGTCTTTCAAATTGAGTGTCAAACAATCTTCTTCTAGTGAGCAAGAGAAAGAATATATGCAGAAAGTTCCTAATGCATCTGCAGTAGGTAGCTTGATGTATGCTATGATTTGCACTAGGCTAGACATAGCTCATGCAGTTGGTACTGTTAGTAGATTTTTGTCTAATTTAGAAAAAGAGTACTGAGATGTTGTGAAGTCGATTTTGAGATGTCTCTGTGGCATTTCTAGTTTGAAGTTGTGCTTTAGGACTGGGAAGCCTATTCTTAGTGATTATACAAATTCTGATTCGGCAGGGGATGCGGATTCAAGAAAGCTTACTTCTGAGTATCTGATCACTTTTGTAGAAGGAGCTGTGGCATGACAATCTAGGTTGCAGAAATACATTGCATTGTCTACTACAGAAGTTAAATTCATTGCAACAACTGAAGCATGTAAAGAATTGCTTTGGATGAAGAAGCTTATGTATGAGCTTGGCTTTACACAGAAGAGATATGCCTTATTTTCTGACAATCAGAGTATTATTTATCTCGGTAAGAATCCTATTTTTCACAGTAGATCTAAACACATAGATATGAGGTATCATTGGATTCGTGATATTTTAGATTCTAAGCAACTTGAACTTGAGAAGATATATACTGATGATAATGGTTCTGATATGTGCACAAAGGCTTTACTAAGAGAAAAGTTTGAGGCATATTGTAGAGCTACTGGTTTGGCAAAATCTTCCACATAATCGGAAAGGGGGAGAATTGTTAGGTTTTTTGGGTTTCCTTCTATATGAAAAACTCAATGTTTGAGCCCATTTATTTTAGTCTATTAGGCTATTAATGTTTTAACCTTATTAACCCTAAGATACAAGAGCGTGTGGGTTATTAGTGTCAGCCACTAAAAGAGAAAAGAAAGAAAGAGAGAAAAGAAAGAGTTTTTTTTCTGCAAAAGAAGTCAACAGAGCAGTCTCAATTTTTCGGCGATCGGATGGTTATCCGTGCTCCGAACAGGCTAAAATTTGGAAAACAGTTAGAAGAATAATCATTCTTCATTATGAACGGTGGAGATCTGTTTTAGACCCCTGGATTGCCGGCATTTGTGGCTCGAAGTTTACTGTTCACGTGCATTTCTATAGCAGCTATTAGTTTATCTTTCTCCGACGATCGGATGCTCATTTATGGTAGAATTTGGCTGAAATTTGGTGAACACGTTTAAAATTTGTTGTTCTTTAATATGGACGGTGGAGATCGGATTTGAACAACTGGAGCTCATCCATTGACATGAACAGTGGCTATTTTAGGTGATTTTTCTCCATTCTCTTGTTTATTTCTTATTATTTGGTTGATTTGGTGTTGTTACTTTACTTACTTGAGGGTTGTTTTAGTAGCTTATAGTTGCTGTAAATATTGATTTTGATAGTGGAACTCTTTTACTTGGACTAAGAGAGGTCCCGTGGTTTTTATCCTTCACATTGAAGAGATTTTTCACGTTAAAAATTATTGTGTTAATATTTGATTAGTTTTTTGCATCTTGGGATAGATTCTTAAATGATTTTTTGCTGAATTTTACTTAGTCACTCCTCATAGATTCATTCAAGTAGGGAAAAATTAATCTTGGTTCATTTTCCATCAATTTTATCCATAAACAAAATATAATGGCATGCTAAATATTTATAAATTTGATAATAAGATGAGTCTATAAAGGCTCCTTTTGGTACCTAAATCATAACTTTGATTTTGAACTTTTTCGTCCATCTCCTGATTTGGCATTCACAACCTTAATTATTAATGAAGAATATAAATAAAAACAAAAGAAAAATAAAAAGATGATTTATAGGCCATGTTTGATTGATTATTATTATTAAAATGAGGAATCAAAATGGAAATTATTTGGTTTCTCCTTCTCGTTTATAGGGAATTATATATATGATAAGCCTCAAGTCAAATTCAAAAACCTAATATATAATTAGATGATAAGGTTCATATATTAAATCTTGATATGATTTATAATTAGAAATCATACTTTCCCTTACCATGATATGTAATTTACTTAAATTATGAAAAATATATTAGATTTTCCGCTTCATTTTAATTCAGTAGAATTTCATGAAAAATCACGTGTAAAAAATTCAACAAACTTGAAGTTTTGAGAAATAATACTAAAATTTGATAGAGAAGGAATTATACAAAAAAATTATCATATATATGTCAAGATACACCTTAAACACTAGCTAATAGTAATAAATTGAGAGCTAATAGTAATAAATTGAGTATCGATATTTCTTCCTCCAAATAAATACTAAAAAAAATAGTAGCAGTAATAATGATAATAGATAAGGTAAAACATGTTGAGTACATATCTACATGCTCATTAGCAGGCTCATAATATATGTGAAAGGGCTAGAAAGAGAATAGAGTAATTACTATTTAGTATCATAGCATAATGACATAATCCGATTTATCATGCTAGAAAAAGTTGCTTTATATATATTATGATATGAATAGGAAAATAAGGCCCCATTTCTTATAAATAAATTTTTAAGCTAATGAATTATTTTGATTTGTAAATCTAATGAATTATACTTGCAAATTAAAGTCTTCAATTTTCTTTTTAATTTATTTTAATTTTTATTTAAAAAAAATTTCATGCAACATTGATAGACACACGCCGACTAACCTACTTAAAGTTGTCTAACCATGGAATAATTATACAATACAACCGTTGTATTGCAACAAGCCAATCGAATATCGATATGTGGCAGTGTTTTAATATTCGATTGGCTTGTTGATATCAACACTGCCACATGTCGATATTCGATTGGCTTGTTGCAATACAACGGTTGTATTATATATGGTTCCAATTAACATTATAGAAGTCTAATTATATATAATTAATTAAATCCATAATCCTATGGGCCAAACATATATGAGTGATGCATTGTCCGAGACTTATTTTAACATAATTAAAGTCCCTGATGATTTCCCACTATAAAACCCCCACTATCCTTCCACACATATCGTGCCATAAAGCTTCCTTTCAGCATTCAAAGCCCTCTCTTTCTCTGGTATCATTGTATAATTAAGCTATCAGTAGTCCAAAGACAGACAGAAAGACCAATTCATGGATAGCAATGGTCAGGGAAAAACCCTCCCAGATGCTTGGGACCACAAGGGCCGGCCAGCTGAACGGTCCAAAACTGGCGGGTGGACCAGTGCCGCCATGATTGTTGGTGGAGAAGCTGTTGAGAGGTTAACTACACTTGGTATTGTTGTTAATCTTGTGACTTATTTGAAGGACACTATGCACCTTGGCAATGCTATCTCTGCTAATACTGTCACCAACTTCCTTGGAACCACTTTTATGTTGTGTTTGCTTGGTGGCTTCATTGCTGATACCTTTCTTGGAAGGTTCTTTCTTTCTTCTTTTTTCCATCAAGATTTATATATGTTTTTTTAAGTTTTCTTTAATTTCTTTCTTTCTTGTTCTTTCCATTCCATCAAGATTCATGTTTTTCTAACTTTTCTTTAATTTCTTGACAGGTATCTCACCATCGCCATCTTTGCCACCATTCAAGCAATGGTAATTAATTAATTAATTTAATTTAACTAGTTCACCAATCACCACCAAGTCACCAACCTCTATTTAAACCACAATTAAAAAAAAGAAGAAAAATAAGAATGTGTTGGCACATGAATCATGATCATATAAATTAATGGGCAATTATACATCTTAATCTTATACAGTATGGCTTTTTTTTTTTCTCGGATAAGATCAAAACAGAGAAAATGATAATATACAATACTATTACATGGGGCACCACATCCTTAAGTTTGTTGGTGCACGTTAATTACATTTTTCTTTTCTTTTAGACATAATAAACAGGATAATACAACAATAAAAGTTATACACTTTATTTTTGCTTTTTGTAATTATATATTATACATTTGTTTCTTTTTATTCATTCTTTTCTTTTCAATTTTTTTTGGCTAATTATAGGGTATCACATTCTTAACAATCTCAACTACAATTCCTAGCTTAAGGCCACCGAAATGCGTAAACGACACCGGTTGCATTCCGGCAAGCGGTAAGCAACTGACAGGTCTATACTTGGCCTTGTATATGTATGCACTTGGCACTGGTGGTGTGAAATCAAGTGTGTCAGGGTTTGGTTCTGACCAATTTGACGAGACTGACGAGAAAGAAAGAAAACAAATGACTAGTTTTTTCCATTGGTTCTTCTTCCTGATAAATATTGGATCACTTGGTGCAGTTACAATTCTTGTTTATGTTCAAGATAATATTGGGAGAAGATATGGGTATGGTGTATGTGCTTGTGCTATTGTGTTAAGCCTAGTTGTATTTCTATCTGGCACAAAACGATACCGTTTCAAGAAATTGGTGGGTAGTCCATTGACACAGATTGCCAGAGTTTTTGTTGGTGCCTGGAGAAAAAGAAACTTGGAATTACTTTCAGATCCATCTTTTCTTTACAATGCTGAAGACAATGAAGATGGAATCAAGAACAAGAAGCAAAAACTTCCTCACAGCAAGCAGCTCCGGTTAGTCTTTTTTTTTTTCCTGAACTTTTTTTTAATTAATTTAATTATAATTTTCTGCATCGCAAGACATTTAATAATAATCCTTTTTTCTTTTATAAGGAATAAGAAGAAAATGGATGAATATATATATTAAAAATTAATTGAAATTACATTTGAAAATTGAGAGACTAATTTTAGTAAGATATAAATGATAATTGATATGATTTGCACTCTTTCTAGATTAATCGACTGATAATGAATATTCGGTTTAAATAAATGAAATTATTTTGGAAATTACAATTTTTTTTTTAGGAAAAAAAAAGTCTAGACTAGAGTACTTGTGTGGTTTTGGTGTTGAGTCTGTGTGCTAACTGCTAATTCCTACAAAACCAAAACCAGTTAATAAATATACATTCCACATATTTATACATATATGATGACATAAAATTATAAATATATGTCATGTTTTTATCTTGTTCTCTGTTTTGGTATCAGAGGACAAAAGAGCTCTCATTTGGCCATGGCACATCAGCAAAATATCAAATGCACAATTGACTTTCTTAGAATAAGTACCATATTATATCTAAATATATAGTTTATATTATATATATATATATGTATATATTAATTATATATGGATGCATCTTTCATCATATGCTACACTCCCAAGCTGAAAGCGCGTGTGTATTATATATATATATGTACACACACACACACACACACACACACATCATACAATGGAATCTCAACACTCTAAAGCAACCCAAAAATCTTGGTAACTTAAGCCTTAAAACCCCAAATAAATGTTAAATAAATTAAACTTGTTACATTCATTTTTGAAATTTAGAGTCTGTACATAATGCTCCCATTAAATTAATATAATATATAAAATTACACTGACATATGGTACAGCAAGCATATATATATATATATATATATATATATATCAGGGAATCAGTCAATTAGAGATCACGAGTCACTGAAGCCAGTCTGTCTCCTAATCGATCTTTAATGATGATATTATTACATTGTATATGGTTAGTGTAACTCACAGACGTGGGACATGTCATTAGTTTCAATGTCTGCTATTGTGTCATTCTGTCTCTTCTCTCTTGCATTTTATCACTGTCTAATAATAATAAACTTTTAGCTTTTCCAAAACCTTCTCTCGACACTTTTTTTTCCCTCCACATGTGATCTAAATTTACACCACACAGCAAACAGCCAAGCATGTTAATGGTTATTAGAAGACCCTCCTACTGTTGCTTTCTTCATGTTCTTTCTTTCTTTCTTTATTTACTTATTTTTCTGCAACAGAAGTTCTTTCTTAAAGACAAAATGGTGGCCATATTGGTATAAATTCAACCTAAAGCTTACTTCTTTATTTTTTTGCTACAAATTGGACAATTAATTACTTGGCGATTAATTTCTATGTTAATTATTAACTTGTAACGTTACTTAAATGGTGCAGTTTCTTAGACAGAGCAGCAATCAAAGACCCGGAAATCAGACAAGTTAATAAGTGGAATTTATCAACAATAACAGATGTTGAAGAAGTGAAAATGGTAATCAGAATGTTACCAATTTGGGCAACCTCAATTATGTTTTGGACAGTGTATGCACAAATGACTACATTTTCTGTGTCACAAGCAACAATGATGGACCGTCACATAGGAAACTTTGAAATTCCAGCAGCATCCTTGACATTCTTTTTTGTTGCTAGCATTCTCTTGACCGTCCCAATTTATGATAGAATTATACTCACAATTGCTAAAAGAGTTTTCAAGAAAAGACAAGGGCTAACCCCTTTGCAAAGAATAGGGGTTGGTTTAGTATTTGGCATAATTGCAATGGTAGCAGCTGCTCTTGCTGAATTAAAAAGATCAAGAGCAGCAAGATCAAGTGGTTTGACCAATGATCCAACAGCTGAGATTCACTTAAGTGTGTTTTGGCTAACTCCACAGTTTTTGCTAGTGGGTTCAGGTGAAGCATTTACATATATAGGACAGCTTGACTTCTTTTTAAGGGAGTGTCCTAAGGGAATGAAGACGATGAGCACTGGGCTATTTCTAAGTACACTTTCATTAGGGTTTTTCTTTAGTTCTTTGCTGGTAACAATAGTGCATAAGGTGACAGAGAACAAGCCGTGGCTAGCTGATAATTTAAACAAAGGAAAGCTTTATAATTTCTATTGGCTATTGGCAATTTTGAGTGCTTTGAATTTTATTATATTTTTCGCTTGTGCTAAATGGTATGTGTACAAGGATAAGAGACTTGCTGAGGTTGGCATTGAAGTGGAGGAAGATGATGAGCCTGCTTTCCTTTGAAGAAGGGATATATTCTTAAGGTTTTTTTTTTTCCTTTTTTTTACAGTATAAACAAAGTGGTCTTTGATTTCAAGGAAAGCTCGAGCAAGATGTTTTTTGTAATGTTTGTATATGTACAAAATGTATGAAATGGAGACAAGATGTTACCAGGGTGATATAAAAATAAAGAAATATATTTTTCAAGTGTATATATTTGTGAGAGAGAGGAGCTAACTTAATATGAAGATTAAAAAGATAAAGCCAACTCCATATTTGAAAATATCTACTGAATTTCTATCTTTATTGACCTAATAAACTCCATACCTTTATCATTAAATAATTATATGCGGTCTAGATAAATTAAAAATTGATTTAATATGCATAGCGAGTTTAATGATAAAAGTATATTTTTCTCTTCAATAATAGACTCAATCTTCCCTCCTCTATCATATTAATAATGAAAAAAAAAACAATTCAACATAAATTTCAAATAGTTATCCCAATGAACTTATGGGTTTACTCTCAATTTACTTGGTTAAAGCTCAATTATTATTAATCGGTTAAAATTTTTAATTTTTTTATTAAATTTAATTAGATGGTAAATTCAATCACCTCACTTTTAGAGCATATCTTTGTATACATCATAACTGATAGTCTAATTTCAATCACGTCTATAAATAATGTCATTGTTCATAACTTAATTCTCAGGTCTATGCAAGTTAAAAAGTATAAAACCATATAGAGTCATATGTGTTAAGGAATGTATTAGTTTAAATTCAAAATATTGTTAATAGTATCTTATTATTCCTATACTTAAGGTTTTAGTTGTAACAAATCATATATAAGTGTTGTACATTTTGTAAATGTTCTTATTCAACAGCATATATATATATATATATATATATATATAAGTTCAAATTCCCAGAAATACATTTTGAGGGTTCGAACCCGCGGCCTTTCCCTAATGGGTTGGGTTGCTAGCCCGCTGGACTAACCCCATATATATATGCACGCTATAACTTTGCATATTAAAATATATGAAATACAACTATCAATTCTAGTATTTTCTAACATGGTCAGGGGCGCAGACACGTTTTTTTTTTTTTGAAAATACGTATATATATATAATATTTTTAAAAAAAATTTAAAATTATTTATTAATTTTTTTAAAATTTTAAATTGCCCCCCTCTTTTTTTATTTTTATAAGAAATCAAAAAAATTACAATAAATTATTTATTCTATAAGTAATAGTTCTCTTTTAAAAAATTGACAAAATATTGATAATATACAAATGCAAAAAAATAAAAAAAAAGGGATAAATTTTCTAACTAAATTAATTTAAACTCATTTATTTTAATTATTTTTTTAAAAAATTATATTCATTATTTAATTTTTTCTTTTTATTTTATTTTTATTATAAACAATTTTGTAAATTTAAAATTATGTACACATATATATTAATATTTTTTATTAATTAATTTTTTAATAATAAAAATATATTATTAATAAATTTATAAATTTATAAAATACTATTACAATAAAAGGAGAGAAATAATTATGGGAAAAGTTAAAATTTACAAAAGAAATTTTACCCCCCTTTATTTCAAAGTCTGGCTTCGCCCCTGACACTACAAAAAAGGTAGGTTTTCCCGGTGAAAATGTAGAGGCGGTTTTATAAGTCGCCTCTAGATTATAAAAGATATCTGTTTGTGGCGCTTGGTAGCGGCGTTGAAATAAACCGCCTCTAATAGCGGTTCAATAATTACTCGCGGTTTGCGTTCAATTTTTCGCTAATTACCATAACACATCTCTCATTCGCATTTCATCCTTCAAAATAACGAAACCCTAACGCAGAATATCGAAATCCTTCAAGCCGTTCCATGAATATCGTTAAAACTCCATCAAGCCATTCCTTCAAAATCCGTTGAAATCATCAAAATCCGTTCTGACTCTGGGCTTATAGGAGTTCTGACTCTTCCATTTCTATTTTAATTTCGATTTCGATTTATACTGTAAAGCGAGCGAGGCGGTTCTTGTTTTGAAGCAATTCAGGTTATTTCCTCTTCTATATTTATTTTGATTTGAGTTTTATTTTCGACTTCTGGTTTTGGATTGCTTGTGATTTTTTTAATTCTGATAATAGGCCAGATAATTTTTGGGTCTATACTGGATTTTATCCTGAAAACCTGAGTTCTTGCTTTCTTCGGCGTTCGATTATGAACAGACACATTTTCCTCCGTAACTGACAGAACTTCCATTGAATTTCCAGTCTGAACTTCAAGTGATGTGCCTATAGAATCCCTACTTGGCGTACTTTCCATTGCTATAACGAACTCTGGCTTATCATTCATGTCTTTGATTTCGTCACTTCGACGTCTTGCCTGAAATTCCAGCACAAATCTGCCTATAAGACTGATTTTCATACTCATCTTCACGGTCTCTCTGAACTTCAAGGAACGACCACACTAGATATTTACTCATCTTCACGGTCTCTCTGTCCTATTTATATACCCATCTGGATACGTCGGGCCTTCAACTTCTCATGTCTCTGCAAAACTTTCATATTTGCTTCAAAGGTGTCTATCTGTTTCTCTTTTTATACTCTGTTTCTACATAATATTTACATAATATGGTCTCTATGTGTTCTGTTTCTTTATAATATTTATATATTATGGTTATGTTTCTGTTTAATATTTATATATTATGGTTGTTACCTGTGATATTTGATTTAAATTCCATCTGAATTATAGCTTTTAACAAAATTCTGTTTCTGGGTTTTGTATATATTTGTTTCTTTGTTTGGATTTTGGTGATGCAGTGGAGTTTTTTAAGTGTAATCTCTGAGTGACATCCTTTTTTAGGTGTTATGTATATTTGATTTATACTCCATTTATGTATATTTGATTTATACTCCATTGAATATAACATTTAACAAAATTCTGTTTATGGGTTTTGTATATATTTGTTTCTTTGTTTGGATTTTGTTAATGCAGGGGAGTTTGTAAGTGTAATCGTTTAGTGACAGCCTTTTTTTAGGAGTTTTGAGTCACCAGAGGTTACTGGTTTTTTAAAGATTGTAGTCTTTCTCTATGTTCTTTTTCCTTTTAATATTTATAACATTTAAAGATTATGGTTTTTCTCTATGTTCTGTTTCCTTTCTCTATATATAAATTTTATATATAATAGTTGTTGCCTGTGAATTTTGATTTATATTCCATTTGAATATACCATTTAACAAAATTCTGTTTCTGGGTTTTGTTTATACTTTCTTCTTTGTTTGAGTTTTGTTGATGCAGGGGAGTTTATGAAGTGTAATCTCTGAGTGAGCCTTTTTTCAGGAGTTGTGTGTCATCAGAGGTTACAGCTTTTTTAAAGATTTTTCTCCCCTGCAAACAGGTAACAGATAAGCACTGTTCTTTTTTAGGACAAACATAACAAAGATTATGTGTATTTGTGTTAAATGTGGGAGAAATCAGTTGAATTTACCTCCTTTTAGTTCTTTTTTTTTCAAACTTTTTATATATGTGTTTTGAAATGTAGTAGTATTAGACTTCATGTATCCATTGAGTGGATTGAAGCTAGGGAATAGGCTTACAATGATGTTTCCCCTGAATTTTGTTTTCCATTTTATGATAATTCATTATTATTTGACATTGGAAGTGGTGTTTGAAGATGATGTTTTCAGGTCGTGCTAATTAATGATAACATGTTGATATTTTGTGATTAAATTTTGTATTGTCATATCTAGATAATAATGATTGCAAATAAATTGGATGATATTTATACTCTTGTCTATGAATCGCATATGGGAAAAAGGGAAATTTTGGAATATATATGTGGGATATTCTCTCCTCCTTTTACAATGATTTTCACTCCAATTTTGCAAGATTTTAGATTGTGGTGGAAATTTTTGGCAAGTAAATTGTTATCTTGTTTTTTTATGTTTGCCTTTGCTTCCTATGTGGATGAAGAAATTTCGAGTGTTCTCATCATATACATTTTGCCATTCCATAACCATACACACACATGCACCCCATAATATCTTCATAAAAAGAAAAGAAAAGAAAATCCACATCGTGCCCAAAGAGCTGTCATTGAATTACATGAAAAAAAATGAAGAGAAAATTCACCTCATGCCAAAGGGTTGGCATTGAGATTGAAGCAGTCTGTAACCTTTGTACACAACTTTATATTAATTGGCGAAAATATGTTTTCTTTAAGGTTCTGGTTCATTTCACGTACGATTATGTTCTCTCAATAAACATGAGTTAATTCTTTACCTTCTTTTTATTCATTCATTCATTTTAGTGTTTGTGATGATTTGGTGTAAATTCGTGCATCTTATAGAAGAAATATTTGGTGTGATATTTATTCATTTTTCTATGTATTTTCTTTCCAGTTTGTGAATAGTGGTAGATCGTTAATGTGTTCCTGACATAGAACGGTTTGGTTCTACTATTAGTTGTGCTTACTATGGTCGATGAATTAGTATTTGCTGTGAATCTAGCTGGGAATTGTTGGAGTTATTGGGACCTTGAAATATGTCAATAGAAGAAAATAAGATCAAATGTCAATGTAGCTGTGTGCTTCTTAGTTTTGTAGTTTTAGGTTGGGGAAGGTATATGATGATTCATGAATTTTACTCTTTTACATCAATTATGTAGATTCTCACTCCTCTTGATGCTCATTTGCGCTAAATTAATTACTATTTTGAAACTATTATAAATGGATTAACATTTGTTACTCCAAGATGATGTACATATCCCTTCTTCAGTGTTCTTCTTCTATGTTATGAAGGTGTCCGAATTATATTGATACTTTTTGCAGCAAAGGACAGGAACATAGTTTTGTCTGATATTCTTGCTTATTTAATTTTGTCTCTTTATTTAAGAGGGCCATTTTGTTGCAGGAAAATTGACCAAAAATAATGGAGCACAACGAGACAGGATGCCAAGTTCCAGCTGAGGCTCCTACGCTTTGTGCCAATAGTTGTGGATTCTTTGGAACGGCAGCAACCATGAACTTGTATTCTAAGTGCCATAAAGACTTCATATTAAAGCAAGAACAGGCTAGACTTGCTTCGTCAACCATTGGGTGTGTGGTAAACGGAAGCTCCAGCAACATTGGGATTGGGAATGAGCCTGTTGTTTCGGTAATTGTTCAACCTAGATCGGCAGAGACTTCGGTCCGCTCAACACGAGCATTCTCTAATTCAACATCAAATGCGAATGGTGATACAGTGGCGAAAGAGTCAATTCGTGGTTCACTGAGAAGAGTCAGGTAAATACTTTGAAACTGTTTTTCTTCTTTGTTTGTCCACTGCCATTGTAGTTTATAATAGTAATTTCTTGATTAGGGTTTTATAAATCCATAAATTGTTTTAAATTTTAATTTGAATAACTGATCAATCATTGCCATTTTAAATGACTAGGAATATACTAATGTCCATAGCTCAGGTTTAAAGAAGCTCAGCACTCTCACAGAAGTGAGAAAGTAGTAATTCTGTCATTTATAATGGGCAAACAGGGAGAATAGAATTTATACTTGATTTGATAAAAGTTTATAGGTGGTAAGCTGTTATCTTTTTAATATTTTTGAAATAGGTTGCCTTGCAAATTTCAACTAAATATTGAAGTTTCTCTGTTGTTCAAAGTCCTTGCTTAAATTGATTCATGCACGGTACATTATTATGAGTATAATAGTTTTCAACAACAGATATAGAACTCTTCTGCTACCGATTGATGTTTCTTTATTATTTTGTTTGAAGATGAAAGCACTGGAGTTTTGTTAAGGATTACACACAAAGTTAATTCACTTATGTGTGGTCTGCTGTTTGATTTTTTGTTGAGATTGATCTGGTGATTGTTTTAAGAAAAATGCTTTTTAATATTATAATACACGGGACAAATATTTGATTGCCATAATTGCTGGTTTAACTTTTCACTTTTTTTTAGTTTGGCGTGTTGAGCAATGTTGAATATTTAGTGGTTTTGACGAATGTTCTAATCGTAAATTTTGGGAGAAGTTGAGCATGCAAGTGCTGAAGTTTTGTTTGTAGTCACTATTTCTTAATCAATGTCGCAGCAATTTTTTTTTTTTTTTGCATGTTCTGAATGTTGACTATTTGAAGTCAACTTTGTTTCACTTGTTTGTAATTTAGCTTACCCCATATTAAAAATTGCTCTTGAGTTACTCAGTTGGAATTCTTCAAGATTCTCACTTTTAGATGCTGTAAAACTTACGAGGATGAGATAAAGCTTTGATTCTTAAATCTCTCATTTGTCGCTAAAAAAATCCTTATTTGTTTACCTTTTCATCCTATTTGAAATAAATGAATATGGAATTCATGTTATTTGCTAATGAATTTCATATAACAAAATACTTAGTTTTTGGTGCTTGAAACATTCTTAAAATTGTAAATACTTAGTTTTTGGTGCTTGAAACATTCTTAAAATTGTATGAACACGTTCTTCGACTCGAGTTGCTGTCTACTCCTTACTGCTTTTGTGTCTTACATGCCAAATCATAGTTTTCATTAGTAGATATCTTGATTTTGTCTTTGTTTGTTTACAATTGTTGTCTAAATAATTAAAAATCTTGCAATCATTGTATATCTCATTTTGGGTTGCAATGCTATTTTATTTATTGGGTTATATTTGTCCACTTTTGCATAATATGTCTGTGCATGTGAACTATCAATTGAAAATGTCAAATATTATGTGGTTTTAATGAATTCAATAGCTTAATTATTTTAAGATTCTTATCAGATGCCAATATTATGGTCCATAGACAGCATTGTTCTTATATAATGTTTTAATGAATTCAATAGCCTAATTATTTTAAGATTTTTAAGAAGCAATTCATATATTGTTCTAGTTTTACTTTTTCAAATTTTATTCAGTTTACCGCATTGGTATTTGTCTTCTTTGCATCCAATGTTCACTTGTCATTCTTTTTTATTGTTCAGAAGTTAAGTGCTATTAACAAAGCAAATGCAACGAAGAAGAAAAATGCACATACATGTGGAAGAAAAAGCTATGCGAGAAAAAGAAAAGAAATGGTATGAGTAATTAGCGTCTATTTTGAAATTGCATGTACTAATAGTTTGATTACATGTTTTCTACTAGTTAATTTGAGATTTTTGATGGATTATAGATTGATAAAACTGGACAAGTACCTGATAGATTGAGCCTTTATGAAGAAACCAGAGAAAGGATGGAACTTATATTGATGATGAAGTTAGACAATTGATTGTAAGTATCATTTATATTATATATTTAAAAACTATAAATTCCTCTGCTTATATAAGTTTCATTTTCAGGAGGTCAATAATGATACAACAAGTAACCGAGATGGATATTCTCCACTTAATATTTCGTCACATTCAAGTCATAATCCGAGGGATAATGTCTAGATGGTTAGTTTGAAGGTATATTAAAATGTAATTTAGTGATCTTTTGGCATTTTGACTCGTGGTGCTTTTTAAAGCATAAATAGTGAGCTTGTTATGAAAATCTTATTTGGTATATTGGCTCAAAGTGCTTTTTAAAAAGCACAAGTAGTAAATTTGTTAGGATAAATTTTATTGAAAGATTAATGAAATAGATTTGTTTTAATTGTGTAATTTGTTTTTTAGCTTACAGTATATATGTATATTAATTTATTTCAAATTAACATGTGTATTTATATTATTTGATTACAAAATCAGTTCCATTAAAAAAAAGAATATAAAAAAATTGTTCAAAGAATCCCTATAATCGCCAAATATAAATACTAGCAAAATTTAAATTGTAAATTACAAAAAATTTAAATCTAGCATGGAATTTATAGCGGCGGTTTTAAACCGCCTCTACATACGCTGATAAACAATATTAGAGGCGGTTTCAATCGCCGCTACATGCGCCGCTACTAAATTTTAGCGGTAGCGGCGGTTAAAACCGCCTCTACTCAATTTTGGCGGCATTTCCGTTTTCAGTTGAAATAAACGTAGAGGCGGTTTTAACCGCCACTACATACGCTACTATTCATTTTTTGCGGCAAAATTGTTGTAAAACCCTTGGTTTTTGTATGATTTTAAGTCTAGGGGCAAAATGGTAATTTTGCACCTTAGGGGCAAAATAGTCATTTTGTGCCCTTTGAATGTCTTTTTGATACTCGGGGCGACGTGACGGTCGTTTTGAGTATAATATTGTATTTTTGGCTTCGGGGGGTATTTTGGTCATTTTGGCGGTCTGAAAATTTTCGGATTTCGTTTTGCTGTTTTTGATGTCATTTTGGTGGCCGTGATGTCGTTGCGGTTATTTTAAGTATAATTTTGTTAGGGGTTGTGTTTCGGAAATTTTTTGAAAATTTATTAATTTTTAATTAAAATAAAGTAAATAAATTAAATAAAATTTGGGGTTAGTTGTAAATTTTTATAAGTTAGTTGGGTGATTTTTTTTGATTTTTTTAAAGAGTTTTAGGGTGTTTTTAAATTAAAAAATTAATTTAGGGGCATATTGGTAATTTGTCAATTAAAAATCGTATAAATAGGGGTGTTAGGGCACCCAATTGAGGGTTTAATTAATTGTGCCGCCGGAGAGAGAAAAAGAAAAAAAAAATCAAAATTTTCTTCAAAAACAGTGGCCCGTCGTTTCGTCAGTGCGCGCGCCAGGGGGCCCGTGTCGTTTGGCGAGGCGCTGGCGTCGTTCGGCGGAGAGGCGCGAGCCAGGGGCTTGTCGTGCGGCGTGCGAAGCTCCGTCGTTTGGCGTGCTGCGGGCTGGCTCGCCGATGTCGTTTTGGCCTCTGTTCCAGCAGCTCAAATTTTCAAATTTTTGGGTTTTTTGAGGTTTTTCTTGATTCCTTTTGCATTATTTCGACTTCCATTTGATTAGTTCATGTTCATATCATATTGGGTTGGTATTTTTCTTAATTAATTTGGTTAAATTCGAATTATTATTTAATTAAATTGATTTTTACAAAAAAAAGTTAGGTTTTGGGTTTTTTATTGTTTTGAAGGATTTTGATATTGAATTAATTGATTTGGCTAATGTGTTGGGTTCCGAAAATTTATGAAGGTATTGAGTTAGGGTTTGATTAAATTGATTTGGGTGTTAAGATTTTCGAATTAATTGTTTCTTTGAGTTTTTGGATGAATTAATTTTCTGCTGAAGTTTGATTTTTGTGCTGTATGTTTCCCGATTTTTAATTAAGTATTGGAACATGATAAAAATCTGAAATTTGGATGTGTGGCTCGAAATTGAGTCTAGTTTATGAGAAAAATAATTGTTTGGATTTTGGAGCATCGAATATTTCTGAAAAATTCAAGTTTGCTACTGTTGTCTGACAAACTGTGCTGTTGATGCTATTGCATCAACAGTAACTTTCGAAATTCATATTAAAATGTATAAAAATGTTTTTGATTTGATTTTCATATATGTTGTAGTTCTGGAAGTCTAGTTTACAAGAAAAATATGTTGGGCTATATTTCTGTTTGTTATACGGTTGGAATAATTTGATCTTTCTACTGCTACCAGTATGGTAACTGGTTGTATGAATCCGATTTAAGAATTAAATTGAGGGACTTAGAGGTTTCTAAAAATTATGCAATTTTGATATGTTGTTTATGAGGATGTTGTGAATTCGAGAAAAATAATTTGGAGTCTGGTTCTAATTTTTAGGTTCCGAAATAAATTAAGAATTGACACTGCTGTTGGTTAAGGGTTTTCGGATGATGTCTGATTTGGAAATTAATTTGAAGGTCTTAGATGTCTTGTAAAATTATGAAATTTTTATAGGTTGTCCATCCTGATGTCTATTATATGAGAAAATTATTTGGATAATTTGGTGGTAACGAAATGTGAAGGATTTATGATGATTTTTGCTGTACTGATTTTTAGTGGTTCAAATAGAACCAGAATATTGTAAAATATTTTTGGGGTATCAAATAAATTTGGATTAGTCTGGAATTTTGTACACACATTATTTGGATGTTGGAGAAGCTACTGGAATGTTTCCAGAATTTTTGAGTGATGGAATTATTTTCTGGAAATTTTTGAGTTATTGAGACTACTTAAGAATTTTTTATCTGTTTTGGGTGTTGGTATGATTTATGATTTTTGCATAGGGACTGATGTGATATTATTTGATAAATGAGTTATAGAAATTGAGTTGAGGTTCTGGTTCTAATAAATTTTAGGTAATTAATTGATTATGTATTTTCGAGGTGCAATCGGTTTAACCTTTGGGTTGAACCATAATTTTGAGTTGAGTCGGGTTGGTTTCATCTTGGTTAATTGTTGGTTAAGTATTGGTCTTTTTGCATTCATAGCATGCATTGCATCCCTTATTATAGATGAGATAATGAGATTGATCATTGGAATATGTAATTATCTTTCCTTAGGCAATAATCCGGCTGAAGCTCGAGGTCAGTAGGTTGTGAGGATTGTGCTAAGCTTTCTTTGGATACCAGGTAAGTTCTATGGGTGTATGTGATTATTTGTGTTGTGATTATTTGTGTTGTGCTACTTGCTAACAACTTATATATATAAACCCTTCTTATATATATTATCCTTTCTATATATTCACTATACTATTCTTTCGAACCCAGCCTCGTATGCTTTAGGAGACAGAGAAACTTGCATGTGATTGTATTTATGTGATAATATTGAATGTGATATTACTTGTGCTGTGTGATGGTGTGTCATGAAGGGGAAGGAGGTTACTGAGGCTTAATGCCTATACTGTTCTGAGGCTTAATGCCTATACTGCTACTGAGGCTTATGCCTATACTGTTTACTGAGGCTACATGCCTAATTACTGATTACTGTACTGTACTGAGAAGTTATAAGGGCGGATGTGACTGATATGATTACTGTACTGTTTACTGATTGGTGACCCCGACACACCATCTTGTTTGCTTAATTTGTGATTGTATTATATGTGCTGCTTATATAACTGTTAGATGTTTCTCTGCCTCTCATAGACTTACTGGGCGTCTATAAAGTGCTCACACCCTTACAGATTGTCTTGCAGGTTTACAGTGATTGCCTTCGTCTATCTTCTTTCTCTTCTTGGCGAAGTCGATCAGGTTTTCCGTTTGTGTCATTGGTCTTTCTGCTTAGAGATTTCCGGATATTGAACTTTTGGGCGGATTGAATCCGAATCCCTTATTGTGTAATAAGTAGAACTTGTCTGCATTAGATTTCCTGAATGATTATATTGTGACTTGATTATATTGATGGTTTGCATTTGATATAGGATTGAGGATTATTTTAAGTATTGAACTATTTTGCACTTAGACTGTTATGAATGTTTTAATAGGCTTATGTGGTCGGACTTCGGTTTGGCTGCATGCCGGTCATGGCCCCCGGGTTGGGTCGTGACAAAAGTGGTATCAGAGCCAGGTTAGATTCAGTCACACTTATAATTTGTCTAGTTGTATCCGGAAATCATTAGGAAAAATTCTTTCTGTGTTTCTTTTGCTTCCGCGTTAACCGAAGAGCTTATGAAAGCTAAATATCCCTATCTGTTTGAGTCTTCAGGTATGTTTTAGATTTCGAGGTCGAAATCATTTTAAGGGGGTTAGACTGTAATATTCTTCAGTTTTAGTGTTAGAGTACTTGCATACCAGCATAACATCATACTCATACATCGAATGATATTGTTTGTGACTGATGATTGACAATTGTATGCGATGGATCTTATTGAAAAGGTGTATGTGTAATGATGTTGAGTTCCTTATTGAAAAGGTGTATGTGTAATGATGTTGAGTTACAGAATATTTCTGTTATTGGTTACAAAGGTACAGTATATTAATATTGTACAGAGATAATGTTATACTCGATTGATTGGCACTGATATTGACTGGGTTGAGCGCTAAGCGCTATCTATTGATTTTGTTTTGGTTATCTAATAATTGATTTTTATTTAATGGACTCTAAATAGATCAAACCTGGAATGGTCATTAGTGCTTGGTATCTTGTAGTTATGGCCTGATCAACCATAACGACATATACTGAGTAGACGATACCATCCGGATTTGTGTATAACTATTGTAATGACAGTTTTTGATGGATAATGATTGTGTTGGATTCAATTGCGTGGACGCAATTACTTTAAGGGGGTTAGATTGTAAAACCCTTGGTTTTTGTATGATTTTAAGTCTAGGGGCAAAATGGTAATTTTGCACCTTAGGGGCAAAATAGTCATTTTGTGCCCTTTGAATGTCTTTTTGATACTCGGGGCGACGTGACGGTCGTTTTGAGTATAATATTGTATTTTTGGCTTCGGGGGGTATTTTGGTCATTTTGGCGGTCTGAAAATTTTCGGATTTCGTTTTGCTGTTTTTGATGTCATTTTGGTGGCCGTGATGTCGTTGCGGTTATTTTAAGTATAATTTTGTTAGGGGTTGTGTTTCGGAAATTTTTTGAAAATTTATTAATTTTTAATTAAAATAAAGTAAATAAATTAAATAAAATTTGGGGTTAGTTGTAAATTTTTATAAGTTAGTTGGGTGATTTTTTTTGATTTTTTTAAAGAGTTTTAGGGTGTTTTTAAATTAAAAAATTAATTTAGGGGCATATTGGTAATTTGTCAATTAAAAATCGTATAAATAGGGGTGTTAGGGCACCCAATTGAGGGTTTAATTAATTGTGCCGCCGGAGAGAGAAAAAGAAAAAAAAATCAAAATTTTCTTCAAAAACAGTGGCCCGTCGTTTCGTCAGTGCGCGCGCCAGGGGGCCCGTGTCGTTTGGCGAGGCGCTGGCGTCGTTCGGCGGAGAGGCGCGAGCCAGGGGCTTGTCGTGCGGCGTGCGAAGCTCCGTCGTTTGGCGTGCTGCGGGCTGGCTCGCCGATGTCGTTTTGGCCTCTGTTCCAGCAGCTCAAATTTTCAAATTTTTGGGTTTTTTGAGGTTTTTCTTGATTCCTTTTGCATTATTTCGACTTCCATTTGATTAGTTCATGTTCATATCATATTGGGTTGGTATTTTTCTTAATTAATTTGGTTAAATTCGAATTATTATTTAATTAAATTGATTTTTACAAAAAAAAGTTAGGTTTTGGGTTTTTTATTGTTTTGAAGGATTTTGATATTGAATTAATTGATTTGGCTAATGTGTTGGGTTCCGAAAATTTATGAAGGTATTGAGTTAGGGTTTGATTAAATTGATTTGGGTGTTAAGATTTTCGAATTAATTGTTTCTTTGAGTTTTTGGATGAATTAATTTTCTGCTGAAGTTTGATTTTTGTGCTGTATGTTTCCCGATTTTTAATTAAGTATTGGAACATGATAAAAATCTGAAATTTGGATGTGTGGCTCGAAATTGAGTCTAGTTTATGAGAAAAATAATTGTTTGGATTTTGGAGCATCGAATATTTCTGAAAAATTCAAGTTTGCTACTGTTGTCTGACAAACTGTGCTGTTGATGCTATTGCATCAACAGTAACTTTCGAAATTCATATTAAAATGTATAAAAATGTTTTTGATTTGATTTTCATATATGTTGTAGTTCTGGAAGTCTAGTTTACAAGAAAAATATGTTGGGCTATATTTCTGTTTGTTATACGGTTGGAATAATTTGATCTTTCTACTGCTACCAGTATGGTAACTGGTTGTATGAATCCGATTTAAGAATTAAATTGAGGGACTTAGAGGTTTCTAAAAATTATGCAATTTTGATATGTTGTTTATGAGGATGTTGTGAATTCGAGAAAAATAATTTGGAGTCTGGTTCTAATTTTTAGGTTCCGAAATAAATTAAGAATTGACACTGCTGTTGGTTAAGGGTTTTCGGATGATGTCTGATTTGGAAATTAATTTGAAGGTCTTAGATGTCTTGTAAAATTATGAAATTTTTATAGGTTGTCCATCCTGATGTCTATTATATGAGAAAATTATTTGGATAATTTGGTGGTAACGAAATGTGAAGGATTTATGATGATTTTTGCTGTACTGATTTTTAGTGGTTCAAATAGAACCAGAATATTGTAAAATATTTTTGGGGTATCAAATAAATTTGGATTAGTCTGGAATTTTGTACACACATTATTTGGATGTTGGAGAAGCTACTGGAATGTTTCCAGAATTTTTGAGTGATGGAATTATTTTCTGGAAATTTTTGAGTTATTGAGACTACTTAAGAATTTTTTATCTGTTTTGGGTGTTGGTATGATTTATGATTTTTGCATAGGGACTGATGTGATATTATTTGATAAATGAGTTATAGAAATTGAGTTGAGGTTCTGGTTCTAATAAATTTTAGGTAATTAATTGATTATGTATTTTCGAGGTGCGATCGGTTTAACCTTTGGGTTGAACCATAATTTTGAGTTGAGTCGGGTTGGTTTCATCTTGGTTAATTGTTGGTTAAGTATTGGTCTTTTTGCATTCATAGCATGCATTGCATCCCTTATTATAGATGAGATAATGAGATTGATCATTGGAATATGTAATTATCTTTCCTTAGGCAATAATCCGGCTGAAGCTCGAGGTCAGTAGGTTGTGAGGATTGTGCTAAGCTTTCTTTGGATACCAGGTAAGTTCTATGGGTGTATGTGATTATTTGTGTTGTGATTATTTGTGTTGTGCTACTTGCTAACAACTTATATATATAAACCCTTCTTATATATATTATCCTTTCTATATATTCACTATACTATTCTTTCGAACCCAGCCTCGTATGCTTTAGGAGACAGAGAAACTTGCATGTGATTGTATTTATGTGATAATATTGAATGTGATATTACTTGTGCTGTGTGATGGTGTGTCATGAAGGGGAAGGAGGTTACTGAGGCTTAATGCCTATACTGTTCTGAGGCTTAATGCCTATACTGCTACTGAGGCTTATGCCTATACTGTTTACTGAGGCTACATGCCTAATTACTGATTACTGTACTGTACTGAGAAGTTATAAGGGCGGATGTGACTGATATGATTACTGTACTGTTTACTGATTGGTGACCCCGACACACCATCTTGTTTGCTTAATTTGTGATTGTATTATATGTGCTGCTTATATAACTGTTAGATGTTTCTCTGCCTCTCATAGACTTACTGGGCGTCTATAAAGCGCTCACACCCTTACAGATTGTCTTGCAGGTTTACAGTGATTGCCTTCGTCTATCTTCTTTCTCTTCTTGGCGAAGTCGATCAGGTTTTCCGTTTGTGTCATTGGTCTTTCTGCTTAGAGATTTCCGGATATTGAACTTTTGGGCGGATTGAATCCGAATCCCTTATTGTGTAATAAGTAGAACTTGTCTGCATTAGATTTCCTGAATGATTATATTGTGACTTGATTATATTGATGGTTTGCATTTGATATAGGATTGAGGATTATTTTAAGTATTGAACTATTTTGCACTTAGACTGTTATGAATGTTTTAATAGGCTTATGTGGTCGGACTTCGGTTTGGCTGCATGCCGGTCATGGCCCCCGGGTTGGGTCGTGACAATTGTGATCAGTTCATTAAGTGCTCTAGAGGCAGTTTTGTGGCGCTGCTACATAAACCGCCGCTAATTTTGAAGCTATCCCGTCGGACCTAATAACCGCCTCTACGACGTAGAGACGGTGGCATTGGCGCCGCTTGTTCGGAGGCTTTTCAAACCGCCTCTAATAATTGTAGGGGCGGTTAAAACCGCCTCTATAGACTAAAAAAACCGCCGGGAAAGACCCAGATTTTTGTAGTGTGAACATGGTATCAGAGCAAATGAATTCACTCATTCCTGCTGCAAACTCTTCCTCTTCTACTTCTTCTTCTTCAACCAGTCACACTTTTTCGTCAAGCTTACACTTACAAATTATCTGATATGGAAAACCCAATTTACTCCTCTTCTTAATTATCAAAGTCTTACTGGTTTTATTGACGGCACTACTCCTTCTCCACCTAAAACTATCCTTTCAAACACTGATCCTCTTAGTGAAGTTCCTAATCCTGAATTTGATACTTGATTTAAGAAAGATCAATTGCTCCACACATGGATTCTCTCTTGCCTCACTGAACAAGTTTTTTCGTATATGATTGGACTTACTTCCTCCTATGATGTTTGGCACTCTCTTGCTCAAGCCTTTGGTTCTATATCTCAGAATCATCAAGTCCAATTACACATCAAACTTCAGGAACTCAAACATAATGATATGATTGTATCTGTTTATTTGCAATGTGCTAAAAGTCTTGCTAATGAGCTTGTCACTGCTGGAAGAAAGTTGACACCTGCTAAATTTAATGCTATTATTTATCGAAAAATTGGTAGCAAATTTCACCCTATAATTACAGCTCTCAATTTGCGATCTGAGCCAACATCTTTTCATGAACTTCACGGTCACCTGGATGCCCATGAAATCCTGTTGAAAGGTTCCAATGAATTACCTCATGCTAATTTTGAATCTCACCAAAATTCTGCTACACCATTGTTGCCCACTCCATCAACTATGCCTTCTTTCTTTTGACGCAACTATAATGGAAACTTTAAGTCTCGTGGTCCATGTCAGATTTGCGATCTTCACAATCACATAGCTGATAAATATAGAAAATGCTACAACAACTATTATAAGCCAAACTGCCCATTAGCTAATCCTCCAAACCCATCGACGCCAATAGCAAAATTTTCCTTAACCAATTCACCTACACCTTCTATCGCAAACTATTCCCATACCACAAATTAGTATTCTGACATTGTTGCTAGCTACCACATTACACCCGATCTTACCACCCTCAGGGTAGCCAATAAATATCAAGGTACGGATCAACTACATGTTGGTAATGGTCTTGGATTAGATTTCACTCATACTGGTAAGACATTTGTTTTCTCATCTTCTAGTTCTCTCACTTTAAAAAATGTTCTTTGTGTTCCTACCATTGTCAAGAATTTGCTTTCTGTTCAAAAATTTACAAAAAATAATCATTGATTTTTGAGTTTTGGCCTAATCATTTTCTTGTCAAGGATCAACAGTCAAAGAGGATTCTACTACAAGGTCCAAGTGAGGATGGCGTTTATGTTTTTCACCCACAAACCAAATCAGCCATGCTAAATGAGATACACTTAATCAACGATTGGCATGCTGCTCTGGGACATCCAAATAAAAATAAAACTTCTTGATTAGTTAAAGATTTTAATTTGCCATGTTCTTCATTTTCCATTCAACCTTGTTCCTCTTGTAATTTAGAAAAATTAGCTAAAATTTCTTTGGCTGCTGTTGAACATAGGAGTACTGCTACCTTTCAAATAATTCATGCAGATGTATGGGGCCCAGCCCCCTATACTTTCTATTTTGGGTCATCATTATGTGTTAATTCTTGTGGATGATTTTTCTCGTTTCTGCTGGAATTACATGTTAAAGAATAAAAGTGATGTTTCAACTATGTTCTTTAATTTCCAATTTAAATTCATATATTTCCAATTCAAATATCCAATCTTCTACTAGCCTACAATTTATTATTGATCTTACCAAATATTTTGTTCCTCCAGCACCTCAACCTTCCTCTGCTCCTTCGCACCAATGCACCAATTCCATGTAACTTTGACCATCAACTCTTACCAAATGATAAGCTCTTGTAGCAACCAAGAAAATAAACTACCTCATCACTAAAGCCAACGCTTTCCTTCAAGCCAAACCTTTTCCTGAATGGCGCACCGCAATGGAATCTAAAATTAATGCCTTGCTCCAAAATCAGACTTGGACCTCAATTCCCTATCCTCCTGGTGCAAATATTATTGGCAACAAATGGGTTTTTTGAATCAAACAAAAACCCAATGGTGATTTTGAAAAGTATAAGGCGCGCCTTGTTGCAAAAGGCTACAATCAACAACCTGGTATTGATTACAAAAAAACATTTAGTCCAGTTGTCAAACCAACAACAATTTGGCTCGTCCTTTCTCTTGCTACTGTCTTCAAATGGTCAGTTCGACAAAGAGATATCTCAAATGCATTATTACATGGGTTTCTTGATACTGATATATATAAATAGAACAAGCAATTGGCTTTCAGCATGATGTGCATCCTGATTATGTTTGTAAATCAGACAAATTGTTGTATGGGCTTAAGCAAGCACCATGTGCTTGGTTCCAACGGCTTACTGGTTTTCTTCTTAATCTTGGATTCAAGGCATCAAAGGCTGATTCTTCTTTGTTTATTCTAAAAACAAGTCAGTACACTTTTTTATATTCTTATTTACGTGGATGATATATTGTTCACTTGTTCTGACTCATCCAAGATTGATTGGTTTCTTAAAAAATTACAAGTTGTCTTCCCTGTACGTGATCTGGGTAATATTCATTATTTTTTAGGAGTTGAGGTTCAACATCTACTAAATGGGCTGTTGCTCTCTCAAACCAAATACATAGTTGTTCTTTTGGTACAAAATAATATGCTGGACTATAAACCTTGCGCTACTCCCATGGCCACTGCTCCTCCTTTATCGAAACATGCTGGGGAAGCCTTCTCTAATGTTGCTGCTTATTGACAATTGGTAGGGTCCCTTCAGTACATAACATTAACAAGACCAGATGTGGTTTTTCCTGTTACTAAGCTTTCTCCATTTATGCATACTCCTTTGTTGGATCATTGGATGGTAGAAAAATGTCTCTTGTGGTATTTGAAAGGCATTATACATTTGGGTTTATTCATCTCCCATTCCTCTCCTTTGACCTTACAGTGTTTTTCGGACACTGATTGGGTGGGTTTCCCTAATGATAGGAGATCTACCTCTGGTTTTGCTGTTTATCTTGGTCATAATCTCATTTCTTAGTCCTCCAAAAAGCAAGCAACTATTGCTCGGTCTTCTACTGAAAGCGAATATAGATCAATGGTGGATGCTGCTACAGAAATACTGCGGATAAAGTCACTTCTATCAGAACTTGGTTTTCTTGTTCAATCTCTTGCTACCTTATGGTGTGATAACATTGGTGCCATTTACCTAATTTCCAATCCTGTGTTTCATGCCCATACCAAGCACATTGCTTTGGACTATCATTTTATTCAAGAGCAGGTTCAATCTAAGGCATTCAAGTGCAATACATTTTCAGTGTTGATCAAATAGCTGATATATTGACAAAGCCTTTGGGTGTTCGACTATTCCTACATCATCGAGACAAGCTTCGACTGCTCTGCAAACAGCCTTCAGCTTGAAGGAGGGTGTTAAGGAATGTATTAGTTTAAATTCAAATATTATTAATAGTATCTTATTATTCCTACACTTAAGGTTTTAGTTGTAACAAATCATATGAAAGTGTTTTACATTTTGTACATGTTCCGATTCAACAGCATATATATATATATATATATATATATGTTATCACTTTGTATATTAAAATATATGAAATACAACTATCAATTCTAGCATTTTCTAATAATATGTACATATAGAATTGAGTACAATCATATGCCAAATTTGGAATGAATTGAAGATTCTTCAAAACAATGCACAAACCAATTTTTTCTTTTCCCTTGGAAACATTTACATGAAAAATTAATAATAATGACAATAATAGACCAAGGACAAGTATATAGTAATCTGAGGGACAAGAAAGATTCTTCAAATTAACATGTTGTGGTTCCAAATTCAAAAATTTCAACTAATTAATTGGCAACCTTTTGCCCATCTAATGATTGTCATCCTTGAAACTCCCACTTGGGTAAGATCGACAATCAATTGGGACCTAAATAGGGAAGTTGCTACTTGCTCCAATGTAATGACAGCAAAAAATGTCTTGAACTTATATTTACAGATAGACAATTAATGTGATCATGTGATTTCCAGCAACATTAAAGCACTTCTCATCCAATAGAGAGTAACACTTGTAATTTTGGCTAATATATAGTACATGCAAAGCTAAAATAATTTCTGGTGACATTTCAGTACTATTATTATTATTATTATTATTATTATTATGGTCAGAGAATCTTAAATTTAACCTAAATTAGAGTCCATTAAATTAAGATTCACATACATGTAATAACTTGTAAAATTTTAATAATAATAGTATAGTTAAAGTTAAATGAATTACTAGGGTAAAAAATTTAAAATTAAAATTAATTAATTAATTAATAATAATAATAAAGAAAATGAAAACAATTAGGTAAGTAAAATAATATAATAAAATAAAATAAATAATAAATAAATAGAATAAATAATTAAAAGCATAAAAAAAATTAGGTAAGGTGGACACTTTTAACGAGGATAGTCAATTGTGGACATTGGCCATTAAGTGTGTATAATGGCCTATTAATTGAAGAAGCAAAGGAAAATTTTAAACAAAAAGAATGAGAGTTTGTGAGAAGAAAAGAAATTAAAAAAAAAAGGGAAACAGAGGCTCGGAGATAGAAAAAGGGAAAACAGAGAAAGAGAGGGCGGTAGGAATTTAGCTTCCGTTCGTCGCCATCTGGTGATCTTCTCATGACACGCTTCGATCACCGTAGAAGTCAACTCGATGAGCTTTCCAACACCATCTAAAAAGTCTTGAACAGTCGCATGACCCAACCCCATGCACCATCAGAAACTGTGATCGGAGCTCACATTGGTGACACTTTTCGACGACTATTTCGACCACTTTTAGATCTCATTTTTTGGTGAATCGGGTATTTTTGAAATTCTGCTGTTTTAAGCTTTGATTTGGTATATTACTTATGAATTATAAATGTAGTTTTAAAAAAATTATATGTATATGCATTTAAGTTTATTTAAAAATAATTTTTAAAATAATTTTTAATTAATTAAATTTTAATTTAATAAGAAATTTTGAATTTAAATTTTTATGTAGATATTATGATAAATTAGAAACAATTAAAGAAAAATAATTTCTGAATAAATATAAATAATAAAAATAATAAATAGTTAATCTAAAAGGAATTAAATAAAAATTTAGAAAATTAGTAAATTAGAAGTTATAGTTGATTAATTATTATTATTAAAAGAGAAATTAGAATGAAAGATAATTAAATATTATAAATAATTTAGGCAATAAATAAAAATATTAATATTAATATTAAGTACAATTAAAATAAATTAAATATTTAAGTTCTAAATATTATTAGTAGATTATAGGACAAACGAATATATATATATGATAAGTGTAAAATGTGTAACAACCCGGGCTTGGCCAACCAACACAGCCTCAGTCGAGCGGATATTATCCGCTTTAGGCTCGACACGCCATAATTCGGCCAGCCCTTACGATTTTGCTTTTAAGGCTTACTATCTGGTCTTTTCATCTCAAAACACGTCACACCTAATCAAGTTCTGCCTACTCATATATACCGATTGAACACCTTGTACTTATTCGATGTGAGATTCGTCTAAGTAAATAGTACTCTCTAGTACTTTTACCCCCTCGTAGGGACTCAACATCCTCGTTGAGGTTTGCCCCACCACTAAACAGAGGAACAAGGCTCGACTCTGATACCAATTGTAATAGTCTAGCCTCGGTCGAGCATATATTATCCACTTTAGGCTCGGCACGCCATAATTCAGTCAGCCTGCACGATTTCACTTTTAAGGCTTAGGACCGGTCTTTTCACCTCAAAACACGTCATATTCAACCGAGCTCTGCCTACTCATATATATCGATTGAACACTTTGTACTTATTTGATGTGGGATTCGCCTAAGTGAACAGTACCTTCTAGTACTTTAAAGTATTAGAGGGTATTATTCACTTAGGCAAATCCCACATCGAAGAAGTACAAGGTGTTTGATCATTATATATGAGTAGGCAGAGCTCGGTTGGATGTGACGCATTTGGAGTTGAAATGGCTAGGCCAAACCTCTGGAATAAAACCTTGAGGAGTGAAATGGCTGGGCTGTAAGCTCCAAAGAGGATAATATCTCGTTGAGTACTCTGATACCAGGTGACGCATTTTGAGATAAAAAGATTGGGTCGTAAGCCTCAAAAGTAAAACCATGTGGGCTGACCAAATTATGGCATGCCGAGCCTAAAGCGGATAATATCCGCTCAAATGAGGCTAGGCTGATTGGCCGAGCCCGGGCTATTACAATTGGTATCAAAGCCAAGCCTTGTTCCTCTGTTCAGTGGTGGGGCAAACCTCAATGAGGACGTTGAGTCTCTACGGGGGATGAAAGCACTAGAGGGTACTGTTTACTTAGGCCAATCTCATATAGAATAAATATAAAGTGTTCGATCAATATATATAAGTAGACAGAGTTCGGTTGGGTGTGACGCACCTGGAGGTGAAATGGCTAGGCCGAAACCTCTAGAACAAAACCTTGAGGAGTAAAATGGTTGGGCCATAAGCTCCAAAGAGGACAATATCTCGCTGCGTACTCTAATACCAGGTGACACGTTTTGAGGTAAAAAGACTGGATCGTAAATCTTAAAAGTGAAACCGTGTAGGCTTGCCAAATTATGGCTTGCCGAGCCCAAAGCGGACAATATCCGCTTTACCAAGGCCAAGCTGTTTGGCCGATCTCGGGCTGTTAAAAATTGATCTTATATTTTCTATCAAATTTAGCATGTAATTGATTTGAATTAATCTATTTTAAGCTTATTTATGTGCTTTTATTTCATTATTCTTGAATTCAGATTAGTTTAAATTAATTTATTGCATGTTTGTACAAATTAAAATTTTAGACAGAATTAAACCTTCAAAGTGTCAAGTAAAATTTTAGTTATTATAAAATACAAGATTGGAAAAGTAGTCTTCATGAAGTTGATAGAAGACATCTTAAACTTTTCAAAGAGATCCAGTTCTTAAAATTTTGAGTTTGTTGGGCCTCCAAATGAAAATTTGAAATTGGACTTAAATTTCAAAAGTAGAATTTTAGTCCGAGCTATACTGAGAGTAATTGGGTCATAACTTGGACGTCTAAAGTTCAAATAAGGTGATTCAAGAGCATAAAATCATATACTCTTCAGGGACTATAACTTTGTTGAATGAGTTAATAGGAGATAAGAATACTATCTTATAAAAAATTAAGTTTAAAGTTTGAATTCAAATTCTAAGTAGAAGTGAAAGAGGAGTAGGAGTCTAGCCTGAGAAAGTGAAATGTGATATACCTAAGGGCAGGGGCGGAGGGAGGGGGGGGGTCCTGGGGGCAATGGACCCCCCCTCCCCTCCTCCCTCTTGTTTTATATACATACATATATATATATATTTAAATAATATACATATATATAAATTATTATATAATTATATGTAATTGTATGCAATTATAAATATATATAATTATAATTATATAAATTATATATTTATATATATATTATTAAATAATTATATATAAATGTATATAATTATAAATATATATATAATTATATATAAATGTATATAATTATAAATATATATTTAATTATAATTATATAAATTATATAATTATAAATAAATTATTGAAATTTTTATATATAAATATATATAATTTATATATATATTATTGGCTTTTTTGTATTATGTATGTTTCTTTTTTTATAAATTAGTGGATATTTAGAATTTTGTTATTAGGTATTTAGATTAATACTAAAATTTTACAATTTTATTATGAATTGAATAAAACTAATATTCTCATTTAAAATAGTAATTTAAAATTTTAATTTAATAAAATTATTTAAATAAATTAATAGATTAGAAAATTAAAATAAAAAGACATGTAAAAAATTTAATAAAAATATAAATTTTACTATAATATTAAATATTAAATTTTATCTTTCATTCGCTTGTATTTTTTTTCTAAAAAAGTTTGCCCTCTTCATTCAAACTCTGGTTCCGCCACTGCCTAAGGGGGATGTAAACAGTAACATAGAGCAGTCATCCTAGGAATTTCACATACATATTTTCATATTTTTTCTAGAGAAGATTAGCTTTTCACCATTGAAAATCAAAGGGAAGAAGAAGATTGTGCCGGAGAAAGACTTTGTCATCTCTACAAGATTTTTCATCCGTCTAGTTTAAATTCTCTTTTCAGTTTATATTTTCAAGTTTACAATTTATTTAATATTTTATTCTTTTCTTACTTTAAATATTAGAATTATGATTTTTATGTTTAGTTTCTTAATTTTTATATTTATTATATTTAATTTAGTTATGAGCAATTAATTTCCTAAGTGGATTTAGGTGAAATTAGGATTGTGGACAATGGGTATGAATTAATTTGATTACTATTTAATTCTTAAAATTTAAGTTTTTGTTGATTTTGATATTAATGTTTGTGATTGATTGGCCACCAATTATATATTCAATTGAAATTATATGTTAAGTGAAAGTTAGGTATGATTTTAGATTAAGGAATCAACAACTTTAAAAAATTCTATTTAGAGATAAAAGAATAATCTTAAGACCAATTTAGTCTCTTTGAGCTTGATATATTTTAATTTGTTATTCATAAAAATAGAATTTATAAATTACTTTAATCATTATTTTCTTGCTTGAGAAAGAAAATGATTAAAATTTAAGAACTTAATAACTTTGATTTAAGGAATGTTTGAATTAGTTTGAAAAGTTATTTTTACCCATTTAAAATAATTTTAATGAAATATAATCCTACTTGTTATCTTAATTAATTAAATTAAATTATTTTAATTTTAATTTTAAGTTTGAATTGTTAGATAATTATCTTGGTTTAATTCTATTTTAAATTTGAATTTAATTTTAAGTTTTAATTTGAATTAGGGATTAAGTATTTAATTTTTAAAAATATAAAATTAATTAATTAGTTTTCAGATAATAGTTTATTTAAATTTTAGTTAATCAAATTACTCTTTCTCTATGGAATTGACCCTTACTTTTACTTTATTATTTGTTACGAGCCATACACTTGCCGTTAAGATCGATACACATGAATCATATAATAATATATTGAATTAATAAAACTATAAATTAGTAGTTGGTTATTAGTTAGTAAATTTAAATTTATTATTAACTTATGTTTAAGAAATTTTGTTAATATATACATATATAGTTGTTTATTAATTAATTAAGTAGAATGGAGATAAGTATATATAGGTATATATATAAATGGATATTAACTTTAAAATAAAAATATTTATGGTTAACTAAGTTCAATTCTTGAATTATAAATTTTATTAGTAAATTACAAAATAAACTGGTGGCATTTTAGATATGAAGATATAAATAAATATATTTATGTAAATAAATAAATAAATAAATAATAAATTAATAGTTTGTTAAATTAAGTTATATTAAATACTACTATTAAATTATTATCTATATAAGAGTTTTATTTACAAATTGAATTAAGTCAATTAAATTTCTTATAAATTAAATTTAGTTAATTAATTATTAAATGATTAAATTAGGTGGTAAACAAAATATGACTTAAAATTTATAGAAATTCATAAAACTAATTATTTAATTAAGATTTGTATTGTGTAGTAATCTATTCTTTTTAAAAAGAACAAAAAAAAAAAGAAGAAAAGTAACTAAAAAAAATTCTTTTATCCATAATTCAAGGCCTAAAAAATGAAAAATAATTTATAGCAAAAAATATGAAAATATTTTACATATAAAAAATTTTTCTTTTATTCATAATTCAAGACTTAAAATATAGATAATAATTCATGGCATAAAATATGCAAATATTATATATATATATATGTGTGTGTGTGTGTGTGTTTAAAAAAATTCTTTTATCCATATTTTAAGGCCTAAAATATGAAAAATAATTCATGACATAAAATATGAAAATAAAAATGGTTAGTATGATATGCTTTATAAAAAAAATTTATAATTTATGGCCTAAATATAAAAATAAAAAATGATTAATAGAATATATTTTATGAAAAAAAATATTTTTTTAGTATAAAAAGAGGAGGAGGGATTGAGAAAGAGAAGAGGAGAGGACACAAAAAAAATTACAAGAAGTTAGAGAAAAAAATACAAAAATTATAGCAAAATATAAAGAGAAAATAAAGTTTAAAAAAAGAGAGTAATCAAAAAAATCAAGAAAATAAAAAAAGAGTAGAAGAATTTGAACAAAACAATTTCTTTGTAGAGAAAATTTTGAAAAAATATTAAAATTTGTTAAGTACAAGAAACGTACTTAATAAATATCCTAAAGAACCAATCATAAATAATAGAAATTCAAATATAAACTTTAAACAATTAATAAACAAGTCAGGTATATAATTTATTATATTTGTTTATTTGTTTATTTTTATTTTTATTTATTTTTTTTAATCTCAAAATAAATATAAAATATAAACTCGTAAATTTTAATCATTTACAATATTCACAAATAGTTAGATACAAAAATAAATTATTATAAAAAATTATCTATATAACTTATAGATAATATGTATATATTAAAAAAATAGTATATAAAGCAATAAATATATTTTAATGAAAATCTTTCTTTCACTTTATTCACAAAGACAAATAAAAATAAAAAAGAAAATACATAAAAATAAATTTAACATATATAAAAACATTGAAAATAAAAGGTTAAACATTAAAAAAAAAGAAATATATAACTTTGAATTTAATACATATCTTATTCAATCTTGTAAAAAAAATGAAATTAAATCTAGACCAATATATATTAAAAGACATAAAAAAATAATTGTCATGGGATTTGCTTTTTTATCTATCTATATTTTTTTATTTTATTTTTTTTCTTTCTTTTATATGATTTTTTTAATTGAATAATAAATAAATATTAAAAAATAGTCAGAACAAATTTATTACTAATATTTTTTATTACAATAAATAAAAATTTTCTTTTATAAAAAAATATATCAGCACTAATATTTTATTACATATTTTTATGTCATTCATAATAAAATTATTTTCATTATGTATATGTTATTTAACTAAGTAAAAAAATAAATTAAAATAAAAGATGAATATTATTTCTAAATAAAGGAATATAATAAATTCAATATTTGTTTTCAAGAGATGGATATAATTATTTAAAGATAAATAATAATAATAATAAATTAAGAATATTTTTTTAAATAAAAATAATTATTATCATAAAAAATAAATAAAAGCAAAATGGATTAGGACTAGAAATTGAATATGATAACAATAATAACATTACTACTTTTAAAATAGATTTCTAGAACTTTAAGTGCATATAGATTTTTTTTTTTCTCTTTATGGATTTCAATATGTAAACCCATTAATTTTAATACTCTAGCTTTATCATTAATTAATTAAATTATAGATAATATTTTATACATTTACTTAATTATTAAACCAATTTGCTATAAATATTAAACTTGTACGACATATTGCTATAAATATAATAATTAGATTACCATTATTTTTACTTAAAAATAAATTATAATAATGTAAAACCTCTCGGTTTTATAATATTTGAATTCGGGGGCAAAATGGTAATTTTGCGCTTGAGGGGCAAAATGGTCATTTTGCACCCTTATATTTTGTTTGAACGTATTTGGGTGATTTAGTGCTCTGTTTGATACTCGGGACGATGTGACGGTCGTTTTGAGTATAATATTGTATTTTTGTGTTCGGGGGCATTTTGGTCATTTAAGATAATTACGGTGTTTAAATGGAATAAAAATATATATATATATTTTTTATTTTAAAAATAAATACTGAAATCTATTTTGTGTTAAATTTAGTGAAGAGGGATTTAATTGTGAGTTTTAAGTTTGAGGGGGTGATTTTTAATGGTTAAATTGATATTTGAGGTTAATTTAAATAAAATAAATTGAAGTGGGGTTAAAACACAATTTTAGGAAGTGTTTATGATATAAATAGACCCTAATCAGCTAGGTTTAGAGTTTGAGACACTCACAAAATCGGGTATTCAATTTAAGAGAGTTTTAGAGCAGAAATCGCAGCACTGTCGTTTTGATCCAGCCGCCCGAGGGAGTCGTTGTCGTTCGGCGAGTGAGCGTCGGTCGTTCGGCGAGCCACGCGAGCGAAGCCTCTTGTCGTTTGGCGTGCTGCGTGCGTCGTTCGGCGTGTGGCCACTGGTTCTCGGCCTGCCGTTTTGCCTGGCTCCAGTTTCAGTTTTCAACGTTTCTTTCATTTTTGAGGTTTTTCATTTATTTCTCTTCAATTCTAATTCGATCTTTTTCCACAATCACATTCTAGGGTGTTTTTAGGTCTGATAAAACATATTTTGCATCGGATTTAAATTTATTTTCTATTTTTAATTAATTTTCAAAATGGGAAAAATCTGTAAGTGTTTTTGATAGATTTAACGGTTTTTGATTTAATAAACATACTTACAGTAATAGATCACGCCTAAAATTTATTCTATCTTTTTCTAGGGTTTCTAAGGGATGCCTGTATATTTATTTTATATTTTTAGGATTCGTATTTTATTTTTAATTAAATTTTTAATTGGTATAATTTGCTGTCTGGAATTACTGAAAATTCCAGAAACTTTGATGAATTTTTATAAATCGTAGGTGATGGGTATAAGTCTGAAATTTTAGTATGTTCTGTATTCAGATGTTATTTACATATGGTAATTTTTGTAGATCCAGAATCATAATATTTGTTGAGTAAATAAATCATAGACCTGGTCACTACCAGAATGGATCTACTGGTCAGTCCATGTTGGGTTAATTGTTTGAGGGCTTTTTACGTACTGGATATTTACAAAATTTGGGTATGTTGTATTTTATGAAGTAAATTTAATGTTAAAAATATTTGGGGAATTTTTATATAATGTTGTGTATGTATTTATGCATATGTATCCTACTGCCCATTTTAGTAGTTATGGATCGGGCAGTATATCGCAAATCGATTTTGGGGGACTAAATCATTTTGTATGGACCTGAAATTTTGTACGGGGATCTCTGGAAGGGTGAGGGACCTTCTGGAATTTTTCCAAAATTTTTAAACAGCAGGATTAATTTATATGAAATTTCCAAAATTACCCTTATTTCACTAAATACATCGATATTGTGGAAAAAAAACTAAGTTTCGCTTTTGGAAACACTTTGCTACGTTTACGTAAGATTTAGGGGTGAATGTTTTTGCATGAGTATGGTCTGCAAATTTAAATTAAATCATGAGTTGTATGATGGTTGATTAAATGGTCAATTGGTTAGGAAAATGCATTAGGGGTAAATGGTCATTTTATTGAATAATACTCGATTGACTGTTATTCATGGCATACATGGCATACATTACACTTCATGTGAGTGAGACGGATTCTGATGAATGATATTGTTGAATCGTATACTTAGGTGATAATCAGGTCGGTCCTCGGGATCAATAGGATCAAGGAGTTTGCTTATCTTAATAAGTCTGCATATCAGGTAAGTTCATGGGTGTGATTTGTTTGTTTGTGTTGTGCTACTTGCTAACAACTTATATACATATATACACCCTTCTTATATATATTATCCTTTCTATATATTCACTGTACTATTCTTTCGAACCCCGCCTTGCATGCTTTAGGAGACAGAGAAACTTGCATGTGATTGCATTTATGTGATAATATTGAATGTGATATTACTTGTGCTGTGTGATGGTGTGTCATGAAGGGGAAGGAGGTTACTGAGGTTTAATGCCTATACTGCTACTGAGGCTTAATGCCTATACTATTTACTGAGGCTACATGCCTAATTACTGATTACTGTACTGTACTGAGAAGTTATAAGGACGGATGTGACTGATATGATTACTGTACTGTTTACTGATTGGTGACCCCGACACACCATCTTGTTTGTTTAATTTGTGATTGTATTATATGTACTGCTTATATAACTGTTAGATGTTTCTCTGCCTCTCATAGACTTACTGAGCGCCTATATATAACGCTCACACCCCTATAGACTGATTTTGTAGGTTGAGGTCCACTGGTAGCATCAGTTGTTTATTTCCATTCTTTCGTTCTTTGGAATTCTAAAGCTAGTAGGTTAGTGGAGATGTTTCTTCCTTTATAGATTTCTGGATAACCTAAGGGCAGACTGAGTCTGAACCCGTTTTTTTTGTAATAATGAGATTTAAACATTTGACCATTTTCAGTTAGACGGTATTGTTTTGATATTGAATAATTAGAACACTTTATATATTGCCTGAGACTAATAGTTGCATTTATGAGCATAACTTAGACCATTTTCCTTTAAGGCATGATCTAGCTATTGTTATCTTAGGCTTGTATAGTTACACGTAAGTGTAACTGTACGCCGGTCACGGTCCCTAGTTGGGTCGTGACAAAAGTGGTATCAGAGCCCGGTTTTGATATTTGTGTTATCCAGAAATCATTAGGGTATTCTTAAGTTTTCTTGTTTCCTTTCAGCGTTAATCAAATTGCTCTCCATATCAGGTGCAATGTCTCGTAGAGGCACACGTCTTCTTTTGACTGGCGAAGCTAGTAATGCCCAAGGGGCAAGAAACAGTGGAGAGGATCCAATTGGAAGTGTTCGGGAGCAACCTTTGCCTAGGGGGCGAGGAAGACCACGCAGAGTGGTGGACAGGGGTGGACAGGGTCAGCAGAACCAAGATTTACCAGCCAATAATGAAAACTTTGAGGACATACCGGAGGATGTTGTCAGAGATCCACCACCAATTCCAAGGAATGAACCTGTACCTGAGGGTACAACAGCAGCTCCAGTGAGTCAGGAGCAATTCATGGCCACCATGGCAACTTTCAGTCAGACTATGGGAGCACTTGCAGCTGGATTTACCCAACTTGTCCAGAATATAGGGCAGAACAATGGGCAGGACAACGCACCACAGGCGGGAGTGCCAGGATATGTTAAACTACATGAGTTTATCAGGGTTGACCCACCAGAGTTTTCAAATGCTGCGACAGAAGACCCAATGTTGTTTATTGATGAGGTCAAGAGAATATGTAACGCCTTGCATTGTTCAGAAGAAAGATCTATTGAGTTGGCAGGTCACCAAATGAAAAAGGCTGCTAGGGTTTGGTTTGATAGCCAGATAGTTGATCGAGTACATACCTGGGAGGACTTCAAGCTGAGATTCACACAAACCTTCCTACCTAAGAATGTTTTGAAGGCCAAGGCTAGAGACTTTGAGATGCTCAAACAGGGAAGCAAGACTGTTGCTGAATACTGGGAGAAATTCCAGGAGTTGAAACCCTATGCTACACACTTGCTGCAAGAAGAGGGAGTTATGACGGAACGATTTGTTGAGGGGTTGGATGACAGGTATTATGATGTGATTGCTAGCCATAACTACAAGGAGCTTCATCTGGCAGTCAATGCAGCTATTGGTATGGAAAATAGAAGAAAACCTGATAGAAAAACTGATATGGCTGAGCCTAGCAGGAAGAGGAATAGGCCTAATGATCAAATGAACTATCAGGGGCAGTATCAAGGCCACAGAGGTAGCAATGGAGGAGGCCGATTTCAACATCAACTGCAGGGGCACAAAGCTCCTATTTGTGATTTTTGTGGTAACCGACATGGAGGTGAGTGTTGGAAAATGATTGGTGCATGCCTGAGCTGTGGTCAGAGAGATCATCAAGTGAAGGATTGTCCTAATTCTAGAAGAAATCAGAATCAAGCTGGACAACAAACACAAAGGCAAGTAGGCAATCAGGGGTACTATGGACATAATCAGAATGGAAATGGCAATGGAAGAGGATATGGTGGACGTGGTAACTATGGCGGCCGAGGCTATCAAGGAGGTCGAGGTAATGGCCAGCAGGGCCGAGGTTTCTATGGCCAGCAGGGCCGAGGATATCAGGGCCAACAGGGCCGAGGTTATCAGGGATATCAGTATCAGCAAGGCCGTGGTTATGGTGCTGCAAACAACGGAAACCAGCAAAACAATCAAGGTCAGAATGCTAGAGCAGTGCAGCCAGCTGGGCAAGGGAATAATCAGAATCAGAATCAGAGCCAAGGGCAGAATCAGAATTATGCTCGTGTGTTTAATTTGAACAACCAGCAAGCCCAGACTGATAATAATGTGGTGCAAGGTACTCTTTCTATTTGCTCTTTTGATGCTCATATTTTAATGGACCCTGGTGCTACACATTCTTTCATATCACCTAGTTTTGCATCTAGATTGAGTATTACACCTGAAACTATGGATATGCCTTTACTTGTTCATACACCCTTGGGGGAAGAAGTTGAGTCTGTCAATGTTTATAAGGGTTGTATAGTTCAAGTGAGAGATGTGAATTTGCCAGCAGACCTAGTTGTTCTAGATGTGATTGATTTTGATGTTATATTGGGAATGGACTGGTTAGCTAAACATGGAGGAAAGATGGATTGTAGGAATAAAACTGTTATGTTTGATTATGAAGAAGGTAAGTCAGTGACTTTTGTTGGTTCAAAGATAGATGGGCCTAGTCGACTGATTTCTTCCTTGAGGGCCAGGAAGTTAATGAAGAAGGGATGTGATGCTTACCTAGTATCTATCCGAGATGTAAGGAAAGAGGAAGCAAAGCTTGAAGAAGTTCCGGTAGCGCGAGACTTTGTGGATGTGTTTCCGGACGATTTGCCCGGTTTACCTCCGGAAAGAGAAATTGAATTTTTTATTGATCTTGTACCTGGAACAAATCCCATTTCTATGCCTCCTTATAGAATGGCACCTGCTGAACTGAAGGAATTGAGGGAGCAGTTAAATGACCTGTTGCAGAAAGGGTACATCCGACCGAGTATTTCACCTTGGGGAGCTCCGGTGCTTTTTGTGAAAAAGAAAGATGGTACAATGAGACTATGTATTGACTACCGACAACTGAACAAAGTGACAGTGAAGAATAGGTACCCGCTACCTCGGATTGATGATTTGTTTGACCAACTGCAAGGAGCCCGTTTCTTCTCTAAAATTGATCTTAGGTCTGGCTACCATCAGTTGAGGGTGAGAAAGGAAGATATACCAAAGACTGCTTTCCGAACAAGGTATGGGCATTATGAATTTCTTGTTATGTCCTTTGGACTCACTAATGCACCTGCAGCTTTTATGGACCTGATGAACAGGGTGTTTAGTCCTTACCTTGATCGGTTTGTTGTTGTATTCATTGATGATATCTTGATTTACTCGAGAACCAAGGAGGAGCATAAACAACACTTAAGGTCAGTTTTACAGACATTGAGGGAACATCAGTTATATGCTAAGTTTTCCAAATGTGAGTTCTGGTTGGATCGAGTAGTGTTCTTGGGACATGTGATTTCGGCAGAAGGTGTGCAAGTCGACCCCAAGAAAGTGGAAGCAGTTATGGACTGGCCTAGACCTAAAACGGTTACTGATATACGGAGTTTTCTCGGTTTAGCAGGCTACTACAGAAGATTTGTGAAGGATTTTTCCAGAATTGCTGCACCATTGACGAAGCTAACTCGCAAAGGTGTAAAGTTTGTTTGGGATGACACCTGTGAGGAGAGTTTTACAACACTTAAGGAGAGATTGACTACAGCACCAGTACTTATTTTACCCGAAGGCACGGAAGGTTATGCTGTATACTGTGATGCATCAGGTATTGGTTTGGGTTGTGTTTTGATGCAGCATGGTAGAGCAGTTGCCTATGCTTCAAGACAGCTTAAGAAGCATGAGGTTAACTATCCTACTCATGATTTGGAAATGGCGGCAGTTGTGTTTGCGCTAAAAATCTGGAGGCATTACCTGTATGGTGTCACATGCGAGGTATTCACTGATCACAAGAATCTCAGGTATGTATACGCCCAGAAAGATTTGAATTTAAGGCAGAGGAGATGGGTGGAATTTCTTGAAGATTATGATTATAGCATTCAGTATCACCCTGGGAAAGCAAATGTTGTAGCTGATGCTTTGAGCCGTAAATCTTTGGGTAGTTTATCTCATATATCTGCACACAGAAGGCCGTTGATTTCGGATATTCATCAGTTGATTGGTGATGGTTGGATTTTCCTTTTGTCAAATAAGGAAGTGGTTGGACATACAGGGGTGTTTTTAGCTAATCTTGTTGCTAGACCGAGTTTTCTTGACAGGATTGTCTCAACTCAGAGCAAAGATACAGAATTAGAAACTATTCGACAAAGGGTACTGAAAGGTGAAGATAAGGAGTTTCGTATTGATGAGCAAGGGGTATTGAGGTTTGGATCTAGGTTGTGTGTGCCCATGATTGATGATCTGAGGGAGAGTATCTTGAAAGAAGCTCACTCTTCAAGGTATACAGTACATCCCGGCTCCACAAAGATGTATCATGACTTGAAGCAATTATATTGGTGGAAAGGAATGAAGAATGATATTGCGACCTTTGTATCTCAGTGTTTGCCTTGTCAGCAGGTTAAGTACGAGCACCACAAACCAGCAGGATTGCTAAAGGAGCTACCACTACCCGAGTGGAAGTGGGAGAGGGTGACAATGGATTTTGTGGTTGGTTTGCCAAAGACACCAGGTGGCTATGATTCTATTTGGGTTATTGTTGATAGGTTGACAAAGTCAGCACATTTTCTACCTGTGAGTACCAAGTATACAGCAGCGCAGTATGCAAAATTATACCTCAATCGTATAGTGAGTCTTCATGGGATCCCAGTCTCTATTGTTTCTGACAGAGGTACTCAGTTCACATCGAGGTTTTGGCAGAAATTTCAAGAAGGGTTAGGTACCGTTCAACATCTCAGCACAGCTTTTCACCCACAGACAAATGGGCAGTCAGAAAGAACTATTCAAACTTTGGAGGATATGTTGCGGTTGTGTGTATTGGATTTTGGTGGTAGTTGGGCGGATCATCTTCCATTGGTTGAGTTTGCATATAATAATAGCTACCAAGCTAGTATTGGTATGGCGCCTTTTGAAGCTTTGTATGGTAGGAGGTGCAGAACTCCTTTGTATTGGGAGGAAGTAGGCGATAGAAGAATTGAAGGCCCAGAGATTTTACAGTATAGTTCAGAGAAAGTGCCAGTCATCCAGAGCCGTATTCGAACTGCTTTCAGTAGGCAAAAGAGCTATGCAGACCTTAAGAGGAGACACTTAGAATTTGCTGCAGGAGATAAGGTGTTTCTTAAAGTGTCACCTTTCAAGGGAGTTATGAGATTTGGTAAAAAGGGTAAGCTAGCTCTGCGATTTATCGGTCCGTATGAGGTGTTGGAGCGTGTGGGAGAAGTGGCATATAGATTGGCATTACCACCAGCATTAGAAGCGGTCCATCCGACTTTTCATGTCTCTATGTTGAGGAAATATGTTGCAAATCCTGAGCATGTGTTGGCTCCAGAGACGATAGAGATCAGTAATGATTGTTCCTATAAAGAACAACCTGTCAAAATCTTAGATCGTCAAGTGAAACGACTGCGCAACAAAGATGTAGTATCCGTAAAGGTTTTATGGCGTAATCACTCTATTGATGAGTGCACCTGGGAATTGGAGGAAACTGTGAAATCTACATACCCTCATTTGTTTGAATCCTCAGGTATTTTCTAAATTTCGTGGGCGAAATTCTTAAAGGGGGGTAGAATGTATATTTGGAGTGATAGAATGCATAGTATACATAAACATTAACATACATAAGCATTGTCATAACATCATAGTTGTGCATGACATTTTTGTATTTTTGACTATTGATGCATTTTTGCATTTTGGACTTTGGACTGTTGATATTGCTATTGATTGAGTTGTCTGACTGATATCGATTGATTTGACATTGATTGAGTTGGGTAATGACAAGTTGAATGGCAGGTTGATCGAGTTATGTATATTGTTTACATAATATTAATATTGTTATTGGTCGTGATATTTTATTTGGTTTTGGAAATTGTGTCTTAATGTCATAATGAACTTAACAGGAGCAAAGCTGGAATAGCCATTAGTGCTTGGTATTGTGTGGTTATGGTCTGGCCAACCATAACAACATGTATCAGGTAGTCGATGCTTTCTAGTTTTGTGTAAAACCGAAGTGATAAGGGTTGTCTTGTGGTTATTTTGTTTTGAAATTTCGAGGACGAAATTTTATTAAGGGGGTAAGATTGTAAAACCCCTCGGTTTTATAATATTTGAATTCGGGGGCAAAATGGTAATTTTGCGCTTGAGGGGCAAAATGGTCATTTTGCACCCTTATATTTTGTTTGAACGTATTTGGGTGATTTAGTGCTCTGTTTGATACTCGGGACGATGTGACGGTCGTTTTGAGTATAATATTGTATTTTTGTGTTCGGGGGCATTTTGGTCATTTAAGATAATTACGGTGTTTAAATGGAATAAAAATATATATATATATTTTTTATTTTAAAAATAAATACTGAAATCTATTTTGTGTTAAATTTAGTGAAGAGGGATTTAATTGTGAGTTTTAAGTTTGAGGGGGTGATTTTTAATGGTTAAATTGATATTTGAGGTTAATTTAAATAAAATAAATTGAAGTGGGGTTAAAACACAATTTTAGGAAGTGTTTATGATATAAATAGACCCTAATCAGCTAGGTTTAGAGTTTGAGACACTCACAAAATCGGGTATTCAATTTAAGAGAGTTTTAGAGCAGAAATCGCAGCACTGTCGTTTTGATCCAGCCGCCCGAGGGAGTCGTTGTCGTTCGGCGAGTGAGCGTCGGTCGTTCGGCGAGCCACGCGAGCGAAGCCTCTTGTCGTTTGGCGTGCTGCGTGCGTCGTTCGGCGTGTGGCCACTGGTTCTCGGCCTGCCGTTTTGCCTGGCTCCAGTTTCAGTTTTCAACGTTTCTTTCATTTTTGAGGTTTTTCATTTATTTCTCTTCAATTCTAATTCGATCTTTTTCCACAATCACATTCTAGGGTGTTTTTAGGTCTGATAAAACATATTTTGCATCGGATTTAAATTTATTTTCTATTTTTAATTAATTTTCAAAATGGGAAAAATCTGTAAGTGTTTTTGATAGATTTAACGGTTTTTGATTTAATAAACATACTTATAGTAATAGATCACGCCTAAAATTTATTCTATCTTTTTCTAGGGTTTCTAAGGGATGCCTGTATATTTATTTTATATTTTTAGGATTCGTATTTTATTTTTAATTAAATTTTTAATTGGTATAATTTGCTGTCTGGAATTACTGAAAATTCCAGAAACTTTGATGAATTTTTATAAATCGTAGGTGATGGGTATAAGTCTGAAATTTTAGTATGTTCTGTATTCAGATGTTATTTACATATGGTAATTTTTGTAGATCCAGAATCATAATATTTGTTGAGTAAATAAATCATAGACCTGGTCACTACCAGAATGGATCTACTGGTCAGTCCATGTTGGGTTAATTGTTTGAGGGCTTTTTACGTACTGGATATTTACAAAATTTGGGTATGTTGTATTTTATGAAGTAAATTTAATGTTAAAAATATTTGGGGAATTTTTATATAATGTTGTGTATGTATTTATGCATATGTATCCTACTGCCCATTTTAGTAGTTATGGATCGGGCAGTATATCGCAAATCGATTTTGGGGGACTAAATCATTTTGTATGGACCTGAAATTTTGTACGGGGATCTCTGGAAGGGTGAGGGACCTTCTGGAATTTTTCCAAAATTTTTAAACAGCAGGATTAATTTATATGAAATTTCCAAAATTACCCTTATTTCACTAAATACATCGATATTGTGGAAAAAAAACTAAGTTTCGCTTTTGGAAACACTTTGCTACGTTTACGTAAGACTTAGGGGTGAATGTTTTTGCATGAGTATGGTCTGCAAATTTAAATTAAATCATGAGTTGTATGATGGTTGATTAAATGGTCAATTGGTTAGGAAAATGCATTAGGGGTAAATGGTCATTTTATTGAATAATACTCGATTGACTGTTATTCATGGCATACATGGCATACATTACACTTCATGTGAGTGAGACGGATTCTGATGAATGATATTGTTGAATCGTATACTTAGGTGATAATCAGGTCGGTCCTCGGGATCAATAGGATCAAGGAGTTTGCTTATCTCAATAAGTCTGCATATCAGGTAAGTTCATGGGTGTGATTTGTTTGTTTGTGTTGTGCTACTTGCTAACAACTTATATACATATATACACCCTTCTTATATATATTATCCTTTCTATATATTCACTATACTATTCTTTCGAACCCCGCCTCGCATGCTTTAGGAGACAGAGAAACTTGCATGTGATTGCATTTATGTGATAATATTGAATGTGATATTACTTGTGCTGTGTGATGGTGTGTCATGAAGGGGAAGGAGGTTACTGAGGTTTAATGCCTATACTGCTACTGAGGCTTAATGCCTATACTATTTACTGAGGCTACATGCCTAATTACTGATTACTGTACTGTACTGAGAAGTTATAAGGACGGATGTGACTGATATGATTACTGTACTGTTTACTGATTGGTGACCCCGACACACCATCTTGTTTGTTTAATTTGTGATTGTATTATATGTACTGCTTATATAACTGTTAGATGTTTCTCTGCCTCTCATAGACTTACTGAGCGCCTATATATAACGCTCACACCCCTATAGACTGATTTTGCAGGTTGAGGTCCACTGGTAGCATCAGTTGTTTATTTCCATTCTTTCGTTCTTTGGAATTCTAAAGCTAGTAGGTTAGTGGAGATGTTTCTTCCTTTATAGATTTCTGGATAACCTAAGGGCAGACTGAGTCTGAACCCGTTTTTTTTGTAATAATGAGATTTAAACATTTGACCATTTTCAGTTAGACGGTATTGTTTTGATATTGAATAATTAGAACACTTTATATATTGCCTGAGACTAATAGTTGCATTTATGAGCATAACTTACACCATTTTCCTTTAAGGCATGATCTAGCTATTGTTATCTTAGGCTTGTATAGTTACACGTAAGTGTAACTGTACGCCGGTCACGGTCCCTAGTTGGGTCGTGACAAATAATTACTAAAATATAAATTGTACTAAGTAGTAATTAATTATTAATATTGTTAGTTTTATAGTAGTAAAATTATTAAAAATAAAATTTTATAAATATTAATAATTTTCAAAGGTATTATAATTATTAATATTATTATTATTATGACTACTGCTACTATTAACATTAGGTGTATACATATTATTTAAAGTCTACTAAATATTTACTTAAATAGTTATATTGTTATTATTATTATTACTAATATAATTAAATATTAAATTTAACATAAATTATTAATTTTGAAATAACCATAATTAAAAAATTATTTTTAACTGCATAAATAATGTTATTATTATTTTTTAGTAACTTTATTATAAATTTTTATTGAAAATTAAAAATAAAATATTATTAAGTAAAAAATTATATATTATCATTTTTATTGTTATTGAAATCAATATAAATTACTATAGTTAAATTAAAGGTAATTAAGTAATTATTTTAAGTAATAAAAATTAATCAAACGGTATTAATATCTAAGTAAATATTATTAACATCACAAAGTATAACAAAATAAGAGAATTAAGTAAATAATATTATTGTTATTTTCTTTATTTTAGCATTATTATTATTATTACACAAACTTATTTTGAAAACTAAGAATATATATATATATATATATATTGTAAATTAAATTACTACTATATAATACGTAATTGAATAAATTAGTTAATAAATAAATATTATTAATAGTAATAAACTACTAAAATAAATAAACTACGATAATATAATTTTTTTTGAAACAACTGCAATAATATAATTTAATTGTGTATAGAAATATTATAAATACTTAGTAAATTTTTACATTTAAAAATTATATAGAGTTGTTGAAAATAAATTATTAGAGAATTAGATAGACAGTTGGCTTTGAAATTAGATAATACTTATTGGAGTATTATTTTAGAAATTTTGAGAGTTACCAATTTACCGAGATATCGTTAGGATATAAGAACCGGGATCACATGTCATTTTCATAGCATACATACATAGCATATAAGGTATAATTTAAATTAAATAATATTCTTATATTATTATAGGAACGAACCCAATTGTAATTGTAGGGTATTAAAAAGACTATATTAGTTAAGCAAATATAATATTTGGTCCAGCTGAATGGATAAATATGTAACATTTTATTTCTAAAGTATTATATATATTTATGATTTTAGAAATGAATTTACAGAATTCAAGGTGATGATTGATTTTTGAATGATATTTATTTTCTTATAAAGAGAGAACAAATAATGATAGTTTGATTTTTTAGATATGTGACTGATTGATTTTACTGTGCTGGATAAATGATTCATATACACTCTTATTATAATTCTGCGAAATCGCACCTTGATGACGAATGTTTATTTAAATTTGATGATACTACAAATTTACTCTTGGCCGAGATAATTACTCTGCACATGTGTATTGAAGCTATTTCTCCTTAGGCTTATGAGATAAATCATCATCCACCCTTTGATTGAAGTTGAATCAATAGAAATTATATTTGAGTGATACAAAAGATGAATGAATTGAATTATTCTAATTTTTCTGAGACTTAAAAAATGTTTGAAAGTTATATTTAAGATTTTAAGAATTAATTATCCAGCTAATTATTTATTAAATATATATTAAATATTATTAAACCTTATTTATTCTCTTTTATTACATATTTACTTATTTCCTGAATAATTGAATTCACCCCTTTATTATTAATATTTTTAGATACTTTTGAATATAAACTTAATAGATTCTAGTACAACATTGACTCTTAAATTTAAAATTTTTCTGCATATTAAAGAGATTGTGCCAATAAATTAATATTTTTAGTTCAATCTTATTTTAGATATTGTTAAATTTTGTGAATTATCTTTAATGATATAGATGATAAAATAAAAATTATAAATAATGATTATATACTTGTGAAAGATATAAAATAAATAAGTTATTATTTGAGATTTATAGTAAAATAAGTTCACCCTAATTTTAAAGAGTTGGAGTGTGACATACATGTAGGTTTTACTAATGTATAACTGCATATGTGGTTGAACATGAAAATCAAAGGAGGACTTAAGTAAATAATCCTATGAGTTTCAATCAATATGTATTCAATTTTGATTTTTGTTAAAATTTTATTTCAATATGAGATTTTTTTAATTTTAATTATTGTAACTTATTAATTAGCTGAATTCTTATAATATCAAAGTACTAACATTAATTATTAGATTTTGTCAATAAAATCACCTACAAAACATTGTTGCGAAGACAAATGACAGCACAAAAATTCCACATTAGTGTTGTAATAATTAATATCGACCGAAAAGACCAAAAATCATGTGAATTTTTTCCTTAAAACAGATGGGATCGATGGCTAATACATATTAATAAAAAATTATCTAGCAAAAGTAGCCAGTTAGTGACTTAGAAATCTTGAACAAACAAGCAAATGACCACTTGATGTTCTCATGCTATCTCAATAATTTAAATTAGCAAATAATTTATAAGAGATCAGCCCAATAATTCAAGGTGTCTTACTTGATCTTTCTTAAATATTCATGCAATAAAAATGATTAATTAATATAATGGGATTTGACCCCCCAAAAAAAAATTCTCATCTTCTTAAACAGGCAAATCATTCATTGGTTTTTCAAAGATATTCCCATGTTATAATTGATAAGCCAGAAATTCTAATTAGAATGATAGATAAATTAGATAATAATATATCGTATTTTTTAATATATTTTAAAATTTGTTCAGTAGGATCATTTTTTAATGATAAAATATAAAAAATATATCATTATCTAATTAATTTATTATTTTAAATTAAATATCTAATTAAAATTTCCATTATATTGTATGATTTTTCCTGATAAGCATCTACCTTCTAGGATGGGTACAGACATGACAAACTAAGTCTAGATGGATTGTCAATTCCAAAAACCAAATCAGATTAAGAGTTTTTTTGGGATTAGTCTTAATTATTTTTTTTCCTAATTGCTTGATTTACTTTTATTTTTTTCTGCTGAAGAGAGGGAAATTCCAACAAAATATATTATATTGTATTTATTGCTAATTTGTACATTAATATGTTGCTTGATTTATTCGGCCTGTCGCTTGACTTGCTTTTATAAGAAGGAACAATTTGAAACAAAAATCAAGTTGCCATTAATTTGGTCCCATTAGAAATTACATCAATCATCATCAAATATTTTTCATCTATAACATGTTTGGTTCACTCTTATATTAAAAATAAAATTTCATTTTATTTTTATTTAAAAATAACATAATTTTTTTATCTTATTAAATAACTCTAATTTCTTTAAAATGATATATATTTTAAATTAATTTTTTTAAAAAAAAATAAACTTAAAGTAAGATTTTAAAATTTTAGAAATTCATTTCTATTTGAATTTAAAAGTATGCAGAAATTGACATTAGGGCACAGCCACTAATTAAATATTTTCATTTGATTATGGATTAGATGTTGGAGCTGAAATCGATATTGGTCTTGCAAATTGCAATATGTTTCTAGTGCTAGGCATCCCAAAATGCAGGCTCAGTTCAGCTATGGGCCCAGCAGAGTGGACTTTTGTACTTGTAGGGGGCCGTCATCAGAACCAAAAAATCAGACAATGTAAGCAAGTGGTTAATAATCTTAAGGGATTTGTACAAAATATCCTAAAAAATAAAAAGAAAATTACATAAAATACTATTTTTTAAATTTTCATTTTTATTATTTTTTTATAATTTTTTACATTTGTAGGACATATATTTAACAAATAACAAAAATATATTCAACTTATACAAAAACAATCCTTAACATATGATAAAAACTAGTAGGGATGATTAATTTTAACAAGCCTATCCTGATATCTTGACACTCTTTGAATTGGAAAATTTTAAGTAAAAAAGGAGAGGAAATAAATAAAGATGGAAAATAGGGAAATAGGAAGATTTCTTCTCATATTTGTTCTTTCATTAGGACACATCCCTCTATTTTCACTACAAATTAGAGAGATTCAAATTTCATCGGCCCAAACAAATATTGATGTTTTTTTTCTTTCCTCTATTTTCCATCTTCCCAAACACACTGATCCGGTTACATAATTGTATTCAAACATCAATGTAAGTAGATTACAAGATGAAACTCAAATATCCAAATTAAGCAAATAATACTAGAATAATGAGGTGAATTAATATTGTATACATCAATGACATGAGCACAATTTACACTGGCACGCAAGTGCAGATAGGTAAATTTTTAGGTGATGATACTGATATATTTCCTCTCTTTTTTTTCATTTATTATCTAATAAAGAAATACAAATAAATAGAAAATGAAATTATCAGCCAATGGCCAGTACAGTTCTTGAAACTAAACTCAAATGGAGATGGGGACTACATTACACAAACAACACCTTTTATAGCAGATAATTAAGAATATGCTACAGGAAAATATCAGGCTCTATCCTAGTGAAAAATAAGTTCTTTGCTCAGGAGTCTCTTGGTAAAACCTTGCCGCAGTGGACCACAAGCAATGCAAGTGCCTGGAATTTAAAAACCAGATCAATGAATGTGCAAAGTTTGCTCTGTGACAGCTTTCCTGCATTATCAGAAAGGTTTGCATGAGATGAGTTACACTGCAAAAGTTGAAAAAGCTCAGATGATTTATTATGATTTCCCATTCAGGCTCTAGATTAACATCTCATCATTAAAATGGAGCATCAATTGTAACAATTTCAGTAGCTTACACAATAAATAAATAAATAAATGCACCAATTAAAATCAATAGCAGAAGCAACATGAGACATTATTGAATTGTGCTTTTAAGAAGTATAGATGCAGTTTTTCCAGAGAAATGTACCTAATTCATCAATTCGCTTCAGAGGATTCTGCGAAATCTTCATTAAATTCGCCAAAAATATTTGGGCATCCTTCCCAATTCGCCCGCTCTCGTGCTTCCCAGTAACCTCCCACATAACAGAAAGGTCCATTTTCACTTTCTCTCTGGAACCACCTGGGCTCCCATCCATGCTCTTGTAATTTTCTTGACTGCATGGGACAAGAGAAATTATGATTCTCACAGTCAAAGAATGATTCCCAAGTCTACTTGAAGCACATTAGCAAAATAAAATTTCAGTCAGAACTTTCTTAAAGCTATGAACTACATCTTTACTCATTTATTTTACCATTTTTAAGATTTAATACTCTTCACTAGAGTATTCTACTTCTTACTTGTTTCACTTATACCAGTACTCCAGTTTAGCTATGAATTGAAGTCCGTTAATATAACACTGATCCAGCTGCACATATAATCCATGTTATGATTCAACCAGATCAGCCATAATTAACCGTGTATAATTACGTAACAGAGATAAAAAGCTGTCAAATGTACCATTCTCTGTCGCTTCTCTAGCCGTTGTTTCTCTGCATTTGCCTTCTCATATTCCCCATTCTCCAGATGCCGTTGGTCTGGTCTGAGCCTGGAATCCGTGGGAGGGAGCTTTTCCTTAATCCGTGATCAAATACCCGGGATCAGACATGGCTATAGAAAACGATTAGAGATGCATAGGAGGAAAATGAGGATGCATATTTGGAAACTGATATGGTACATCATCTCTACCTGCAGTCCTTGTGTTAATTCATTTAGAGTAATCGCAAACGATGTTAAGTTGTACCGAGTAAGGTTAGGAGGTGGTTTAGTACTTTTCCAAAGCAAAGTGGCATTAGATGAGAGATTGCAATCCTTTGTCTTGCTCCCATCACCTTTAGTATAATACATGCTGTCATCCCACTTCCCAAACAATGTAGCAACTTTTTTTCCCGAAACATCTTCAACAAACCCATTAACCTGTGCAGATAAAAGCCTTGGAATTATTAAATTATGTACTAGAGAATAACTCATAAATTAGACAAACCATACTGCACCCTAATGAATGAAATAGCTTTAACAACTGTTTTAAGTTATCAAGCCACAAAAAGTACTTTTCTAAACCATAAGATTAGAAGTACTTGCAAAAAACGATTTGCAAGCAAATAAAAACCATTTTCCAAAAGCAGGATTATTGACCTGGTGAGGATTTCTGTCAAGAATTGATTGTTCTTTGAACTTGAGTTTGCATGAATATTCTCGATTTCCTCGTATATGCATCATTCCATGGTGATCACAATACACTTTACCAAGGATAAGATTGTAAATCGCTGTTGTCACCTGGTGAATGAGAGAAGCTATGTTAACACAGAAGAACAATCCAAAAGAGGGCAGAAAACTGAAAGTATTGAGTGGCAGGGCCGTCTTAAATATTTAAGGGGCCCTGTTCTTAGAGAAAAACAGAATAAATTAGACCATATTTCTAAAAAAAAAAAAATTGTAAAACCTACTATTAAAACCTACTAATAGTAGGCATAAAACCTACTATTAAAAAAAAAAGAAAAAAAATTGGGGCCCTGTGCAGTAGCCCACTTTGCACAGGGCCTTCACCGGCCCTGTTGAGTGGTCATGTCATGCATAAGCACAATCAGGCATCAATATATACCTTGCTCCATTGAAATATTTCACCATCTTCAAATTCCAGAGTCAGAACTCCAACAGGGTCAAGCTGAATAGATCGCCCCCAAAATTTTGTGCGAAGGTTGCTGTCACCCCAAAACTTCCATCCTCTTCCTTCACAGTGGCATGCGATGAGAGTTGGGTGATGACTAACCTGTGTACCATTTGAAACTGAGCATTGGTGACCAGTGTCATTAATTTGCAATAATGTCCCTGCCACATTCCAAGTACTTAAAACTTCCATATTTTTAAAATCAATTGATATTTCTTTCTCTATTCTTAGGCACTTAAAACTAGCTTCAAAATTTTCTTTGTAAGCAAATTTCTTTTCCCGTCTAGGTCCACATGAGACCAAAAGAATGTACTTTCATACATGTATTTGGCATTTTTTTCTTCCCGTGGGAAAATGTAATGCGCCCTTTGGCTTTTTAGGATTACCTAGATGACTTCCAAACCAAGTTATGTTCTCAAAGATTTTACGTTTCAATACATTCAATCTCCCAAAGAGAAAACCATCTTAATTTCCAGATTGCCAACTTAATTTCGAAGTTAAAGGCTGCATAATTCTTTCATGAATCTAGGATCATTACTAACCTTCTCAGAGAAGAAGCGAACTCCTTTATCAGGATAGTCAGCTTCATAAGTTTCTCCTAGCAAAGGATTGAAGGGTTTGCAGTGCCGACCTTCAGAGGAAGCATATCCAGAAACAGCAAATGCAGCAACATTTAAGATCCTCAGGAGACTGTTCCCCTGTACAAAGTACAAAACCCAAATGAATAATCAGAATCAATTAGCAATCAAATGAAACTTTCTGTACATGAAACTTTTTACTATTCAAACATTCCAATGATGATTGAACCTTTAGAATGGAAGGAATTGGGAATAACAAATTCACACATTTTACTATATACTAGACAAAATGAGTTCCCATGTTTTATCCTCAAATTAAGATAATTCCAACGACTATTCTGAAAGCTGCTAGAAGACATAAATCAACATAAATGATTATTTAGGAATTTTGTTATTCACTCAAGGTACACCTTGGAGATTCAGGAGATGCTGGACAGTACATCCACCTCTCATTGCACCTTAACAAACAATTTAGCCTGATTACAAGGAAACATCAACTCGCAAATAGTGAAAAATATATATATATAATAAGCAAGTCCCTAAAATCCTTAAATTCCCTAATATGTTCAAATTTCCAAACACTTACAAGCATAATTCTAATTGTTACCAAAATAATAAGCAGCTCGTTGCAATTTTAAATCGGAACATAATAGAATCCACCAATCTCCATGGATACATGCAGCATGAGTTATTTAACGGTCTCTTAGCAATCATTTGAATTTGTACAAAATAAAACCTCCTGTAGCAGTCAAGCATGGCAAGAGGAAGTATACGAAGAAACACAAGCAGTCACAAAATACAAAAAAAAATAAAATAAAATAAAATAAGCAAACACACAAAGAAAACAATAATAATATTTCTTAAAAATAATTTTAACGCTAGTAATATACATATTGGATTAAAAAAAAGGACAGCCCAATGCACTAACGCTCCTACTATGCGCGGGGTTCAGGGAAGAGTAGAACCCATTGAGTCTTTATACGCGGCCTTCCCTTTCATTTTCATGACTCGAACCCGTGACCTCCAAATCATATGGCGACAACGCTTACTTTTGTGCTAAAACTCCCCTTCAATATACATACTAGATAATTTAAAAAAAAAAATCAAATGTTTCATGTGAATGAAGACCCACAATAAGTAACAAACCAAGAAGTATATAGCTATCTTACTGCTTTTCCATACTCATATGCACAATCCAAAAGATAAGAATACTCCAAGTCCTCAAAGCACTTTTGAAGAGATGATATCGGTTCATTAAAATAAACAGGGAGACAAACTCGACTGAGATCCTTCCCAACGTTGTCTTTGATCATGGACCAAAGACTGACCCCTTTTTCGTTCTCAACTGGGTCAGGAAGCTTCTTTCGCCTTTCAATATGTGGATATCCAGAATTACAAAGTTGCTTCCGAGCATGCATTTTCTCCTCATTGTCAAATCGATTAATCTTCCTGTCTTTCTCTCGATGACCAGAAACTTCATTTATTGACCCATGAATACCAGGAGGTTCAGTAAAATACTCTTTTGTATCATAAAAGGAAGCTTCGTCTTCTTCTGACACTTCCTCAAGTTCTTGTTTCTCAATATCATCAGATGATTCTGTTGTGCTACATTCTGAAACCCAAAACAAGATAATGACAATAAGAGTGCAGTTCAAGAAGCAATAGCAAATATACTTCTTGATGCATCTAGAACAGGCAGGGAGTTGGAGATGGGGAAAAATTATTATAGAAACGTTAACCAACTATACATATAAATGCAATTGATTATCAAATACCACCATTAAAACATAAAGCAATGTGAACTAGAGGATAATGCAGAAAAGCAAAAAGAGGATTAAAGTCATTTTCTGTGTTTTAATCAATGAACATCAAATAAACTTGAATGTCATAATAAAGGAGCTACAAGGAATATTGAGAAATCCATAATGAACAGAACATTAAAAAGTAACTGAAGCAATTCATGCCCATACCACTATATTTTCCACGCCCTAAACCTGAAAATTCATGCTTTGTCAATTGAAGTTCGCCATCTGGGATTCCAGATGTTTCAGCTTCAATATTAGCTGCCTGCATAATCAAAAGAAAGATTGTTTATTTTCACTGAATAATATTCAACTTTATTTCAGAAGTATATGTAATTTATAAGTTAAAGTCCAGAGCAGTGGATAAAATGAAAGAGAACTTGTCAAATGAAAACAGGCATACATGATTAAGAAACAGAAGCTGCAATATATAATGTATTTGACAGGTCCATAAAATGTAACTGAATCTGAATCAATCATTAGAACCCCTACCATTTTCATACCACTTCCGTTAACCAATATGACCTGCAATTTCCCATGATAAAATTCTCATGTGCCATTAATTAATAGCTCACAACAAATACTAAGGCAATTCAATCTAGTGGACAAATTACAATATTTGCCTGTATTTGGCAAAACACACAATGAATTATTGCAATCAACAAAATGAATAATATTACTTTGTGATACATATAATCCATTAGCATGATTCACATTTTTCAAACTAAGGCATGATAACAACAATAAGAGTCTGATTGGCAGAAATAGTGCCAGCCACGGGAACTTCTGTTTGCACAATTGGCAAAGAAATACATACATAGCCTACATGTAGTCAATTTTAAAACCTGAATAGTTCAAGAAAGCCAAAAGATATCCCCAAGAAACAGGATATTTCAAGAATGTTTATCTAGCTTGAATGCCTAAAGCTGGTCAAGTATCAGAAAAGGTTCGGAAGTTAATAATTAAGCATCAGTAAACATCCTTAAGAAGCGACCCCGTCAGGGCTGAGAAAGTTGGAAAGAAAAGGAAAAGCAATTTCCACTACAACCAGGGAAAATTTGTGGATTAAAAATGCACCCTGAAGAAAATATAATTTGCACAAGAAGGGATGAAATGGAAACAAGAAATGGGAATTTCAAAAACTAAAAATAAAGAAAAATTTGAAACTAATCAGCAGTTGAATATGTTACTTATCACCCTGCAGAAAATATTGAAAAGAAAAAGGAAAAAATCTTTATACACATTAAACTTAACTATGAAAAATCACGATGATAAGAACAAGGAACAGCTATAGCAAGAAGAGCAATTTCATTACTTATAACATTAATATAACCGAACAAAACTTTAAGCATGCTAACAGACTTTAGGCGTTGTCACCTTATCAGCCTGAATGCAGAAGATTGTAAAACATAAATGTATAAGATTAGATAGTATCCAGTGGCCACGTTGAGAGGAAGGGGGCAACTGCCCCCCTTCTCTTTTGAGAAAAAAATAATAATTTATATGTATATAGTTACGAAAATTATTAGAATTACTTATTTGCTCCCTTTTAAAATTTTAAATTACCTCCCATCATTTAGGTTATGCAAGAAAAAAAAATCAATAAATTTTTCCTTTTACAATTAAATATATTTTTCTTCTAGAAAAATTGATACTATTCAAATGCAAAAACTAAATTAAAAGATTTAAGAAAAAATTAAAAGCACAATAAAAAGAAAAAAAGATTATAAAAAAAATAAAAGGTTTTTATTTTTATTTTATTATTTATACTTCTAATATTGTGATATAATTTTTTATTCAACTATTTCTTAAGAAAGTAAATAAATTATTCAATATTTTTTCTTTAATAAGGGTGATATTAGGACTTTATAAAGAAAAATTTACCCCCTTCTTTTCAACTACTAGCTTCGCCTTATGGTATCAAAATATATTATAACTAGTGCTGTAGCAAATATAACTGCTTGAATACAAAGTTTCGAAATTGAGTAATTCATGAGACACAAAAACATTAGGAAACATAACTTCGATACTAGTGTCGCATTAAATGTTAAAGCGAGTGTAAAAGAAGAAGAGAATGACATCAAATTGAAATCGACCAACAAGTTGAAGAAATATGAAAGAACTAGTCAAACCTGTTTTCTTGACATGTGAACAACAATTAGTAACAAGCAATGAAGATTCTGATACAACTAGATGTTATTGACAAGAGTTTTAGACAAGAAAAGAATCTAATTTAGAAGTGAGTAAAAGCATGATCATATCCTATGACAATTTGAAAATTAGTCTCGAATGATGAAAAATTAGATAAAGGAAATGTTTAATTTCTGGCCACATGCAGTTACGAAAAGGGTTTGTTTCCTTAAATCAGTATTGGTCCAGTTGCGGATAATGAACTAACTAAAATTTTTCACGTCTGCCCCTACATCAGTTTATAATATATTATGGTTATAAAAAGACTGAATACACCCGATTTTGAAATTAAACAATAATGCAATGAGAAAGCTAAGCCAAGTATTAGATAAAAGTAGCAGAAGCAGCTGCTAGAACAATAAATTCGTTCGAGATCATTAGAAAGATCTATTTTAGCAAATCATAGTTCGTTGCAATGTTACCTCTAACTGCCTCAATGTGTCTAGTAAATTGGATCGTTCATCACAAAGTACTTTAAGTTGTCCTTGTATTTCAGAGAACTCAGACAGCATGATCTGCTCACAATCTTTGACAAGGTTCTCATTGATGCCCTCTTCAAGTAATCTCCTTTTAAGCCGTTCAGTTGAAATAGACAAATCTTTTGGTACAAGGGAGAGACTATCATTTAGTGATCTTAATGGAAAGAGGCTCCTAGTCGAGATCAATGCTTGTATCCAAGCAACCCTATCTCTTTTGGAATCAGTTCTCAGATGAAGTGTTTTTGTAGCTGTAAATATGTAAAATCGCCTGTCGTCGGACTTGCTATCACGGAATGATGAGATCTGCTATGGAATTGAGATAGATTCCTCATAAATATTTGCAAGAACCGCATTTCACAAAACAAGTAAGAAAGCACTTACAAATATTCTAACAAAATATATGACTAAAACAAGAAGAAAGTTCAAATTTCTGGTAAACAAATATGGTAAATGGATAAGGCTAAGCATGCATCTAACTGTAAAGAACCGGCATGCCCAGAAAAGAAACCATTGAACTCGAACTCAATGTATCGATAGCTCACCAGGAAACTAATCCAAGCGAAAGCAAAACCAATCCTTTAGCTCAATTCAACCAGTAAGAGTTTAAAGCTCCTAAAGAGACCTTCTACAATTGTTTGGCCACAAGAATACAAAGTCCCAGCTGTAAAACCCCAAAGAACCCAATAAACCTTGACTTCATCACCACCCAGAAAGAGCATGGGATTGGAGTCAGCATTCGGATCTAGAAATTATAAAAGAATATGCTTAAGAAACTCAGAAGAAATATTCTTTGTATTTTAGCTTGGCTACGGAGGCGTAATGAATGAAGGCGCCACCTGCTAGTCCCAAAGTCCCCACAATCTTTTTTCTTTGTTTATTTCTCAGCTAAAGATAAAGAGTAGAATAGTAAAAGCACCCAGTAGTAGCTAGACTCAAATAAAGAGCACTGTAGCTTTAAAAAAAGAAAAAAAATAAACACAATTAACTTAAGAACAAGTCAGAAAAAAATAATCAACCGAATCCAGCAAAACCCATTGCAACACACACAAACTATCGTTATCGTCGGATTGCTTCTTTCTTCTACCGTTGGATTAGAGCGCTACTCGTTCATAGAAGAATAATCAAGAAAAAAAAAGAGAAAATAAAAAAGGAAGAAGAAGACGAATACCCCAAACCTAAATACAGTAGCAGAGATAAATACATGCCTGGAAGAAAACAAAAACCCCAGCAAAAGTTGCCTAGTAAAAAATTTAGATTAAGATTAGATTGGATGGGATGGGATGGGATGGGATGGGAATCTGAGAAAGATTAAAACTAGTTTTAAAAAAAAAGAAAAAGAAACGAAATCAAAGCAAGAAATGAGGGATCATTTGACAGAGCTCAAATCCATCCACTCAAAACCAATGATGTGACCACAGCTGAATAACCTAGACCTAAACGTACACTATCATAACACACTAAAACCCACTTGCTGATGTGACCCACTCTACATTAGCAACCAGTTAAACTGTAAAAACAAAGGAGCAAAAATGAAATTGAAATCTTGAAAAGAGAAGAGAAAGAGAAGGAAAATGAAAGTAAAATTAAAAAGAAAGGGCTTTTGGCCGCTACCAGAACGCACTCTTCTGAGCAATGCAAAGAACCTGCGGTACATAACCCACGAAAATTTACTCCTTTCTAGCTCAGATATCAATGCCCCTCATCTATTTTGCTCATTGTTTTTGCCAGAGATCAGAAATATCAGAAATCAAACAATTTGACCAAATTAGTAAATACTGGACACTTCAATTTTTGAATTAAAATATTTCCCGTATTAGCAAAACTTTGCTCAGTACCGCCAAAAACCCATTAAAGCCCAACACTTCCATGTCTAGATCGCACACTTAATTCTTTCTATCTACCACCATTCTCCATTTTCAATCTTCAATTTTAAATTTTTTTTCCAACTTTTATTAATTAATTCGTACACACAGACACATATTTATATACCTTTAAATGAACAATGCCAACACTTTTCTGCTGCTTATTCCGCCTATAACTTCCACTGTCCATTCTCGATAGCCAAATCGTTGAGATTTCTCCGATCAATCTGACGTCCTCATTAGGAGTTAACAAATTGAGATTTTCGGGCCGACGAATCTTTGAATATGAAAGAACACCATTTTTAAGTAAGAACCACCGTGATCTCCACCCTTTGCCATAATTGGTCCACTTATAGAGTATTCCAGCTACGGTAGCTTCCGATCCCGCTATATTCCTCCCGGCATTGCCATCGGATCCACCAGAAAAACCAGCCGGTAAGGATCTCGCTCTAGTCAACGAAACGTCCGGTGACTGGTCCCCGATTCCGGGACTCTCAAGCGAGATGCAACAAAGTGGGTGCATTTCTTTAACTCTCATTTTCATCACCATTAAAAACAAACAATAATATTATCTTCACCTAAACAAAACTCTACATCAAAACACAGAACAGTCCCTGCAAATCCAATCAAACCCCAAAAAAAACCATCAACAAACTTGATCAAAAGAAAATAAATAAAAATTAAAACAACAACAACAGTTTAATTTACTGTAAGCAAACAAACCTGAGTCTGATGAGAAAAATTAGCAGACTTCTCCCATTTTCTATATAGTGTTAATAAAGCTTTAAGCTTTGTGTATGTGCGTGTGTGTGTATATATATAAATATATATATAGAGAGAGAGAGAGAGAGAGAGGCAATGGAGGATGGCAGGTGAGGCAATAAAGAGAAGGGGGTGATGGCAGAATGGTAAAATAAAAAAGGTCGAGCTGAATCTGAGATGTGTTCGGAGAATGAATTGATGGATGTAAAGAGAGAGAAAGAGAAGAGAAGAAGAAAAAAGAAAGAAAGAAAGAAAGTGATTTCGCTGTTTTGATGAGATATCGTGAAATATTGAAAAGTATTTTAATGGTAAAAGTAAAATATCGTGTCTGTGTGGTGAAGTTTTGATACAGTACATCTCTTCATCATCAAGATTAACATGACCTCCGCATGAGATCATTAATAACATTTAATGATTTTTAACGAGTGGTAAATTTGTGGCTAATTGCATTAATTTTCAAAATAGTCAAATAAATAAATAAATAAAAAGTAGTTGCTTTAAAAAATAAACAGGTTTTGGTTGAGGTGTCTCCTTTTTGTATAACAATAACTAAAATTATCCACATTAGTTATTCCTTATGCAATACCTTTTCATAAAAAAAATAATTATTATTATTCAATTTCATAATTGTTGAATTCATTTTTTATTATAAAAAATAATTATATCTATATCTATTTATATTACATTGATTTTAAAAGTAAATATAAATATTTGAACCGATTATTGTTTTTTATCCAATTTTATATTATTGATTTACTATATTATTTGATATGGTTTTATCATATTAAATTATTTATATAAAAATATTTTTAAAAAATTTACTAAACAAAATAATATTAAAATAAATAATATAATAAATCAAAAATATTAATAGAAATAATGTAAAAAATAATATTTTCTGTTTGAATCCTCTTCTTTCCATTAAATGAGTTTATTATTATTATTATTATTTACACGTCGATAGTAGAAATATATAGACTTAAATTCGATATCTAAATAAAAAAAATAACACATTTTTAGATATTAAATTACACTTTGATTGATTATTATTATTATTACTACTACTATTATAAATAGAATGATATTCTATCTAAATTGCTTCAAATTGATCATCATCTCTAATTCTAACCATTCATTTTTCATAGTATTATTTATCAATACATATATACATATTAAAAAATAAATTTAATAATTTTGTAAGAAAATTATTCATCACCATGTAAAATAACTCAGGCAAAGTATGTATAAATATTAAGAGTTTATATACTTTTTCGAGAGATTAAAAAATTCAATTATATATAAATTCAGTCAATATTTTATATTTGATCAATGTGCAATTTATGTATCTTACTTAACATAAATGTATATGAAGCCCACTTCATCAAAAATTAAATTTATATTTCAATTTATCAATTTTTTTTCTATATCATTATATTTTTGTAAGTTTCAATTAAAAATTTATAATCCACTTCATCATCAATTTTTCACATATATTATTATATTTTTATAAAATGTAAAATAAAAATTTATATAATATAATGTATTTAATATTTATTTTTTATTTTTTAAACAACTCATATGTAATAAACTTAATGTATATTTTTTTATAATATTTAAAATTATTAAAATAATATTTAAAATTTAATAAATAATAAATAAATGTTCAAAACTTGCCTTACCATTAATTTAGTTGTTATGTGGCGAACAACAATTAAAGAGGCAAAAATGTAGCTAAAAACATAAATTAAACATTTAATGCATCCATTCATAAAAAAGTAGAAGGGGGTAATCATGTTAAACTTTGAATCCCCACACAATGATTTTAATTCCATTGAAACAAAATTTATCGATAAATTTAATATACTCAAAACAATGAAATTAATGATCTTTTAGTTTGACTAGAATTTTATCCACAGTAACTGGAGCATACCTATTTAATTATCAACAAAACTATCACTTAACATCTACAAACTATTTTTATTAAGCAACCATTTATTCTAAGGACCAAATATTTTTTATGCTCTTTATTTCTCATGGATTTTTTAAAAATATTAAAAGAAATACATTTGTGCCATCAATTAAATTTAAATTTTATTGTTCATTAGAAAAAAAAAAAAAAAAGCCGAAGGCTAGCTAGAGTTGAAAGTTTCTTTATTTTCATATAAACATATAAAAAAAATCCCAAATCAAACGTCCGATTAAATTCAAACCAACCAAAATAAATATGAAATACAAGTGTTGAATTATTATACTTTGTAAATTTTGGTTATAAAAGTGAAATCTTAATTTATGAGTTTGGTTTTAAATTTCATGAGTGTTAACTCCCAAAATAATTTGATATTGTTGACTTAAATTTATTAAATATATTTAAATTAGAATGTTTCTTCTTCATAATAACTTAATTTCAAGTAATGATAATAATTAATACTCCTTTCATCCTATACAAATAGGCCCACTTTTTATTTTATAAAGATTAAAAAAAATTAATTATTTTTATTAAAAATTTAAATATATATATATATATTATATTTAACTTTATCATGAAATATATTTAATAAATAATATTAAATAAAAATATTATAGAAATTTAATATACCAATAAACTTATTAAAACGGTACTCTCTCCGTCTTAAAATGATAAAAATACTTTTTATGTTACACATATAAAGAAAAATTCAGTTATTTAGTTAATAGACAAAATTTTCACTATAAATTACTCATTTTATTCTTCATTTATACTAAAAAACTATTTGTTATTGTAAAAATTAAAAATAGTTTTTGATTGGACTAAAATTAATTATAACTTAAAAATATAAATAATTAAATATAAAAATATTTTTATCATTATAAGATGAAAAAATTAAGTAGATTATATTTTGATACAGATGAAAAAAAAATTAGCATATTTATTTGGGATGAAAAAAATATTTATTTTAAAAAATAATATTTTTTATATTTTATTTTCAGTATGTTACAATAATATAACATTATTAAATATAAATACAAACCATTTAATTAAAAATTGGAAAAAAATAATTGATTTGATGTGGATTATCTCTTCATATATCGTGACTAATTGGTTGTCTCTTCCAATTGTGATATTGGAATTTCCTTTGATTTTTTTATTCTTTTCAATCAAAACCTTAAAGATGAAAAGTATTATACATATTATTAATTATCGTCATCATCATTTATATCTTATGAGCGTGCACGTCACTAGTTAGCTTATGTGTCAAAAAAGCCTAACCAAGCATTGCATGCCATATACGCATACAGAAAGAAAGCTATTACAAATAATATTTAAATTTTATTAAATATTGACAATCAAATGACATTTTATAAATATAGCTAAATAGCTATATACACTCATGAATGTGTTAAATTAAGAGTATAAATGTTAAAAGAAGTTAATTAATTAACAATGTTCATTCATTATCTCTATTAATTATGATGTCTCCTAAAAAAAATAAAAGAAAAATATTGTATAGAATCTTAATTAATTTTTTGCCTCTGTCCTAATAATAATTTATAATGGACAAAAGAAAAAGTCAGTTGACCAAATATTGTTATGCATTTACCCAGATAGTACCAAATTGTTAAACATGGTTTCGAATTTTAGGGTCCGTGGGGGGCTCTACTATGTATTATTTAAAGTACAAAACCATCCAAGGTTGCCTCCACTTTCCCATATATAACTTTAATACATATACGTAGGACGTGGAGGTACCAACTTATTTGGAATTACCCTAATAATATTCACACTGTTTTTTCTTTTATTTTTTTAATGTTTGGTTTATTAAAAACCAATGAGTAGATAAAATCAATAATCAAATTGAATTGAATAATTTGTAAATTTAATTTTTTTTAAACACGTGTCTTATTTTTTCTTTGAATATTATTCTAAAAAATTATAGGTTTTGGCAGGGGTAGCACATTTTTTGCAGCAATAACTACACAACACAAAGGACAGCTGAATCTGATTATTAAAAACAGGTATTAGTAGCAGTGAAGGTGTATTTATGGCTACTCCATGTCAAATTAATGAAATTACTACTAATTTAGTTCTCTTTGCTGACAATTTTCTTAGCAATACTCCTTTTGTTTTTTTGACCCAAAATTTAATTAAGGGAATGAAAATTAATTCATAGGACCAGTTCATTTTAGTCTTCTCCTTTTCTTTTTCATATATATATATATATAATGTATATTTGTTTTTATCTTATTATATTCTTTAATTCTTTGACCGATTATTAATTTGTATAAAGAAATTATAACATAAATATTTGTTTGGTGAAAGTGGCAAATCAATGAATATACAATAAATTCCAATGTCAAAATTTGAGGATAGAGATCCAAATAGCATGGCGAAGGTTACGCCACAAAAGCATTAATCTTTACTCAACTTTTTGCTCAGTACAATGAATTTTAGATGTTTCATGAAGTTTCATGGAAAGGACAAAGTAGTCATCTTCAATTAAACATGGTCACGTGATTAGGAAATTATGCAAAAAAAAAACCAAGCTTCTTGTCCTCTTTTTTAATCTTGTGGTTATATGTTAAAATATCTATCCCAACCATAAATTATGGTTTAAAGAACTCTATACTTACTTACGTGTTCAATTATACTTGATTTGACACAATAAATTTTTAATTTTAAATTAATTAAAGTTAATTATATAAATACTTTTTTTTTCAAAGTAATTAAGAACCACAAAGATATAAATTTATAAAATTATATTAAACCACTTTTATTTAAATTAATTTAAATTTATGAATCCAATTATAAATTTAAGAACATAATCACTTAATTTATTTATCTCAATCAATTTTTATAATTTAAGTCTGACATAATTTGATTTTATAAATTAGAATTTATAGTTTGATTAATTTGTAAATGAATTTTATGAATGGTATTATCATTATTTTTAGAACTTAAAAATTATAATTAATACGTTTTATTTATTGATTTTACAAAAATAGAGATGCTTAATTTAGATATTTTTTATTTAAAATAGAGGTGCCTAATTTAAGTGATGGTGGTAAAAAAATAGAGGTACCTAACTTAAGTGATGGTGATAAAAATTGAAGGTGTCTAACTTAGGTAAAAGAGATGTCTAACCTTTGACAAATCTCACAAACCATTATGTACGCATATTATAATTTTTCTATATAAATGACCATTTGGTTATTGTTATAAAAAAAAATCAGAGAGAATAGAAAGAAAACTAATAGAGAGGAAGATTAGAGCGGGTCTAGCAAAAATTAAGTCAAGTAATTTTTATACTCTTAATCACGTCTATTAGAAAATTTCTTTAAAAGAATTTCTATTAAAATTTCTTGGGATAATTGAGTGTGAGATGTGAATGTTTGTAAACACGGTACATTTTTCTCCTTAATAGAAATCTGCAGCAGCTCCGAAGACATAGGCATAATTGGCCGAACTCCGTTATCAAATTGTGTGTTACTATTCCGTATTTATTTTCACTGTCCTACTAATTTGGTTTAAGGGAAATATAGTGATAATATTTATTTTCTAACAACTGGTATCAGAGTCAAGGTTCGGAATCCTGCTAAAGTACTATTTATTTGTACAGGGATACTATTCACTGTCAAAAAATTTTTAAAAAATCTAGATTCGAGTGGAAGCGATGGCTGTAGACGAAGAAAAAGTAAGAATTGAAAAGTTCGATGATGTGTACTTTGGCTTTTGGAAGATGTAGATTGAAGATTATCTGTATCAAAAAAAGCTATATCAGCCTCTTTCACAAACGAAACCAGAAGGCATTAAAGAAGAAGATTGGAACCTTCTGGACAGACAAGCTCTTGGAGTTATTAGATTAACATTATCCCGTAATATTGCTTTTAAAATAGCCAAGAAAAAGACCACGGCGGGTCTTATGGCGGCTCTCTCCAGCATATATGAAAAGTCATCGGCCGCAAATAAAGTTCACTTGATAAGGCGATTATTTAATTTACGAATGGCATAAGGGTTATCGGTAGCCCAACATCTGAATAAACTCAACACAGTCACAATCCAGTTGAGTTCAATGGAAATTGAATTCAATGATGAAGTTCGAGATTTAATTCTCTTATCATCTCTACCAGACAGTTGGAGTGCTACCGTTACAGCGGTCAGCAATTCGTCAAAAAATATCAAATTAAAATTCGACGATATACGAAATCTGGTATTGAGTGAAGAAATTCGGCGAAGAGAATAAGGAGAAGCATCAACCTCTTCAGCTCTACACACAGAGTCTAGAGGGAGAACTTCAAATAGAAATTAAGACTCTAGTAGATCAAAATTTAGAAGGGACAAATCTAGATTGGGAAAGAAAGATTTCAAGTGTTATAATTGTGGCAAGAAGGGTCACTTTAAAAAGGATTGCCGAGCTCCGAAGAAAGATACCGGCGCACAGAAATCTATAAATGTGATCAAAGATGCAGGTGATGCTATGATTCTAAGTATTAACAGTCCGATTGAATCATGAATCTTGGATTCAAGGGCATCTTTTCACTCCACTCCATGCCGAGAAATTATGGAGAACTATGTTAGTGGTAATTTCGGGAAGGTTCATCTAGCAAATGGTGAAACCTTGAAGATCATGGAAAAAAGAGATGTCAAATTAAAGTTGTCAAATGGGACTGTCTGAAAGCTACAAGGAGTGAGACATATTCTTGATCTCAAAAGGAATTTGATCTCTGTGGGACAACTTGATGAAGAAGGTTATTGTACGACCTTCACAGATTGCGAATGAAAAATTACCAAAGGAGCACTTGTCATTGCTCGTGGTAAGAAGACAGGTACTCTCTATGTAACCTCAAACATAGAGAACATCATCACAGTAGCGGATGCTGATTCAAATCTATGGCACCAGAGGCTTGGTCATATGAGCGAGAAAATGATGAAGGCACTTCTATCAAAGGAAAAGTTGCCAGAACTTAAAAGTGTAGATGTCGATATATGTGAAGACTGCATCTTTGAAAAACAAAAGAAGGCCAGTTTTACGAAAACTGACAAGACACCCCAAGAATAAAAGCTCGAGTTGGTACATACCGATGTATGGGGATCATCTTCAGTTCCATCTCTTGCAGACTCATTGTGTTACGTTACCTTCATTGATGATTCAACGAGAAAGGTATGGGTGTATTTTCTGAAGAAGAAATCAGAAGTCTTTGATACATTCAGAAAATGGAAGGCCATGGTGAAAAATAAAACTGGCTTAAAAGTCAAGCGATTGAGGCCTGACAATGGAGGAGAGTACAGAGATGGAAGGTTCAGAGAATTTTGCGCAAGCAACAGAATCAAGATGGAAAAATAGTTCCTATGACACCGCAGCAAAACGGCGTAGCTGAGCGCATGAACATAACTCTGAATGAACGTGCCAGAAACATGAGGATACACGCAAACTTGCCCAAGAATTTATGGGCTGAATCTGTAAACACCATGGCTTACCTAATCAACCGTGGGCCTTCAATACCTCTGGATGGTGAAATACCAAAGAAAGCATGTAGCAAAAAAGAGGTAAACCTTTCACACTTAAGAGTGTTTATTTGTATCTCTTACATACATATAGATGCTACTGGAAGAAGTAAATTTGATGCAAAGTCTAAAAAATGTGTCTTCGTTGGATATGGTGGTGATGAGTTCGGTTACCGATTTTTGGATTATAAAAATCGAAAGATCGTAAGAAGCCGAGATGTCATATTCAACTAGAATGTGATGTACAAGGATAGGCTAACAGCAGAATCAAGCAACTCCAAGATAGATGCTGAAAATAAGAAATTTGCTGAGTTCGAGGAGATTTCTGAAAATGATGTTCAAAATAGTCCTGAAGTAGAGGAGCCAAGCATGCCGGAATTGAGACGCTCCTTCTTTGCATTACTTATTGCTGACAGACAATGGTGAACCAGAGTGCTACGATGAAGCAATGCAAGTGGAGGATTCAGTCAAGTAGGAGTCTGCCATAAAAGATGAGATGAACTCACTCATGTCAAATCAGATATGAAAATTAGCTGAACTATCACAAGGCAATAAAGTACTCCACAACAAGTGGATTTACATGATCAAAGAAGAGCATGATGTGAGTAGACGCTATAAAGCAAGATTGGTTGTAAAAGGTTTTCAGCAAAAAGAAGGTGTTGACTATACTAAAAATTTTTCTCCAGTCGTGAAGCTTACGACAATCAGACAGGTGTTGAAAATAGTAGCTGCAGAAAATTTACATCTTGAACAGTTAGATGTAAAGACAGCATTCCTTCATGGAGATTTGGAGAAAGAGATCTACATGAAGCAGCCTGAAGGCTTCATTAAGGCAAGCAAAAAAAAACCTGGTGTGCAGGTTGAAGAAGAGCTTGTATGGTTTGAAACAAGCTCCTAGGCAGTGGTATAGGAAGTTTGATAGCTTTATAGGCAGTAGCGGTTTCACAAAATGCGAAACAAATCATTGTTGCTACATTAAGAAGTTTGACAGCAGCTTTATTATTTTATTGTTATACGTTGATGACATGCTCGTTGCAGGTTCAGACATGCAAGAGATTAAAAATTTAAAGTAGAAATTGTCAAAGCAGTTTGCAATGAAAGATCTGGGTGCTGCAAAGCAGATTCTTAGAATGAGGATCGAGAGAGACAAGAAGTCAGGGACTTTGATGTTATCACAGGTTGAGTACATCACCAAAGTACTAGCCAGATTCAACATGCAAGATGCTAAACCAGTGAGCACACCTTTAGATGTTCATTTCAAACTCTCCAAAGAACAGTCACCGAAGACGAATGAGGAACGTGCACACATGGCAAAGGTGCCGTATGCCTCAGCAATTGGGAGTTTGATGTGTGCCATGGTTTGTACCAGGCCAGATATTGCTCAAGCAGTAGGAGCTGTTAGCAGGTACATGAATAATTCAGGCAAGGTACACTGAAAAACAGTCAAGTGAATCCTCATATATCTTCGGAGTACCACAGATAAGGCAATTTATTTTCAAGGAGAAAATACGACACTAGTAGGCTATGTGGATGCTGACTTAGCCAGAAATATTGACATCAAAAAGAGCACTACAGGATACGTCTATACTTTAGGAGGTACCGTAGTGAGCTGGGTCTCTCAACTACAGAAGATAGTTGCTCTCTCCATAACTGAAGCAGAATATGTCGTTGTCACTGAAGCCAGCAAGGAGATGATCTAGCTCCAAAGTTTCTTGGAAGAACTAGGCAAGAAACAAGAAAACAATGTTTTGCATTGCGACAATCAAAGTGCAATACATCTAGCGAAAAATTCATCTTTTCATGCCAGAACGAAGCACATACAGTTGCGATATCACTTTATCCGGTCACTTTTGGAAGATGGAATTTTAAAACTTGAGAAGATCAGTAGAACTCAAAATCCAGCAGACATGTTAACGAAGACGATGTCGACTGGCAAACTGAAGCTGTGTTCAGCTTTAGTTGGCCTACAGTAGAAGTAGATCGTAGAAGAGCTGTTGCATAGATCGAGGTGTGAAGACAGACCGGGCTTCGGGTCGGGCCACGGACTGCAAACTGCAGCCCGAAAAAAACTCGGGCCGGGGTCAAACCCTGCCCGACCCGGCCCGTGTACACCCCTAATTGTTAATAAAATGTTACTAACCATAAAATAGAATTGTAATTTTTGAGTAAAAAATGGAGGTGTCTAACTTAAGTGATGGTGGTAAAAAATAAAAGTACATAATTTAGGTAAAAGAGATGTCTAATTTTTGACAAATCTTACAAATCATTATGTACACATGTTATAATTTTTCTATATAAATGGCCCTTTGGCCATTGTTATAAAAAAAATTAAAGAGAATAAAAAGAAAATTAATAGAGAGGAAGAACAAAGTGGATCTAGTAAAAATTAAGTCAAGTAATTTTTGTGCTCTTGATCGCGTCTATTAGGAAATTTCTTTAATAGAATTTCTATTAAAATTTATTGGGGATAATTGAGTGTGAGACGTGAGTGTTTATAAATATGGTATATTTTTCTTTTTAATTGAAGTCTATAATAACTCTTGAGACATAAATATAATTAGTCAAACTCTATTATTAAATTATGTATTACTATTTTATATTTATTTTCGTTTTCTTATTAATCTGATTTAAAAAAAATACAGTGATAATATTTATTACATCGTAAAAAATAAGATTCTAATGTTAGATCTTTTGCCAAATGTGTATAAGGCTTTCTCGATGATTCAAACAGTGGAGTCACAGAGGAAAATACAAAAGAATTTTGCTGATCCACTTGAAGTTAGTGTTTTACTCGCAAAGACAGGTGATACATATCGAAATACTTCAAGGAGAAGAGATGCTGGGCATAAAGAAGATAGATACTGTGATCATTGCAAATCCTTTGGACATTTGCGTGAATCTTGCTTTAAATTACATGGATATCCAGATTGGTATAAAGATTTGAAGAATCGTAGAGATAATGGATATGGAAAAACTCAAGCAAATCTTGTGGCCAACACACCAGCTGTTGATGAGACAAAAGTTGATCAGAAGCAACAAGAATGGATTTCAGAGTTTATAAAGCCAGAAATGATGAAATATGTGAAATCAAAGCAACCAATGGCAGAAACCTATGTGAATTTTGCTGAGATTTTAGATTTTGCAGGTATAGCAACTAATTTGCCTAACAAAAATGACAAACCTACTTACTGGATAGTTGATACTGGTGCATCAAGTCACATATGTTCTAATCCAAAGCTGTTTACAAAGCTTAGTTTTCTATACTCACCTACAAATGTTCACTTGCCCGATGGTTCTTCAACATTCGTAACTCAAGGAGGGCCGGAGGGCCAGTTAAGATTCATGAAGCTCTTATATTAGAAGACACATTATTCTTGCCATCTTTTAATCATAATTTGCTCCAAGTCCAAAAGTTGTGCAAAACAAATTCAGTATCGTTTTCATTCTTTACTGACAAGTGTGTCTTGCAGGACCTGAGGAGTAAGAAGATTTTGGCAATTGGACGAGCTTTTGGTAGCCTTTATTACTTGAATAAACAATCTTTTCAGTATGATGATTTCATTTTTTGTGTTTCTAAGAATAATTTGAACCAGGCCTCAAATTCTAGGTCAGGCTTTGTTCAGTCTACTTTGCCTTATTTCTCTTCAACTATAGATTCTTGTGCATATGTTAATACCATCAATAATGATGATGACGCAGATTCTATTTGGCATCACAGAATGGGTCATCCCAGTGATTTAGTGCTACAACATCTTCCTTTTACTTCATCTTATTTTAATGTTCATGAGAGTTACAAGGTTTGTCCATTGGCCAAGCAAACTCGAATTTCATTTCCTTCAAGTAAAATTCACAGCACCAAGGCTTTTGAGCTAATTCATCTGGATGTATGGGGTCCTTACAAGCAAGCTTCCATTACTGGTACACACTACTATCTTAGCATAGTAGATGATTATACTCAATCTGTTTGGTTATTTCTTATGCAGCATAAGAGTCAAACTACAGCGTTACTGAAATAATTCTTTCATATGGTAGCTAATCTGTTTGGTGCTTCTGTGAAAAATGTAATTTCAGATAATGGGATAGAATTCATTAACTGGGAGCTGGGTACTTTGTTGGTTGATTTGGGTATTCAACACCAGCGAGCCTGCACCTACACTCCACAACATAATGGAGTTGTAGAGTGCAAGCATCGCCACTTGTTACAAATTGCTAGGTCCCTTTTGTTTCAATATGGCCTTAGCACTGAGTTTTGGGGAGAATCACTGTTGCATGCTGCTTTTCTTGTCAACAAGGATACTTGGTTGGAAGACTCCATTTCAGATGCTCCATAACAAAGAACCAGATTATTCTTTGTTGAAGTCTTTTGGATGCCTTTGCTATGTTACAAATATTTATCCCAATAAGGATAAATTTAGTCCAAGGGCTTTGGAGTGCATTTTTCTGGGTTATAATGCAGGGATGAAAGCATTCAAAGTATATGATCTTGCCACTCATAAAGTTCTCACCAGCAGAGATGTTATTTTCAAAGAGTCTGTTTATCCTTTTAAATCCAATAACCAATTTCCTACCTTGCATGCTGTCACGGATCCAATATCTTTGCCAGTACCTGTTTCTTCTTCTAAAATTGATTCGCCTCTTAATCCTTTTACAACATAACCTCAAACACATGAATCACCATATACAAATGTTTCAGACTCACCTTTCTCAGTTACTATTACAGTACCTAATTCACCTGCTCCCTCAGAGTCTCATACTCACCTACAACCAATACCAACTGATATACCTGAATCATCATTACCTAGACAAAGTAACAGAGTTAGAAAGCCACCTGTATGGCTTACTGACTTTGTTTCTCTTACCACAAATACAAAATCTCAACCAAATGCATCTACCTTCAATCATCACACAGTTTCAGCCTATCCTTTTATCATACCTGCCTGTTTTAACTCATCACATTTAGCTTTTATGGCTAATGTTGATAATATTGCAGAACCAAAGAACAATCATGAAGCAAAACAGTTCCAACATTGGGTTGATGCTATGCAAACTGAATTAACAGCATTAGAAACACAATCAAATTTGGACTTTAACTGATTTGCCTACTAGAAAATAACCCATAGGTTCAAAATGGATTTATAAAATGAAGCTGAAACCAGATGGAACTGTTGAAAGGTTTAAAGCTCGGTTAGTGGCAAAAGAATATAATCAAGTAGAATGAGTTGATTATAATGATTGTTTTTCCCCTGTTGCAAAGAATGTGACTGTCAGGCTTTTCTTTGCATTGCAGCATTGAAGTCTTGGCCTTTGTGGCAATTGGATATTAACAATGCATTTTTGCATGGTTTTCTTCATGAAGAAATTTATATGACTCCTCCACAAGGCTATCAAAAGGCAAAACCTGGTCAAGTTTGCAAGTTGTCTAAGTCCTTATATGGACTTAAACAAGCTTCATGCCAATGGAATGAGGAATTCACATCTCATTTAAAGAAGTTAGGCTTCATTCAGTCTCAAGCTGATAACTGCTTGTTCACATCTGCTACTGGTAGTGATTTCATGGCTCTTATAGTATATGTTGATGATGTCTTATTGACTGAAACTTCAGATGATTTAATTCAGCAAGTCAAGACTTCTTTGCACGATAAATTCACTGTTAAAAATCTTGGTCAAGCGAAGTATTTCCTTGGTCTTGAAGTGGCTGGGTCTCCTGAAGGTATATATCTTAGCCAACGCAAGTATATTCTTGATTTGCTTAAAGACACTGGTTTGATGGGGGCAAAACCATCTGTTACTCCACTGCCAAAAGGCTTATTACTCCAAGCAGATCATGGACAACTGCTAGATGATCCTACTTCCTGCAGAAAACTTGTGGGTCGTCTTTTGTATTTGAATTTCACTAGGCCTGATATCACACATTCAGTTCACTTGCTGAGCCAATATGTTCAATCTCCTAAAGATACACATTGGAATGCAACACTTCACATTTTAAGATATCTTAAGGGTTGCCCTGCAGCTGGCTTGTTTTATCCAAGTCATAATTCAATTGCTTTAGAAGCCTACAGTGATGCTGATTGGGCTTCTTGCAAGGATTCAAGAAAATCAACCAGTGGGTTTTGTGTTTTCTTTGGAAAGTCGTTGATTTCATGGAAATCAAAAAAGCAAAACACTGTTTCTCGATCATCCAGTGAAGCAGAATATAGAAGTCTAGAATCTGTTTCTTGTGAGGCTCGTTGGATCACTTATTTACTGCAGGATTTTTACATTCAAGCTCCACTTCCTATTCCTCTTTATTGTGATAATCAAGCTGCCATTTACCTCATCAAAAACCTAATTTTTCATGAGAGAATAAAGCATGTGGAGATTGATTGCCATTTAGTGAGGGATTCATTCAAAACTGGATTCAACTTTCCTCAGCATGGTTCAACTCTTTTTCAGCTGGCTGATATTTTTACAAAGTCTCTTTCTGCTCTAGCTTTCAATTTTCACAAGCTCAACTTGAGGGGGATGTAAAAGTATATGGATTAACTTATTGTTAGCTGTTAACAGTTAGTTACGTAGTTTGTTAGTAGGAGCTGATGTGGACGAAGTAGTTAGTAGCTAGTTGAGTTTTGCTTATATAGCAGCATTATACATGTGAAGTTGGTTGTACATACTGAAATACATTTTACACCTTTATTCTCAGTTTCTTTTCTTTCTCCTTTGCTCTGTTTTTCAATACTCAACAAAATCAAATCTTAAAAAAATTATTTACCCCTAAATTATTTCTAGACGTGCAATATTTTCAGAAGTTTAAACTTATGATTTTGAACATTAATTAATAACATATTAGAAAATAAATAAATTATGCGTTTAATTGGGAGGAGGAGAAAATAGAGGCATTAATTAAATAACCATTAGAAAGCGAAATAATAATGGCAATATCTTACTAGCTAGGACTGCTACTATACAAACAAAAAGTGATTAAAAATAGGAACCCCATGCAGTACGGACCATCGGCATCGGAGATGGTGGTCCGCCGGGACATGGAGGGCCGGAATTGGTGTTTAACCCACGTTCTTGAAACGTATCTTGTAACTACACGGAACAACAACCAGTCTTAATAACGCTCAAATCAGTATCTATAATTTCCCTTATGAGTGATTATATGCTACAACTGTTGTAGCATTAAATGCTTACAACAGACCAATGAGATTTTTACACGTATATTAAATGAAACATTTTATTTATTTCATGTGTCATATTTAATCTACGTGTGTAAGAATTTCATTGATCTGTTATAGGCATTTAATGCTACAACAGTTGTAGCATATAATTTTTCCTTATTATGGCTCACTATTCCACTTCCCGTTTCTCTTCCCGAGGTTATTTCTTCACTTTCATTTCAGCGCGTGTCTTCTACGCCTTTTATCAAATTGAATTAAATAATAACATAATATTATACTTACTTCATATGCATAATTATTTTTTTTTATTTTTTTAAATTAATTGGTATTCAAATTAATCAATAAAATGGCGTTGGTTGACAAAACATGTAGTAATTGAGGATACTTAAAGGAAAAACTGAAACGTTCAAAAATGGTGGCATTAGATTTGATGGCGTTGTAATCCATGCTTAGTGATGTAATTTCTGTGCTTTAAGTTTTTTAATTAATTAATTAATTAACATTGTTGATAAAACCAATAAATTTTGCTACTAATTAACTAAAAGATGCCGTTCTATTACTTCTTCTTCAATCTCATCGTCATAGATCCTACTAACCGATATCTATTCTCGTATTACCTACCATTTTTACTTGTTAATTTAATATTATTTGATAATTTATATAGTTAAAAATACTCTATATCTTTCTAAAATTTTATTTATTTTTCATTTTTAAATGTTAATTTTATATGTAAAAAAATTATATTGTCCTTATTAGTTATATTGGTTAATTATATATGATATTAATTAATAAAGTCTATTAAAATTAATATATTATTATTAAAAATAATAATGTTTTAGAAAATTTAATAGCATTAACTAATTTTCTCAATATGTATGTAAAAGTAAAAGTGTATTATCAATTTAGAATGGATGAAACAATAAATAAAATAAATTACGTATTTATAATACGAATGGAATTAATAATAAAAGTTAACAACAATAAATTAATGATATTTTGAGAAATATATATGGAGTTATTAATTATATTTGTGTTAATTTGTTTTATGTCTTATAACAATATAGAAATCTTATTATTGAGCTATTTATATAATTAAATACTGTCTTTATCTTAAATTGATTATAGTTACAATTTTTGTGAGCTAGTTAGTATGATAATTTTTATTATATCTATATTTAGTATTATTTATTAAATATCTCGATTTTTCTTGATTTTCATAAAATAGAAAATATGTCTAAAAATTTAATAAAATAAAAATAATATTTTATCGTCAGTTTAAACTTGTAAATACTCTAACAGTTGTGAGTAGCAATCATAAAAACTAGAAAAGAGTTCGAGATTTTCGAGATTTTTTTTTTCAAAAAATCAGTCAGCATAGTATTTAATTAGTAAACAAGACCTAAATAACTCCGGAATCCAAATAACAATAATGATTGAAGATCCAAATCAAAACCTTAGAAATTTTCTAACCCAACTGCACAAAAACCCAGCCATCATCAATTGATTAAGAACAAGTATATAATCATATTAATGGACAAATTGTTTTATGACAGTTTCTGGGTTCAGGTGGATTTTGTGGCTATACATATATGACTCTTTCGCAGTATATTTTTGATTTAGGTCTGGTTAATTTCTGCTTCTTGTGTCAGCACTGAACCATCTGTAACTCATAATCCAATTATCTCATCATCAATCCCCTGACTTACTATCTAACAAAAGAAATATGGGTTTTCAATTAAAAAAAAAAAGAACCAAACTCCACCCTACCAACCACCGAGTACTTCACACACAAACGTAAATAATTTTTGCCTTTATAAGGTCCAAAATAATCCTCAATTGAAGATTAGCTTATTTTTTCAATATTAGCAGAGGAGAAGGAGAAATCAATTATATATTTATTGTCTGACAATATGTATTTACTCCTAAATTATATTTCGATATGCATTAGCTTAGTTTATAAATGGGTTTGTTATTTATTTTATTAGTAAGATATTTTGTTATAAAATTAATATATTTAATAGTAATTTCTGAATAAATTGAGTATGAAAAACGTATCGTAATATATTTGGAGAATAATAATTTTCAAAAAAATATAACTTGAATTTAAGAAATGTGTTGTTGATAAATTTATTTAATCATAAACGATGAAAATTGAATAGAGAATATCTTGAATAATATCAAGTGATAAAAAAAATCTCAAAAGTATAAGTAGTCTATTAAGAATATAGTGCAAGAACTAAGACCTCTCATTTGCACAGGAATAAAGATATAAAAATGACACAATTGGAAAATGACTATCTTAGAATTGGAAGGACATTGTTGCAATTTTTTTTCTTCTCAATGACAAGTCGGTCTCTGTGTATATCTTTTTCAATACTGTGTGAAAGAATCTAAATGAAATATTTATGATTTTAGATCAGTCCAAAACACTACTTGCAATTAGCTAATAGCCATTTTTCAGGCATTACTGCTTTTTTTTTTAATTAGTATCATGTTTTTTTTTTCTTTTTAAAATTTATTGGAACAAAAGAAAAAAGAATCTTTTTTATGTATATGATTTTTATACAAATAATGACATTTTTGTTATTTTTGAGACAAATGGTTATCCATATATATCATTTTAATTACTTTTAATTCTTTATTGTCTCTGTGACTTTCTGGCTCTTTGCACTGTTGCACGTGCTTTTGTTTACAGAAATACTTAATCAATAATATTGCTACATTATCTTAGTCAATTGATATAAAATATAAATTCAAACATCCATTTAAAAGGATCAATTATTTTTATAAAAGTACTAATTATTGTAAGAACAAATATTCAAAAATAAAATTTTAATATATCATATTATCTTCAAATAAATACTTATTTATAAAGAATAAACTATTTAATATATTGCATATTGAGGCATAATTTATTAATAAATGCATCTTTCTTGAATAATATACCAAGGATCAAAGCACTTATTAGTTGATTAAAAAAAATATCATCTACTAACAAGATAGAAACACTATAGTTTTTTTGTTTTTTTGATAACAACACTATAGTTATTATTAGATTATCATTTAATCAAATGTTGAATCATATATATATTACATATATATTCATAATAAATATATAATCAATAGAAAGCTTTAAAAATTTAACAATAAAAAAAAAAGAAACGTAAATATAATGATATAAGGTAGCCCATGCTGCATGTATAGAAAAATTAAAGGAAAATCAAAGGTAGATGGGGAAAGCAAATCAAATCAAATAGAAAAAAAAAACCATCTATAAAAAAATAATGGTGTTAGGTCTTTGTGAGACCAAAACAATGAGAGTTATCCCCAAGCCATGTGTCTGTATTAAGGTGTGTTAATTCCCCCATTACATGTGACCCTACTAAGAGCTTAACATTTAGTCCCAATCACAAGTCCCTTCTTTGCTTCCTTGTTTAGATATATAGAAAACTTTACTTCTGATTGTCACATATATAAAAGTAATCCAACAATCTTAATAATAAGTAAAGTACAATTTTTTCTTTTTATATCCTTTTATAATTCATTTTAAATTATTATGATTGTTATTATACTGTATAGTATAATGATAATAATACAAACAAACACAAACATGCATATATATATGGAGATATTAAAATTTTAAAATATGTATATTATTATAACTAAAAATTGGTGTCTGTTTGTTAATTGTTTTCAAAGAGCAGCTTGCACTGATTGACATGGGCATTATATGTTTGTTTTATAATATAAATGTATCTTTCAAAGTTATATAAAAATTAATGCTTGAAAACAGTGTTGTAGATCTTCTCTCTATGGGAGAGGCTCGTGGTCGTGGGAATCCACATGCTATTTCATGTGTTTATATGAGAGGACGACGCCTTAACACTTGGCTTTTATTTATATATTTATATTTGCGTAAATATATTATATAAATTATTGGTCGAAAATTGAATTGAAAATATTGAGTTTATGATCGACTTTGATATTATTGAAATAAAATATATTTAGAATGTATTTGATTAGGCATAATTGAATAAAATATTGTGATATATAACTATATACATATATGTAGCATAATATTTATATTAAAATTGTATTTAATCATATTACTTTTGAATATTAAAGTATAAATATATTTATTATATTACATTTTGTTACATCATATAGAATATAATTTTAATATTTTGATTTTTCATTTCGTTATTATTCCTTTAACTAAATTTCTGTTTTCCTAATTTCTAGTCAAATCTAGTATTAAAATGCGAGTGATGTATCTTTATATTATTGCAGGAAATTAGAACTCAAAATCTGATTTTTACATTTATTTTCCCTTAAAAGAAATTTCTCGTGCAATTGTTGATCATACATGTAGTTTTTTAATTTTAGAATTAAAATTTTTTATTTTAATTTAGCGTTTTTCTAATTTTAGAATTCAATATTTATAGACAAATGTAAATTATTTTCAGATGTATTAATGGTGATTGTAGTTATAACTCAAGAACCAAAAAAAAAAATATGGCTATAACTAAAATTGTATAAAGACAATTGATGAAATGATTCAATTATGTGTCCATTTTCATTGTCATAAGATGAATTATTCGGTTTGAAAATTTCTTAAGTGGGTCCAATGTCACTCTCTGAAGTTTTGAATAATTGTCCATTTATATTTATATTTAAATACGCCCTCAACTTTAGTTAATTAATTAATATAGCTAGTTCTTATTATTTTATAAATTACTCAATATTATTCATAGTCGTTTTGGCATATATTTACCCCTTACAAAGTCTTTGAAAGGAAATGAATTAATTAAATAGTGTAAAAAAATGAATTAATTAAATTAAGACAAAGGGAAAAATAAAAAAATAAAATAGAACTTTTATTGATTTTAGCATTTCATGAGGCCTTGGGAAGTTAGGGCCTGGGATGGCCTTTCTAAAAGTAGATATATAAAAGAGTGTCCCTCTTTAGGCCTTTGTTGTCAACTACTTCTTTTTTTATTTTATTATTTTTGTAGGTATAAACTGCTAATCAGCTAAATAGTTTTTGTTTGCAACTTTGGAGGCAGAGAATAAAGAACATCGTTTCCAAAGTTAAATTATTTAATTAATGTTCTTTCTATATCTAACCTTTATTAATTATTAATACTTGTCCATTTTAACTATCATTTTAAAAATAATTACACGTGAAATTATAAATTTTATAATAAATTTATAATATTATATTTAATTATTTTTTTTAAATATTATTTTTTATTAATTATTTTTTCTATTCTACTTAAAGTATCATTTTAAGAATAATTATACATATTAAAAAATTATTAGTGACTATAAATTTTATAAAAAATTTAAAATATTTTACTTAATTATCTGTTTTAATTATTCTTTTATTACTAATTACTAATCTTATAAATATTTAATATTTTAAGATAAATTTAAAATTTTATAGTTGATACTACATTAAATTTATAAAAATAATAATTAAAGTAGAAAAAAAATTACTTATACGATACTTAAAGTAGAATATAGGGAGTAATAATTTTATCTCATAAGGATAAATTTAAAATTGTTTAATTAATATTACCTTAAATTTATAAAAGTGATAATTACAATTGAAGGAAAAAAAAATATACGGTACTTGAAATTAAATGAATGAAGTATTATTTTTATTTCATTTAAATTATTATTTTTGTAAATTATCCCTTAAAAATTGATCCTTTATAAAAATAAAAAAAATATTACTGCTGTTCCATTAAAATTATTATCTTTAGCTCTTTTATGTCTATTAAAAAATTGAATTTCTAAATAATATAAAAAATTATTTTTAAAAATTAAAATATTCTTTATTAAATTTTAAATATTAAAATTACTATATTCTCATTTTATTATTAATTAATTAATTAATAATAAAGGTATTGTTAAAAAAAATTAACCAATATTTTTAATTATATAAAATATTAATTTTTTTTTTTACAAAAGTGATAATCTTGATTGGGGATGGAATGGGTATTTTTACACTTATATTATTATTATTAATAAGTTAATTAATGAAATAAGAGTATAGTATTATTAATATTAATGAATTAATGAATTATATTTTAATCTATTTAAAATAATTTTTTATAAAATTAAGATAATACAATGATCACTCTAATATTTGAATACAAATTAAAGGAGATAATTTGAGTAGAACAAAAATATTACTAGATAATAATGCTAAATTACAATAACAAGATGCTATTGCTTACATGTTAACATGGTTTCTAATGATGGTAGCAAGTGCTCCTGACTCCAAGCGCAGTAGGGAACAAAATTTCTGCCACAATAAGGGAAGTTAGAAATTTTGCATAATTAGTTGAGCTTTTTGTTTCTTAATTATTTCTCTTTAGGACACTCATTAACAAAATTCATATTCCATATATTTTTCAATAATTTATTTGAAACTCAAACTTCACAATTCACAATCTTAAATATTATTATTTTTAATATTACTCTATCTGAAAATTTTAAACACATTACATAAATAAATAATTATAAGTAGATTAAATTCTTGTATTTTGTATACTATTAATTACATTTTTTGCCCTGAAATATACATAGCAACTTAATTCGTAATTTACACATGGTTATTAACTTAATATATATATATATATTAATTACAATTGCAAATATTAATATTTTTAATAAAATATTATTTATAGAGTACGTACTCATTATATTTATAGACTTGGATGGAGATCATGATACCATTTGGTAGGGCTTTTATTAGGTAAGCGCACGTGAGAAGTTTTCCATTTTCCATACCATAAAGTAATAAAGTGCTAGACTTTTGGTCTATTTTGAAATTGAAATTAAAATCTTTAAAAAATAATAATTTTATATATTACTTCCTCCAACCATGTATATTTTTTTTATACATAAATATTTACCATAGAAAATAAGAAATAATTACTTTTATTTTTCAAAATTATCCCTTATTTCAATTTTCAAAATATTTCAATATTTTTTATATAATACTAATAAATAAAATGATAATTTAGTGAAAAATAACACTAATAAATGATGTTTTTAATAATAATAAAATAGACATATATATATATATATATATTCATAAACAGAGGGAGTAATTATTAGCAATTTGTAATAATTATTATATTTTTTATTTTTATTCACATTTATTTTAAAATTTAATTTTTAATCAGTAGTACAATATTATTATTTTGTTTAAGTAGAAATGATTTACTATCTTTATCTAAAGTATTTTTTTATGATAATATAACATGGAAAAAATAAAATAAATAAATTTATTATGTTAATTCATAAATAAATACTTAATTTTTAAGTGATAATTTTCTAGACCCACTTTCAAAATCGATTTTTTTTATAATTAATTTGGGTTATAGTCTTAATTATGACTTAAATTTTAATTATATTTAAACATACTCAATTGAATAAACTAAGAAAAAAATATTCAAATAAATAATATATATTATTAACATATGAGTAAAAGATAAATGCGTATATATGTATATGTATACATATACATATATTTTATATGTCGGATCTTGGGGGAATGGGGTCTATATGTGGCCCCCATCCACCAAATATGCATGTATATATATTATAATATATAATATATTAAATCTTTATAATATATATATTAATTGATAAACATACTCTATATATTTATTATTTTCAATTATTCTTAATTTATATCTTAAAATTAATATTAATAATTATAGATTTAGCAATATTTTATATATTTCTATTAAATAATTTAAAAATATATTTTGTAAATTATTTATTTTTATCACTAAAATATGAATTTTAAATTTTAAAAGGATGTGATTTATTTTAATGTATTTGATATATTTAATATTTTTTCATAAATAATAATAAATAAATAAATTATAAAAAATTATAAAAATTAACTTGTTTAATAAAAAAATTTATTATTTTTTTATTAAATGAAATTTGATTCATTCGATGTCATTATAAATAGATAAATAAAAAATTTTTTATTCATAAAATTTTTAATTTTTGCATGAATAAAAATATATATATATTTTAACCAGAATAGCACTTATTAAAAAAAATAATATAACATTAATTTTATAAGAATAGATTTACTAAAATTAAATTTATATAATATTATTTTAAACTATTAATATATAATTTATCAACAGATTAATTAGAATATAAAAATATTAAAAATTAAATATAGGCTCATAAAATATAATTCTCATATTTTAATCATTGTAAAACTAAGAACAAAAATTAATTATTATAATATTATAATATTAAAAAAATAATTATTTTTATTTAATTTAATCTGAAATTATTTTGGCTTTAAAATTTTGACTCTCCCTCACTTAAATCATGATTCGGCTGTTATATATAAGAATTGGTGCCTACCACGTATATATAAACGCAAGAAAAGAAAAAATTCAAATGAACAACAATTGCTAACTTTTTAGCTTTTTTATTGAGAGATAAATATTAGATATCTTTTCTTAAAACCAAAAAAGTGCCAACTTTAGATCTTTTTTTTTTGTTTGGATATTTATATGTATTTGTACATAGTATAAAATGTTGATGAGAAATTTGAAATAATTAATAATAACAACAACAAAACTTGGAAGATAATGATAATATATAGCACTACTAATAAATATTTTTTTATTAAACTAATAAATAAAATTGATAAAGAAGAAGAAGAAGAAGAAAAGAGACGAGAGGAAGTGGTTGGAAAAGCAACAACCTTCGATCAAATCCATGTTTCTTAAGTACTAAACACACAACACAAATTTTCTAAGGAGATCAGTTCACCAAAATTTCCAGATGGGAAACAACTCATTCTACCACTAAAATTAAATCTCTGCGCCTCCCCCCAACAACCCAACCCCCCAACCCCCCCCCCCCCCCCCCCCTTTTCATTTTTATTTCTTTCTTCATCTTCTGGCTTTCTATGCTTATGGAGCAAAGTACTGTTATTGTTATTATTATTATTATTATTATTATTATGCTTCCCTACACCTATCTATGTCATTTCATTCACTCATTATTTTTATTTTATCTATTGATATTTATGTTTCTTTATCAATTTTGTTTCTCACCAGCATTACATGTGCCTGCCCATACATATACTTTCATCTTTTCTAGGCATAATAATTTACTTAGATTTTTGTCTTCAAATCTAATTTCTTGCTTGTTACTTATGGGATTTTTTTAAAAAAAAATATTATGATTAGGTTATATTATAATTGGCATTACATATCAGTTTTTTTATCATATCAAATTTTGATTAATATGATTATATACATTGATATACATATATATATGATTATATACATTGATACATACTTTGATTTGAAGGCTAATTTCACGTGGCAGTAGCAATATCGAGTTGTTAAATTAAAGTGCACTTATTCTTTAAATGGAAGCCAAAATTTTCAGCTTAATTAATAATTTTTAAATTTTTTTTTTTGTTAATGATAATGCTGAAAAAAATATTTTTCTAAAGCTAAAAAGTCTTGAATTAATGCTATCTAACAAGAAAATATAGATAATGTGGAAAATGTTTGAGACCCTCTTCATGTGTATATATATGAGATTGGATCTATCATTCATTCCAAAAATCCAACCAATTAATATCTAATTATAATAATAAGTCCTAATTATGAATATATATATATATATATATTGAGACTTTAGTGTATATAATTAAGAGATGATAGGTATATTAATTATTGAGTGGAATTTTTTTTAGTGAATGGAAAATGATTATTTTGGACTTTTGTTATTGTACTCTATTGTTTGTAACTTAAAAAAGATAGATATTAATATTTTTATTTTATTTTAAGTGTTGTGTAAAAATTTTTTTTTATTTTATTTTAAATACCATTTTAAAATTTTAAGAAAGTATTAATTAAAAAAATTTAATAGTATTCATATTAATTATTGAAAGAGAATAAATAAAGTGAGAGATGGAAAATGGTATTTAGATAAATGATAATAAAAATTATATAAAAATTATAATGACTAATTATTTTTTTAGTCTATATACATGTATTATTTTTATATGACATTTAAAATGAAAGGGACGGAGTAATATTACTTATTTGACTAAATCAACAAATATCTCTAGAATATGTTGAATTATTGTCCTTTAAATAATTAATATTTCTTTTGAAAATGAAATGAAAAAAAAGGAAAAGAAAAAGAAGAAAAACAATGTGCTTGGCACTGGGGTTGGGGTTTAATTTATATTTTTATAATTCCATTTCTTTTTTCCCTTTTTTTTAAAAATAGTAAATAAGTACAATAGTTTTATATAAGAAAGGCTTCAATACTTTATATTATTCATATATAGCACTCTGGATATTACCCAACCCAACTCTGTTCATCTAGATGAAAATTAATAATGAAATTTAATTAATTAAATTTTGTTTGTAAATTATGATGTACCTATAGAGATAAAGCAAAATTTCCATTATTATAATCAATTATTAAAAAGCAAAAATCAATTAGTTGATTAACTTATTGTTATTGTTCACTTCTTTATTGGTGTTTTTTTATCAATACTTTATTGGTGTTTATTTTCTCTCTACATTATATTATATTATATTTTAATAATTGCTAATTATATTTATAGTGATATATATAATTTGCATTGTTCACCATTATATTTTTCTTTTCTTTTTTTTTTTGACAAATGGAGATTATATGGTTAATATGGGATGAGAAAAAAAAAGGAAATTAATTAATCATGTTGATCTATGACCTTTCTAATTTGACCAAACTAATTAATTGTATTTTCCAATTCAATCACATCATTAAAAGGCTATGATAACCTAATTAATAGAAAGATTAAAAAGAGATGATGAGACCATTAAGTCATCTTCAAAATTACCCAAAAACAAATGATGGGCGAAATATTGGTAAATGAATCTTTTATAGATATGGTAGTTGGCAATTTATATGAACTGCAAAGTAAGCAAATATCAATTTAGGGTTTGTATGTTTCATCCTTTGCTTCGCTAATTTTATAAAATATGATATGCTTTGATTTTTTTTATTTGTTTTAATTTTTATTTTTATAATATAATTTTTTAGTAATTTTATGATTTGAAAATTATAAATTTTAATGAGTTTTTCAGATTTTCATAATCTTAAAATTTTATTCTTTAAAAAATATTATTAATATATTTCCTTAAAATATATCAAATATATACTTATAATAATATTTTTTTATTTTCATAACCTATACTATTTTTCCAAATATATACATATTTATAATATTATACCCTATATTATTATAACATATCATATATTATTAAATTATATTATCAGTTATTCAAATGGACCCTTGTACAGATTTATCATAATATGGCTATGCAGTAGAATATTATCATATAAATATTACCCTCAGTATTCATAAAAGTTCTAAACTCTTATATTTACTTTAATGATATTTATTATTTTGGAATTAAGAGATTACGATAGTTGATATTTCAATCTAAACACAATTTAAAAAAAAATTAACAGAGCAAAGGAAATTTAAAAAAATTGAAAAAAAAATTTTAACTTTATTATAATAGAAGAAATAAACCTTAAAATTTATCATTGTTTTAAATAAATTAGATATGAGTTATGTTAAAATTCAGTAAAAAAAAAAATTTATTGCTATTATAGTCCTAACAGTCCGACTCCGGGAGATTAATTTATATATGAAAAAAAATCATTAATAAAATTCATCATTCACTGCGCCACCCACGCTTAAATAATTTTATATTTGTTTGATTGACTACGAAAAAAAAATCATTAACTCTTCTTTTTCTTGCAATTTTTCTTTGCGAAATAAAAGAAAATTTTGTTTTTAAAAGAAAATTAGAAATTGTAATTCCCTAGTTTATATATTTTTTATTAATTATAAATTGAGAACTACTATTATATGTGATGATATTCTTCTTACATGAAAATGATCTATAAAGTATAAATATATATATATATATAAAGTATTTATTAATTATATATATAATATAGTATAAAAAACTAAATCATAAACATTAGCTAATTACTGTTTGTTATCGTATAAACCTTTCTCGTGTTTCACCATGTAATTTGGGATTTGGAAACGTTTGGATGCCATTTTGAAAATAAAGAAAAAAAAAAGGCTGAACTGAACATAATAATTAGCTCCATATAGTACTGCTTCGTGAATTTATCATAATTATTATTTACAAAGAAAGCAATAAATATAAACCAATAACATACCCAAGGATACTTAAAAAAAAATAAAAATAACATTTAAATTATACATAGAGAAAATAAAAATAAATACATAATGAAATGAAATCAATATATTATATGTATGTAGACTCACTTCAAAAACGTTACGTGCAAAGGGAGAAACAGAAAAAGTTTTTAATTTCATCATAACAAAGCAACAAAGAGAGAGAGGGTCCTTGAAATTTTATGCACCGTCTTCATCTCATGAGTCTCTTCCATTTTATTTACAAATATTGAAATATATATATATATATTATCTTCAAATGTGTATATATATATATATATATTATCAAATGTGTATATATACATACATACATACATATATATATATATGTATTTGTGTACTCTGAAACTCTCTGCCGAGGTTCTCTGTGGCTCGCTGCCACTGATGATCATGATGATGATGGACTGGGTAAAACTTGTCCCAATTACCTAAAAGAGCAAAAATAAAAAAGAAATTTCTACATATATTTGTATATATAAATAATAAGTCCACCACAGCCCAAAATCCAATTTTTGGGTCACAGTGGTCCTAAACATTTTTGGAAAAAGCAAAGACCAAAACATTTCTGCAGCTGGCTAAGAATAGATAAATGTGTCTAAAGATCAGCCGCAATACTAACAATCACACCAATATATATGGCCATCCCACAACCTACCAAAAAATTAAAAATTTCATTCATCTTTGTACAATCTACAGCAGACCCAGTAGTCATTAGCTATAGCTTCACATGTTTCTATCACTCACAAACAAGAAATTAACAAAATCTGAGACTCTTTCAACTAATGAATTTCAATGATCAAAATACTGATGCAGACACGACATGTCAATACTATCCTAATAAAAATTTATGCCACATGTTTGTATACATTATCGTTGGAAAAAAAAAAAGGTTTTCAACACTACCAGACATAGATGTACCAAAAACTAAACATGAATCAAAGTGCTTTATTGTCCTAATAAGGTTGGTCCTAATCATGAATAAAGACCTTGACTGGTCTAACATTTCTTCAACTTTATAACATCCTGATCGGTCCAAACTGGCCCTTCAAGACATAGATATATATGTAATGCAATGTACATGCATGCTTTGGGCCCCGCACATGAAACTTTGAATGCATATGGTCCAAATTGAACAGTGTCAGTGGCACAGTATTAATTCTTACGCTCTCTTAACTATCCCTTTCACTGGCATGTAAATTGCCAGTTGATCATGCAAGTATATAGTAACAGGAATTGGTCAACTTGGCTATTAATCAAATTAATAATTCTAATTTCTCAACTGAACTAAACTTAAATACATCATTAATTGAAAATTTTTGTTTGTTATAATAAACTATACCAAAGGAATGAAGACACATATGACATGGAAAATTTGGACAGGAAATTAAATAAGGATGGTTAAAATTCAATGGAAATCATGGTTATCTCTCTTGATGATTGATTAAACTATTCAATATGAGAAAAAAAAAATCATAAATTGAAGTCTATATATGGTCCCCCACAATCACTAATCATATAAATAGGCATGTTCCAAAAGCTGATTTGGGATGAAAGAAAATGAATTTCTTCAGAAGCAGGGCAATAATAGAGATGTGAAACCCACCCTAGTTCTCTAATACAGTAAAAGAAAATTTACCTATGATATAAAGTTCAAATATAGAGACAATGACAGAGCTTCTAGTTGTTGTTGACTTGGTGAGCAGAACCTATTATTGCCCACGTTAAAAAAATTGAGTTATAATAATTGACATAAAAATTATAAGAAAATAACTTAAAAATGCTTCTTTTCTGTAAAAACCTTTCAAATTGAATATAACATTAGCACATGATCAATCTCACTAAAGCCTGAATAATTGGCTGTTACTGGCTGGGCCAGCTCTGTGATAGCTCCAAACTCTTTTGGAGCTAGTTTTAAAGCAAAACTAAAGATCACGGAAAATTGAAAAGCACATATGCACCTGCTCCGCAAATAGACAATCTGCAAAAACATTTCCATGTAGCCAAGACAAAACTAAGTAATCATCCAACAGCAATCCTCACTTTGCAACCTGAAAAAAGAAAAAAATAAAGCCCCCACAAATATGTTAATTTAATTTTCAATGTAGGACCCTCCGCATTAGTGGGCTGGATAAAGACCATCCCCAGATTATACAGGAATACAATGTCATTGCCAATCCAATGCTGTGTAAACACTTTCCCAGTTCAAAGAATGCGCATCCATCTCTTTTTCAGTAAAGCAAATCAGATGTAAACATGATAACAATAATGACAAGCCATAGTGAGGATATGAGTCAGTTTGTTTTCAAGACAACAAATGAACATGTAGCAGTAGTAGTAAGATAGATACTTTGATTATCTTTTGATGCTATCAGGTTCGGGTGTCAGTTCGTATGTTAGCTCAAAGAAATGGAAATGAAATGTTGAAACTCTTTTTGCCTGGATGTGTTCCACATTTCCATCATAATAGTATTAGCAATTATTCAACTAGCAAATTTCAACACTTCACTGTCAGCGCCAAACTAGCAAGTCCACAATGCCTTTTTCCAAATTGCCTTAAAATCAATCAATCAATCAATATTTACCTCATCCGATAAAGCTTATCAAGTTATCATATACCTAAAAAGCACAAAGCACACATTCCATTAAATTATTGAGCTAAGTGCTTTTTATGCTGGTGATTGATAAGCACATTTGTGCTCGCACAAGCATAGCACAAACGTATCCTTGCAATCACCAATTTTAACCACCCTTTGCATTGCATACATGACCAATCAATAAGATTCACACAAGTACATTACTCAACGGGTGCAAACCAACAATAGCACAAACAGCTGAGCAAGTATAACTATTCATAAAAATACTAGCATGAATCCCTGTAACCAACTTGCAATCTGATATGAATATTTCTGTAACTGAAGAAGAGGAATACAGACACCAACCAGTTAAGCAAAGGTGTACAGCAAATGAATAAACTTAGTGATGGACAATTAAAATATGCTGTCCCAATGAGTATATATATTATCTTTGTATTGTATCAGGACCATAGGAAAAGAATAAAGACCCTCCAATAACAGCAGATTTGTATGTATATAATGCATGGTTGCTTCTATTAGAAACCATTTGAAGTTTTGAACATATGACTGGAACAACTAACAATAAAAAGCCTCAACCAATTTTGCTGGATGACGCACCATATTCAATTAAGTGAAGAGAATACAGAATCAAATTTACTGTGAAACACCAATGAATTGTATAAATTAGAATAAATATTTAATATAGTTGTCAAAATCAACATTGCGTGAGTTTGGAACTGAGAAATAAGAATATGATTCCAGTATCTAATAGTGAATTTGGTGATCAATGAACAAATCATGCCAAATTTTGTGGTCGTTGCACACATTGGAAAGCAATATCCTCAACACGTATCTTCTGCCTAAAAAATTTTATAAATGTCCATCCAATATGTTGCAAGAGAAGCATTTCCTTCAGCTCCCACGCACTCCAGATGCAATTAACTTCTACCTTGGCCAGCTCTCTGATAAAACAAGAGGCTGCTGCATGTAGGAAGATCAAGCTCGTTTAGTACTTCTATTTTTAAGCTAATCTTGCAATCCCAAAATTATAATTTCAAAAAACAGACATGAATATCTTAAAGAGGAGATAACCAGTTGCAAAAAGACATATCATTAAAGAGATGAACAAATACAGCAGATTTCCTTCCCTGTTGTTTATGTTGAGCCCATAATATACAAGCATTTTATTTCAAAATTGTAACTTCACAATAATAACTGAGAAAGCTGGACCAAAAGGCCACTGGAGTTCAAGTTGTTTAGGAAGACCAAAATCAGCTCAAGTATTCAACAAGAGACTGGGTTGAAAGTGAGATCAGATTCTCATTCAATTGGCTGGGCTAGAGCAATGACATTCGTCTGGCGCCTTAACCAGGCTGGGAAGTTCTAAGACTAGTTTAAGTTGATTCTTTCCATGCAACATTATACTCCTTCAAACCATATCTGGACACCAAACTAACATTTGCTTGAATAGAGAATTCTACATTATTAATCAATTCATCATGCAGTTAGCAGAACATGTACAAAGTCCTCATGTAATTGCAAATTTTAATATTGATAAATTTAAAACACCGTAAACCTAATAGTGATAAATGTAATTGCAAAACTCAATTTTTCTTACAGGAATTGTTTTAAATTTCACTGATTTATTTACCTCAAAAGTTTATCAAATCGCAGGAACTGAAATGCAACTAGACCTTCACCGACGCCCAAAAAAGCCCCTGCCAAAACGTCGAGAAAGAAATGCCTACCAAGCAAAACCCTAGAAAATGCCGTCATTACCGCCCACACACGAACCACGAACACCACAATCCCCACCACTTTTGTATCGTCTCCAGTAATCCAGTGGTCAACAAACCAGCCAGTAGCCCTTAACTCCATTAGGGCTCTTTCAATCGCGTCTTCCGAGAGCGATATCAATGAGGCGACCAAGAAAACTCGAGAGGCATGGCCGCTGGGGAAGGAGAAGTTATCAGCGGAGACGGCGGCGGTCATGTTAGGGTTGTAGGGAGGGCGAGAGCGGCGGAAATTTATTTTGATTAAGCCCACAAGGGCAAGGTCGAGGAGAAGGCCGAAAAGGAGAGGAGAAAGGAAAGGTAGAAGGGAGGATGAGAGAGGGGAAAGGCAAATTGCGAGAGTAATTGGAAATGAAAACCGGAAATCTGCAGAGAGTTCGAGTACAAGGGGAAGGGAAGCTGGGAGGTATGAGTGGAAAAGAGAGTGTAGAAAGTAAGAGAATTTGGCGTCGAAGGTCAAGAGGTAACGGAGATGTGGCGGTGATGGCGGCGTTGGCGGTGGCGTAGCCATCATCAGTGCATGGGGTCAACGACTTGACAGTTTAGACTTCAGATGTGGTGATTAAGTTGCCTTAGGGTTGACAGTGTGACAGTTAGACACGGAAACAGACTAAAAAGGACTTAAAACGATGTCGTTGAGAAAAATTAAAGCAAGATCCATTGGGTCATTGGTTATGATTTGGGCCAAAGGAGAATTCATGTCTAAAGTAAAAGCCCAAATGTAGAAACAGATTCCTCTTTGCTCCTACAAAATCTTTTAAAAAAAACTAATTATAAAAAAATATATATTTTTTAAAATTTATCATCCTCTCTAATAGAGGTTATTTATGAAAGCTGATCAAATTAATTCTATAAATCCTAGATCATGCTTAGATAACTAGATTATTAAAATTAAAATTGCAAGAACAGAATATGTATACCTGGCATCATTGTTTGTTAATTCCTTAAACGAAGAATTATTGGTTTGTGATCTTCCAGAAATAACCCAACGAGAATTAGCAGAAGCAATATTCAAGGAACGTAGAGTTCTTTTTCTCGCTCTGTTTCCTCAGATACCACGACCATTTTATAACTTTATTTTAAAGGTTAATTTTCATTTTGGTCCTTGAACAAAATAGAAATTTCTAATTGGTCTCTACACTGTCAATAATCCTAATTTGATCATTACATTAAATTGACTATTTAATTTGACTACCGTACATAATAATATTTACATATTTAGCTAACACGTAGAATTAATATTTCATATAATTCTAACAATCTTCCACTTGGGCTAACATATGTAAAATAAAATGCACACACTTTAATGAGCTCAAAATAATGCAGTCATACAGAAGGTGTCCCAAACAATCTCGTTCATTGATCATACTGATAAAGGACTGAAGGGTCAGTCGTCACATACGGCATGACTCAAGCCACCATCAATCACATTACCAACACTCTCAAATGACATAGATCAATTATAAGAGTATAGCATGGAAACTACATGTAATTTGATCCAACCATGTCTGTTTCCAACTGGTCAATCTTAAGTGAGATCAAACATAAATATAATACAGAGTGTAAAACACATAATAAAATGAAAGAAAAACTCATTTTTCTGCAGAAACTGAATGTACTTTACAAAATATATCCAATGCCAAAGAGAGCATACATAAAACTTAATGCAAACTTAATGAACAAACTCCCACTAAAACTAAATAGTCTCAAATAATGTGATATCCATATGAGCAGTGTGCTCATGAAAAACTTTCGGTATCACAGCCTTAGTGAGTGGATCCGCAATCATGGAGTTCGTTCCAATATGCTCTATGGATATCTGTCCACTCTGTACTCTCTCCCTCACAGCCAGAAACTTAATCCCAATATGTTTCGATCGAGAAGAGCTTCTGTTATTGTTGGATAATAAAACTGCTGAGTTATTGTCACAGTATAACTTCAATGGCCTTTCAATGCCACTCACAATGCGCAGCCCTGTGACAAAGTTCCTCAGCCAGATTGCCTGATTGGATGCCCATAACTTGCTACAAATTCTGCTTCCATGGTAGAGGTTGCTATAAGAGTTTGTTTCGCACTCTTCCAAAAAATAGCACCAACAGCCAAGAGATATATGTAGCCTGATGTGGATTTTCTACTGTCTTGGAATCCAGAAAAATCAGAATCAGTATACCCAATGATCTCAAGCTGATCTGATCTCCTGTATGTGAGCATATTTCCCTTCGTTCTCTGAAGATATCTCAAGACTCTTTTGGTTGCTTTTCAATGATTCATTCCTGGATTGCTGAGATATTGCCCTAACATGCCAACTATGAATGAAATATCTGGACGAGTGCAAACTTGAGCATACATCAGACTCCCAACTGCTGACGCATAAGAAATCTTCTGCATCTCCTGAATCTCAAGTTCACCCTTTGGACACTGATTAAGACTGAATTTATATCCTTTAGCGACTGGGGTATCAATTGGTCTAGTATTGTGCATACTAAATCTCTTGAGCACTTTCTCAATATAGCCCTTTTGTGATAATCCAAGAATACCTCGAGTACGGTCTCGATGTATTTGAATCCCTAATACAAAAGAAGCTTCACCTAAATCTTTCATCTCAAAGTGTTTTGAGAGAAAGACTTTGGTCTCGTGCAGCAAGTCCTTACAGTTAGTAGCAAGCAATATGTCATCCACATATAAGACCAAAAAGATAAACTTGCAATATGTCATCCACATATAAGACCAAAAAGATAAACTTACTCCCACTGAACTTGTGATACACACAATTTTCCACAGCATTTGTCTCAAAATCGAAAGAGACAACTACTTCATGGAACTTGAAGTACCACTGACGAGAAGCTTTCTTGAGTCCATAAATGGATTTCTTTAATTTGCATACCATTCGCTTTGGGTCTCCAGACACAAAGTTTTCTGGCTGCACCATATAGATGGTTTCATCAATGTCTCCATTGAGAAACGCAGTCTTCACATCCATTTGATGTAACTCAAGATCAAAATGTGCAACTAGAGCCATGATTGTCCTAAAAGAGTCCTTCGATGATACTGGAAAGAATGTCTCTTTATAGTCAATCCTTTCTTTCTAAGTGAAGCCTTTAGCTACAAGACGAGCCTTATATCTTTCCACATTACCATTAGAATCCCTCTTGGTCTTAAATATCCATTTGCAACCAATAGGTTTCTTTCCTTCAGGTAACGAGATAAGATTTCAAACTTGATTTTCTTGCATAGATTTATATTCTTCACCCATTGCCTTAATCCACTTGTGAGAGTTAGGATCCTACATGACATGATGAAAGCTGATAGGATCATCTTCCACCATGTCTACAGTGTCCTCATGTTCCTGAAGATATACTACATAATCATCTGAAATAGCATTTCTTCTCTCTCTAGTGGATCTCCTTAAAGGCACAGGTTCTGGCTCAAATTCTTGAGGTTGTTGAGCTTGTTCTTGAGGAACAATTAGTTCTTCATCCTGATGAGGAAGTTGTTCAACATTGTCTTGTATTAGAACTTGATGTGCTTCTGGAACAGTGACAGGCGTAGGAACTAGAACACTGCTAGGAGCAATGATGGGAATCGACACTGAGTGTTTCTGACTCGATCCCTCCTCAAAGACAATGTTTCTAACCTTATTTCTCCTCCCAAACTCAAAATCCTCAAAGAATTTTGCAATTTCCGTCTCAAAAATAGTTCTGGTAGTAGGATTATAAAACTTATAACTCCGTGATCACTCAGAATATCCAATAAAGTAGCTGCTAACAGTTTTAGAGTCCAATTTAGTTTCATTGAGCCTATAAGGCCTAGCCTCAGCAAGACATCCCCAAACATGAAGGTGCTTTAGACTGGGCTTGCGTCCAGTCCAAAGCTCATAAGGCATTTTTACAGGTACTTTAGTTGGTACTCTGTTAAGAAGATAAGCTGCTATTTTCAATGCTTCTCCCTACAGAGACTCAGGCAAGGAAGAATGACTAATCATACTCCTTACCATATCCATAAGAGTCCTATTACGCCTCTCAGATACACCATTCATACTGGATGTACCAGGCATGGTATATTGAGGGACTATACCACAGTCCTGTAGGAAAATAGCAAATGGTCCTGAACGTTGTTCACCTGAACCGTCATATCTACCGTAGTACTCACCACCACGGTCAGATCTAACGCATTTAATCTTCTTTCCAAGTTGGTTTTCAACTTCGGTTTTATAAGATTTGAAAACGTCTACAGGCTCTGATTTCTCATGAATGAGATATAGGTACCCATAACGTGAGTAATCGTCTATGAATGATATGAAGTATCTTTGGTCATTCCTAGTTGCTGTAGGAAATGGACCGCAGATATCCGTATGTATCAATTCTAAGACGTTCAATGATCTATTGGCACCTAGTCTCTTTTATTTAGTCTGTTTACTTTTAATACACTCAACACATGAGTCTAAATATGTGTAATCAAGTGTGTTTAGGATACCATCTGACACAAGACGTTCTATTCTAGATTTGGATATGTGACCCAAACGTCTGTGCCAAAGTTTAGCTGAATTATCTAAATTTAGCTTTCTTTTGGTACCTATAGTACTAACCTGCAGGGTTTCATTATAAGAATCATTAATATCCAACATATATAGATTATCGCATGCATTTAAGAAGCCAGTACCAAAATTTTTTGAATCCATAGATAAAGTAAATGAACTGTCTCCAAATGAACAAGTAAATCCAGATTTGTCCAAATAAGAAACAGAAATTAAATTCTGTCTAAATGTCGGAATAACAAAAGTATCTACAATATTCAAAAAACATCCAGTTCTTAAACACAATCTAATATGCCCAATTGCCTCCACTTCCACCGGCTCACCATTTCCCACATAGACATACTTTCACCATCAGTTGGCTTTCGGTAGCTCAGGCAACCCTGCAATGAAACACTTATGTGAGCGGTAGCACCAGAATTCATCCAATAAGTGTTTCTAAGAGCTGAAGTTAAATTAACCTCAGAACAGACTAAAATAAGGTACTTACCCTTCTTGACACACCATGTGGCATATTTAGGACAATCCTTCTTTAAGTGTCCAGACTTGCTGCAGAAGAAGCATTTTAATTCATTAGGCTTCTTTTGCATAGGACCTTTATTAGCAGTCTTATTCTCAGCAGTCTTCTTTCTTTTCTTGTTCTTGCCCTTATCTGCTGAAGAGACCAGATGAGCACTCTCTCTCTTAGTAGCCAACATCTTTTCCTCCTCATCCACACAATGAGCAATGAGCTCGTTAAGAATCTACTTGCTCGGCTGGCAGTTATATGAAGTCTTGATCTGCCCATATTGTGGTGGAAAAGAATTCAAAGCTAGATAGACTAAAAGGTCATCTGGTAAAACCAAATCCAGGGCATTTAGCCTCTTGGCTATTTGAGACATGCTCAGTATATACTCCCGAACAGTACCGTTGCCAGCATACCATATGGAGGTGAGTTTTGCTAAAAGCGTCCCCACTTCAGCTTTGTCATTTTTGACATAGACCTTCTCCAGCTCAGCAAGATATTTTTTAGCATTACTTTCCTCAGCAGAAATGGCTCCCCGAACATGCTCTGGGACTCCCTGCTGCATGATCATAAGACCTAAGCGGTTAGAACGCTCCCACTTCTCATACTGAACCCTCTGAGCATCTGTGCTCACTTCAGTAAGAGGAGCAGGTTCGTCAATCCTGAACGCAAGGTCTAAGTCCATACAACCCAGATTAATCATGATGCTTGATTTCATTAACCAAAATTTGACCCCTCAAGCATAGGGACAGTGTTAGGATTATATGGCATGCTAGCTGGCATCATAGAAAGTGACAAAAAATTAACATAAGTTCACTATCCACAAAATAAATGAAATAAACAATAATAGAGTTTAAATAATGAAAACAAGATACCGACACAATATTAATATTTTCATCTTTGGACATAAAATATTAACTGTAATTGGCATCTCAATGCAGCAATCAAATATTGACAATTCAATCCTGTTAAATATTAAACCTTCCTTTGGGCCGATTTATTATCCACATGGATGAAAACATAATAATTATCACATATTTATCACTGCACATGTATTCTCAATTCAGCTAGATAGCAACCTTCCTTTGGGCCAGTTTACTACCCGTAATGAATTTTAATACACTTGTCTAATATCCCAAATAAATTAATTTACGCAATAGAGGTCACTTTGGTAACTTTTTGCTTCAATTAATTTATTATTAAAAAATATCAGACACAATCAGGACTAAAATATCATAATTTAAACTCAATTTAATAAAATTTTTAACTACAATTAAAATTTAATATTGTAATAAAAATAAACTTTAATTAATTTAAAAAACAATTGGGTAAAAAATAAATAAACAGAAAATTTTGGGCTAAAATTAAATAATTTAAAAGTTTTATGGGTTAAAACAGAAATTACAAAACTTTTTGGGTCAAAATCGGATTATCAGAAGTTGGAGGACCTGTTTGTAATATATAAAAAATATATATTTTATTTGTTGTTTTAGCCCGGTCCAGAGACGCGCGGTTCGCTCTTCAAAACGCACCGTTCTGGCTCAAAACGGTGCCGTTTTGAGCTAGGTCTGCACACTGCTCCAAACGCAGCGCTTTGGCTCAAAACTGTGTCGTTTTGGCTCAAAGCGATCTGCTCCAAACGCAGTAGATCGCTTCGTTGCCGCCCGCCTCCAATTTTCGATCCACCGCCGTCCACCGCCGGTGACAGCCTCTAGACGGTTGCTCGACCACCAAGCAGCCTTCGGCCATCCTTTATCGGAGACGAACGGCCACGGATCAACTGAAAAATCGCAAAATCGCAAATCGATTTCGTAAATCTCAACACCGGCCCATCGGTTTCCACGGTTCTCCACCGCCGGTGACCACCGAATGTGGGTGTTAACCCTCCCTTAAGCCACCGTCGGTCCAAATCAGATAAAAAACTGTCCAAAATCATTTAGCCCGAAAAATTTTTGAAACTGTTCTTCAAAATCACGAAGAACAGTTTCGATTTTTGATTTTTTTTAATTTCAAAAAATTAATTAAAAAAAATGTTTGATTTCAGAAAAAACACAGTAATCAGAAAATCCAAAGTCTGATTATTAATTCCAAAATCATTCAACAATCACAACAATTTTATTCAAAAATCTAGCAATCTAGCAAACTGCTCTGATACCAATTGAAAGCTGATCAAATTAATTCCATAAACCTTAGATCATGCTTAGATCACTAGATTATTGAAATCAAAATTGCAAAAACAGAATATGTGTACCTGGCATTATTGTTTGTTGATTCCTTAAACAAAGAATTAATGGTTTGTGACCTTCTAGAGATAACCCAACAAGAATTATCAGAAGCAATATTCAAGGAACGTAGAGTTCTTTTTCTCGCTCTGTTTTCCCAGAGACCACGGCCATTTTATAACTTTATTTTAAAGGTTAATTTTCATTTTGGTCATTGAACAAAATAGAAATTTCTAATTGGTCTCTACACTATATTTCTTATAATAATTTGACACCTTAATAGTCAATAATCCTAATTTGATCATGAAATTAAATTGACTATTTAATTTGACTACCATACATAATAATATTTACATATTTAACCCACACGTAGAATTAATATTCCATATAATTCTAACAATTTATCTATCATTCTCAAATAAAAATATTACAAAAAGTAATTCAATATTTTTCTCTATAAATAATAAATAGAATAAATATCCTGCTAAAAGTTAAATTATTGGCTACATGTTATTATTATATGAAATACTACATAATATTTTAGGGACATACATTAGTTTTATATTTATTATATACTTTAAAATTATATAATCTTATTTATTGCTTAATAAGTAGTCTACATTAAGAATATATTATTATAATGCAATAAGAATTTTCTTTTATGTATTTTTATTAAGTTAATTGATAAATTTATCATAAATTTTATATATTTTTAACTATATTTTAAGGTTTTTCTTAACAATTCTACCTTCATTTAGAAATTTTGATGTAATTTTACCTCAAGTTATAATGATAAGAAAAATTTATTAATCAGAAAGTCGAAAGGCGATTTTTTTTTTTGTAATTAATTCATTTATTACCAAAGGAAGGCATAACCCAGCCAAATAGCTACTATACAAAAACCAGACCATCTCAGTAGCCCAATACCAAGGCCATACCCAACATGTACTCTGCATCCATACACAGTCAACTACAAATAAAAACCAGCAAGAATCTTTAAACTAAACTCGACACAAAAAAATAAGCCAAATCCTCTCAAACAAACACAAGTTAATGCCACCAAACCATATGACAATCTGCCAACCTTAGAAACAACAACAGCAGCAGTCCACTCAAACAATCCAACAGCAGCTGTCAACAAATTTAACCCAAACTTCAGCAATCAGTGACGAAGAAAAGAAGCAGAAGCTAAAAACCCAGTATAGGCCAGTAGTAACCATTCTAATTACTAGCTGATAGTTCTCCACCAGCAAAAAAAAAAAAAAAAGACCATCAGAAAACCACCACCAGCAGTAAGAAAATCCCAGAGAGTATAGTCAGCCCCAACCAGACTACAAAAACAGACCTACTAACCTTTACCCAACAAATCCTCCCTGTACATTCTATACACTCAGCAATCAAAAAAGGCTAAATTAATTTTTAAATTATCAATTTAATTTTTTAAATTTTGATTCAATTAAATTAAAACTTTTAACATTATGAATCTGATTATTAATATTACGAATTTATCAAATCTACAAAGTTAAATGACCCAATTATTTCTATAAAAATTTAAAAATTAAATTTGTAGTATGATATGGTAAGTTCTGAAGTTAATTTCATTTTTCTCTTTTAAATTAATTGTTAACATCATTATTTTCAATAATCTTAAGGTAAATTTACAAATAAGTTTCAAATTGAAATATAATTAACAGAAAAAAAAATATCACTAGAAAAAACAGTTGATGATAAAATTATCTTTTAAGCTATTAAATTTCAATTAAATATTATAATATGTTTTAGTATTTGATACCTTTTTCTATGTTTTAATATGTTTTAGTATTTGATACCTTTTTCTATGTTTTAATCAATAAGATATAAAATAGACTGAAAATCCAAGGGAAATTTACACTATCTACCGCAAAAATCATTTCTGTTTTTAATAATACAGTCCGCCACTTTTATTTACACTTTTATGATCACTTTAACGTTAATTTTTCCTTTTTTAAAAAAACATGTAATTTTTTTAATTTTCATTTTTTTATGAATTTATTGTAATTAGATTTTTTTAATTAAAAAAATATTTTTAATATCATATTTTTAATATAAACAAAAAAATTAAATATATACATAATATATACACAACATATACAAAATACACAATCAGCAATATAAACTACACCCACAACACGTCTGCATAATATTTTTAATATTTATTTAATTTTATTTATTTAATTTTTTATTTTAATAATATTCTCACAATATTTAATAACTTTGACATAAATTATATATAATTTAAATAACAAAAATATAACATACACACAACATATACAACACATCTATAATATATCTACATAATATCTACAAAAAGATATTATGTGCATTTTTTAATTTTTTCATGGGAATAATATACAAAATTTATTTTATAAAAAACTTAATGATTTTTATTTATGTATTTATATTTTTTATTGACAGTTATTTATTTTTTATAATTAAAATTATTTTTTTCTTTTTATAAGAAATTGTGATTTTTATGTGATGAAAAATAATTTAGAATATTAATTTTTATTATTTTATTAAAATATTTTTTATTTAATAATAAAATTTAAAAAAATTAAAATTTGATGTAGAATATTGATCATGGTGAGGCAAAATATATTTTTGAAAAAAAAATAAAATATTTTTAAAATTTTACATCAATTTTTTTTATTAAAGTATAAATATTTTTAGCTTTTGAAGTATTTTTATAATAAAAATTATTTTTTTAGATAGTTATATAGATGTCTCAAAATCCAACTCTTTCACTTTTAATTTAGAGACCCAAAAATACAAAAAAGCCCTAAAATATTTTCTCTCTCGAGCAACTCTTTCCTCTCTTCTATAACCCCTCTTTTTTCAAACCTAGATCTGATCTTAGATTATAAGCGGTCCAACGATAGCCCTTGATCTCTTTTGCTTCTTATTTTCTTTATAAGATTTCTATAGTTTTTTATGGTTTGATTCCTTTCTCTTTTATATTTGACCCTTGTATGGCTTCCTTTGTTAAAATTTTACCTTGTTTTAGGTGGAAATTTTTTGAAGAAAAAGATCATATTTTTGTTTTTGGTGAACTCTCAGACAAATGGGTTATTTTCTATGGAAGTTGAATTGATACAAATATATCAATATCCACTCACCCTTTTTTGGGATTCAAGATTGTGAACATCTCTGCATAAATTTAAGTATTTTTAAATGAAGATCTCTGGAGGGAGTTGTCTTTCCCATCATTCTTTATTTTCTTCAAGTTGGAAGACCAGTAAAACCCTAGCCATAGTTTTAGCTCTTCCGGTTATGTTAACTGCATTCATACTCATTGGTAGATTTATTTTCTGTGTATATTATCTGTTAGTTGTTTGGCCAATTTATTTTTTATTTTTTGGGTTTTCCCCATATGTTGGGAGGAGTATTTTGGTTGCATGGATTGTTCTTAACTGTAATTTGTTTTGCCTTTCTATGTTATGTGCTATCTTGATTGCATGGACTAGTTTCAGGTAATTATTTTTTCTCGCTTTTCCACGTTCTGTACTAACAAGGGTCTCCCAAGCCTCTTGTTAAGGCTTTATATATTTTTCTTTTTCGTTGAATAAATCTATTTTTTAACCTAAAATTTTGATAGTTCATAAAAATAAACATACAGTTGAAATTTAATACTCCTGCATTCCACTTTAAGTGTGATTTTAAAAATAATTACTGCATTCCACTTTAAGTATAATTTTAAAAATAATTACATAGATCAAGATAATCATTAGTAATTATAAATTTTATAAAAAAATTATAATATTTTACTTAATTACCTCTTTCAATTATTCTCTGTTTATTAATTATTAATTTTATTTCATAAGAGTAAATTTAAAACTTTATAATTAATACAATCTTGAATTTATAAAAGTGATAATTAAAGTAGAATAATTTTTTTTTATATGATACTTAAAGTGGAACAAAATGAATGTAAAAAAAATAAAATTTAATTAACATCAATTATTTGGCTTCTAACCTGGAAGGAACTTTCACAGTTCACAAGTTGGTATTACAGAGGACAAGCAATTTACCTTTGAGTCAGTGAAGATGCAAAATCTACAAGAGACACTAGTGCTAATAAGGGGCCTGTCAAAACCTCATCAAATACCCAAATAGCACAGAAAAATCCAAGTTGGAGTTAGGACACTGTGAATGTCACCCAAGTTACTGAAATGAATTTAGCCCCATCCTTAAGCTCTCACTAACAAAATAGGTCCTACTAAAAACTGCAAGTTTTGATGCCCTTACAAAACCTGCAAATTACATGATGTGCTCTTACTATTTTCCTTGTCAATTTTGTTCCCCATTTCCATGTTCAAACACAATCTAATCCTATAATTACCCCTCACCTGATCAACAAATTTTGTCCTTCTCTGCCCCTCCATTTGTCCTTTTTTCTTCTTCTTCCTTAACCCAAAATTTTTCTTAACATATTGTGATTTGGTTTGCGTAAAAAAATTTTATTTTATAATGTTTTGAAGCAAAATAATGATTTACTCAATGAAAGTTCAAAGATGTACTCTGCATGTAAAAGGGTAAATAAAATTGTAGAAGTTGTAAACTAGTAGTAGTGAAAACTTAACAAAGTCCATGGCAAAGAGGCATAAAAAGGGAAAATTCCAAAGAAAGCATTAAATAGAGCTTTGAATAATTGTATTTACAGACCAAAGTGATTGAGATATGACAAATTTATTGAATGAAGGAGAAGAGCCAAATATATTTACATTTAATCGCATTGATTATCTCTTGGCTCGAAGTTGGTCAAAAGATGTCCCCTTCTTCAGATTTTATTATTATTATTTTTTTAATATTACAGCGGTGGTTCCAAATCTCTTATAGATTTTAAAGAATATAAATACCAAAAATGAGGACTAATTAAGTTTATATTGATCACTTTACTTTTGATTTGTTTATAATCATCCTGAAAAAAACTTTATCAAAATAGTTGAATTATTGAATAAAAATAAATGAATGAAAGATAGATAATTTTTTAGTACTAATTTATAGGAAAAAAATTGCTGTTTAGGGTTTAAAAGGCAACTCTATCTTTTGTAAATTAATAGACCCATGTGGGAAGTGAAGTCCATATCAGAAAATGACAACTTATATATACTTGGTTCCGTATAGTAACTACAGAATTCATTTGCTGTTGTATATTTATTTTCATCGTATTGTAATGTATATAATTTAAATTAATCATGACTGTATAGAGCAAGTCTTAAGTTAAAAGTTAAGAAGTCGATACATAGTAAAATTATTATGCCTCGTATTGGTTGCAGTTTTAGAGTTGGACAGAATAAGAAACACTGGATAAGATAAATGTTTAGTCTTGTATGATTTAATTCCTATTATGTCACAAACAAAATAAATTAAAAGTCAAACAATGAGTTAAATGATTATAATATTTTTTTATTAATATTTTAATAAAATATTTAATTTTATATTTCAATAAAAAATGATATTTAATATCTATTTTTAGAAATTAATATTTGAATTATTACTTCAGTATATATATAAAGTATTTTAATATGTATTTTTATTTTTAATAATATTTTAAATGGTATGATATTAAATAATGTTTAGTATCATAATATTAATAATATTTGATATTCATTATTTCAACTTTTTTTAGGAAAGAGTTATTATATTATATTTTTACTTAGATTGATTTTTATTTTATTATTTAAAGTTATAATTATTAATTAATATTAATGTCATAATATATTTTATGTTAATTTTATTTATATTAATTTAAATATTTTAATTTATAATTTATTTAATATTTTTAAATGCCGATGATAATTAAAGGATATTAAATCTTATCTTTGGCTATGAGACTATGACAAGCTTATTCTCATCAATTTGAAAAGACAAAAATTCACTCTTGAAATAAAGATAAAGAGTCTATTGTTATCTTGTTCGTATAATACTAAAAAGTAACATGAATTAATACTATAAAAGGAGACTATATTTATCGAATAATATTAATTTTATCTTGTCTAGCTAAACAAACGCCATCTTATCAAATTCATTCAAACTAGTTTATCGACTCATGGGAAGTTTAAAATATAGTAGCGTCACACAACAATACAAAAAAATTTCGAGATTTAATGTCTATACTTTAAAGACTGGAAAGAGGGCTAACGCAAAAAATTAGATAAACACAAAATACATAACTTATAGTCATCTATATTTAATGTCCTAAACTATATTTAATCTATATCTATATTTTTTTTTTAGATTACTATAGTTCTTATTATATATGGATATTTTTTTTTTGCGTATATCCTAAACTAATGGCTTTTTAATTATTTTATAGATGGGTAATGACTGATAATCTCTTGATAACTGATGAAAGTAAACTTTAGGCAGTGAAAGTGAGTTTTAGTTTTTATCCTAAGTTTCCAATTTGATATCCCACGATGGTGAAAAAAATAGTTAATGTGATGGTAAAAAATTTGCGTAATGTGTTGCTAATCAATAATGAAAATGGATTTTGTTTCTATCCAAAATATAATCAATTTAAGGATGAAGTAATAAGAGTTACCAAATACTCTTCCTTTCAAAAAAAAATAAAAATTAAGAGTTGCCAAATAACAACCGCTACATATTATACATATTATATAAGATCAAAACGCTTGGAATAAAAAAAATTAAGTAAATTAATAAATATAAACTAATAGATATTGACATTATTAAAATATAGATAGAGACAACACTTATATTTATATAGTAATTTCAGAATCTATTTGCCCTTGTATATGTATTCTTATATTGTACTTACATATATACATATAGCTAGTTTTCACTGTGGAAGAACTTAAGTAAAAAATTTTAAGATGTTTATAATTAATTTTAAATTTATTTTCCTAGAGTATCAAACTCGCCCATTAAGCCTATGTTTGGTCCCTTAGAGGTGTAATGAAAAAGAAAAAAAAATAAAGAGGGAAAAGGAAAAGAAACGAAGGGAAAAGAATTTTTACTTACTTTGTTTTGTTTGGTTACCAAATTAACATAAAAAAGAAAAAAAATCTATAAAGTTAATTTTTATAATTATCTCCTCCTTATTTTAAATCGATAAATAATAAGTTAGTAATTTTATTATTTATATCTCTTTTATTTTTTATTTCTCTTTATTTCTCTCCAAATTGGTAGGAAACAATTTTAATGAATTTGAGAAAATGAGAGGAATTGACTTCTATTTTTTTTTCTTATTTCCTTTCTTTTATTTTTATCCAAACATAGGAAATAAAGATAAATATAATTTTCATTCTCCTATTTCTCATCAATTTCCCTCAATACAAACAAAGGCTAAAATTAATCATAAATAATAACAATATGCAAATGATCAAAAGTATTTACATAGAACATGGAGAGTTTCAACTCTAACAAAAATCAAAAAAGAAAAAGAAATTAGATATATTAAACAATAATACAAAAAGTTCGTCAAAAAAGACAGATTGATTTCATTTCAAATGACTACATTAGAGGAGAACAGAAAGAATAAATACTGTATAAATTTTGACTGAATTGAGGTAACACTGCAATTTAGGTATAACAAGTTGGGGGGAGCAAAATAACAGAAATTTCTAGTGGTTAAAACGCAGAGCAATAGCATTTAAATTTTGAAGAGGAAAAAGAAAGTAGAGGTGAAAAAAAAAAGTAGAAATTTTGGGGGTCCGTTAAGAGTAAGTACGCCATTTGAAACGCAGTTCCCGGAGACCTATTAGATTCTGCAGGCGTGAGTCCAAAGGATGGGAAACAGGGGCGAGGATACATTGCCCATCTTCTCTTTTTGAAATTATATATATATATAATATTTTTTAAAAAATTTTAAATTATTTTTTAAAATTTTAAATTGCCTCCTTTTTTATTTTTACAAAAAGTTAAAAAAATTACAATAAATTATTTATTCTATATGCAATAGTTCTCTTTTAAAAAATTGACAAAATATTAATATTATACAAATGTAAAATAAAATAAAAAAAGAAAAAAAATTTTCAATTAAATTAATTTAAACTCATTTAATGAATTAAAGTACTCATTTATTTTAATTAATTTTTAAGAAATTATATTCATTATTTAATTTTTTTTCTTTTTATTTTATTTTTATTACGAAAAATCTTATAAATTTAAAATTTTATATACATATATATTAATATTTTTTATTAATTAATTTTTTAATAATAAAAATATATTATTAATAAATTAATAAATTTATAAAATACTATTAAAATAAAAAGAGAGATAAAATAATTACGAAAAAAATAAAATTTGTAAAAAAAATTTTACCCCTCTTTATTTCAAAGTCTGACTTCGCCCGGCGGGCAAAGACCCACCACCACCACCACCCATTACCCCTTCTCATTCCAATCTTCACCGTTTCCACTAAACTAATTACTTTCTTTTTATGCACGTCAAGGGAAAATATTGTAACAACTGCATTTTTTCTTAAATCAATATATTCATGATGGATTGTTTTTCTCTCTCAATACAATGTTAAAAAATTTATTTTTTATACATTTACATACTAAGACAGACATAGCCCAGCGATGAAATATATTTTTTTCTAAATAGATTTAGGTTTAATTTTATTTTTTTATATTATATTGTAATGCTAAAAAAATTATTTTCTCTACATTTAGTTGGCATGCTTGTCAAGATTAAAATATGTGAATTATTTAGTTCGCATATTTTAGATAATGCCAATTTAAAAATTATTTTTAGTTTTAAATGAATATCATATAAGTTTCATATGATATGTCAAATTCATTTTTAGTATTTAGTTCATATGTTTGTCGAGATTAATTTTTTTAAAATAAATTTAAATATTTTTATATATTTCAATAACTATAATTAGAAATAATGGGTAAAAACTCTATTTTTTTCATTTAATCTATTTGACCACAAAATTTTTTATTTAATATATATAAAAATATATATAACATTAGTAATTAAATTCCAATAATTCAATAAATTAGGTAAGATAAAATCATATTGGGAACTTAATTATAACTAAGAAATTATACTTTTAGCCAAATCACCCTTTGGAACCCCATGATAACCATATAAACAAAAGGTGTAGCTTCGAATTCAAAAATTAAGCCATAATAATAATTGATCAAATGGGTTGTTCATGCTTAGCACCAATTCTCAAGGTTTGGTGTTTTATATGGAAATAAAAAAAGTATTGTTTTTTTATATATAAATTTAAAATTTAATTATTGTTTTAGGGTTTACACATATGAATGTTGTCGGCTCCTATTGTAACTACAAGCCATTCTCTCACTAGGCACCAAACTTAATTAATAATTCATTCATTAATTTTATATTACTCACTCCCTATAATAATGGGTTAGAGACTAATTAATTATTATTTAAATTCCATAAAGAATTAAACGGACGTGGATGGAAATTGTCGTTTTACCATTTTTTTTATTATTTTAAATTGTCGTTTTACTATTTTTTGAGGTTTAAATTCCAGTGCTTTTTTAGATGCACTTTCTCTGTCTCTCTGTGCCAGTTTCCATTCTCTTTCTAATTCTTCTATTCTATTCTCACCTCAGCCCAGCTTCACACTCCCATGAAAGATTCCACATCTTTAATTACATTTTTCTTTTTTAATTACCATTTTATTTAATCAATGAATTCCAGGTAGATTAAAGATTATTCGAAGGTTTACTTCAAATTTTTTAATGGATATATACATGAAGCTCTATCTAAATTTAATATAATAAATGAAAATTTCATCTATATAATATTACTTTGTTATTATTAAAAAGAATTATAGAACGATAATAATATTTTATTTTTTTAATACCTTGCTTCATGAATAATGAAATTGCGTATAGAGAGACTTACCAAGTACAGCCGCCTAAGATAAGCACCATCATTCTTTAAACAAATAAAATGGTTATGTATTAAATAATAATGCATCGTCTCATCCAAGTTTAATTGAACATCAACATGAGTAGTAGTTTTCATTCTTTCATCTTTAGAAGGATGATACCTAATCATTTATTTTACTTGTCAAGTTAGTTAGCATTCATTTTTGTGATAAAAATGATTTTTTAAAATTTGTTTGGTTAAGAAACTCCTAACAATTTCAACTTATTAATTTTCAGTTTTATACCATTTTCATTTTAAGTTGATAAATAAATTTTTCATCTGTTTCAAATTCTAAATATCACTTGTCATTTTAATTAGTTAATATATTAAATTTCAATTATACTCATATTTAATGTTGCTTATTAAAAATATTTAATTAATGTATCTCATATTTCAAATAATATATAATAAGAAAAATACATATAAATATACATTTCTACTAAAAATAATTAATTTTTCTATATTCTTACAAAATAAAAAATATTTCTATGAAATTAAGATAATGGGACTATATAACTTTTTAAACATTAAAAGGAGAGAATCAAGTATAAATTTATTTTTCTCATATATACATTTAGACGTATATATATATATATATATATTAAATTTTTATTCTTTCCAATATTATAAATAAAACAAATTATTTTAGAGAAAGATTTTTATTATGAATGATCAAATATATAAATATAAGAAGAAAATAATTTATAAGTTAGAAATATAATTAAAAAACAATAATAATACTTTGCAAAGTATAGTTTCTTTTTAAAAAAAATTTAATTTTGAGTTGTACCATGCAATTAAATAGCTGAATGGATTGAAATATATGGAGTAATGGAGAAAAGAAACTGATGAAAATCATGGTTTTCGTCGTCCGTAGGCATTTTCTGTTGCAATGAAATTTCAGCCTGACCTAAATATAAGCATAGTATAGTCACAGACCAAATATTTATTGTTTTGCTTACTTTGATTTGAAGAAGCAACAAGTCATAAACACAAATTCAACTATAGAAAAACAAATTCAGATGGCAGAGCTCTATCTCTTTATTATCTAATAATGTCTCTAATGGAAAATGCCTACTTCATTGGATCCATTGCTGACCTTCTTACATTTTATTGGAAATGGCTTTTCTTTCTATTATCAGGTAGAATGGTTAATGAATGGTAGATGCTATTCTGACGCCTAAACCCATGGCTTTAATTTTTAGAAAATAATACTTTTTCCATTTTATTTTAATTGCGAATTATATTTTTAAAAAATTATTTTATTTCAATAAGAATATTAAAAAACATATTTTATAATTTTTTATAAAATATATAATTATTAATAATTATCTTAATTAGTATATTCTATTCTTAAATAATAATTAAACAAAATAATTGGAATAATAAAAAAAAACCTGAAAACTATCTTATATACAATTTGCAAAATAATTATATTACATAAAAAAAATAATTATAAATTAATTATTTAAAAAATTATATATATTTTATCGTTAAATTATATCTCAATAATTATAAAATAATTATAAATAAATAAGAAAGGTTGTGTATAGTTTTATAAAAGTAGTACTATATGAAAAATACAGTTATCGTTATTATTATTATAATTGTAAAAAGGTTTTTGCGGAAGCTTTGGTAATTAATTAAGAGATTAATTATAAATAACTCAAAAAGCAGTTTAAGAGTGCCTCCTAATTGAAGCGACAATTAATGTTTCTAAACCGCCAAATCAAACCTTTTTTATTGGTCTGAAAACTCCGCCTAACACCATTTAAGACGAACATTTGTAATTTTGTACACAAAAACGCCACTCGTTTCTTCTCTATTAACGGGGAAAAACCAAACATGCCATGTGACACTACCCCCCCTATATTTGGAACAACAAATAATGTTATATATAAATGATTTTCTATTTTTTTCAGATTGATTGATTTTTAGTGACTTTGAATAATTGTCACCGTTAAATTAAACAAATGAGTCGTTTTATAAATTAAAAAAAATATTATTAGCATCAAAAGAATAAATTTACAAAAACAAATTTTTATTAAAATAATAAATTTACAAAAACAAATTTTTATAAAATAAGTATAAAAAACTTTTGAGATTTATAATCATTTCAATGTGCTTTTCTTTATAAACTAATAGTTTTTATCTTACAAAAACTAATAGTTTTTTACACTTTAAGCAAGCCTTATAAAAAATAAAAAGGTTTTTATCCTGCAATTTAATTACGGAGTATTATACAACTTCAAATAATTCTTATCACCACCTTTATTTGTGATTCTTCAAAATAATAATTATAATATTTAAAATAAGTAGTATATTCATTTATATAATATATAAAAAATAAAAATAATTGATATATATTTTTTTTATTTTTGTAACTCATTTCCATATATATTATATATATTCATTCTTTAAATATTTTCATTAGTATTAATATTTTTTTTAAGAAAAAAGAGAGATAGCGCGCCTATGTTGGCAGTTAAAGAAGGGTAGTTGATGGAACAACCTTGAGAGTGGCAAAACCGTCATTTCAGATAATAGACACAGCGACCATACCGGAGCAGTCCACTGGCATTTATTTTCGCGCGATGTCCCTTCCGTTCCGGTCTTTACACCATTACATATATCCATTAACTCACACTCTGAATTTTCTTTAAGAAAAGAAAAGGACAAAAAAAAACGCAAATTTAATTATCAAAATTGTGAGTCCAGATGGAACCATAACTTTCTACAGAGAAACAGTCATGGAAGATGAAAAACCAACAATCTGAGAAATACTCAGAAAAAACTCTGTGGACAGGGAGACTTGTGCTAAACAGAAGATCTGATTCGGTTTTAATGGCAAGTGGTTGGATGAAATCACTACAATGTAAATCAAGAGCTGTTGAAGATGCTTTTAGCCCCAATCCCAAACATCTAATACCCAGCTCCAGTTGTAAAAAGAGTGCTCAGAACATCAAAGACGTTATTGAAACTGTCACCGCCACCGCCGCTTCTGCTGCCTCCACCGCCGCTTCTGCCAGACTGCAAAGACATAACGGGCCGAAGCATCATCGCCTCCACCACCAACGACTGCATCGACCAAAACCCACCTCTTTTTCCCCTATCCACACCAAACCCAAGTCTAAACCTGAACCCTTTTCGGCTCCTCCTTCTCGTTCTAGTTCTACCCGTAACCCAGAAGCTATCTTCCCAGCCTTGACTGAGGTTCCCGATGGCCACCCTTCTCGCAATGTGGTGGAGATTATCTTTCACACGAGTTGGAGCAACAAATCTTTTCCGGGTCGGATTGAGATGATTTTTAAAGTTCATAATGGTTCTAAAACGGTGACACGGTTCGAAGAGTATCGCGAGATGGTTAAAACCCGAGCTAGATTATCTTGTGGGAGCACTTGGGAGGAGAATGCCAGGTCTGTCGCTGACGGAAACGAGATGATGCGGTTCTACTCTTTGGGTCCAACTGCAGGCGTTCATGAAGCTCGTGGTGGAGCTTGGGTTTTCCCAGGCGGAAAAGGGGCCGGGATTTGTACTTTTTCCGGCAGCGGTGGTGCACACGAGAGTGCTGGCGGTGGCAGTGGAAGAAGGGCGATGCTTGTATGTCGCGTTATTGCGGGTCGGATGTCGAAGCAAATAGAGTTTGACTCGATGTTGCATGAGCGAGTCGGGTTTGACTCAGTGAGCGGAGGGAGTGGCGAGTTGCTGGTGTTTGATCCTCGTGCAGTTTTACCTTGCTTTCTTATTATCTATAAACTGTAAAAATACGTGGCAATTAATTTTCTGCTATTATTATTTTCCCATTTTATTTTTAATTTTTATGGGACTACTGTTTATTTTTCTTTTTTTAATTTTTCCATTTCAAATTTATCAACACAAACTTTCTTTCATCGTTCATTAGCAATATTTGCACCGTTGATATTTTGTATGGTGTAAGAGAAAAATCCAGTTGATAAATGTTGATTAAGATTATTAGATTAACTCACCTTACTTTTTCAAACCATGAGTTTTGTTTTTTATTTTGATAAATTTAATTTCAATTAAATCTTTAGTTTTATTTTTTTTTCTACTAGGAGTTCTAATTATTATTATAATTATTTTTCATTTAAAATTCTAAAACAGATTTTTTTTTTATAGAAAAAGGGTTTTGGTCAAAATGATTAATAATAATGTTGGATTTCTGTTCCTTATCTCCAAGGTAAAGGAAAGTCCTTTTACACTATTGCGCCCTATCACTAATCACTTGCCAACCCACCCCTTTCTTTTTCTTTTTTTTTTTTTAATTTCTTTTCCCTATTTACCAAAGTGCTTTGCGATTAATTAAATAATAATTAAGTATAAATAATTGGTGATATTAGATATCTCATCATAATAAACATAAAATTTCTAATTTTTTCCTTTATCAACTTAATTATGTTACATACTATTTCATTTAAATCTCCACCATATGATAGTAAATGTAGATTCACCTTTTGCTTCCTCTTCATTTTATATATGTTGTGTTAATAAAATATTACTAACTATTTTTTAGAGTAAAAAATAGAGGTGTCTAACTATAAAATAAAGATGTAATTTTTTAGTAAAAAAATCGAGGCATTTTTTTTTCAAAAATTGATGTGTCAAAAATAAAGATATTTTTGTTAAAAATGAAGATGTCTAACTTTACCAATTTAATTTTTAAAGCTTATATAAATTATTAAGATCTCATTTGGAAATCACCCTAAAAATTAAGAGAGTTTGAGAGAAAAGCTTAAGAAAAAAAGGCTCGTAAAAGAATTTTTGTGAAGAAAAATTCTTAGATATAATTGGGTGATTCTAATATGGGTGATTCCAAGCTAGTTAGTACAACATTGGCTAGCTACTTTCATCTATTTAATGATCAATCTCCTCAGGTGGAGGAAGAGATGGAACACATGGCCAAGATTCCTTACGCATCAGCCAATAGAAGCTTGATGTACGCAATGGTCTGTACAAAATCAGACATTAGTTATGCAGTGGGAGTTGTGAGCACGTTTATGTCAAATTCAGGAAAAACTCATTGGAAAGATGTAAAATGGATTTTAAAATATCTACGGGGTACCACAGAAAAGTGTTTGTATTTTGGTAAAGGAGAGTTAAAAGTACAAGGCTACGTGGATGCAGACTTTGGACGTAAGTCGATCACCGAAAAAGCACTACCGGTTATTTATTCACTGTTGAAAATACAGCTGTTAGTTGGCTGTCAAAGGTATAAAAGATTATCACTCTATCTACTACAGAAGCTGAATATGTAGTAGTGGCTGAAGCTAGTAAAGAGATGATATGACTTCAAGGTTTGTTAATTCAGATAAGATTCAAACAGGAGAAGAATGTCTTATACAGTGATGGCCAGAGTGGGATACACTTGGCAAAGAATTCAGTATTTCATTCTCGAACCAAGCATATTGGACTTCGTTATCACTTTATCATAACTCTGTTGGAGGATGATGTGTTAATACTGTAGAAGATCCAAGAAAGCAAGAATCCAGCAGATATATTGACAAAAACGGTGGCTATTGAGAAACTGAAGTTGTGTTTAATTCCAGTTGATTTGCAAAAGTAACAAGACTGAAAAGACCTGCTGCACAGATCGATGTGTGAAGACATATTAAAATCAGTCTTTAAGCAGGAGATTATTAATAAAAAATACCAATCATTTTTTAGAGTAAAAAATAGAGATGTCTAACCATAAAATAAAGGTGTAATTTTTTAGTAAGAAATGGAGGCATTTTTTTTTTCAAAAATTGATGTGTCAAAAATGGAAACCTTTTTTTTTAAAATAGAGGTGTCTAATTTCACCGATCTAATTTTTGAAGCCTATATTAATCATTAAGATCTCATTTAAAAATCATTTCAAAAATTAAGAGGGTTTACGAGTTTAAGAGAGTTTAGAGAAAAGCTTAAGAAAAAAAGATTTGTAAATTTTTTTTAAGTATAATTAGGTGTGAATTGCGAGTTGTAAGTATTATAAACACTTTGTTTATCTTCTCCTTTTAATAAAATAATCTGCAGCAGGTCCGGAGATGTAAGCGTTATTGGTCGAACTTCATTATTAAATTTGTGTATATTATTTTTCGTTGTTAGTTCAATTCTCACTCTTCTGATTTATTAACATTCATTCATAAAAAAAAAATCTATAGAACATAAATAATTCTTCATTTTAATAATTTTTTAAAATAATAAAAATTCTCATCGCCTTGGTAATATAAAATTTAAATTTGAACATGAAAAATTTGGCATCTTTTTTTTTTTTTTAAAGAATTCGGTTCAAAAAAATGGTTGCTTTTAATTTTGTTGTACGTTCACCTAACATATTATAACACATTGGGCTAGTTTTAATTGAAAACGATTAGTTAACTGCATAAAAATTTTGGTCGTCTCTTGTTTTTATTAATTTTTGGTAGAAATTTGTCATTTCAAGACCGAATGAAAATTCAATTCCTTGCTTTTAATTAACTATAATTATTCATGAACAAAATTCTCTCCTTACTTTTTGTTTAAATAGAAATTCCTCAAAAAAAATTGAGTTTGTTAAAAATTTAATGAAATTAAAATAAATCCTCTAATCAACAAAAATAAAGAATAATAAAGTAATGATGGTAACACTCACTTTTGATTTCTAGATTTGTTGTTATTTAATGAAAAAATTGAAGTTATAATGATGATCTTGACAAAAGAAAATCTTGGCTTTCTCATGAGATGATTATTTTCTAATGATTTAATTGGAAAAACTGAAAAAGCATAAACTAAAACTGTATATTTGGGCCTTTTTTAAAAATTCAAAAGGTTGAGGGGCTGCGTAAGAAAAGTTCAATATAAAGCTTAGAAGAAAATACTTTAAAATATAAATTTGTATTCACACATAAATTTAGCAAAGCGATCGATTAAGATTCACAATGCCAGAAAAGTCTTGAATTTTCTTTATTAAGATCCACAGTACTAGAAAATTCTTGAGTTTTACTATCATATTTATCATTATAATTTTTAATAAATATTTAAAAATATTAAAAAAATAGAAGAATGGTCAAATAAAGTACTATTTAACCATTTGATATTATCATAAATATATTATTAATTATAATATATGAGTATTTACCGTATTACTAATTGTATTTTTTATTTATTTTTAAATTATAATTTATTTATGCTTTTAATAAGTTAATTAATATATTAAATTTATATTATGTTTAAATTTAATGTTACTTATCCAAAATATTTATTAAATAAATTTTAATAGATATGGATAAATAATTATTTATTTAAAATTATAAAATTTAAAAAATAAATTGTAATGAACTAATAAGAAACTGGAGTCAAATAAGATCATAGGAAATGAGAAAAGAAGAAAGTAGGGAAGAGAAAATTGAAGAGAGAATGGGAATATTTTTCATTAACAATAATCATGAGTACATTCATCTTCCTCAATCGGTATATACCAGTACTTGCCAAAAGAGAATAATTCTCTAACAAACTCAATAACAGCTGTCAAAAAATAGTGAATACCCAAAATTAACCTTATTACGTAATATAGTAATTATAGATAGATAATAGTAAAACTTCCAGCTCATTCTTCTGCAGAACTAGTCATAACATTACCCTCTTCCATTTGAACCACCTTGTCCTCAAGGTGAAGATAAGGAAATTGCGACAAAAGGAAGGACAAATCTTCCCATGTGGTGTCTTCTGGATTCAAATTAGTCCAACGAACTAGCACTTGAGTAACCGATTTTCCTTGACGCAGAATTTCTCTCTTTTGCAAAACAGCAGCTGGCTCTACCTTTGGAATTCCATCTTTTGAACACTTAGGCAATGTAGGCGAAGCAGAATGTGAACTTGTGGCTTTCTTGAGAATGACACATGGAAAACATCATGAATAGCAGAATTATTTGGTAATTCCAGTTGATATGCCACCTGCCCAACTTTTGCTATGACTTTATATGGTCCATAATATCTAGCACAAAGCTTCAAGTGCCTTCTAACAGCAATTGAACTCTGTCGATATGGCTGAAGCTTCAAATATACCATGTCTCCAACAGAAAAACTCCGTTCTGACCTGTTTTTATCCGCCTGTTGTTTCATCCTGCCTTGGGCTATTTATAACTGATCATGAAGTAGAGAAGCCATATGTTGGCGAGCAATGACAAATTCTTCTACTGCAGCTGAAGATGAATGAATTTCAGGCATGAAGTGAAAAGAAGGAGGCTTAACCCCATATAAGGCCTCAAAAGGAGTCATTTGTATGCTGGTGTAAAAATTGGTATTATACCACCATTCTGCGAGACTGAGCCAAGAACTCCAACTGGTGGGTTTATGGTGGCACATACACCTCAAATAGGTCTCCAAACACCTGTTAACCCTCTCAGTTTGACCGTCGGTCTGCGGGTGGTAAGCCGTAGAACGCTGCAGCTTGGTGCGCAATAACTTAAAGAGCTCTTGCCAAAAGAGACTAGTAAAAACCTTGTCTCTGTCAGAAACTATAGTTGACGACATACCATGGAGCTTAAATACACAATCAAGAAATTGTTGAGCCACAGAACTAGCAGTAAAAGGGTGTTGCAAGGTGATAAAGTGCGCATACTTGGTGAATCTGTCCACAATTACCAAGATAGTATCTTTCCGATTGGATTTCGGTAATTGTTCAATGAAATCCATCGAAATGTGTTGCCAAGCTGTAGTCGGTACTGGTAAAGGTTGCAGCAACCCAGGGTAAGCCACATTTTTTGTTTTACATCTCTGACAAATATCACAATTAGAAACCCAAGTCTTGACCTCCTGTTGCATACCGCGCCAATAGAACAATGAAGTCGGTGTTTTGAGTGTTCCTCCCATTCCTGAATGTCCACCTACAGCTGAGTTGTGGGCTGTTTCAATTAAAGATTGTCGTAACCCTCTTCCTTGCCCAACATATAACTGGTGCTTGCAATACAATAACTCATCCTGTAAGACAAAATTGGGATGTGAAGAAGCATCAATCATTAGAGCTTGCAATAATTTACCAGCTGTTTCATCAGTCTCATAGCTTTCAAAAACTTCCTGTACCCATAATGGAACAACAGCAGTAACACTAACATTTAACTCCCCTTCTTCTGGCCATTCTCTTCTCGACAAGGCATCTGCGACCTTATTTTCACAGCCTTTCTTGTAGAATATCTTATACCTCAGCCCCAACAATTTAGATACCCCTCTTTGTTGTGTGTAGGTATGCAGCCGTTGAGATAATAAGTGTTTGATTGCCTCTTGATCTGTTGTTGATTATGAACTCACTGTAATTAAGGTAATGCCTCCATTTAGTGACTGCATATATAATTGCCAAAAGCTCCATTTCATAAACTGAAAGGTCTTGGTTCCTCGGGCTCAACGGTTTACTGAAGTACGCTAATGGTCTTCCTTCCTGCATTAATACTGCACCAATTCCCATTTTGCAAGCATCAGTCTCTAGTACAAATACCTTGGTAAAATCCGGAAGAGCCAACACCGGTGCTGCCACCATAGCTTGTTTCAGTTTCTCAAAAGCTTGTTGCGCTTCTTCGGTCCAATGGAAAGCATCTTTCTTTAAAAGATTAGTCAGTGGTTTTGCAATAACTCCATACTGATACACAAACTTCCGGTAATACCCTGTCAATCCCAAAAACCCTCTCAAGCTCTTCAATGAAGTGGGAGTCGGCCAATTCAGCATTGCCTCTACCTTGCTTGGGTCTGTATGCACCCCATTTACAGTAATAATGTGCCCCAAGTATTCAATTTTCTCCCGACAGAATGAGCACTTCGACAGTTTAGCGTAAAGCTGGTGAGTGGTCAAAATATCAAGGACTGTCTGTAAGTGAGCAAGATGATCCTCTAATGTCTTGCTATATATCAAGATGTCATCAAAGAAGACCAAGATAAACTTCCTCAAATAAGGTCCAAAAATGTGATTCATGAGAGCCTGAAATGTTGCAGGGGGCATTGGTGAGACCGAATGGCATCACCTTAAACTCATAGTGGCCATGGTGAGTTCTAAAGGATGTCTTGTATTCATCGGACAACTTGACTCTGATTTGGTGATAACCAGCCCGCAAGTCAATCTTGCTAAAGTACTTCGCTCCTTGCAATTCATCTAGAAGATCATCAATTACAGGTATCGAAAATTTGTCCTTGATTGTGATTTCATTCAGCTACCTATAATCGACACAAAACCTCCATGAACCATCCTTCTTTTTAACCAATAGCACAGGTGATGCAAAAGGACTATGACTGGATTGAATAATCCCCGCCTCTAACATCTCTATAATTTGCTTCTCAATTTCTGTTTTCTGAAAGAAATTGTATCGATAAGGCCGTATGTTGACTGGTTTGGCATTAGGAATGAGAGGAATCGTATGGTTGAACAATCTTTCAGGTGGTAGAGTTGTTGGAACAGAGAACACCTTTTCATATCTGGCCAATAGCTCCTGTATTACTATCGGAACAGCAGCCTCTACAAGTTCAGCAGCTGATTCTTCTATGACTTTAATCGAATAAAGTTGAGTGGGAACTACGGGCCATTCATCTTGCAACAACTTACTCATGTACTTTGCTGTTAAGCAATGCATCTCCCCTGATTCTTGAATACCCTGCAACACAATCCCTTTATTACCACGCTTAAAAGTTAGCGTCATTGCCACAAAATCAAAGGTCAATGGATTATGCATCAACATCCAATCTACCCCTAAAACTATGTCATAGCTCACTAAGCTCAACACTCTCAACTCAAAAGCATATTCCTCCCCTTGCATTTCCCATTTCATTCCTTGACATTTAGACCTGCTAATGATATTTTCTCCATTGGCAACCATAATTGATAGAGCAGTGGTTTTAATCACTGCCGCATTCACAAGATTTGCAGTTTTAGCATTGATAAAACTATGCATACTACCGCTATCTAGCAATATAATCACCACAGCATTATTTATCATCCCCTTAATTCTCAAGGTGTTAGGAGACTTCTGACCTGTAACTGCAGTCATAGACAATTCACCTTGCTGAATTTCTTCGCCTGAATCCACTTCAATCTGATCCTTTTGTGAGTCCTCGACCTCCTCCCCTTCCATAACCATGATTGTTTTGGCCTTACACTGATGACCTGGCGTATATTTTTTCCCACATTTGAAGCATAACCCAGCTGCCTTTCTTTGTTCCCAAAGATTGGGCTTCGATTGACTTTCCCTAGAAGGTTCTGATTTAGTTTGGAAGCTTGAGGGTTTTGGAGTAATTAGACTCGTAGAATGAGTCCCCTTCACCGCCGATGTGTTCTTGTTAGGAATCAGCTTATACTTTCTTAAAATTGCCTCGAACGATTGCTCTTGAAACCTGGCTTGTTCGTATGCTTGATTAAGAGTGGTGGGTTTGTAAACCATCATCATCGACTGAAGCTCCTCGCTAAGATCGCTCATGAAACTTGATATGAAATAAGCTTCAGAAAGCCCCTTGTTAGTCTTCTGCATCAATGCCTTCAGATGCTCAAACTTCTCTTGGTAAACGGTCACTGAATCATCCTTCTGCTGTAATTTTTTGAATTCCGCTACAATTTCTGCTGATGATTTCTCACCAAATCTCTGGTACAAATCCCTGGAAAATGATAACCAAGTGATTTGTTCCTGGTCACTCACCCATCCTTGTAACCAATTATCAGCTTTGTCCCCAAACTTCATTGTGGCTAATTCAACCTTTTCTTCTTCACCCACCTTATAAAATTTGAAGTACTTTTCACATTTGCGAATGGAGTTTCGTGGTTGCTCACCATCAAAGGCCGGAAGGTCTACCTTGGGTAGCTTTGCTGACTTGGGTACGAAATCTCCTCTTGAGAACGAATTACTGAACTCTCCCCTTTCAGAAGATTTATGAGTGGGCAATAATCCTTTTCCCTGATTTGAATTCATTTCAGAAGCTGGAATTAAGGTGGGTATTGCTATGGTTGGGGGAGGTGATGGATTTGTAGAAAGTTTCTCCATTAATGAGAGAAATTTGGATTCAAAATCATCCATTCTTTTGATTGTTTGCTGCTGTATTTCCGTTAATTGAGAGTTGGTAGTGGCTAATTCATTAATGGTCGTGGTGAGTTGTTGCAATTGATTTTCGACTTCCTTGAGCGTCATTCTTTCAATCGGACCGATTGCTCAACGATAGAAGTTAAGCAAACCTGGCTCTGATACCTTTGTAATGAACTAATAAGAAACTGGAGTCAAATAAGATCATAGGAAATGAGAAAAGAAGAAAGTAGAGAAGAGAAGAGAAAATTGAAGAGAGAATAGGAATATTTTTCATTAACAATAATCATGAGTACATTCCTCTTCCTCAATCGGTATATACCAGTACTTGCCAAAAGAGAATAATTCTCTAACAAACTCAATAACAGCTGTCAAAAAAAATAGTGAATACCCAAAATTAACCTTATTACGTAATATAGTAATTATAGATAGATAATAGTAAAACTTCCAGCTCATTCTTCTGCAGCACTAGTCATAACATAAATATACCACAGCGTCCCTCGAGCGTCTTTCTAATTTACAACTACATGATATTATTATGATATAATTAACTAATTTCATGGCTCCACTAGGTTCTTTCAATTTTAAATTTCAAAAATTAGTATATTGATTAAAATTAGATAGATTATCTATTTATTTTAAAGTAAAGTGATCAAACTAGATTAATTTACTTTAAATTTAATTTTTTCTAATAAATTTATCATAATCATAATTCTCTGTGACTATGGCTTGAACTATGAATTATCGATCCAGTTCATTGGTTTGGACTAAAACTGAGAGAGTCGAAATCTAATAAAAATTAAAACTGATTTATAAGGGTTTGACTCAGGTAAACTGGAACCAATTATTCAAGGCCTAAATTATAAAAAATAAAAAAATTAATATATATTTTAAAAAAATAAGTAAATATTTTAATATATATAATATTAATACATACATAATTTTTTAATTTATATATTAAAATTTTAATATATATAATCTTAATGCATACATAAATTTTTAATGTATACATATTAAAAATTATATATAATTTGCAGTTTAAAAATTAAAATCTTAGAATTAAAATTTTAATTGGATTGGTAAGAATGTTTAACATTAACATTTTAACTTTTTAATTTGAAACTTATGATTTTAGTTTATTTTACAAGGATTTTAACTTGAAATTTAAATATTAATTTGAATATTTTTAATTTAATATATAAAAATTATTATTGTTATATTAAAAATATGGTATGTGGTAAGATTATATGAAGACACGTGTTGCAATACAGTCTTAGTGATTATAAATTTAATATAATATATATAGATATTATAAAATTGATTTTATTTTTTAAAAATAAATTATTTAATAAAAAAATTATTATTAATTTATATCTGACCATTAATTAAGTCGAGCTACATGTCGAATAATTGAATTATATTATTGGGTTAAAATGATTAATTGTAAATTTGAGTTATTAATGTTTTAATTATTTACATCAGGTATTTTTTTATTTGAATCATTTTTTTAAAATTATATTATAATTCAAATGAATTATAATGGAGTTTGAAACAGTAAATTCTAGTCAAACTATCGAATTCATTAGAAGTTATTAATTATATTTTTCTGTCCCAAAATAATAAAGATATTTTTATTTCACATATATTAAAAAAATTAGTTTTTTAGTTAATAGATAAAATTTTCACTATAAACTCTCCATTTATGCTAAATAACTATTGATTATTGTAAAAATTAAAAATTAAAATAATTATTGATCGGGTCAAAGATAATTATAACTTAAAAAATATAAATAATTAAATATAAATATTGTTGATTATAAAATATTAAATAGGTATATAATGATCAATTTATAATGTAACTGTAATCTAAATAAACTAATTGAAATATATTTTGGGACAGACAAAAAAAAATCCTTTTATCATTATAGGACAGGAAAAATAATTTAATTTTTAAAATCAACCATCAAAAACTTGGAAAGTAATTTTCAGAATTATAAATTCAATATAAGAATATATAATTCTTTTGAAAATTATTTGCTGTTTGATTTCCTAAGTGATCTTGCTACATTCTAAAAAATAAAAACAAAAAAGAAATCATAATTTGTATTTTCATATTCTCCAGTTTGTAATCAAAGGTTCACATAATGACTAATGTCACTAATCTTTTTTTTTTCTTCGCTTTTATCCAAGTGTTGGTGAAGATCTTCACATGACACATTGATGATGGTGCTTTTTAACTTTCATTCGATTTCTACTTTACTTGTTCAAACTTTTTTTTTATTTTTTTCAATCATATTTCTTAAGAAATAATTAATAATTTCTAGTAAAAAACTTAACAAAATTTCACATTGGAGTGCTGAAATGAGTATTGCCTTTTCTTTTCTTTTTTTTTTTTTATATATTAGTTTTATAAATTTAAATTATTTTCCCAAAATAGGTTAGTATTGAAAAAGTAACTCTAAATTTACATTAATATAGGATAAAAAAATCTAACTAAAATGTAATTTTAAGTATATATAATTATGAGCACAGTTAACTGTGGAGTTAATGATAAGAGTATATGCAATTTAAATAACCTATGTATATTTGAAATAATTAAGTATTTGAATATGACTAGTTAGATAGATGTACATTGTTTTACAATATGAAATTCATTTTTAATTATTTCTAGTGAGCGGTATCATTAGAAAATATAATAACAGCCTAATAATACCATGGGGCATCATATAAACATATCTACCAGCCGGCCAGCCAACTAAGTGATCATAGCAAAGAAATTTATCCTTAAAAAACAAGTAAATAGGAAGCAAAGCAAAATAATAATTAATTTAAACATATATAATAATATTTACCAAAATTAGTTGTGATCATAAGCTATATACCAAGATTAATTAGTGACATTTTAAGCGTTAAAATTTTCGTTTTTGGTATTCTTCTTTCTGCAAAGTGCTCAAGAATTTTATTCAACAAATTAGGTATTGTTAAGAGACCATGCACTTGAATTTTACTTCCCTTGGGAGACAATGAACGCCAATGTTGTTATTTAGTCACATTGGTCACCACCCTCTTCGATGCTGATTTCAGACCTCAAAATGCAACCGTATCAGAAGCTGATTTGGTAGCGCACGTTTAAATATTGATGACTTTTGGCCAAATCAAAGGTTGCCCATATTTTCTTCAAGTTTCATTTTCTTAAAAATTCAGTATCTTACAATCCAAAAGTTTTAGCGAAACTTTTGATTAATAAAAAACAATTCACTATCATTTCATATCATTTTAAAGTTTTTTTAGTATTAGAACGGAGATATTATTATAATATAAAGTTTGGACCGACCAATAATGTAAATTTGTATCAATAGCGCATGCATGAAAATATAATGGATGTTTCACAAGACAAACACGAGATGGGTAAATACAAAAATTCATTTTCAAGAAAGGCAAAAAATGATGATAAATTCCTACAAGACTTTTTTTTAAAAAAAATCCAGCCCTTGGCATAAAATCAATGTTTCTAAGCTACTAAGAAAAATAAGAGTCAACCACCATTGTTTCTCAAAATTTCACTAATCATGGAAACAACGGAGCTTAAACAGATACAGCAGAAATTACAGATGAGAAAATAACCAGCAATCCCCTCTAATGTACACTTCGAAATTTGCTGAACCACATCATTACAGACCAGATTCATTTATACCATCATTAGTGGGATTCCACAAGTACATACAAGGGCTTGCCATTCAATCGCTCACGGCCCTGCAAAATCCATGCTAGAAAGTTAAACTCATGCCATTTAAGAAACTGCATCTTTAAATCGCCTAGTTGGGTTTTCAATCAAAGCAAAAGTGTTTTGATCGTATGAAAAAACATGAACGTATGTTCTGCTGAAGACCTTCGAACTCAACTGCTAGGAACTTTAAAAAGAAACATTTCATCAGGAGGAACTTAAAAGCAATAAGCAAGAATGTAAAGAGAGTGTGAGGGCATAAAATTCATATGGGAAGAAAAATGTAGCAATTTTGTCACCTTTAAATCTGGTAATTCAATCACACATGCACACTCCTCAACTTCTGCTCCAGCACGTTCTGAAAGACAATATACTAAAAATTCATTAGCTACCAATCAGAGGGACGTCAAGTATACATTCAGAACAATTATTAAAGCACCTGACCGACCTGATTCACATGTTCTGTAGATAATATTAAACGCGAATAAAATCAGATAACATTATTAGCATGATTGTTATATTATATCACATCTCATTTAACAATATGTATTCATGCATCAAAATTTTTTAGCATAAAATAAAATCATCAAGAAAGAAATAACTGGAGCTTGAATCAAAAGAAAGAAATAACTGGAGCTTGAATTAAAAGATTTTTATATGTAGTTACCCAGTAAATTCATAGCAGCACACAGAGTGCCACCAGTGGCAATCAAATCATCAACCACTAAAGCGCGTTCCCCCGATTTGACTGCTCCAACATGCATCTCAAGACAGTCACTTCCATATTCCAGAACATACTCTTCTCTAATAACTTCACCTGCAATATTGCAACATATTATTAAAAAAAGAGGAAGTTTGCTTGTAGTCAATGCAGTTTGCAGTTTGCACATAGCACCGCCGAAATTGAGGTAACAAGTTCACATGAAAAAAATTATGACAGGTATGCGACATGAAACCTATATGACAACATATTTAGAAATTTAATGCTTATCACAGATATAACCCAAATCACCATCTCAGCATAGAACATTAAACATGAAGAAATTTAACATTATCACAACTAACAAAGCAATGATATTAAACTAAGCATAGTACGCCAGTGTGAGATACATTTCACTGAAGCACTTGTAACTATACAGCGAGTACCTGTTTACAATGTCAATGGAAACAAATAAGTGTCCATCATTTGGCTAAAAGTACAAAGTTTTAGTACTTCATATTGCAATTTAGACTGTTATATCATTACCAGAACAAGACAAGTGCAAAGCAGGGATAACCCACTGGTTTCTCAAATGGGCCATGACCCACTGATTTCTCAAATGGGTCATGACAGAAACTGCAGTTCAAAACAGTACAATTTCATTAAAAATGAGACTAAAATAAGTACAGTTTATTGCTCCGCTAATATTAGAGCCAATATATCCAATATTCACTTTATCAGCATTACATGTCATACAGTACTGAAATTGTAATAGCTTAAAACAAAACAAACAGTACACCAATGGGACAAGAAATTTTCAGATGCTGCACATAGAAAATTGACAGAGAGGTGAAAGAAGTACCAGGCAATTTCTTTGGTTTTCTCAATGGAACAAATTTTGCTCCAATTGCCAATGCAATAGGAGGTCCAAAAATAAACCCTCTCGCCTCTATTCCTGGAAAATAACACCCTCAAATTTCATAAATTCAATATCTCAAATAACTTCAAAAGATCTTCATTACATAAAATTTCAACTACATGTGGCAAAAACTGAAATGGGGCATCAAAATAAATGAACTCCAATGTCTGCACATGTTAATAAACCTGCATGTTCTCATTTTAAACAAGTGGTTTTCCTAACCCTTTTTGAGGAGTGAGGGAATCTTAGTATAAATAATACAAACTTCAAAAGCAACAGTTATTCATGAGACATTACGCGACTTAAAGTGATAGGGTGACACCCTTGACTCCGTAACAGAATATATTGCAAAACTGTGAGCAAAACCTAAATTTTTTTTAAAAAACAGCACAAATTGCAGTCGAATTCCCACTACTGCTCCATCAAAGAAAAGTAAAGAAAACTCAAAATTTCATCAATTTTATGAATAATCATCAATGTAATAACATCAAAAGGTACCATCCACCTGTTTCTGCTAAAGACACTAACTGCAGAACTCTGTATTAGAGTCCCAACTAAAGGTTAATTGACATCCTTGTTAACAATTTTTTTAAAAACAAAATATCAGATCAAGCAAAATATTGATACATCAAAAAGGTATTACATTCATCTATTAACAACATAGAATGCATTCTGACTGCAGTGACCATCAAATAACACAAAAAGAGAATACATGAAATGAAGATGCGACCACAGCTAATGTATATAATTGCTCTATAATAGATGTTAAAGTCAAACTTGTATAGCATTTTGCGACAGAAATACTTTTAAGTGACTAGGAAATAATTTAAAATGTCTGCAACACCCTCTTTTAAGGATGAAAATCAAGATTTATAGCTGTTGAACTAGAGTCCTATTCAGAATCAATGCCAATAACTATACTTAATTTATGATCCAAAAACTGTCGTGCAATATGGGAAAATTCAATCTTCCCCACCAAATTCCCATAATATCAGTGTAGAGCAGCTTATCATAAGACAGCCTCTAGAAGGCATTGGAATACAAAGTGAAATACTACAAGCCATACAACCAGCAGACACTACATGGCAGTCATAGGACACAACACACAAGTGCTGGCATAGCTAGATAACTCACTAAGAAAAGCTTAACCAAAGAACTGTCTTTCATTTGCTATATTAGCTGGAAAATAAATATACCTCTTTAACTTCAACATAAAAATATAAGAGATAAGGTTTTAATACACTTAAATTTCAAAATAAGTCAAACAATAAACAACACTTTGTAAAAGACAACAACATCATGTCAAATGTGATTATCTTAAGCTTAATGGGAAGGATATAATTTCTATGATGATTGAGACATGAACCAATAATTCATTCACTGAACTAGGCCTTCTACTGACCAAACCAAAGAGCACATGTTCTGGACGTAATCCAGTGGATAACATCAACTAGGCAGACAAAAGATAAGAAAATGCAGAAATCTTTATCCCAAGTTTTCCATGTGAGACTATAATTTTAAGAGAAGATTCCACATATGTATAAAGTTTCTCATGAACACAAGAAGACAACGGAGGTCCAGATGAGCACATAAAGAGACAGATTCTAATGCCACACATTAGGACAATGCATATATAAACTAAATGTTGACCAAATCCCTTGTAATCCAAAAATATAATTAAAATGACGACCAAAGGCCACTATAATGATGAGATTGTAGAAAATTTTCACCTCTGCACAAATTTGTGGGAGCAAAGGCACCATATTTGGAGTTTTGATCACACAGCATTTATACTCCTTTAATACATGAATTTTGTTAATTAACATATGATCCAAAAATGCAAATAAATCACAACTTCACCAGCAACTCAGACACACTAATTTCTCAATAAATTTCAGATAATGTCAGCCAAAAATTAAAAAACGAAACAAAACCCATGACAGTGAATACAATAATTCATCATCTAAAACACTTCTTTGTCACAGAAATTCGAAGCTAAACAAGAGAAGGAAACAGAGACGCATGATAAAAAAAGAATTAGAAATAAGAAGCATGGGATAAAAACATGAAAGGTTCACAATCACTATAGATCCAAAATAAACTGGCCCAATGATAACTCCCATCATATAGGTCCAACTCCTTTTCAACAAGGTGGGCATCCATCGCCAACCACCATCAATCCACCCAAATCAGATCCCAGCACATGCCCACAACGCCAAACAACAGCAACCAGAGAGAAACAGTGCAACTGATAGCCGTTCAAAGGGAAATTGATCAGAGAGAGCAATCAATGGCACATCCCACTGACAGAGGCCAATAGTCAAACATGAAATTAAAAAAATGAAAAAAAAATATAAAACAAAAGAAACCACAAATACAAAGACACATCACACACATGCACAGTCACTTTAATTGGCATAAATTGTGTATAAAAGAATTCATAGAAAAGGCAAACAGAAACTAATGCAATGGTGAATTTTGCTCCGTAAGCAAATGGACCCCACCACCTTCAACCAACGAGATAAATGTTGTTAAAATGCCTTAAATAATACCCTCAACACCTAAAAAAATGAAAAGAAAAAGAAAAACATTAAAAAGAAGAAGAAGAAGAAATGGAGCTCCTCTTGTTTTGTCTACCTGCAACAACTGAAATTTTTTTCCCTTTGTATCGCTCAACAAACAAATCAATGGTGTCCTTAAACGCCTTAGGATCCAGTAATAGAGTGGTGATATCCTGAAACATGATGCCTGCCAATTACAATATAATGACCGGTTAAGAAAAAAATTCTCTTCTTTCGCCTGCCAATAAATTATAAAACTTTAATCGTTAAAAAAGAAGGGGGAAAAAAAAGAAACAGTCTTTTTAGCCTCGAAGGTTGAAGGGTTGGTTGCCAAATGAAAAGGAAAAAATCTTCTATGAAGCAATAGTATATGGTTTATGTTGTTTACGGATAAAGAAAACCCAGTAGTCCTAAAGACTTCTTTGTCGTTGAGGTCATAAAAGGTAAGGGAAAAAAGGGGTATTTAAAAAACTCGGCTGGATTTTTTCAGCAGCCAAACAGAATAAATAAACAAAGAGGAAAAAGAAAATGAGAAAATAATCAAAGGGAAAAACAGAAAAAAAAGGAAAAACGAAACCTTCTTTGGGAAAATTGGGGACAACACGAATCTTAGTTTGGATGCCACGGATACGAGGATCTTCATCTCTGTAAGCCGACATTGTATCTGTTTGTGTATCTAATTATATATTTATGTTATATGTGTAAAAAAGAGCAACAAAAGATATAGAAAGAGACACTCTCTGGGTCTCTCCCTCGTCTCCCCTGTTTTACTCCTCTGTTTCTAACTTCAAAAAAGAAAAGCTAAAAATGAGGAGAAAGAGAGAAAAAAGAAAAAGAGAAGAGGGAGACGCATAAAGAGGGAGAAAGCGACGTGTTTATGGAGAGAGAAAGTTTTGATTTGTCTGTGAGAAAGGGAAGAAAACGAAAAAGAAGAAGAGGCTCTGGCTCTGGCTCTGGCTCTCTGTACAATAAAGAAAAGGAGAGAGAGAACAGAGAAGAGAGGGAGGAGAAAAGAAAGAAGAAATCTTTTAGATAAGCAAAACAAAGAGAGAGAGCTCGTGAATTCCTGTTTTTGTTTCTTTGTTTATTTTTAACATTTGTTTCTAACTTTTAAAAACAAAATTAATATATTTTAATTCTTTTTTTTGATAGCTATATTTTAATTCATTATTTGCATGTAGAAAAAATTACGTTACTAATGTATACTTTTTTTAAATATATGTCATATTTATTTATATTTTTAAAATTTAGTAACTTTTCGCATTTGAAAATAATTTTATACATGTTCTTTTTTAGTTGTTTTTTTATTAACGTAATATTGAATTATAAATCTTCAATCTTAATGCGTAAATTTACAATATTTTAAATCTTTTTCGGTATGCAATTTTAAATTATTTTTTCCTTTAATGTTACAGATTTTAACCATAAATTAATACTTTCATAATCGAAACAGTATTAAAAATATCAATAATGATTATTATTAAAATTAAAAAAAATAATTAAAAAAATTGTATACACAAGATAATAAATTTTAAAAATTCCAAATGATAATAATATAATTTTTCCAAAGTACTTTATCTTATCTACACAGAGATGACAACAAATAAGATAACAAAAAAAAAAACTGCCTTATTTATTTCTCAATTAAAATAAATATAAAAAAATTAATATTGATATAATTTTATTTAAAATAATTTTATAATATATAATTATATAATTAAAATATAATATAATAAATATATAATTAAAATATAATAAAATACAATTAATATAAAAATAAAATACATAAATAAAATTTAATATTTAATAAGTTAAAATTTTCATTTAATCCTTAAAAAATAAAATCATTAATAATATTTATGCATAATTGAATTTGGGTAGCATGGTGATCTGTTGAGTAAATTGTGAAGTAAAAAATGAAGGTTTATTTTTTATAAAAAATGGAGGTGTCTAAATTTTATCAAAAATGGAGGTGTCTAACCATTATTAAATTTTACCAATCTAATTTTTGAAGACTATATAAACCCCTTATATCTCATTTGGAAGATCGTCCCAAAATTAGAGAGTTTAAGAGAGTTTGAGAGAAAAACTTGAGAAAAAACTTGTAAAAGAATTTTTTTTGTAAAGAAAAATTCTTAGGTATAATTGAGTGTGGGTTGTGAATTGTGAGTATTGTAAACACTTTATATAATTTTTTTCCTTTTAGTAAAAAGATCTGCAGCAGTTCTGGAGACGTAGGCACAATTGGCCGAACTCCGTTATCAATTTTGTGTGTATATTTATTTTGTTGTTATTTCTCATTCTCACAAATATAATTTATAGAAAAATCTATGTAATTTTCCCAGCAACTGGTATCAGAGCTGCTGGTTGTAAATTCTGTCAATTTTCTATGAGTGATTTGCAAGAATTGTCAGAAAAGATCCAGAAAAAATTAGATTAGAGTGAGAGTGATGGCTGCAGATGAAGAAAATATGAAAATTGAAAAATTCGATGGTACAGACTTCGGTTTTTGAAAGATGCAGATCGAAGATTATCTGTATCAGAAAAATCTTTATCAACCTCTTTTCTGATAAGAAGCCAGATGATATGAAGGAAGAAGATTGGAAACTTCTAGATAGACAAGCTCTCTGAGTTATCCGATTGACGTTATCCTGTAATGTTGCTTTCAACATAGCAAAAGAAAAAGACCACGACAGGACTTATGAAGGCTCTCTCCAGTATGTATAAAAAGTCATCAGCCTCTAACGAAGTTCACTTGATGAGACGGTTATTTAATTTGCTAATGACGGAAGACGCATCAGTAGCTCAACATCTAAATGAACTCAATAAAGTCACAACTCAATTGAGTTCAGTTGGGATCGAATTTGATGAAAAAATACGAGCATTAATACTTTTGTCTTCTCTATCAGAAAGTTAAAATGCTACTGTCACGGCTGTGAGTAGCTCATCGGGAAGCAATAAGTTGAAATTTGATGATGTTCGTGATCTGGTTCTCAATGAAGAGATTAGACGGAGAGAGTCAGGTGAATCATTAGCCTCTTCAGGTTTGCATATAGAGTCAAGAGGAAGAAATTCAACCAGAGGAAATGAGCGTGGCAAATATCGTGGTAGATCAAAGAGCAGACGGTCCAAATCTAGAAATTCTAATAATTCACAAAGCTCGAAGACTATTGAGTGTTGGAAATGTGGGAAGACTGGTGTAATACCCTAAAATCTAGTAACTTAAATGTTGTACAAATGAATAAATAAATTGAGAAAAAAATCTTTGATTGAAATAAAATTATAATGTGCCAAAGTAATAAACAAAAACTTTAAAGTATCTGAATTGAAAACTCTACAACTGTGAATCAAATCAATTAACTGTAAGTTATTAAATAATTAATTATATTTGTATATAAACTATTAGAGAAATAAAATGACCTATTAGAGTGATAAAGAAATCATTCATATACAAAGAACAAAAAATTATGTGTTACTAAAGTCATGGAAATGTAAATTTTAAAATACTTTAGTTATGTGAACCCGTATGTATAAAAAATCTTAGGGTATTATACTTGAAATATACTATAACTTAATTAATAATATCTTAATATAATAATACACATTAAAACCATATAAGATAAATTAAAATTTGAAATTAGAAGTGAAAACAATTTTAAAGAAATTAATTACAAGTGTAGATAACAAGTTATGGTGTAAAATGACTAAAAGGGTATTTGAGTTAATAAAAAAATGTATAAGATTGAGGAGCAAAATGGACATTTTACTCACTTAATTCTCAGCCAATTTTCTGCCAAAATAAGTGGGTGACTCATCTATTTTGAATAGTAATAGGTGCTGGAAAATGTTGACTAAAAGATGATAGAAATTGTTTTGGTCTTATCTTTTCTTCTTTCTCTTTTCTTATTACTATCAAGAATACATCTTCTTTATCGCGACCCTCTCTCATTTTCCAGCAGCTAAAAATCATTACTAGACTAGTTTCTTATGTTTAGAAGTGATCCAAAGTGAAAAATTAAATCAATAAAGTGATATAAAGGCAAAGAAGGCAAAAGAACTCCTAAAGGTAAGAATTTGAAAATTCTGAATCTTAATCTTTTATTTTATTTTTCTAATTTTAAATCTATTATTTATTGAATCTAAGCTAAAAATTATCATTTTTTCATATTAATTAAGTATTTAAGATGTTAGAAATCGATTTGTATTGAAAGAAATTGAAAGGAATGAAGCTAAAAACCCTAACACTTAAATCTGTCTAAATATTACAGCTTGAATTCTCAATAAATTAGTTACTGTGTTTTATTTATTTTAACATGAAAACTAGCTTTAAAATTAATCAAAAATTACAAAAAGGTTTATTTGGATTTTGGGAAGGTGGTGATAAAAGGCCAAGTCAAAATGATGAAGGAAGATGAGTGAGTAAATAAATAAACACAAGCTGCTCATTTTAATAGTCTGAATGAATACCATTGAGATTTTGCTGTTGTGTTTAAATTATTTACCTATATAAATGAACTCTATAAATTATGGAAATTTACAGAGAGGTCATATATAATGTTGGGAATATGCTGGTAAAATTTTAGGGCAAATTAATTTAAATAAATTAATATATAATTAAATGAATACAAACTACTCAAATGCTGGAATTTAAGTATTTTGTTGATGTAGGACTGAATTGAGCATAATAAAATATATTTGATTTGGTCATAAATATAAGTATATTATAGATGAATATAATCTCTAGTATGTGTATTTAATGTTCTCAAAAGCATAAATATTAATTTAATAAATAAGTAAATAAAGAAATCAATGTACATTGTTATAGGCATATGACACATATTTAAATTTACTCTATTGTATAATCCTACTATAATATAATTTGTAAAATTTGAATTCATAATTTTAAAATAAATTTTAGGACATATTAAGATATTAAAACACGGCATAGATAAATTAAACAAAATAAACCTAAATGTGTGATTTATATGTGGATGTGAATTTAGGTCGGGTATTGCCATCAAATCAATCAATTATTATCAATAACTTAGAGGAATCAAATTTGCATATTCAAGGTGATTATAGTGTCCAACCCTTGCTTTGTCACTTTTGGAATTTTTTGATGAAAATTTAACCATTGTTGATATTTAAGCCATTTGATATCATTTATTGTTTGTGATTTTGTATTTGTGAATTGTGAAAACCAATGTGGCCTCTTGGCCTATGTGATCATATCAAGCCATTTGATTAGTCAATATTACAGAATTTCCAACTTGATGGGGGCTATACCATCATGCTATGTGCACATAGAAGTTTGTGATTTGTAGGGTAGAAGCTATCCTTATGCGAATGTGATGTGTGATAGCACTGGAATAATGAAATATTTTCTTCAGTGTTATTACTATGTGTTATCTGTCATATTATATAATTTGCTTTTTGTGATTTTGGTCCAATTATTGTGGGTCTTTCTTGTGCATTAAATTTCATTGTTATACCTTTATTGTGCAGCCGCCTTATTTATTTATTATTCTTGAACCTTGAAATATCGTTATTGCATATTTTACCCTTGTGACACTGTAATTTCACTGAGTTGACGACTCACCCCATTGTCTGTGGTTTAAGGTAGAGGTGACCCAGGACCATCAGCTTCTTGATTTCTTCTTCCAGCAAGAAGCTTGAGAATAATGTAATTAGTCAATACTATCATATGTAATTAAATAATAATGTTTGTACTATACTCTAGTTGCTCCATAGTAATATTGTGAATAGCTTGGTAAATTATGGAAATAAACCATAATGTAATAAATAAAGAAAATATTTGTAAATAATATATAATATAAAATATACATGTGTTATTATGAGTAAATAATAAAGTTTTAAAATAAAGTTATAATTTACTAGTATAATAATTAATTTGTATAAATTCATAAATTAGTTGGGTTCTAAGTGGTGCCTGGTGGCCTTAAGCCTACCTGGACCCTAAGATTGTCACACTTATAAAATGGGGTGTGACAACTGGACACTATAAAAATCAGTGCAAGAGTGCATCGAAGGACCAGGAGCCGAAGATAGAGGCAAATATTGCTTCCACCTCAGGAACAGATGATGCGTTAATATGCTCTTTGAAGAGAAAAGAGGAGTCTTGGGCATTAGAATCGGGAGCATCATTCCATGCCACTTCGCAAAAGGAATTATTCGAGAGGTATGTCCCTAGAAACCTTTGAAAGATATATCTTGGTGATGATCAATCTTGTGATATTATTGGTAAATGTGCAGTGAAGATTAAGTTGAATGGGTCTATTTGGGAGCTAAAGGATATCAGACATATTCCCGACCTGAGAAAAAACTTAATCTAAGTAGGGCAGTTGGCTAGTGAAGGCTACACTACAATCTTTCATGGTGATGATTGGAAGATTTCAAAAGGGGCAATGACTATTGCTCGGGGCAAAAAGAGTGGTACTTTTTACATGACAGAAGGAGCATGTTGTTCAATTGTAGTTGCAGTAGAAAATAAAAATTCTAATTTGTGGCATAAAAGGCTTGATCACATGAGTGAGAAAGGGATGAAAATTATGTACTCAAAGGGAAAACTTTCAGGTCTACAGTCAGTTGACATAGACATGTGCGAAGATTGCATACTTGGAAAGCATAAGAGGGTCAACTTTCAGACAAGTGGCAGAACACCAAAGAAGGAAAGACTAAAGCTCATTCACTCTGATGTTTGGGGACCAACGACAACTTCATCCATTGGTGAAAAATACTGTTTCATGACTTTCATTGATGATCACTCTCGAAAAGTATGGGTTTACTTTCTAAAGCATAAATCTAAAGTGTTTGAGATTTTCAAGAGATGGAAAACTATGGTGGAAAACGAGACAAGTTTAAAGATTAAAAGGCTCATAACCGACAATAAAAGGTGAATATGAAGACATCAGATTCAAGAAGTTATATTATGAGCATGGGATCAGAATGGAGAGAACCGTGTCGAGTATGCCTCAACACAATGGTGTAGCTGAGTGTATGAATCGAACGTTGATAGAAAGAGCCAGAAGCATTCGTATACAGTCAGGTCTACCGAAACACTTCTGGGCAGAAGCAGTCAACACAGCAGCTTACTTAATTAACCGAGGCCCATCGGTTCCATTGGAGCATAAAATAGTAGAAAAGGTATGGAGCGGAAAAGAGATAAAACTATCACATCTAAAAGTTTTCGGTTGTGTAGCATATGTGCATATTAGTGATCAAGGTAGGAATAAACTTGATCCCAAATCTAAAAAATGCATCTTCATCGGCTATGGTGAGGATGAGTTTGTCTATCGCATTTAGGATGACAAAAACAAGAAGGTGATTCGCAGCAGATATGTGATTTTCAATGAAAAAGTGATGTATAAGGATATACATAAATCTGATAACAACAACACAGAGCAGAGTGAGCCAGTGTTTGCAGAAATAGATGATGTCCTAGAAAGTCCCGTGATGGAGCTGATTGTAGTAAGTCCTCATCAAGAGGAACTCGTTGGGCAAAACAGTGTGCAACAATCTGACACACCGTAACCTCCTACTCCAGCTCCTATATTGAGAAGGTCTTCTCATCCTCACGTGACTAACAAGAGATACGAGAATTATTTGTTGCTCACTGATCAAGGAGAGCCCAAATGTTATGATGAAGCTTGTCAGACTAGAGATGCTAACAAGTGGGAGTTTGCCATGGAAGACGAGATGAAGTCTCTGATCTCTAACCAGATATGGAAACTAGTTGAGTTACCCATGGGGAAGAAGACACTTTACAACAAATGGGTGTATCGAGTAAAAGAGGAGCATGACGGTTTAAAGAGATACAAAGCCCAATTAGTTGTCAAAGGGTTCCAGCAGAAGGAAAGAATTGACTACACCGAAATTTTTACTCCTGTTGTGAAGCTCAATACAATCAAATCAATGTTGAGCATTGTTGCTATTAACGATCTTCATTTTGAACAATTAGACGTGAAGACTGCATTTCTTCATGGAGATTTAGATGAAGAGATATATATGCACTAGCCATAAGATTTTCAAGAAAAAAAGGAAGAAAAACATGGTGTGCAGACTTAAGAAAAACTTGTATGGACTAAAACAAGCCCCAAGACAGTGGTACAGAAAGTTTGACGGCTTCATGCATAAGGAAGGATTCCAAAGGTACAACGTCGACCACTGTTGCTACTTCAAGAGATATAACTCCAGTTATATTATTTTACTACTTTATGTAAATGACATGTTAGTAGTAGGTTCAAATATGAAGGATATCAAAAGTTTGAATCAACAGTTGTCAAAGGAATTTGACATGAAAGACTTAGGTCCAACAAAAAGGATTATTGGAATGCAAATCACAAGAGATAAGGAGAAAGGACTTTTGCAGTTATCTCAGGCATAGTACATCAACCTTGTTTTGCAGAGATTCAACATGGGTGACACCAAGCCAGTCAACACACCCTTGGCTAGTCACTTTCGTCTATCTAAAGATCAATACCCTCAGACGGAGGAAGAGAGAGAACTCATGGCTAAGGTTCCTTACACTTCAGCCATTGAAAAATTGATGTGCGCAATGGTCTATACAAGACCAGACATTGGCTATGCAGTGGGAGTTGTGAGCAGGTTTATATCAAATCCAGAGAAAGCTGATTGGGAAGCTGTAAAATGGATTTTGAGATATCTACGGGGCACCATAGAAAAGTGTTTGTACTTTGGTAAATGAGAGTTAAAAATACAAGGCTACGTAGATGCAAACTTTGGAGGTGAAGTCGATCACCGAAAAAGTACCACCGGTTATATATTCACTGTTGGAAATACAATTGTTAGTTGGATGTAGAAGTTACAAAAGATTGTCACTCTATCCACTACAGAAGCTGAATATGTAGCAGTGACTGAAGCCAGTAAAGAGATGATATGGCTTCAAAGTTTGTTAACTGAGCTGGGTTTCAAACAAGAGAAGAATGTCTTATACAGTGATAGTCAGAGTGCGATACACTTGGCGAAAAATTCAGTATTTTATTCTCGAACCAAGCATATTGGACTTCGTTATCACTTCATCAGAACTCTGTTGGAGGATGATGTGTTAATACTGGAGAAAATCCAAGGAAGCAAGAATCCAGCAGATATGTTGACAAAGACGGTGGCTATTGAGAAACTGAAGTTGTGTTTAACCTCAGTTGGCTTGCAAGAATAACAAGACTGGAAAGACCTGCTGCATAAATCGAGGTGTGAAGACAGATTAAAATCAGTCTTCAAGTGGGAGATTGTTGAGTAAATTGCAAAGTAAAAAATGAAGGTTCATTTTTTATCAAAATTGGAGATGCCTAAATTTTATCAAAAATGGAGATGCTTAATTTTGTTAAAAATGGAGGTGCCTAACCATTATTAAATTTCACCAATTCAATTTTTGAAGCCTATATAAACCCCTTATATTTCATTTGGAAGATCATCCCAAAATTAGAGAGTTTGAGAGTTTAAGAGAGTTTGAGAGAAAAACTTGAGAAAAAGCTTGTAAAGAATTTTTTTGTGAAGAAAATTTTTTAGGTATAATTGGGTGTGAGTTGTGAGTGTTGTAAACACTTTATATAATTTTTCTTCTTTTAGTAAAAAGATCTGCAGCAGATTTGGATATGTAGGCACAATTGGCCGAACTCCGTTATTAATTTTATGTGTGTATTTTTTTATTATTATTTCTCATTCGCATAAATCTAATTTATAGAAAAATCTGTGTAATTTTTCCAACAGTATCTGATATGAACATTTGCATCCTACTCGATATATGGTTGTAAATTATTTATAATTTAGTATATAAATGTATCGATGCAAATTAAAAACTTTTTTTTTTTTGCCAATTGAAAACTTATTTGAAATTTGTAAATTGATAAAATTTATTTCACAAAGGACTATATGAACAGTATCATTTTTCATTATATACGAGGTACATTCGTGGGTGGTCGTTATTTGTTATGTATGGACTTGTAGTTATTGTATTTAAACAATTTAAATTATTCACTTTTTCCAAAGCAACAAAAAAAAAAGAAGAATTGAGTAAGTTATTTATTGCTTATTATCATATAATTTTTCATATAAAATGAATTAGGAAAGATTATAAAAATTAGTATAATGCTAATTTTGAATCTTTATTTATTACAAAATAATTATTTATATAAATGTGTGAATATTTACTTTAAACAATTAATTATTTAAATATATATGGTTAAAAAATCTCAAGTGGTATTTGTCCTCAAATTTTTATTTAATTTTAGTATACTTGAAAACAATTTTAATATGTATTTTTTTGAGTTAAATACTTATAAATTACGTTTAACACGATGTATTATTACTCTTTTTAATTTTTATTTTTTTATTTATTGGATTATTAATATATTAAGTGTGCATTCCTTAAGGTTATAGAATTTTTTAGTTTTTGAAAATTAAAAATTAAAAATTAATTTTTATTTTTATTTTATATTTTTAAAAATTAATTTTATGTTTTCAAAAATAATATAATAATTATTAAAATTTTGATAATTAAAAATAAATATTAAAATCTGACTTCTACAATAAAAATAAAAGAGTTTTATTGATATAAAAATATATTATATAAAAAAAATTATTGATATAAAATATTTCTTAATACCAAAACTCTCAAAAATATATTTTATAGATTTCTAACCAACCTGAAAACAGCTTTTTTGTTTTAAAAATTAAAGTAAAAAAACAAAAACTATCTTCAATGCAACATGCAATAACGGCAACAGAAAAACCTATAATAATTGTTTTTGTTGTATTACATATATATCATGATAAAAAGGAAATATTGTATAATATGTAAAAAAGATCGATCAGCCTTTCAAGGTGTATAGTGGTTGTAGTCTTATTGTATTGTACTTTTGCAGCATTGATATTTATTAATGTATATATCACTAACTGTAGCTTTAGCATTATTTCTAACCAAAGTTAGTTAGATTATACAGCTCACATATACACGTGGCTTACATTGATTAGCCCATATACCTGTATATATTACACTGTAAAGAAAGATAATGAGAGATAACATAACATAATTTCTTTTCTGCAAGAGAGAAAAGCTAAGAACTCTCTGCAACTAATTTTTTATTCTTTATTTGTGTTTTCCATTTCCTGTTTGGCTTGTTTCAATCCTGATCATGGTATCAGAGAAGGTTCGAGATTGAGTTAAATCTAAGATTCATTTGTAGAAGATGATGTCTGCTGAAGATTTGGCTATGATTCTTGCTGCGATCAATACTAAAAGCAGCGATGATGATCCTTATCATATTAAAGACTCTGAATCTCCTGGATTAAGTCTGGTAAGCTCTAAACTGATTGGTCCTGGTAATTACTTGTCCTGGAGTCACTCTGTGACAACTGCATTAAGAGCTAAGAAAAAATTAGGGTTCATAGATGGAACCATAAATGCTCCTGAGTCTAATTCTGCGAATTATGAGAGGTGGTTACAGGCTGATAGTATGGTAGCTTCTTGGTTGATAAATGCAATTTCAAAAGATATTTCCGAAGCATTTGTTTTCTGTAAAAGTGCTAAGATCCTATGGGATGATCTTAAGCAGAGGTTTGGACAGAGCAATGGGCCTATGATTTACAAGATTGAGAGAGATATTGCTAGTTATAAGTAAGGAGGTGAATCTCTTACTAATTACTACACAAATATTAAGAGAAAATGGGATGAACTGCTGTGTTTAGCTCCTCTGCCGAATTGTTGTGACTAGCATACTGCTGTTGTTGACTATGATAATAACAGAAGGCTAATGCAATTTCTTATGGGATTAGGAGATGAGTATGACAATGTTAAGAATCAAATACTGCTAATGGACCCCTTGCCTTCCATTAACAAGGCATATTCCATGATTCTAAGTGTGGAAAAACAAAGAGAGGTGCATGTGACTGGTTTGGAGTCCAGTGAGACTTCAGCTGTGATGCTGGCCAACAGAAACTCTGGTTATGGTAATACTTCAGGAAATGGCAATAACTTTGGATTTGGTAGATATAGGGGATCTAATTACAACAAGAAGGAGGAAAAGAGAAACAGGTACTGTACCAAGTGTAGGGTAAATGGTCACACTGTTGAAACAAGTTTTCTCATACATGGTTACCCGGAGTGGTACATACAGTTACAGAAAAGCAAGGGAATCACTGTGCCTGCAAATGTTAGTGCCAATAATGTTCAGATGGAAGCAACTCCTCTGCATCAGCCACAGACAATTATGAAAGAACCAGAAGTTGACAGAGGCATGTCTGAGTTGTTCCAGCAGGAGTTCCAGAAGTTCCAGGAGAAACCTGATAGAACAACAAGTGGACAATGAAATCAAATCAGTGAATTTTGCAGGTACTTTACTCAATTCAGTCTCTTTTAGTATTGATTTTAATTGCAAATCTAATTGGATAATAGACTCTGGTGCAACAGACCACATAACTACCAACTTATCTTTTTATGACCTTGTACACAAACTCAATCCACCTAAAACCATAAAACTCCCAGACAACTCTACAAGGTTGGCAACTCATATTGGGAATATCAAGCTGAATGATAGGATAACCTTGTACAATGTGTTATATGTGCCTTCTTTTAGTTGCAATTTAATATCAGTGAGCATCTTGACCAGAACTTGTCATTTATCAGTGCACTCATTCCCTGAATACTGCTTATTCCAGGATTTACATACTGAGGATGTATTGGCAGTGGGAAAAGTATATGAAGATTTGTATTACATGACTAAAGATTCGTTTGTTCATGATGGGACTTGTCATTCTGTAACCAAATGTAGCAATCATAGTAAACATCTAGCTATGCTTTGGCATGCTAGATTGGGTCATGTTTCTGATAAAAGAATAAAGCATGTAACAGGAGTTGAGAATTGTGATTTTGCTGGTTTACTATGTCCTGTATGTCCAATGGCTAAACAAACCAGAGTTCCTTTTTCAAATAAAAGTATATCTACTTCTAGACCCTTTGAGCTTATACATGTGGATGTTTGGGGACCATATAGTGTGAAGTCAATTACAAATGATGTGTTCATGTTAACAATTGTGGATGATTATACCAGATTCTATTGGACTTACATGTTAACCACTAAGATACAAGTACCTAGTGCCTTAAAATCTTTCTTTCAGTTCATAGGCACTCAGTTTAATACAACAATTAAAGCCATAAGAACTGATAATGGTTCTGAATTTTTAAACCATGAATGTCAATTTTTTTTCAAAAAAAAAGGGGTATTACATCAAAGAACTTGTGTTTATACTCCCCAACAGAATGGGGTAGTTGAGAGGAAGCATAGAACTTTGTTAAACACAGCAAGGGCCTTGATGATTCATTCAAAATTACCTACAAAGTTCTGGTCTGATGTCTTACTTACCTCAACTCACATTACAAACAGAATACCTTCTGAAAATTTAGAATGGCTGTCACCTTATGAAAGGCTTTATAACAAACCACCTGATCTCAGTCACTTCAAGACTGTAGGTTGTCTATGTTATGCTACAAACACCATACCTCACAAACTCAAATTTGACCATAGAGCTCACCCATGTGTTTTCTTAGGTTACTCACAACAGCACAAAGCCTATAAATTGTATAACCTTCATACAAAATCCTTGGTACACTCCAGAGATACAATATTTGTATAAACCATTTTTCCTTTTCACTACAGTAAACCTGAAAAGTGCTGCAGATTTTGTCTTACTAGCATGTATTTCTGATAATTGTGAGTATCCTGTTAATGTACCTACTGTTCCAGAAGAGGAAACTGCAATGCTTCAGCAAAATGAAGACATACATGATGATGAGAGTTTTCCTGATGTACAAAATGAAGAAGAAATACCACCTGCCCCTACCATGGAGGCTTCTGCTCCAAACCAGCAGTTAAGAAGAAGCTCAAGACATAGATCTGCACCTTCCTGGATGTTAGATTTTGTCTTAAACACCAAAAATAAAACCCTTCAAGCCCATTTCTCCACTTCTCACCAAAATTTTGTTGCACAAGTGTCTAAAATCTCTGAACCTTGCAATTTTAATCAAGCTAAAAATGACAAAAATTGGGTAGATGCCATGCATAAAGAGCTGCATGCTCTTGAACAAAATAAAACTTGGGTTTTAACTTCTTTACCTCCTAATACTAAACCTGTGGGTTGTAAGTGGATTTACAGGATTAAGTATAATGCAGATGGCAGCATAGATAGGTATAAAGTAAGGCTTGTGGCTAAAGGTTATAGTCAGTTACTTGGCCTTGATTACAATCAAACATTCTCACCAGTTGCAAAGTTAGTAACTGTGAGAGTATTCTTGACTATTGCAGCAGCATACAACTGGAATATTCATCAATTGGACATCAACAATGCATACTTGCATGGTTCAATTGATGAAACCATTTACATGGAAGTACCACCTGGTTATGATAAGGCTAAGCCTGGTCAAGTCTGCAAACTACAAAGATCGCTTTATGGATTAAAACAAGCTGGCAGGCAGTGGAACAAGGAGTTAACTGCTAGTTTTCTTTCACAAGAATTCACGCAATCTGCTTCTGATCATTGCTTGTTTACTAAAGGACAAGGTGAGAATTTTTTAGCTATTTTAGTATATGTTGATGATTGCTTGATAGCTGGTCCTTCTTTACAACTGATTCAGAAATTGAAAAGTTTTTTGCATCAAAAATTTACAATTAAAGACTTAGGTGAAGCCAAGTACTTTCTTGGAATTGAAATAGCAAGGTCACAAGATGGTATATTGCTAACTCAATCCAAGTTTATCAAATATATTCTAAAAGATACAGGCATGGAGGATGCCAAGCCTGCTTTGACTCCTTATGTTCAAGGCCAAAAGCTTACAGCAGATATGGGTCCTGTACTTCCTAATCCAGATATATTCAGAAGGTTAATTGGAAGATTACTTTACTTGTCCTTAACCAGACCAGACATTAGTTTTGCTACTCAACAACTAAGTCAGTTTATGCAATCTCCATCTCAGCATCATCTTAAGGCTTCCTTGACTGTAATCAGATACTTGAAGGGCACTACTTCTCAAGGTCTATTTTTGCCTGCAGTAAATGATATGAAATTAAGAGCTTTTTCTAATGCAGACTGGGCATCTTGTACTGATACAAGAAAATCTACAACTGGTTATTGCATTTTCTTGGGAACAACTTTAGTGTCATGGAAGTCTAAGAAGCAATCTACTATAAGTAGATCTTCAGCTGAATCCGAATACAGAGCCATGGCCACTACAGTTTGTGAAATTCAATGGCTGTATTCTCTACTTCAAGAACTTCATATTCAAGTTCCTAAACCAATCCCACTCCATTGTGACAATAAGGCAGCAATACACATAGCTGCAAATCCGGTTTTTCATGAACTGACCAAACACATTGACATTGATTGTCATGTGGTTAGAACTCAGCTACAATCTGGTCTCATCTCAACTCCCCATCTTCCTTCAGCTCTTCAGTTGGCAGATGTCTTCACCAAAGCTTTGTCCACTGCACATTTTCAGACATTCATTTCCAAGCTGGGGTTAGTAGAATTCTCACCAACACCAGCTTGAGGGGGGGGGGGGGGGGGGGGGGCATTAATGTATATATCACTAACTGTAGCTTTAGCATTATTTCTAACCAAAGTTAGCTAGATTATACAACTCACATATACACGTGGCTTACACTGATTAGCCCATATACCTATATATATTACACTGTAAAGAAAGATAATGAGAGATACCATAACAGAATTTCTTTTCTGCAAGAGAGAAAAGCTAAGAACTCTCTGCAACTAATTTTTCGTTCTTCATTTGTGTTTTCCATTTCCTGTTTGGCTTGTTTCAATCCTGATCAATATTTACATGATAGGTCCAGCTCTAAGACATTACACTTTCCTAATAATTTTTGTTATATGTATATATATGCATGTTAATTAAATACAATATTAATATTAAATAAAAAATATCACAAAAAAAGGCATATATAATTTTAATATTAAATAAAAAAAATTATAATTAAGAGTGGATACACATTAAAATTTAATTATTTTCACCAATATCACAATTAATCTTGCTCTTAAATATCTTTCCCCCTTCGTAAAAGGAATAGAGACCAATGTTGGCCTCGTTAATAAGAAGAGCTGAAGGGGTTGCTTTCAAATCTTGCATAGTAATATTTGTGGACAACTAAAATCCCTTTCAAAGTTCCAAGTTTGTCGAAAATATATTTTATCTCATTTGCAACATTTATTTAATTAATAGCAACATAACACCTGCCTCTACCCTTTTCCCTAATTATTATTTTTATATAAAGTATAAACCACCCCTTCATGTCAAATACATATTATTAACATACAATGTGTCTTAATCTTTTTAGTTAATTTTAAAAATTCTCTTCTCTTTATTTAGTTATCATATTACAGAAATTGGTCCGTCCATTTAAAATAAAAATAAAAAATCTTATGTAGTTTGTAATTGTAATATTATTAATTCGACCTTCATATATTTTTTATCAATAAAGAATATCGCATTAAAACAAAGAAAAAAAAAACTCTATTAGAAAGATAATAAAAAAACTTCAGAGAGAAGCAAGGGATAATCGGACCTTTATATAAGACTATATACATTCTTTTAGACATTCATGAAAAAATAATAATTTTTTGGGTTTCTGCTATGGAATAATGTTAGGACTGAGAGTTATTTAATTATAACAAATTTCTCTTTGCTGCTTCCATTTTTGTACTAATAACACAAATAAAAAATTAAATTACAAAAATTATAAATAATAAAATAATATTAATTAATTGAAATTTTTATAATAACAAGGTGTTTGAAATAAAATGTCTGTACATAGAAATTATTTTTTACCTAAAATAAAAATTATATAAATAAAAAATCAAATATCATGAATTATAATACATGGAAATTGTATTTTAAATTTACACTTGGAGAGGAGAGAGGAGGGGAGGACAATGTAAGCGGACGCTATGAGAAGGAGAGATGGGGCAATTTATTAAGCTGACAAAGAGGGTGGGACAGGTGAGGCACGCGCAGTTCAAACGCACAGATCCACCTGGTCATTGTTGTGTTGTCTGACGTGGCAAGCAAAATGTAGGTCCCACGTTGGAAAATGATGATACTCGTCAACTACTAACTTTTGCACGTTCCAGATCTTCTCGCTCGCCTAACCATCGACATCCACGTTAATCTGTAGGCCCCTTTTTTAAATGACCTTTTTGCCCCCTTTTTTATTTATAAAGACATTCATTCCAAATTCCAATTAACTTTTTCTTATTTGCGATTATTAACTTTGTATATTCAACAATGTGATGCTGTCGCGTCACTTTGAAATTATATATATATATATATATATTTATTAATTATTATCTATTTTAATAAATAATAAATTTAATATTTTAATAAATTTAACTTAAAATTTAAAAAAATAAAATATAAATATACAAAAAAAAAATACAACAAAAGAGAATATTTTAATTTTAATATTAAGCATAAATATAAAAATAACACGTACCGATAAAATGGAAAAAAAATAAAATGATATAGATTAATTTTAAACGATAAGATATTTTATAAAAATTATGAGAAAATAATACTATTAAACGAAATGAATTATGCTCAAATAATATAAAATATTATCTAAATATTTTGCTATCTATTTAAATCGTAAAATAATTTTTTTTTAAAAAATCAAATTATTTTAATCTAAATTATTATATTTAATTTTTTACTATAAAAAATATTAAAATAATTTTAAAAACCATATTATATTGTAAAAAATAATTATAACTGAATAAGTTAAATTTTAAAAATAATTCAAAAAATATTTATGGGATAATAAAAAATTATAATAAAAAAAATAAATTTCACAGTGATAATAAATTACAGTAAATATAAAATAATATAAAAGTAATTAAATTTAAAAGTAATAACAATAAAGAGACAAATGACAAATGAATGGGGCAAAATATAGAGGGTGTTTCTCAAAACTGGAGCTTTTCAGCTTATTGTGAATAAGTGATTTTTAGATTATAATCAGATTAAAAATAAGCAGTTAAGCGTTTCTGTAAACTAGCTAATAATCAGCTGATAATCAGTTTATAATCAGTTAAGTGTTTCTGTAAAATCAGCTTATAATCAGTTTTTAATTGTAGAAACTGTCAAAATGACCAAACTGTCCATGAGTTTATTTATTGTATAAAAATAATTTTTTAAATGTCAATTCAAAAATTATTTTGCAACAATAATAATAATAATAATAATAATAAAATTTAATAATAATAATAATAATAATAATAAAATTTCTTTGATGGGAACTAAAGTGTATAAGGTAGGCAAATTTGAAATATTGAAGATTAGGTAGGGATAATATGGTCTTTTACTTGGTCAAAACTGCTTAAAAAATAAGTGCTTAAAAAAAAGTAGCAAAACCCAACTTTTAAAAAACTGATTAAAATCAGATTATAATCTACTATTTAAGTTTTCAGAAACACTTAAATAAACAACTTATAATCTAAAAACAGCTTATAAGCAGTTTTGACCAGCTTTTAAGTTTTGAGAAACACCCTCATAAAAAAATAATGTGAATTACACCGCTGATCTACATTGAATTCTCCTGAATATTTTTGTCTTTTTTATCTTATTAATTAATTCCCTTCTTTATCATTATATTAATTTTTTAAAAAATATATTTCTTTTTCACATGCATAATTTTTTTGAATTTTAACTAAAAAGGTATGTTATTTACGTTTTAAAATAATATAATTAACTAATAAAAGTATATTATTATAAAGTGTGTTATTTTAAAATGTGTTATTTTAACCAAAAAAAGTATAAATAATTTTATATTATTATAATAATTTGAACTAAAACAATATACTATTTATTTTTTAGACAAAAATAATATACTTTTTAGTTAAAATTATTATATTATATTATTATAATACACCCATATAATAATCTCTCTCTCTCTCGTTTGAAATTTCTTTCCATTTTTTTAAGCTTTAGGAAAATGGGAATCCGAAAATATGACTGGTGAGTTATCAAAAAATTTACTTGTTTAAATATATCAAATATTGCTTTCATTTATACTTATAAATGTGTATCGAATATGATTAGTTCATATTTAAAGAAAAGTAATAATGTTGAGCCAACAATTATATATCATTAAAAATATAAAAAAATCACTAATATTTAATTTTATATTTATATAATTCAATATTATTATATAATACAATAAAATTGTCTTTAAAGTAGATGAAATCAAACGACTCTCAAAAATAATTAACTCTATTTTTACCTGTCATCATATGTGAGACAAAACTTTCCTATTGGATTTGGCCATTTGGGAGAGGATATGTGCTTCCTAAAATTGCAATATTTTCCATTTAGAGTTGCGATGCTCAATTGGAAAATTTTTATTTGTCCTTAAAATGTGAATTCCGTTTCTACACATCCAATCAGTTAAAAAGGAAAATTATAGTATAGAAATGAGGATTATTATTATTATTATTATTATTATTATTATTATTATTATTATTATTATTAATTTGTTTATGGATGTCATTATCAAATTGAGTAAGGAAGACATATACTTTATTATAAGTAAACAAAAATACTAAATTATCATGTAGTTATTTATAAACACAGCAACAAATATAATTGGGACGCGAATTCTCACTTATTTTTTTAAAATTAAAAATATATATTTATATCAATAATATATTTTTATAACAAAATATATTAATGTATTTATATAAATACATGTATAAAATGCTTCATTATGTATGTTTAGTTAAATTGCAATTGTAATTAATATCAATAAATATATTTTTAAATAAATTTAAAAATATATATTTAGTTATAATATATATAATATAAAATACATGATGAGGATGAATTCAAAATTAAAATATCAAAAATCTCTATGCTTTAATTATAAAGAAAATTTTGCTTATAAATACCAAATGGATGAAAATTGTCATAATAATCATTTATAAATAATTGGCCATTCATTTTCTTAATGAATTTCTTTATATGTTTCTTTAAAGTTGATTATTTACATGCATAGATTTGTGTATATTAATTGGTTAATTAAATTAATTGATTAGAAACTGTTATAATTTAAATTATAAATTTAAATTATAAATATATAGTTATATTAAAATTTAATAAATTTTTTTATTAATATAGTCTTAGTCTGCTCGATTCAAAAAAATTATTTAAAAAAATATTAATGCATAATTTTTTTTTATGTTAAAAGCATAATTTACGTCAACCAATTTGGTGCCTTTGGCTATCAAATATAGGTACAGTGCATATAATAATGATATGACATGTTTTTTATGTTTTTTTGTTTCTTTCTATTGCACTTTCAAGTGACATTCCAATTCAGGGATTATCATCACCATTTGGGGGAGGATGCTTGCTTGTGAACTGAATGTTGAGACCCCCAAGAAAAATAACTTTTCGTTTTTGCAGATATGTAGGTAGGAAGATGATCAATTCTCAGATTTGGTACTTATGAGTACCGAGGATTAACTGAAAGAAGCTCCCTTTTGGAGATTTGAAATTCTAGATCTTGAATCACCGGAGCTTCAAAGAAGGGAGGCAAAGAATGATATCTCTATAGTCTCCATAAGACTCGCCACACCGAATGAGCTTGTATAAAAAGGTGCTGAAATTCATGAATCATAGAACAGAGAGGTTGGAGAGTGGATTGATTTTGGCACTTTAGAAACCACAATATAGAGCTAAAATAACATGATTAACAACATTATTTGAATAGAAAAACTACCACCGTGAAGGTGGAACAAAAAAATGTACTCTGAAGGCTAAGTCTGAAGAAAATATAAATAAAGCCATAAAAACTAATAACAATAAAAAGAACCGAAAGATGATGATTGATCTAGCGCTACGATCGGCCGAAAGTCGACGACCGTCCTAGATCACAGAGATTATTAATCTATATTGATAATCATATTTTATAGCATTTTTGTACTTAGGTTCTTGCATTGGTAATTTTTCTTATTTTACAAGTTTTGCTGTATTCTTAGTTTATTGATGATAATGAATTTAATATTTTTAAATATTTGACTTATTTTGATTCGTTTATATAAACATGAATAATTTATGAATGAGTTTAAATGAATATGAATGAAATTTTTATTATATGTAGCTAGCTCGAATAGAGTTCAAGTATATATCTTTAAGTATATATCTTTAAGTATCTATTATCTAAATCCGGTCATATAATGCGTGTGAAATTATTTTAACAAAATTATATTATTAGTGTTAAATTTATATTTATAATTATTTGATTGATAAATTATAATTTTATAATATTTTATTTTTTTATACTTAAACAAATAATATAAACAACATTAAATAAATTTGAAATGGATAGAAATAATAAAAAATAATTATAATTATATTTAAAATAAAAATTTTCGGGTATATTTATTTAGCTAAACCATTAAAAATTAAAAAAAAAAAGTTCCTCAAACGGTGAACCTATTATTGCAGTTCCTTCATATGTCTCTTTGGTTCAGATGTATAATTTTTTTGTTCTTAATATTTTAATTCTTATTTATATTTTATTTCTTAATAACAAAAAATAATCATTTATCTAAATAGCCACATTTTTAAGTATTCACTTAATAGCATTATAAAATTATAATTTTTCTAATTTCAATAAGAAATTAATTAATTAAAAAATTGATAAGTGACAAACAGCAACAGGGCAAGATAAAATTATCCTGTGGCCAGGGTCTATAATAATAATAATAATAATAATAATAATAAAGAATGGTGTCCCCAGTGGCCAATATCCTATGAATATTGTCTGGAGTGACGGCATAAGTGCTGTTCTTAAATTTATTTATAAAGCGTAATTAAAGATAAATATATAAATTTGTAGAAGGTTTTGGTACGTAGGGACTAATTATACGTTTAAAACAAATATCGAGACTAGCTTTGTCCCAAACTCCCAACCGACAAGCTTCTTTCTGTCTATCTTTTATTCCCTTACTTTCGTTTAAAATGTGTGAAAGAGTAATACGCATACAAAAAATAATAATTTTTATTTTCTTTTCCGATAAAATTTTTAAAAATATATAATCAATATTTTAATATATTTTTTAATTTTTTTTATAATTTTTTATATAATTATTTTATTTTAAAAATAATTTATACAATCGTTAATTTCTTTTTTTAAAATATAAATTTATTAGAGAATAAAATAAAAAAAATATTAAATACATTTTATAAATAAAAATATGCAATTATTGTAAGATATTTCAAAATAAAATAGTGAATAATTTTTATAGGACAGAAAAAATATAAATTTTATAAAAATTTTATTTTAATTTATTAAAGTATTCTTTTATATCTTTCTAATTTTATTTATTTTTTTTATTAATTAATATGGATAATATTAAACTTTTTTGATTAATATCTCTTTCAATTTGTAAAAGTGATACTTGAAGAGAAATAAAAAATATTATGCAAAACTTGAAATGAAATAAAAGAAGTATTATTTATATTTATGTCCTAAATTTTCAGTATTATATCATTATTATTATTATTAATTATCTATTTTCTATTAATTAAGTTTTAAACTTATTCCATTCTAAAATGATATGTTAAAATATAGTCTTATGATTTTATTTAAATTATAATTATTTTATAAATTAATCATTATACTCTTATTTAAATATTTTATAATCAATAATATTATATTTAATTATTTATATTTTATAAATTATAATTATTTTGATTCGATCAATAACTATTTTAATTTTTAATTTTTATAATAATCAACAACAATTTAATGTAAATGAATTGTAAAATAGATAGATTATAAAAAAAAATTATCCATTAATTAAATAATCTAGTTATTATAAATTTCATGAAAATTTTATTGTAATTTATCTAAATATTATTTATCATTTTTATCATTTTATTTATATTTTTATTGATCAATAAATAACAATATTAAAACTTTTTAATTAATAGTCTATTATATTATTTAAAGCGATACTTAAAGTAAAATAAAAAAATTATTACGTAATACTTGAAATAAAATGAAAAGAATCCTAACAAAAATATCAAATGTATATCCAACTTAACACTTGTTTAATTAACATGACTCACTAATAGAATAGAAAAACTATACATAAAGATAATTGTGAAAATTATTTAGAAATTCAAGAACTATTAATTGCAGTATAATTAATTTTTTATAAAAGTATATAAAAGTGGAATAAAAAAGAGTATTTATTACTCTATCATATTTATAATTGTCAAGATTTTAAATATGAAATTTTTTAACTAATATTGATAATTATAGTGATAAAAGTAATGTGGATAAATTCTATAAGTAGATAATAGAGAATAGTATATCCCAAAAATTTACTGAAGAGATTATTTTTACGATTTGATGGGATTAAAAATCGAATTAGAATCAAAAGTTAAGAGTGAGAGAATACCATAATTAAAATAAAAATGGTCATACTAAATTACATTATATGTATATATGGACAAGTGTGTGTATGTGTGAAAACTTTTCTTTTTTTCTTCTTGCTTCATCATCCATGCCTATCATCATTTTCATCATCAAAACTTCTCCTTTCTCCCTTCTTTTTAAGAATTTAGCTAAAATTTAAGAGAAAATCACATCTAGTTATGGATTTTTAGAAGAATAAACTAGAAAATGTGAGATTATCAACAAGTGATAAAAAAACAGAGAAAAGAGATTTTGAAAGAGGTATATGTTTGTGTATTTTAATTTGTAAATATTTAAATTTCTATGAATTTTAATGTTTAAATTAGTTGATTGAGTCATTTATAATGAATTATTACTGAAAAGTATTGGTTAAATGGATTTGATGAGTGAAAAATGAGTTAAAGGAACATGTAGTGATGAGTATAATTCTTAATTCAATCATTGAAAGAGTTGAGTGGTTTGATGTTATTTTTAGCCATAAGTGATAATTGAAGACTTGATTAATTTAAGTGTGATTAAAATATTTGGTATAGACTCTATCTATGTTAAAGAAACTAGTTTTGATCCATTGTTATCATATATTTGGATATATGGAGTTTAAGTTGATAAGTGTTTCAAATACAGAATTTTGCTTGACACATTCAGTAACACGGTCATGTCACTTGGCATGTCAACGTTGCTGTGTTTCAGTGTTGACGACATGATCAGGAACACGCCCGTATCATTGGATATGTCATAGCTACTGTGATGAAAATTAAATAACTCGACCAATAATACGCCCGTATCATTGGGCGTATCATAATACTGTAATGAAAATTAAATGAGATGACCAGTAACATGTCCGTATTATTGGATGTGTCATAGTTATTGTGATAAAAATTAAATGACATGGCTAATGACACGCCCGTGTCATTGGACGTCTTGTAGCTACTGTAATGCAAGAGTAGTGATATGGCAGTGACACACTCATATCGTTGAGCGTGTCAAAGCTTAAGTAAAATGAGCAAGTGACACGATCATTGACACTCAATATCGTTGGACGTGTCACTTGAAGAATTTGTCTAAAGTGATTCTTTTTTTTATTTTTCATCCGTGATTTCGGCCTAAATGATTGTAAGGCTTTAAAGTGTAAATGATTATTAAAATTAACCCTAACAAATAGTGCAATAAATTTTGAATATATGATAAACATGTATAATACCAAATGTTGATCAAAGAATTGTTCCATCGAAGTGATAAACATAATTCAATATTAATCAAAATTAAAGAATTACCCAAATCATATTGATTTTAGATCTAGCTTTGGATTGAATGGCTAACCAGATGAAGGATAGCCATAGTAATAGTGTGCACCTTGTGCCATTAATGGACGCATAGTGTCATCAGTGACAGTGGACATAATTGCCATTATATATTTTTGAGATTTGACATTAAAATTGTTATACTAACCTGTTATCCAAACCTATGATCTGAGTTCAGTATGTATGAGCATAATTAATGAAGTTATCTAAATTAAAAATATATGTGAATATGATGTTATGAATAATGAAAGAAATGCAAAATAATAATATAAGTCAATTATTTAAAATCGACTTACTGTATTATAATGTGAAAGTGATCGGTAATGTATATATTAATATTTATAAGTGAAAGTTCTAATGCGTGGAATAGAAATGTCATGCTCAAGTTATTGAATTGATCCATAACTTTCTAAGTGTTATAATTTTTGAAAATATATATAATGATATAAGATATAAAGTGCCCCAAAGTACAGTACTAAATTTAAATATAAAAAATTACAGATTTAATGAAATTATTGTATATGTGAAACTGAAAAGTAATACTTAATGAAAAATAAAATAAGTGTATTATGAGCAATGTTAACAAATGAGAAAATAAATCTTAAATAAAATGATTCAAAAATAGAAAAATTACAATATCAAAAGTGTAATATAACATGATGTCTTTTATAAAGTTAAAATTATTATTTTGTATAATTAAAATATTATGTTGGTTTGTTATTTAAAATATTTGATATATTGAAATATTTATTAAAACTGAGTATTATTACTATATTTTTGTAAGTATTTTTTTAATATTAAGTGATAAAATATGTTTATACAAGCACCATTAAACTTTATTTAGCGTGTTAGAATTATCTTTTGATACGCAGGTATCAAGTCATCGGAGTATGTTAAGAAGTGAAATTAAGAATATCAAAAAATTACCTATAGTACATATAGAGTTATTTTGTATATTGTACTCATAAGTTATGAAATATATATATACAATTTAGTTTGACTATTTGAGATATTGTATAAATTTATAAGCATGAAAGGAATATATGTATTTAGAGAATGAAGTTTGAAAATCTAGTGAATGATTATCAAATAAAGCGATGTATTATATATTTATTTGATTCGATAAATTTATAATAGTTATATAATTTATAATTAGTATTTGGATTATTGAAGATATTAGAGATTAGTTTAAATATTAAATTTGTAAGTGTTGTATTATATAAATTATATCATTATTTAAAATTTTTTACTAATTGAAAGATAATTTTATAAATGAATTAATTAGAGCATTGATAATAAATCGAATAATATTTTCTTATAATTATATATAAAAGTTATTAGGGAATGTGATAATATTGACACCTGTTAACGTAACCCAATGTTTATATCGCTTCAACACTTTTATTTTATAACGGTGGTTAATATCTAAAAGATTACAACTGAAATTTAAAAGTCTGATTAATGAATTCTTCCTCCATTTTCTTTATCTACAAATATTAAAAATAAAAAGGAGAATTGGGTGAGATGGAGGTGGCAGAATGGGTATGTAATAACTAGACATGGTTTCGGTTTAGTTTAAATCAAAATCAAATCAAAATTGGGGCTGATAAAATCAGTTTAGAATTATTATGATGTGTTTTGATTCTTAGTAGTTTTATTTAGAATCAAAATCAATCGTTTGAAATCAAAACTAAAAATAAAAAGATGCATGCCTTTTATATTTTTATACGTATTGAATTTTATTTTATTTGTTTTCTTAAAAATTGGAATAAAATTTATTTTTAATATCACTTAATTAATTTTTAAGAAATTAAATTTATAATGCATTTTGTTGTATAAAAATTTTAGAAAAATTGACTACATAATCATATTTGACCAATAATATTATATTTATTTGCAAATGATCTACGTAAAATAAAATGTCGAGCACATTAAATTTTACCAATCAATTGATAAAATATTTTACTTAAAGAGGAGTAAGAAAAATATTTCACTAAAAAAGTGATTTGAGGGATTCACATGTTAAAAAATAATCATACCCTTAATTTAAAATATAATAAAATAATAAAAAGATATTATAAGAGTAATTTGGGTATTACTTAAATTTTATTTATAAAATTGAATTGCAGCTAAATAAATTAATAATTTTTCAATTTATTTTCTCAGTATTTTACCGCATCTTCTAAATGCAGTAATATAATATTTTTTAGTAAAATATAATTTCTATAATATAACTCTGTAAAATATATTATTTGTAATTAATTTTTCTAATAATTTATCTAATGCACTGTTAAAGAAATATTTTTTATATGTTTATAAGAAAAATTAAATACAATACATTTTTTTAATTAAAGAAAATATAAAGAATCGATGGTTTAGAATAGAAAAACGGAATTAATAAATAGATAAAATTATTAAAGTTTTATATATTTATTATTTTATTAAATTTACAAATAACTATAGATTTATATATATTTTATTATAAATTTAATATGAATTTATCATATATATAATAACTTTTATAAATTTATTATATATTTTAATATCTCTTATAAAATATAATTTTTTTTTATAAAATCTGAATACACTTATATATATATATATGATGTCTATTAGTGCAAAAATATCTATCAGAATTAGGGATAAGTAAATAGGTGAAATTGATATAATTTAATTATAAATTAATTTATATGATCGATTATATTGATTTAAAATGATTAAATTAATTGATTTTAATTTAAAATATTAATAATTTAATATTATCAATTTAATTTTAATTTATATATTTATAAATTAGAATCGATCGAATTCAACTTGTGATAGTTAATTTTGCAAATTTCTTTTATTTTTAGTGATCAAATTTAAAAGATAAACTTTCTAATTAAATGGATGATAATTAATTTTACGTGCTCTTAAAATTTAATCAAGAATTGGCTTATCCAAGCTCCAATGAGTCCAAACCCTACGGTCCTACAGTGGTAGGAGAGGTGTAAAGCACGGTGCAACTGTAGGAAGGGTACCCTAAAACCTGAAAGAGCAGAAGTAGTTGGGGGGTCTCTTGGTACTTGAATGGGGTTATATCTTTGGAAGATAGTCCAGAGATCTTCTTGTCCCCACTTTCACACATCCATCAATACTAAAATCTATGGACAACAGCAGTCCACCACCATCTCATGCGACCTTTTTTCTTTTTTTCTTTTTAAGCTCTCTCTCTCTCTCTATATTTTTTTTGACAAATTAATTATTTTTTTTATAAGAGATAAATAAACAATTAATGCTTAGAAAAAAAAATGAATTATAGATTTTGATTTTTCAACGGTTAAATTAAATGCTAATGGTACAATACTTAATGTCAAGTTATTGGTCAACAACCTAAAAAATTTTAATTGCCAATTAGGTTCGCCCATACAGTTGACATTAACATAATTAAAAGTTCTAAAAATTATTATAATTCAATTTCTTTCACTTTATGTATTTGCACATTTAAAAAAAAAATGAAGTTGTCATGTCGAAATTCCTGAAAAGAAAAATATTGAGAAAAAAATTCATTTTTTTAAGTATTCCTGAAAATTATTATAATTTTTCTTTTAAAATATTTTAATTTATTATTAAGATGTATTAAAATGAAATACATATATATATATATATATATTTTATATAGAAGAGAGTATATATGTTATTAAGATACAGTTTGGAGGGTTGTGCATAGAACACTTCATATTCGGAGAAGATACCCAAATCCAAAGTGGCTTCACTGACATAATATGCTACTTAATTGTGTCTCGTATACTGACAAAAAACATCAGACAACTTAATATATTTCACTCGTTTATTATGTGGTCCTAAATATTAGGTACATATCTTATACGATAGTTGTTAATAATTTAGGGATAAGTGTATTCTTTTTAAAATTAATATATTTAGAATTAATTTTTTCCCTAATATAATATTAAAAAAGGGTATATACTTTGCATTAATCTTCACCTTAATTTCCTAATCCATTTTAGTTTGATTTAGTATTTTTCTTAAAAATTTTTGTTTTATTAATTTATTAAAGATTGATTGATTTGTAAAATTTTAATTAAATTTCATATAGTATTTTTAAAAATCTTTGACTAACAATTTAAGTAAAGTGTTTGTTTCAAAGTAATAGCATAATCAAAGCATATTAAGACACAATCTAATATTAATTATATATCTTTCTAAATAATAAATTTATAATTAATTTTAATATTTATTAGTATTAAAAGTAATGATACAATGGCATTATTTATATTTAACTGTTAAGTTATTTTTCTAATAATTTGTCAAAAAAAAAAGATGTTTATTAATTAATTAGCGTTGACTCAATTGAGTTTTTTTTAATTAATAATAATTACAATTATATTTAATCATGAAATTATTCCTCATTATTTTTTTCCCATTAATTAGTCTAGCCATTGACTTGTTCTTTTCCAAAAAGTATTGTGACAAAAGAAATTGGAAGACAGTACGAAATGATGATTTCATTAGCTAAATGGCAAAGTCTTTTTATATTTAATTTTTAAATTTATATAATAATAATAGTAATAATAAATTGTATCAATGACAAAATTTAATAAATGTACTTGATAAGTAGCTAAGAGCAAAGTTCCTGAAAATGATTGGTGTGGGATTGGCTTTTCCTTTTAACTTTGTATCCCATTTTTCATATTAGGTTTTTAGTACAAATAATAATAGGTGAGGAGATAACGTTGGCAATTGCCATTTGCCGAAAGCCTTCACATTTTTCACTTGTTGTTTTTTTAGTTTTTACCTCCGTTCATTTGTCATTCTCATATTTTTTTTCTTTTAACCTCAGCCATCCTTTATTATCTTTACCAACTTTTGCTGTCATTTCTGCTCTTTTTATTATTTAATTTTATATAAAATTTAAAAAAATAAGATGTTAGAAGTTAAACAAATACTTCTTATGATTTTCCTCTATCATAATTAACAATCCGTTTGATTCTCTAAGTTTTTTTTAAAACAATGAATTTTAATATAAATCAAGCATCAATATTAACAATAAAAAAAAATTGAAAACATACTTTAATATGGACTGAAAAGTTTGAATAAGCAAATGAACAATATAATTTGCAAATCTTCTAATAAAGTTAACTCTAATCTCAAATAATCCAAACATAAAATTCAATTTCTGTTAAATTTCATAAGTCATAATAATTAAGTAATAATTCCAATAAAATAGGATATATTGGGCTTATAATAAGTTAAGTTGTATTATACAAAATAATCTAGGTTAAATTACTTTTGTTATTGTAAGTGTTGGACCCTTATATGAACCCACGAGAAGAGTTGAATTGGGTTATAAAAAATTATTGGTTAACTTAAATTTGATTTTGAAAAATTTTGAATGAAACAAATATAAGTGAAAATTGATTTGAAAGAATAAAAAATAAAAAACTAAATTAGAGTTTTAGAGAAAAATGAAATTTGGATGTAGAAGACTGAAATTTTTGATAAACTAAATAAATCAAGTAACAATATGTTAAAAAAAATTGCAATAGCAAGGTAAATGGTTAAAACAGTAGCAGTCAAGCATTAAACTAACAATCAATTAAGCCAAAATCAAGATTTTAGCACAGAAAATATTAATATTAAGCAAAACAAAAGTATAACAGAATTTAAAATGTATTAACAACTTAAACAAATATTTTAATAATCATAAGTTATATATCAAATCAATTTTTTACGAGCATTGTAGAAAAATAAAGAGTTTTAGAGAGAGAAAAATTCAACACTGAAATTTATATCGGTTCGCCCTCCAATGCCTATATTCACTATTCAAGGTTCTACCTTTAGAGTCTCTCCACTGTGTAACTCTTTTCAATTAGCAAGAGTCAAAGCCAAAATAATACAGTTCTATAGGATTTTCTACGCAACCCATAGACTATATGTAGATTTTCCTAAATAATCTTGCAAATTTTATCTCAAGTATTTTTTCCTAATATTCACAAGCTCTTAATAGGTGCTTGTCAATCCTTACTGAAAAAAAAAATCTCAATTCACTCAAGATTACAAAGAAACCTAAGTTAGAGAAAGAAGTAATAACTATGAATAAACAAAGGTATTTTTTTTTGTTACTTTTTCAAAATTGATTTTCTCCCTTTTTGTTCTCTGCTGCTCAACACCAGGCCCGGCTCTCAAGGAGAGCACCCTGAGCGGTTGCTCAGGGCCCCTCAAAGTCAAATCCATGTCAAAAAATTTTTGAACTGCAGAATGCAGCCATTACGCTTGTACAGCATGGTAAAATATGCTGCGATAGCTCGAGGGGATGCTGAGATTTTTATGAAGTTTGCAAGGGCTGGGTACAAGGAGAAAATTTGGGATCATGCTGCTGGTGTTGTTATCATACAAGAGGCGGGTGGTGTGGTTACTGATGCTGGAGGATGTCCATTAAACTTCTCAAAAGGTAAGTACTTGGTCGGTCTTGATCGAGGTATAATTGCTTGTGCTGGGGCTAAATTACACGACAAGATTATTAAAGCTGTTGATGCTAGCTGGAACTCCTCTAGTCTGTAAGGTTTTCGCTGTTCAACATCAATAAAAGTAAACAAGTTTGTCACAAGGTAGAAGAGTAAGAATCATTCTGCATTTTTTTTTATTTTTGTTTATAGAGCAGCAGCAGCAGCAAGGCTTGTGGGTCTTCGAACTTTCAATTTATATATACAAAAAAAAAATAAACTCTCTTTTGTAAAGTCTAAAAGTTATGCGGCTGAAATAATGCAGAAGCAATTTGCAATTACCTCTGAACCATTCACGTAATTATTCATTTTTAATTTATTTTTTAGGGGCTTATATTTTAATTTTTGCTCGGGGGCCCTAATATATTCAAGACGGCCCTGCTCAACACCCTTTTGATAGACAAGAAGAAGGGTTTTTATCCATAGAAAACCTAAAAGTATATCTCAGAAAAAAAAAAGACACAAAAGGGAGTAAATTTTCTTTAGCAAATAAAGAAATAAGAAATTGATTTTTAGAAAAGATTTTTGAATGTTATGAATAGATTTTTGCAGTGAATAAACCTTTCTTTTTTTTTTTTTGTGAGAGTTTTCAGAATAAATATATAAATGGATTTTTAAAAAGTAGATGAGGTTTTTAAAAATTAACCAAAATAATAAAAAAATCTGTTAAAAATTTTGATTGGGCAAGTGGAAACTACAGAATGAAAAGAAATATAAAGCTTTTAAAAAATATATGCAGAATTTCTAAATCAGATGCAGAATTTTCAAAAAAAAAAAAGAGCAGAACTTTATTGAAAAAAAAATCATAACATTACATGGCTTCTCTCTATCCTTATAAAAAAAAATCTAATACAAAATCTTGTGATATTCAATCAACTTTTTTTTTTAATCCAACTTGTTGTCTTTTCATATTTGTTACACGAGCTAGAGCTGCATACTTAACCAATAATTATAGATATAGAATAGCAACAATCAAGTTATATATTCATCATCAAACTTAATGAAATCAATGGATATGAAACTTTAAGCCAATAGTAAACCCATTATATTTTTTTTGTAATCTTTGAATATTATATGTATTATGTATGCAATGTATAATTTGGTAACAATCAATAGATAACAAATAAAATTACTCATATTTTAAAATATTATTTATATTAAATTTGTAAAATATTTAAATTAAATTAAAATTCATGTTTAACTCAAAAATATTAAATTGGGATTTGCTAGAATATTAGGTTATTTTTTTATTTCGCATATTAGGTTATTTATATTACATAAAGTAGTTTAATCATCAAAACATAGCCCAAATGCTTCAACATAATTAAGTGAAAGAGAATATGACAGAAGAAATTGTAGATTTTAACTAATTAATTGTGATTAGTTCAGTTGATAAATTATTAAATTTAAACTAATTTTCTGGTATGGTTGAGATTATAAAAAAAGGAAAAAGAAAAAGAAGATGCAACAATGAAGTCAATAAGTTGACATTAAATTTTAGAAATATCATATAGTCATGGAGTTTTGATAAAATATATAAATTGAAAAACATGGATAGAAACTGGCGGCTTTCATTATTTCAGTTAATTAGTCTCATTATTTTCAATGGCCCGTGATTTCAGTAATCAAATTATCATTTCACAGTAACCAACCATATGCTATCAACATTATTATAATTTTTGGATAAAAAAACATTATTATCAAACAAAATTCTGTCATAAAATAAAAATAGAAATTGAATTTAAAAATTATTTAAAAAAAAAACTCTCTCTAAACACACATATATATTAATACTTTTAGAAATTAAATTTATATAAATGATCTTATCAATTTTTTAACGTCATTATAATTTTAATTAAAATTTATAAGAATCAATCTATTTAATTTTTTATTATTATTTTTGATTGACTTATATATAATAAATTAAATGAAAATATAATCAAAATCCATGTAAAATGTGAATTCACTTTTAAATATTGTTAATTAATATCTTAAACCAATATTGAAGAGAAAAATCTACTTATAAATGAATATTAATATTTGAATTCTCATAAATGTTATTATCCTAATACTGACAACAGCTAATGATTATTGTAGGAATATATTTGGAAAAGAAAAATTATGATAGCAATTAACTAAGCTAGCTTAATTAATTAATTAATCTCCCAATTAGTAACAAGTGTGTGAGGAGAAATAAGTGGCCTTAATATTAAATATAATTAATTAACTATGGTTGCAGGGGTACTTTATTTCTAAGACAAAAATGATTAGGAGACATGCTATTCTTTTTTTAAAGAAAAGTTTACTGCTAAAATGATGAAACATTGGACACTATGGCTGAGATTATGGACCATAATTAATTTATTTAAAGTAAATAAACACATCTTTCTGTGGAGTTATGATTGTTGAGGAAGAGCAAAGATGACGTTTTATATATAAATCAGATTAATTTGTTCCCCAACATATATTTTAATTACTTATTCTTTGGCTTGGATTGTCAAGATAATATAATCATATATGGACTAAATATAAAATATTGAATGAATTTATAAATAATTAGACTCTATAATCTTAATAGGTAACTTTTGATATTGGTTATCCTAAGAGTTTATAAGCTTTAAATATTTCTATATGGTATTATCATAATTTGGATTGTTATTTATTTTTCAATTTTTGCTATATTTCGAGATTAATATGATTTCAATTATTATCCTATAGTGAATTTCATTCGCCTAACGATGGACTTTTAAATTTTTTGCATGATATAAGAAGTCTCTAAGATTGTAATTTTTTTTATTCAGTCTATATCATAAAGGATTTTTGACAAAAATACTAGAAAAAATAAAAAAAATTTAAATTTACTAAAATTTTAAAATATGTTTAACTTGTATAAAAATTTATGATTAGTTTACTAATTTACTAGACTTACATATTTTATTATAGGTTTATTATAAATTTATTATCTATATGATAATTTTTGTAAGTTTATTAATGTAACAGCCCGTGCTCGGCCCTCGAGCTATTATAATTATATATTTATTTTGAGTTTATTATATATTTTTATAAAATAACTGAGATATTCCTAGTAAAAATATAAAAAAAAATTTATAAAAAATGATGGAGGGTGTAATTTTCTTTATTATAAATTTACAAGTATCAACTGAGCTTATAAAAAAATTATCTTAACCTAATTGCCACTTAAAAAAGAGACTGTTAAGTATAATATAATCTTACATGTATTAAGTATAAAATATTAAATTGAGCTCTTTAATTTCAATAACTAGCTTTTCTAAGAGTGTATAACCTTTTAAAATTTTAGACTCTTAATTGTTTATAACCTATAAAAGATTTTGCCCTACTCAACCAGTTAATCATCAATCTTTTTTATCTATATTATGTTTGTATATTTTTGTTTTTATATTTAATTAATTTGCAAATATCATTTTAAAAACTTATTTATTAAAATCACTTTTATATTATTTTTTATCCATAAAAATAACTCTAATTCTCATTGTTCCTATTTGTATTACATAACATTGGTTATGTGTTCCAATATGAGATAGTTTACGTATCTATTAATTTTAAATTCATTTTTCTATACTTTGCTTGTTTTATTTATATACTTGATAATTATTTCTAAGATATTAGTTTACAAAATTAAATTTTTATTAATAAAATAAAAAAAATTTATTTAATCAAATGAGTTAATACTTTGATTATTACTATGACTGAGCCAAAGAACTTGATTTCAAAAAACAAATCATAATTTTCATTTGCCTTTTATATATATAAATATATATACGAAAAAAAAATCTATTAAGGATAATGTGGACATGGACGAAGACCTATTATTATAATACCATTCTACACCATGAAAAATAAAATCAAAGACTATGATATAAAAGTAAATTATACATTAGGGCCTACCACCGAAGACTCAAGCTAGCAAAGCAATATCACAAATTATTGAGAGAAAATTAAAAAAAAGAAAAAAAAACACATGATGGTGCTTAGCTTTAGAGAACACCTTTGTATTGGTTATGCTACTCATAAAGTCATATAAATCCACTCCATGCATCAATCTAAAGATTCATCATATTCAATAAGCATTGATTAATATTAGTATTAATATTAATTGGGGACTATAATGATAAGAGGATCTTAAACAATAATATGAGTAAAGATTTAAATGCAAGATTCTTGAAGCAAATTAAGAGTATCCAATGGTATGCCGAGCGTTGAGACATAATTTAAAGATAAGTATATCTCCTCTGAATAGATTGGGTTCTATTTTTTCTCTTCAATTTTCCACCAAGATAGGAAAATATGATTAAATAACTAATTTTCTGCCAATGATAAACCCCTCATCAAGATAGGAAAAAAATTACCAAATTTAATTGGAATTTTTTAAAAAATATTCTAAAAAATAAAATTTTTTAAAAATACTCACTTTTCCTTTTAAATTTTAAAAATATATATTTTTTCAACTTTTAATTTTAAAAATATTCTTTTTCAGAGGTATATTTTTGATATATATTTGATATACTAAGGATATACTTAATTTTAAAAAAATATATATTAAGGATATATTTGATATATCAAAAATATATAAAAAATATTAAATATTTTAAAAAATAAAAAATAAAAAGTATGCTAGGCAGTGTAATTTTTTCAGTTTAATTAATTTGAAAAAATAAAATTCTCTATCATATTTTTTAAAATTTTTATTTTTTTATCAGAAGTATTTTAGTCATCTTATTATAAATTCATGATAATTTCATTATAAACTGTGTAAAATTTATAAACTCATTATAAACTCTTTGTAAACTCTTTGTAAACTAATAAAAATCTGGTATTTTGATAAATATTTTATAAATTTTAGTATTTTAATAAATATTTTATAAATATGATAAATTTAAAATTATTTTTAATATTTTTATCAAAAGACCAGTGAAAAAAGAAAGGCTGAGTTACTTCTTTTGCTGGATCCAAAAGGAAGTCCACAACACAATATACGCGAAGTTTATGGGCTTGTCATTATAAATAGTTATACTCATTTTTACACTGACAATTAAAAGAATAATAAATAGTTAGTATTTTTTTTTTCAATTTATAATTTTTTTACTCAAAACTAATTTTGGAAAAAGATATTTCTTTTAAACATATAAAAAATAAAATTCTAAAAATTTATTATTTATTAACTTCCAAATTTATTTCCCTAGAATTTTGGCCAAAATATTACCATGGTACGCTATCCTAAACCATAGTGTTATATATTCTGTTATATTTTATTTTTGCTTTAATTGATGGGTATTTTTGGATCAACCTGCGCAATTTAAATTTTTCTTTGCGTCTAAGAACATAATTTTCGCATTTAACCTATGTAAGAATATAATTTTCTACATGATCAATTAATCTAGAAAGAAACACAATATTGCTGATAGAGTTGGTAATGATCGGCTATGTTTGGTGAGCATGGAAAAAGTTGGGCTCCTTTCCATTATCTTAGACACATATAAATATAAGTTGGAGCCCACTTTGTCCCATCCAATTCCTAGTGGAAGAAAAGGTCATTCCTTATTAATATTATTAAGTATGCGGCAAATTTGATTTCATTAGTGATCTTGCACATGCAAATCTGCTGCTGTTGAAGTTATTATTGGAACATGAAGAAGAAGAAGAAGATATATAAAAACGAGATTAATTAACAAAAACATAATTTTACTGCATGAAAAGAGTTTATATTAATATTATTAGACCTGAACTGTTATATTAATTATTAGGTTCATTGAAAATCTGTAAGTTTGGAGTGATAATGTTCTCCTTCATACGTTATAATTAACATAGTGGGATCTTGGAAACATCTTTCCACATGCTTTCTTGCAGGGCATCTCCTCATGCTGCTACATTTGTAATAGCTCCTTACAGAAAAAAAATAATATATATTTATGTAAGGAAAATTGCTCTTTAATCAAATTATTTTTTATTTAATAAGAGAATAAATAATTAAGAGATCAAAGACAGACATACCTAGGATAAGGTGATCCTTTTATGGGCCTCTGTCCATATTTTCTCCAAGTGTATTCATCAGGTGGTACATCAGCCAATTTGCCACTTAAAGCTGGTACTAAAATTATTTTCTTGATTCTCAGTTTCCCGTAAATTCTGATTAATTAACAAATTAAAAAGAAACATGATCAAAGCAACAAACCCGCTACGAGCACATGTCTTTGCTTCAAGGTGGAATAAATTCCAGAATTCTGAAATCGTCTTAATTTCAGAATAAATTTTGTGTAGCTACATTTACCGGACTATGTAAATCAAATTCTGAAAATGCAAATTGCTAAAAAGTTTTGAAAGTTGTAATCTCGCAGTGCCAGGAATTAATGAGGATTTACTTCTCTGTGAATAGTGACATATGTTGTAACTTTATAAGAACAGAAAAAATGAATTCAAAGAGAACATATTTTATTAATATGAAAGATGAGTTGCAGAGACTCTTATACATTTAATTCATTCAAAAGAACTACATTTATAGCACTTGAGATCAACAAAAATCCCAAGATACTAGCAAATATCTAAACAAATATCCTATCAAATAACTAAGATGATATGCAAATAAGATATGATATGATTTCTAAAATATAAAGTTGACTAAGTAATAAATAAAATCTGCTGTAGATAAAGCACATAAACCCAACATCCCTCCTTGCTTTAAATACTGCAGATTTTTATTGTCTGGAATATAGCATTTAAAAAATTCTTGCATCTTTCTCAATCATGGACAACATCTTCACACATCCGGATAGAGGTATTCTTGATTGGTATACTTCAAAAAAATTTTTTTTTCTTCTCAATCACGGACACTGTGATATCCTTGATTGGTATTTAATTTTTTTTTTCTCTCTCAATCATGAACCACGCCTTTATTCATCGTGATGTTCTTGATTGGTATAACTGTTATCAATAATTTAATTCATTGGTAAGAAATGTAGCCACAAAGAGAAGTTCTTCTTAAAAAAGAAATTCTTCTTCATTCTTTTGTTCAACTATTTGCCCCATCTCTTCTTGTTTTTTAATTCTGCAAACCTTTTCTATGTGGCCAAGTTGGCTACATTTTCTGCATCTAACATCAGGTCTGAACCAACATCTGTTTTGAGGATGGTTCGTCTTTTTGCAATGTGAACATTTAGGGTAGTCACCATCAACTTTGTCAGTTACATTGTTTTTGTTGCTTTTGCCTCCTGATTTCAACTGCAATTTGGCTAAAAGGGCTCCTTCAACGAATTCCTCTTTCATTTCCTCTTTCATCATAGAGATTCGTTGTTTTTGTGCATACAACTTACTGGTAAGCTCCGCAATGGACAATGTTTTCAAGTCACAAGATTCCTCAATTGCTGAAACCTTAGACTCGAATCTGGCAGGTAAGCTTACTAACATTTTCTCTACTACCTTAGAATCTCTGAAATCTTCACCATATAAACGAATTTGATTCACAAGCTGCATGAGTCTTGATGAGTACTCCTTTATAGTCTCCTTATCTTTCATTTAATCATTTCAAACTCTCTTTTGAGTGTTAACAATCTTACAGATTTTAACCTCTCATTACCTTCGAATTCTTCTTTCAATTTGTCCCAAGCTTCTTTTGCTGTCTCACAAGTCATAATTTTTGCAAAGATAGCATCAAATACAGCTGCATGAATGGAAGTAAGAGCTTTGAGCTTCTTGGATATCTCTTCGCTATGCTGTTTGATTTGTGTCAAAGTTGGATTTGGCCCCAATGGCGGAGGATCACAACCAATTTCTGTTGCTTCCCATAAATCATAGGCTTTAAGATGGGCTTTCATTTTAATTGCCCAGAATTGGTAATTTTCTCCTGAGAAAATAGGGGGATTAGGAGCAGAGAAATGAGATGAGACCATTAAGAAATAACTTGGGTAATATAACTCACAGTCCCATAAGAAAAAAGCTCTGATACCACTGTTGTAACTTTATAAAAACAGGAAAAATGAATTCAAAAAGAACATATTTTATTAATATGAAAGATAAGTTGCAGAGACTCTCATACATTTAATTCATTCAAAAGAACTACATTTATAGCACTTGAGATCAACAAAAATCCCAAGATACTAGCAAATATCTAAACAAATATCCTATCAAATAACTAAGATGATATGCAAATAATATATGATATGATTCCTAAAATATGAAGTTGACTAAGTAATAAATAAAATCTGCTGTAGATAAAGCACGTAAACCCAACAACATCCACCAGTTGAAACTAGGCACTTTCTTCCTGCCTCTTCAATCTTGATCCCGTTCTTGTCCTTGGAAAAGATTCGAAGATGAACAATGAACTAATGGCTTGTGGCCGTAAAAGATCAAACTTTTGGTAGTGGGGATCAATGAATTGGTTGATTGATGAATATTTTGAAGAGGGTATACGTGTTTGATTGTATGGGATTGTTGAGCAGTGAAATTGAACACTGAATTAGGACTATTTTCCATGAATACAAGTGGGTTTATGCCATGGCAAAGTGGCAAAGGACCTTTCTTGATCCTTTTAGGACCTGAATTTGTTGATCCATCAAGATGAGTGAGTAGATTTTTGAATTCATTTATTGCACATTGAGCAATTAAGCTCACTTCTTGAGCGCTTCTCTTTTGATATTTATGATCAGAAATAAAACTGAGTAGATTATGAGCTTGCCTGAAACTCCTTTTTGCAGCTTCATTAACTTTGAAATCCCATCTTGGGTTCATTGAAACACACAATCTTGAATCTCGTTTCTTAGATAGTACTATGTAACTATATATTAAGACATTTGATGGCGGCCAAAAGCTGAGTCAGAAGCAATTAGGTACTGACAAAATCTAACAAGATTTACATGTAATCAATGGCAGCTTGGATTAAAATGGAGCAGAAGAAATAAAGGTCCATTACGGGCAAGACAAGTGTAACATTTTTTAATTGATAAATATAACTGATAATGTTTAGCTCAAGACGTATTAATCTCTAGAACAATGCCACAAGTGCATATATATATATATAGCTGACACAAAAATATTCAAAGATTTAGGTAAAAGAGTTTTGGCTGCATGTGGGCATGATCTCCACTTGCCCATGAATCTAATCCACTATAACAAGCCAACCAACAATATTTGGATTTCAAGCAGTTTCTTTCACTCAAGAACTTGGACCATTAGCATTTATACTTTTCAGATTCATGGCTGAGGCATGCTTATTCCTAAAGGGTGGCTTTTAGTGGCTTTGCCTCCACTCTTCCCATTATTGCTTTTTATTTATTTCCCCTGTACTTATCACACTAAAGAGAACATATTTGTCATGGTCTTACATATCTAGAACTATAGTAATATTTGTTAAAGACACTTGGGATCAAAAAGATAGATCAGATTTTAAGTTAGGGATCATTTTTGAGCTTTGATTGTCAGAATTTGAGAATGGTTTTAGAAAAGAATTTTATATCTAACACAACATTCATTCATATACCTTTCCAGGTAAAAAGATGTTGCTTTGCTAAGATGGACCAGATGAAGTCTTAAATTAAGATGTTCTATAAGAGTATGAACACCCTGGTTCATGCTGCTATAAAACAGACATAAATTTATGTGGTATACATATATAATGACACAAGAGACTAACTGTATAGCTAAACCAATTCTTGCAGTAAGCTCAAAACAGAGAAACAGAGGTTTTTCTGAAAGCTAGAAAAATTTGTATGTTAAAGTTTGTAAATTTGTCTTTAAAAAACGATTCTAGAAAAGTTTCCAAATATCAGAAAGTTTCTTAAGAGAGTAAAACACTAAAATACAATGCATTGGTGAAGCTGTTTCCATGGCAGATATCATTGAGAAGAATCCACTGATCCTCTATAAACCATTAGCTAAAAATATGTAAAATTATTACAGATACATAATTGATGTATACAGATACATAATTAATGTTCTTAACATCAATTGCCAATCACTCAAGGCAAAAGAGTACAGGATAAATAAATAAATTTGAAAAAAAATAAGTAGTACATCATAGACATTATATTCATGATAATCTTGTTTGCATCAGTTAAAATTAAAAAGCAATACACCATAAAAATGGGAGACTTTTTTTTTCCTCCCTCTGCCTTGATACCCCAGGTAAGTAAACAAAATTGTAAAATGGCCATTCGACCAATCCCCCCCTAAAAATAAGAGGTGGTATGGAAGAAGGGATAGGAAGTTGACAAGAGAGATCGTTCTAGCAAGAATGAGAAACAAGAAATGAAGATCAGTGATCTTTCTGAAAGTAATTGATTCTAATATCTAAAAGATGGGGCATGACACCAAATAATATTTGCAATGATGGTATACAGAAGCAGAATGGAGTTACGTTCAGTTATAATGCTGATTATCAACTTCTAATTGAGCTTTCATGAAAAATATTTTCTACCAGCATAACTAACTCTTGACCGTCTACTTCTCACTGGTGCAGCCCAGTTCTCAACCCGAGCAGCCATTTTGGCTCTGAATTTACGGTACTCGCGGGATCTTAAGACTCCCTCCATAATGTTTATATCTTCAAGAATTTCGTGTCTAGAAAGAGATGCCAGACTAGGTAGTATCTCCTTCTGGAAATCTTTCATTCTCCTCCCCCGTCTATACTTAAATCCAAGATCTTTTGTCTCCATGTCATTCACTTCAAATGGCTTTGATGAAACTGAATTGTCATCCTGATTGCTTTCTGTTAGGTTTAAAGCCATTAACTCGAAAGAATCGCAAGAACTTAGTGGTTCCTTTCTCTTCCCATTTTCCATCTCCTTTGATCCCACTTTTGAATGAGAATTTTGATCACAAGCTGAACGCTCTGAGGATATCTGAATGAGCAATTCAGCTGCTTGTTGAATCAAAGCATCTACTTTAGCTGACTCTTCTTTCTTGCTATAGCAGCCATTTTTCACATCACTACTTTCAGAAGCTTTTTGGTGATGCTCACCAGTTATCATGCCAACAACCTGAGATTGCAAGTAGCTTTTAAAACACTGATTCAGAGCGTCTGATGCAATGTCGGAATGCTTTGTCTTTGCACTGCTTGAATCATTATCAGAGGTGCAGTAAGATTTGCATGAAGCAGGAGACTTGTTGTCATGTCCATTTTGAGTTGTCTTTGGACTTTGATTGGTACACGGAGAAAGAGCATTCTCTACGTCACTCTTCTTACTGCTAACTTCTCTAGCAAGTTTTGACTTCAGCTCAAAACTATCATTCTTGTGATCTCCACCGCTGCAGCAACCAAGATATACAGAAATGCCTACTGGAGGCCTAAGCATAGATTCTGAATCTACAAGGTAAGATGCACCACTAATTATTTCAGTATTTCTGGTACACAAGTCTGTGCTCTTAATTTTTTGGTTCAAATCTATAAGACCAAGATGTACAACATCATTATCCTGATTAAGCATCTCCGGAACTTCATTTAAGCATTCATTGACTTTTCCCTGAAATGTGGTTGGACAAGTTCCATCCTGCATGCTGCCAGTAAGGACATGAAAACCACCTTCTGAGCTTGTTGTTGAAGGATAGGCAAGCATATGATCCTCTGAGCAACAAGAAGAGTCATCTAGATGAAGCTTGTTAAGATCCAAATGCCCTCCTTGACATGGAGTGAACTGTTGCAATTTAGTGGAGAGATCATCAGATGGGACATCATCATGGCATTCTCTAATTCCTGTTCAAGGGACCACCGCAAAAACGTGCTAAATAATTAAGCTAAGCATATGCTTAAATTTTAAAAGATTAAATCGAAAAGCACAAATTCATACCATAAAACTCTAAATAGTTGTGTTTGGATATTGAAAGATACCTTCACTGGAAAAGGTGTGCTCTTGAAGAGAGCTACTTTCTGCAATCTCATGACATAGATCTTTCTTCGCACTGATTGAAATGATTGCGCCAGAGAAAGCAGAGGTTTGAGACTCATGCTTGCCTTTAGAATGAACTTCCAGACAAGCATGGCCAAGGGAAGGTGTGCATTTCGCCTATCCACCTGGTATCTTTTCCACAAATTCTTCCAAATCAATCACATTTTGAGAACAGGAATAAGTTTTCTTAGTGAAACAAGTTCGAGTTATTCTATTATCCCCTCCAATGCTAAGGGAAAGGTTCAAGTCCTTTGTGTTTGGAGAGTTACCACCATAAATAGGAAGCTCAAAGTCTGCAGGACCTTCCAAACAATTTTGAACATTCCCATTCATTGGAATATCCTTCTCAACGCTGTTAATGAATGCATCAGCAGAAAGTTGAAGATCAAGAGGCCCACGTTGAAGCTTATGATATGCACTTCGGCTATCCTTTAATAAATATTGGCTTATGAAAGGTGTTGAACCCACCTAAAAGACAAGCTTAACAAATTAAAACTACATAATGTACAACTCCATTCTCACGTCTTTCTGTTTCTCTTAGGAGTTAAGTTTTTTTTGGTACTTAATGTTAATAATTTGTTAACATTATTAAAGTCCAGTATGTCTGTCTCATTTTAAATATCTGGTGGTAATTTGTTTAAATAAGAGTTATATCCCTTTTATTAGTTTTCTAAAATGAGAGAGATCTTCATTTTTTGTTTGAACTTGAAGAGAGATCTTCATGTTGATATAAAATATTACAGTCATCACATCTCTCTGTTTCTCACACACATATAGAAAAATCAAAACTCAAAATATATTTACAAATGCGATAGAACGACATAAATATACCAACAATCTCATAATTCTAATATAAATGAGATTCGAATTTTTAGTTTTTTTTTTCTTGTACTCACAGTCACTTAATATTTTTTTTAACAAGAATTCACCCATTTATGAAGGTTTCTTTTATGGTAACAAGTTAGATTTAACATTTGCATAAACATATATATTTTTTAATAAATTTTACTTATTAATGTTTAACTAACAATATAAGCTGTGAGGCATATAGCTGAATAATTCTATTTTTTTAAAAAAAAAATAAAACCTTTTAATATTAAATTTTGAGATAATTGTTATATTAAGAAATAAATCCCATGTTAGATAATGATAAAACATATAAAGAATTTGTGATTGGGTATTTTACTTATCATAAGTTAATTGATATTATATAATTAAGTTTAACATTTGTCCATTTATGGGAATATATATATATATATATAAGAATTTAATATGATACTAACATTTTATATCTAAAGAAATTAAATATTGAGTTGTATTTTTAAGCTCTATTATTAATGTCAAGCCACAGTTAGATACGCACATGCTCATATCTTATTAAACTAATATATTAATGATTAAATTCATCAACTTCTATTATATTAATCATATACAAAGTTGGAATGTTATATACAAAAATTGGGATTATATCAGAGTAGCAAAAGTTTTAAATTAACAATTACATTAAATATTACAAAAAATATCATTTCATAGAATAAATTAATGAGGATCAAATATCTCTTAGGAATATAGTTTTAATGCATAGATCAAATTAGTATTATGAATTAAAGTTAAAGTATGTAAAATAAAATTAGTAAAGTAAACAATTAGCGTATATATTATATATATAGCATTTGGTTTAGTAGAGGAAATTAAGAGTGAATCAAAGGAAGAGATGATATAAGTGGTTAAAGAAGAAAAAAGAAGTTGCTTGTTGGATGGATCAAATGCTAAACAGGTTGTCCACACTTAATGCCATGTCTGAACCGCCTCACTCATTTGATTGGCTATCAATTCTTACACCCGAATTTTGTTGTTTTAATGTTTTTTTTTATATGTCGTGATTTATAAATGTCCCTTTTCGTGTGGCAACTACTCTGTTTTTTGTTTGGGCAGCCAACTCCACGGCTTAATGGGCTTTTACTTTTTATTTTTAACTGTTTGTTAGGATCTCACCGGTCAAGACATGAGACTTGAGAATCCCATACATTGAAAATATTTCAATGTACATTTGCATAGACTTTGAGCTTTTTGAGTTAACTTTTATGGTGTAGTTTTCTTAAGATTCATAATAGTTATTATAAAAGCAGTTTACGCACTGATGAACGCGAACAATATGAAATTAAAGGAGTACTTTGAGAGTGTTTCTCAGAACCGGAGCTTTTCAGCTTATTGTGAATAAGTGATTTTTAGATTATAATCAGATTAAAAATAAGCAGTTAAATGTTTCTGTAAATTAGTTAATAATCAGCTGATAATCAGTTTATAATCAGTTAAGTGTTTCTGTAAAATCAGATTATAATCAGTTTTTAATTGCATAAACTGTCAAAATGACTAAACTGTCTCTGAGTTTATTTATTGTATAAAAAATTTTTTTTAAATGTCAATTCAAAATTTATTTTGCAATAATAATAATAATATTTATTTAATAATAATAATAATAATAATAATAATAATAATATTGGTGCTATCAATAAATTATACATATAAAAAACTACTGCCTTAAGAGAAAAGAAAAAACGTAAAAGAATTTTGATGGGAACTAAAGTGTATAGGGTGGGCAAATTTGAAATATTGAAGATTAAGTAGGGATAGTATGATCTTTTCCTTGATCAAAACTGCTTAAAAAATAAGTGCTTAAAAAAAGTAGCAAAACCCAAATTTTAAAAAACTGATTAAAATCATATTATAATCTACTATTTAAGTTTTCAGAAACACTTAAATAAACAACTTATAATCTAAAAACGCTTATAATCAGTTTTGACCAGCTTTTAAGTTTTGAGAAACACACTCTTTATATAACAAATTAAAATTAATGATAATCTCGATAAAAAAAATATATGTCAAATTAAAATTTTATCAGACTTATAGGACTTGAGAATCCTCTGAAGTATGAGATTTTAATAAAAATTATATATATATATTGGACTCTTCGATCGCTTAAGCTAATTTTAAAGGTGTAATTATCTAAAAACATGCATAACGATTAACTACTTTATTATAATTATATATTTACATAATTATAAAAGTTTGTGTGATTTGAGTAATGTGTATAACCTTAATTTTTTATTTTTAATATTAATATAAATTAGTAAATAAGTAAATTGTTAATCAATACCAAGAGGTATGGAAATTCAAATATTTAAAATTCATTCTCTTTTTAAATGTTATGGTGTGGATTTTTTTTCTATTCATTGCTTGCAAAGGTTAAATTTAGAATATTTATTTAGATATATGTGCTTCGTAATGAATCATGCTATTCATTGCACTAGTTTAAATAAAATAATTAGAATTGGTTGGTGGAGATAAAAATGGTAAAACTTATTATCACTTGCTGTCTTAATAATTTAGTGAAATATAACTTTTCTTAACACACTAATTAAACTATGAGTTTTCTTAAGGAGTGGTTAAGTTATTAATCAAGTATTTTTTACATATCTAAATATAATTTAATTGTAAGCATAAATACATATGAGATATCTTCTCAAATACTAAACAGAACACAAGTATTTTAAATAAAATTAATTAAATTAAATTTTAAAAATAGGTTAGATGAGTAAACATTGAGAATTTTGTTAGAATTAGGTACATAATATATAATATATATCATATATTACATTAATATATATTATATTAATATATAATATATTATTAATATATAATATATCATATATTATATAATTAAAGAATCTCTGCTGGGATGGAGACGAGATAAATCTGTCTCCATTTGAAGGGTAGGGATTCCCACAAAAATTTTCCGCCAAAATAGTAATGAGGATAAAAAATGCTTTCTTGCCCCGCCTCGCCCCATTGTCATCCCTTATTTGAGACTACCTACCGACCTTTCTGAGTTTGGGACAATGACTTCTCTTTCTATCTTGTTTCCTTGCAATTTTTCTAAGATACTTTCTTGAAAATTTTCTCCTATGTAAAACTCAATGCATTAATAAAATGTTAAGAATTATTTTTTGAACGTAACAAAATAATATTAAACAATATTTTGATAAAAGAACAGCAAACAATTTTTTTAAAAAATTTTTGGTGAGCTAAGAGAATATAATATAATTCTTGACTTTTTATATTTTATTATATATTAAAAGATTGACATTTTATTCTTATTCTAGTATCTACTAACAAAAAAAATATATTCTAATATATTTTATTAATACTAGTAGAATAATATAGTAATTATTTTTAAATGATTTTTACTAGTTCCAGCCTTTTGAGTTAATAATACTAGTAGAATAATGGGCAATAAAAATGTAGAAAACAAGGACAAGGACAATTTGTATTATTATCCATTATAGAAAAACCTGATGAACTTATAGGAAATGACTTTGACATTGTAAAAAAGAATTGTAATTAAAATATCAAAGATTATAATTTCTAATCAATATTTCTGTTCATTAAAAAAAGAATTATTAATGTTTGAACTTCTAAATGGTAGCAATTAATTAATTAATTTGTATTTAACAAAGTACCCTTTGCAATGTAAAAATGGTATCATCAGAAGACCAGACATCCATCCTCAATTCTTCATAGCAGCAACTTTCTATCTGCATTAATTTAATCACTGAATTTATTTTGCTCTTTTGAATTCAAAATTTCACTCTACGAACGAATTTCTTTAAAAAATCTGGAATTTTTACCATAGAATGAAGCCACAATTTATCACATCCATTCTGCTTTTGAAATGTTTCATGTCTGAAGCTGATCTTAAGGCTATACTATATATGGACCTGTTTGTCAACCCCCAACAATATCCCTTGCATTTGTTGAATTCCCAAACAAAATTATCACCTATCCAAACATTGCATGTGCAGTGTTTAATTAAACTCGAAACATATTACTGCTTTTCTTTAATTAAACTCGAAACTGTTTTCTTACATTTCTGTGAACTACTCTAAAATTGCACTGAGCCAAAATTCACTGTTTGTTCAATTACTAATTTAATTACATAATTACGCAATTATTCTTTTTTTTTTTTTAGTTTTCTGCTAAAAAACGTGGTTTTTGAAAGGATCAGGTGTACGATAATTGTGGCTATGTATTTGATTCCCTGGCCACGAACTCGTGCGTGAAAATAACATAATTATAAAATTAATAAAACCCAATCGAAGAAATGCACAATTGTAACATAAAATATTTAGGAACCTACACCTAGTACTTCTGCAATACGAGGTTCATTGTAATGGCCGCAGCAAACCACAACGGCACCATAAATTTCATTGCCATAATCGAAAACCTCATTATCAGTGTCTTCTTCTTTCTTTTTTCCAGACATTACTTTCCATTTATTTCCATTCTTCATAAATCCCACGCTGATTACTGTCTCAAACCTCACCATCTCTTCCATCCCAAGCTTTAGCCCAAATTCTTGCAAGTACATTAACACGTCACTATGTTCTGGAAACCTTATCGGATCTCTTGTTTTGTCGTTGGTTTTGGATGCAAATGGGAAATCTCTGAAACCCATTGCTTCTGTTGGGAGATTAGTGCGGAGGAAGCTGCAGACTTTCGAGTGGATTTTGGTTCGATTCGGATAGAAGCTTAGTGGGTCTGGTTCTGACGTTCGGTGGAGCCCCACGTGATGCGACTAAGCTGGTTGCGCCCGCTACTCGGCGGGAGGTGCCACTGGACGGAGGATCGATGTCAGCTGCAGAGATAATTTAGCAATTGTATTGCATTATTGTACAGTGAATGCAAAAGTAGGCAATTCTTGCTGGGGGTGTCAATCTAAAGTTCCACGTTGGAAAAGCCGAGAGACAATTGATTAGTATATAAACATTCATACCCACTCTATAATATGAGGTCTTTAGAAAATAATCCAAAAATAAAATCGTGCGGGCTTGGTCCAAAGCGAACAATATCATACTATGTGGAGTGGATGGTGTGGGTTTGGGGATTCAACAATTGGTATCAGGTGATCCGTCTTCAGTGTGTCTTGTGTCGAAAGTCTTCCTGATATTGTGGTGGTCAGACGGCGTGTCCCGTGGGTAAATAACGGCGGTACAAGATGATTAAGATTGATTGGTGTATAGATTATCGCTTAAGGGGAGGCAATGTGATGTGTTGTCCGTGATGTGTGATCCTTGGCTTGAGGGGAAGATTGTTGGGGTGTCAATCCAAAGTCCCACATTGGAAAAGCCAAGAGACAATTGAGTAGTATATAAGCATCCATACTCACTCCATAGTATGAGGCCTTGTGAAGAATAACCCAAGAATAAAATCGTGTGGGTTTGGTCCAAATCGAACAATATCATACTATGTGCAGTGGATGGTGGTGCGGGCTTGGAGGTCCAACAATTCTTTCCAATTAATTTTTTTTTTCTAAAAACAACAATTTGGAGGATAAATTAGTATTTTTTTAATTTAATTATATTTTTTAAAATTAAAAAAAATCATGAGTTTTATTTCTATTAAACTATTAAGTCCTGTTATCTAATTTTTATTTTTGTATTATATTTATATGAAATAATCAAAATATCCTCTTTATATATTAGTATTTTTTACTAGTTGAATTTTAATCAACACCTAATATTGTCCAATTTAATAATTAAAATTTAAGGATAAAATTTTTAATATAATTTTTTGTTGTTAATACATATGTTAGAGTATTTTAGTTATTTTCTATAAATTTAAATAATAAACTTGGATGGAATCACTAAAGAGTTCAATAGAATTAAAATTCAGAAATTATTTAATTAGTTTTTGAAAAGCAATGGATCATTTCATCAATTGAGTGAAATTACAAAGGATAGAAATAATAATTTTTCACGATATAAATAAAATAAATAAAATATTAATATTCATTACTGTGAGCAAAATGAACCTTTTATGTGGTGATGCAGATGTATCAGAAGAGTAAGTTCCTCAATCAAATATTCAAAATTTGACTTTTAATTGAAGTATTGTGTGAATTTTTTAAAGCATCATAAAAATAAATTAAATTTCCATACTCCATATTTACTTGAATTTTAAACCTGAAAATTGAATTAATTTATTTGGTATAAAAATTATGGATAGTGATTGTAATTAATTGAATGAGCTGGAGTATAAACAAAATTAAAATTAATTCACTGAAATTAAAATATGAATAATGAAGTGAAAATCTAAATTTGAAAATTAATGAAGTTATTTGAATTGATTGGTGGTCCTTTTTTTGGAAGTTAAACAGCTGCATCCTTTTAACCTTTAGAGGTAATCCATCATCCCATTAGCTTCACCATCTCCATTTTTTCCTTCATATTTAGTGATTCAATTATGATCATCATCATCTTTCATAATATGTAATATCTTAAAAAATATATAATAATAAAAATATTTAGTAATAAAAAAATAATAAATTAAGTTAAAAAAATAATTTAGTAATTAATTAAAATAAAATAAAATAAAATAATAATAATAATAAATAATTTAAATGTGCTCATATACTTGTTAGGTGGCAGAAAAAAAAATTTATTAAAATAAAAAGGAAACAGAAAAGGACAAGAAAAAAAAAGAGAAGGAAATTGGGAGAGAGAGAGAACAAAGTGATCGAAGAGAGAAAAATGAGGAAAAGCTGACAGTGTGAGTGTTTAGCCGATTTATCGTTAACCGTCGATCATCATGAAACATGCACTGAACTACTAAGAGTGTCGCTCGAAGACACATTGGCTGCCGCCGGAATAGCCATCAACGAACGTCGAAGCACTCTACAAGCTCCGGTTAATCGTACCGTCGGCGTGAACTTTCGGCCAGATTTTTAGCCGCTTTTCGACCACATTTTTCAACCATCCATATAAATATTTTTAAAACCCTCATTTCATAAACTTTAATTTGACACTTCATTCGCTATATTTATAAAGTATATTTTGAAATCTGATGAATAGTAAAATAAAAAAAATAAAAAATATATAATTAATTTAGAATGGTAATTATAATTATAATTATGAATTATAAATATTAAATAAAAATTTAATTAGTAAGTTACCGAATTAGATTAAAATTTTTATTACTATTTGGTTATTTATTGGAATTAATTATTTTATTATTTGATTTTAATAAATCAATTGCTAATTAAGAAAAAATATTTATAATTAATAAATAGTTACAATTAGAATAAAAAAATTAAAATAATAAAAAAATTAGATAATAAATATATGTATAAATGTGTATATAAATTATAATTTAATATTTAATATTTGAGTGATAAATATTTATTGACAAATTATAGAATAAATTAATTATATGAAATTAATAAATTAATAAATAGTTATTTTAAATTTATAGGTTAATTAATATTCAAGAATTATTAATTGTTAATATAGTAATTTATTTATTGAATTAATTAATTATAATTGAAATAGAAATAAGCATAAGTATATGTATAGTAACTTAAATAAAATATTTAGGGTTAACATAAGTTAAAATTTAGGGTTTATAAATTTATTTATAAATTTCAGAATAAGTCAATTGAATTATAAACATATGATTGTGTGCCAATGTTTCCACTGAGTCTGACATGTGATTGTATTCTCTGTTATTTTGCATGTAATTTCACAGTTTGACTACAACTGGCTTGCTTCTCAATGTGGTTGTGAAGGGGTTGAGGAATGGAGAAAGCAAATGTATCAAGTGAGCAGCACTGGCAGGCATTCCCGACCAGATACATACCGTGATGAGGAATCGGAAGATAACGTGATCAAGGAAGCTTATGAGGACTTTGCTAAATACATTTCTAAACATTTGTTGAACACTTGTATCTCTGAATAAAGCAGTTTAAACAAACAAATTAATAATGTCGCAGGCTCAGATGAACTTAATAATCACCATTTTTTTTTATCAATAATATGATGATATTTTATAATTGAAATGAGTTTTCTATTTATTGGCGTCAAAATTGTTTCAAGTTGAAAGGTCTTGAGTTAAAGGTTTTAAAATAAAATTCACGAATCCAGTTTTATTTTGAATGAACCGTAATCTATTTTCAACCCGACAGAACTGAAGTACTAACATAAAACTGTACAGCAATTTCAATTAGTCTTCCTATATTGAATGATTACTTCAGTATCAAAATATTGGATTATATAGTTAAGAAAAAAAAAAAAAAGAGACTTGCACCCGCCACGAATTGAAGTCGGGTCTGAATTGTGGCATAGTACTATTCTACCACTAGATTACTAGTGCTGCTTGTAATGATATCCTAAAATTTAGGTTTAATATAGTTTCATTCAAAATATCTTTCGAATCCCCGTCGTACCGTCGCAGGGTAGTATTCTGCTGCTATACCACCGGCGCTATTTCCTACGGTTTAAATATAATCGGAGACTTACAAATAGTAAAATCTTTCGATAACAAAGATTTTAATTTAGGAATTTAGTATCATAAGTATCGTTCTTAAAAGTATCAATAAATATAATTTATTAAAATTATTTTTAAAATTGCAAAAAATCATCAATTTAAATACTAATTAAAGTTAAATTTAAATAGAAATAAAAGTTATCTTAAAACTTACTCAAAAAATAATAATAAGATTTTTGTTGTAAATAAAAGAATGAAAAAGATAAATAAAGAGCAAGAATTCAGAGAAATTTCTTAATTATGAATTATATATAATGCACCACCTATAATGAGGTATATATAATGATTTAAGTAGAATTTAAATGAGAATAAAAGATTATAATTGTCATCAAATTAAATCATAATTTAAATAGGATATAACTAATCATAATCTTAACAGGATAAAGTTAATCCAATTAAGTAGTCATCCACATATTTCTTAACACTTTCCCTTGGATGATTACCCCTATAAATATGCTTCATTAAAATCTTGCTAAGAAAATTTCAATATGATAAAAATTTAGCAAAGAAAAAAGAGTACAGTATTCATAGATAATTTCTCCTAAAAAATATATCCAACTAAGATATTTTAAGTGAACGCATCTCAACATTGTATATATGTCTTTTAAAGATTGATGTTGGCAATGTCTTTATGAACAAAGCTACTGAATTGTCACTTAAACGAACTTTACAAATATTAATTTTTTCTTCCTTTATAAGTGTGAAAAAACTTTAGTGATATATACTTAGTCTTATCACCTTTTATATAGTTCCTCTTAATTTGTACAATACACTTTGTATTATCTTCATGCAATATTGTCAGTTTGTTATCTTTTATAGATGATCCGCAAGCTTCTTTAATATGTTTGATTATGGTTCTCAATCATACACGTTTATAACTAGCTTCATGAATGGCTAGTAACTATGTTTGGGACCGAGCTTTATAAGGATTAGAAAAATATCCAGCATCAGCATATTCTGCCAATTCAGACTTTTATTCCTTTCAAGAAAGTCCAACTCATATCAGTTGTGCCATATAGATGGCATAGAACATATTTCACTCCATTTCAATGCCTTCTAGTTGGTGCAAAACTAAATATTGTGAACAAGTTAACTGCAAAAATGATATCTAGTCTTGTATTATTAACAAGATATATAAGCGCCTCTATTGCACTGAGATATAATACTTCAAGACAAAAAATCTCTTTATTATCTTATCGTGGGCGAAAAAGGATCTCCTCTTGCATCAAGAGAATGAATAATCATTAGAGCGCTTAACGGATAAGATTTATCCATATAAAATTATTTCAAGATGATGTTTGATGGACAAAAATTTCATTTGATAGATACTCAACTTGAAATCTAAGACAAAATTTAGTTTTTTCAAGATTCTTCGTTTCAAATTCTTTTCTTAAATAATCTGCAGTAATTGAGATTTTTCTGAAGTTTTCATTATATTTAAATTATTAATATAAACTGCAACTATGATAAATTCTAGATTTATTTTTGAAGCTCAGTACAATATATTTGTCAAGATATTATATGCTTCAGACATTTTGATCTTCATGCATCTTGAATGCTTTAGAGATTTATATATATATTATTATCTAAGGAATCATAAAAGTCAACATCCTTCAAATATATGTTGAGGCTACTAAACAGATTAAAAATCTAAAGGGAATAACATCCACGACAAGAAAATATGTCTTATTATAATCTATACAAGGTCTTTATGAGAATTCTTATACCACAAGTTGTGTCTTGCATTTCACAATTTCATTTAACTGATTTATCTTATAAATTATATGAGTAATTTGTCATAATATATATGTTGAGCCCTTCAGAGATTATCAAACTGACTTTAAGAGTAATTGCATTTATAATAGAAGAATTTGACTCTTTTTTATAATCCCATTTTATTCATTTCTTTTACATACAATATCTTATGGGTCTGACATCTTCTAGTATCTGGACTACTGCTTCAAATATTATATGTTTAGCAAATGAATGTAGTTCATCCTGAATTACTTTTCATTTTGGCCAATCACTTCGATGCAGATAATTTTAATAATTTTTAGGTTCAAGCATATTTCAATAATTTCAGCAACAACATATGTAAATATATTATCAATAATAATTCTATCCCTTTCTCACATATTTTTAGGTTTTAATGAGATCTCAAAAATTTTCGGTACTAAAATCACTTATGGGATTACTTATCTAGAAATATATAGTTATTGATTTATATTGCTTTTAACCTTTTCAAGGGTGTCATTTCGAAAATATTCATTTTTCATTCTTTAAAAAAAATAATATTTTGAATCAATAGATTTTTCACGCTTCTGGCATATGTGAGATTTATTTAGTAATATGTTCATAAGATGTCCTGCAGAGACAATCATCCCTTTAGAAGTATTAGCAATTAGAATATATTATTTAGAGACCTTTAGTTTCAATAAAAATATTTAGCAACTTATTTATTCTGCAAATAAATTATTCTTTGAACTTCAGGATCACACTAATTTATATCAAGAATGAACCAGATTGATTTATTTTAATTAATCTCTTATGTTTTTTGCTATATTCAATTATCTTCCTCTGATAATAGGAAAGTTGATTTATTAAATTAATAATCTAAAAATCTTGCTCTAGAAAATTTATAGTTATAGGTCCAAAATATCTAATAACATGTAGATTATTAAAATCTATATAAATATAAAGAAGATGTTAATAACCCATTTAATTTCTTTGAGTGAATGCAATAAGAACATATACAATGCAATAACAAGTTCTAAATAAGATATATTATGTCAGTTAAACAAAAGTTTAAAGTAGAAAACTTGTGATATGCAGACAGTTAAATGAAAATTTAAGGTGCAACATAAATAATAATATAGATCCAAACATGTATCCAAGTAAATATAGAAAATTTTAATTTCATAATAATAATAATTAATCATAAAAACTTAATAATTAATTATTCAGCCAAATCATATAAAATTTGAACATATACAATAAAATATTTAATGTTATAATCATAAAATATTTTTCAAGTAAACTCATATGTATTATTCAGATAAATTTTTTTATATGATAATCAAGAAATATTAGCGTTAACTTTATAATTTGAGTAAGAAATTTAGCAAAATTAATATTACGAGTTGACAATATATAATCATCGAGTTGAAGCATCAATCAAAATTATATAGTATTTAAATAGTCCACAAGGTTAATGGATAATGCCATAAATATCCCCACATATTTTTTTTTCTCGTAGAAATTTAGGAGACTTTAAATACAATTTAAATGGTGAAAATCTCATAATTAATTTACCTTGAGTATAAGAAGTACAAAAGTAATTATCAAATAAAAAATTTTCTGATTTTTCAGTCAGTATCCATTTATATTATTAATAATATTTCCTATCTAATTTGATCATGAATGACCAAGACGATCATATCAAAGTATAAAAATTTTAAGATTTATGCACTTTTGATGCATATAGTGCAATTCGACTATTTTTATTTTTAATAAAGTACAATCTAGTTAAGAAATTTAAAATTTTTTAAATATGAACTTCTGGTTTAAATTCGTAGAGTTAACACATAAAAATTCAATATTTATCTCATTTTATTTCAATAGAAAATCTATTGCGATGTATTCTTTAAAATTTAGAATATTTATCTAGGATCTACTTGAATATAATGCATCATCAAAATACTATGTTACTCAAATTTAGAATATAAGGTGGATTCTTCTATAATCTTCAATCATATTTGCAGAACCAGATATCATGTTAATATTAATTTCTTCTAATGTTTACTATAATAAATATTTTTTAATTATAAATAATTATGAAAGTTGTATCAATATATATCTTTTCGGCGCTTTTGATTTCAAAATTGGAAAAAAAAATTTCTATTATAACCTTTTTTATCAAGATCTCATCCATGGTTTTCATATTCATTTCAGAGAATGATATTAAGTTAGTTAGACAAATTTGAAGATTTTTCATTAAAAGCTAAAATTTTTATTTAGATACAAGTCAACAAGAAATTAGTTCAAAATTTTTTGAAAATTTATGCTCTCAATATTACTACTGCAGGAGTACATTTGAGGCATGAAAAGTTTAATATTCATAAAAAAAATGATCTGCAGTCAAATGCTCTACAGCAGATATCATAGTAATAGCAACATTGTGGATGGTGCAAACCCTTTTCCATGTACTAGAATCCAAGGAAGCCTATGATACACTGAGACAGCATCGAGCATCTACATTATCCTTTAGTATGCTTTGGGGCAACAACATCCCACTCAAAATTTCCATCTTATCTTGGAGGATTTTACAGTCAGCGCTTCCAATGCCATCTCGTCTCCAAAGCATGGGTGTTCAGTTGGCCTCATGCTGCCCATTCTGTTTATCGGGTGAAGGATCTATCTCTCATGTGTTTTATAGTTGTTCTCAAGTGCAACAAGTCTGGGAATTTTTTTGGAAATCCTTCAGTCCTCGATCTGGAGCTCCATCGCTTAGACAGGAGCTGATCCAATGGTGGATTTGCTATTCCCCTCAATCACCTTCGGGTATTATATTGCGGTGTGTTTCTCAAATTATCCTCTATGTAATTTGGACTACGTATTGTAGTATTACATGGGGTAATGGTTCATTTTACACCCCAGCCATCATAGAAAAAGTGAGGAATTTATTTTACAAATGGTGCATTGCTCATGGCACTTCGAAAATAGCAAAAAATTCACCTTGTTTCCAGAGTTTTGTCCAACTGATATTAGCAAAGGTACAAAGGTAAAGCTGATTTTCTGGAAAATGCCGCGGACAGGTGAATACAAAGTCAATGTAGATGCTTCTTTCTCATCGTTATCAGCTGCTGGGGGTGCGATCTTGCCCGACTCGGGAGGAAACGTGATTGCTGCCTGCTGTTTTCAGGTGGCAACAAAAGACGCTGCTGAAGCAGAGCTGCACTCTATTTTCTTTGGTCTCAAGTGGGCATCAGATATGAACTTTCACTCTTTTCTTTTGGAAAGTGATTTCTTAGCTGCCATCAATAACTTGCAAAGCTCCACTGTTAGTTCGGGAATTATAGGCGCAATCAGATGCTTGGCTGTAGCAAACAGTATTATATTCTCACATGTGCATCGTGAAGGGAACCAAACTGCTAACTTCTTGGCACGGTATAGCCGGCTATGTTCTTTACAATGTAATTTTCTTTCCTTTGATTCTTTGCCCCGTATTTTAAAGGGCATTGTACTCTCGGACTCTTTTGGAACTCCTTAATTAAGGTTTCTTTGAATGAATAAAATATCTGACTGGCTTAGTAATTTTCGGAGCTGGTTATCACTGAGCCGCTATTTAAATTGCTAAGTTTGTTCAGCCTTTCATAAAAAAAAATTCATAAAAAAAATTATAATAAATTCTTAATAATTAGATAACTGGTTTTCAATTTCTCGCATGAATAATCAAAAAGAAAAACAATTACTTCTAAGTGATTATGTGGGGATACTTGATTTTCTTTTCATAATATCTTTAAGATTCACAATATCGAAGTGAATCTCATTATCAAGTATCCATAACATATAATTTCTTTAGAGAACATCAAGGGTAATAAATTCAAATTTTATGAGATTTAATAATATAAATATATTAAATTTAAATAAAAATTATAAATTAAATATATTACAGAGCTATCAAATAAATAAAGACTAAAAATTATAATTAAAGTTTAAATATCATAACTCTAAAATTGCAAATGATCATATAAAATAATAGTAAATGCCAATTTATTTATCAACTTCACACAAAATAAAAATATTTATTAACTTCACACATAACACAAATATTTACTTGACATATAATCAAATTATACAAATAATATATTTTTTGAGAAAATCAATTCTTTCATATTGTATTTATTAACATATAAAAGAATTAATTTAAATGGTGCAACAAATCAAATTTTCCCTTTATGTATACATAAAAATATCAACCAACAAAAAAATAACAAAATTTGATTATCCGCGATATGAATATGCTAGCCAATATGGTTTTTTTTTACTGTATATGCTTAACCAGCAAAACTTTACAATATGGATGTAATTAACATATCAATCTAACAAAATAAAACTTACTTGTATATAAAAATATTAATCCGATAATATGCAATATATAGTTAATTTAAATTGGGTCAAAATAATTTAGTATAAAAATTTTAGATATATAGAAAAAATAATTGATTTCTTTATGATGGCAATTATGTAATATAATAATAGTCAATAAAGACATAGAATCTATTTTTTTTTTTTAGACATGGAATCTATTATTTAGGTAGAGAATACGTCGCACTTTACTACATGAAATTCATTTTTTTTTTTATTGTATATCTTAGTCAAAACAAACTTTTGTAGTATGGATTCAAGAGGTGATTAAAATAGTATCTTAATTGTTTTTTAAATCATCGAAGGAATTATGTATTAAATAATAATTTTATAAAAATATAAAGATTAAAATATGGGAAGCTTTAATATCACTTATAGATAAAAGATAAAGGCATACGAAAATAAGAATAAATATCAAATTTTAGATTTATATTAATTTAAAAATTATTTTGAGGACATTACAAATGAAAATATACAAAAGTAAAAAAATGATATAAAAATTAAATAATAGATGAGAAAGAAATGACACATAAAAATTAATGGGGCTGCTAGTTTGATATAATTTCAATTTTTTTTATTAATTACATAATAATATATCTAATCAAGATTAAATTATTAAAAAATATAAATTAAATGCGGAAGCTTACCTTAATTTGAGGGATATAAAAATTCTCTTATAAATTAAAAAAATTAAATCTTTCTCTCTTCGCTATTATAATTTGTAGAGACCGTCATGCTGATAACGTATTATAAATAAAAAAAAATAGAGAATATAGATAGATAACAAGAAATTAGAGAAATCTCTTTATTATGAATTATATATAATGCACCTTCTATAATAAGGTATATATAGTGGTGTCAATTAAATTATAATTTAAATATGATAGAACTAATAATAATATTGATAGGATAAAATTAATCCAGTTAAATAGCCATCTACATATTTTTTTAACAAATTTTCTTTTATCAATCATTGCAATTAATTCGTTGCACAAACTTAAAATAACAGTTTCTTTTATCAGTCTTTAATATAATAAGAATAACACCTTCAATAAAGAAAAATAAATAATAAAAATTTAAATTATATTCATTCTTATAATGAAAGATAAAGACATAAGAAAATAAGAATAAATATCAAAATTTAAATTTATATTAATTTGAAAATTATTTTTAGGATATTACAAATGAAAATATATAAAACTAAAAAAATAATATAAAAATTAAGTAATAAATAAGAAAGAAAAGACAAATAAAAGTTAATGGGGCTGCTAATTTGATATAATTTCAATTTTTTTTTATTATTAACTACATGTAAAGAAAAAATATCTAGAACTCAAAATTTAAACATGAATAATACTCCCTTAATTCTTTTTATACAGAGAAAATTTTTATTTATGGTATTCCTTTTATATACAGAAAAATACTTCAAATGAAAATTATAGGAGAATATTTCTTAAAAAAATTTTGAAATTGTCATTGTAAGTAACTGTATTTTGTACATCAAACGAGACTAGTGATAAACAAATATAAGTTGCATAATTAATATGCTCCACTTTCCAATTCATGAATTAATGTTATGGTTATGAAATATTTTATTAAGTTGCGCTCTATTTTACTAATTAGGACATAACTATAAGTTAGTTTATGTCATGTATCACAATATGAGCACTAATTTTATCTATCGAACTATAGTTATTTGAAAGAGTAGGTAGTATTTATATCGGACTGATAATTGAGGCATAATTTTAAATTATATCAATCGATATGATTTGATATTTTTATGTCGAAGTTGTTGACTAATTTTGAAATAAATTCATTTGTGTTAAATGATACGTTGTCATTTTTAGGCCATAATTACGATTGATATTTGTGTTCGAATTTGTATATTAATATACGATCGCTATATGTTTTTCTTCTCTTTTCAATAATACATAAATTTATAAAAGTATTGCACCATGTAAAAATAATTTTATTGTACACAATTATTCACATTACTTGCATGCGAATATATGCACTTATTGTATAAGTGGAGATCAGTTTATCTCTTCCATTTTAAAATGAAAACTTGGATCATAAATGATCCATAGAGCATTGTGTCCATGGATTGTCTCTTTCTTAATATTATAAATATCAAAAATGCTATATGCATCAAATTGATCCGGATCAAAAGTATTTTATGCATTAATTGCATTAGAGAAATAACTATTCTAATATTGTATTTATTGTTAAATATAACAATAAATATAAGGTTAGAATAGTCATTTATCTAATACAATTAATATATAAAATATTTTTTATCCAAATTAATTTGATCTATTTAGCATTACTCTATAAATATATAGGGTTAGACTTATTTAAGACTAATTAAAATAAATTATGATCAATTAATTTATTAACTACCTCTTTAATTTATGTGTTTTTTTAGTTTTTTGTATATAAAGAAAATGGAGGGAGTAACACTTTTGATTACCAAGCCAAGACTTTAACGGTTTGATATGAATTTAAATACAAGAGTATGTTAGCTTAAAATTAAATGGTGGGGAACTTAGTAACTAACTCTGACGCACGAGCTCGTGTAACCAAGGAATACAGGTTTTTTCTTTTAAGACGAAGGCTAGATCAAGCGGGATATTTTGTTAATTGTCCATTTTAGGAAATTTTATACTCTATGAATTTTCACAATCAAAACCAAACATAAATATTCAATGATTTTTCACAATCAAAATTTGACTAAGGATACTTGGAACGGCGGCGTATTTATTACAAGAGACAACTCACAAACAAAAGAAAATTGACTGTTTTATTTATTTACTATAATTTTTAAAATTAAATTCAAGATTTTTGAATCCTAAGTGGCTATAGGACTAATCAAACAAGTGAACATTGGTATAATTTATTTTGTTCTATTAGAAATAATATATCTTTTATTCAATTTATGAATTGGAATCAAAGTTTTAATTTTAGATGAATTCATATTTATATAATTTATTTAAATATAATTAATTATTTAAATTCAATTTTAAATGAATATTATTTAAATTATTAAAAAAGTGATCTTTAGATTTAAAAATACTACTTAAATTTGAAAAAAAATCATTAACTAGCATAGAACAATAACTAAAAAAAATACCCCTTCTATTTTATTTCGAGTATCATGTAATAAATAATTTTTTTTTATTTCACTTCAAACAACGTTTTAAAAAAATTCAAATGAGTATTAATTAAAAAATTTTAATATTATCTTTATAAATTATTAAAAGAGAATAAGTAGGATGAGAGATAAATAAAAATATTTAAATAAATTATAATAAAATTTATAATAATTAATTATTTTTTTTTACTGCTTGTATATTATTATTATTATGTATTTCACTTAAAATAAAATAGATAAAAGTTAAAAATGTTGAATAGAATTTTCTCAACAAACTTTTAAAGAAACTGACTTTATAGCTCAAGAAACTTTTCTCAACTTTATTGTCGAGGCAAAGACTAGACCACAACTTAGGAAAAAACGAAACTACTTTTGTATGTACACTACACATGCAAGTACAACCAAAACCAATACAAAAATAAAAGGATTTGTTTTTTTTTATCAAACAACAAAGATTATATTACCAAATTAAAGGATTTGTTTGTAAGCTTGATTTAATGCTAATATACATTAAACAATTCCATTTGATACATGGGACATTGGCTTAACTTATAAATTAGTGAAATTAACTTATAATCTGTAAATTTAAGTTAATATATTTATTTAAATAATTTTATAAACTTATAAATTTGACTTATGAACTAAAGAAAAAAATTTAAAAAGACTAGCTTATTATTTTGGTACTTATAAATATTTAGTTTATGAATTAGTTTAGCTCAAAAGTACTTGTCTCTATTTATTTTAATAAATACTCTTTATAATATAATTTTATATTATTTTTAGTTATTTTAATAATAAATAAATTTATAAATTATTTTTTACTAAATATATTAGGTGTTTATTAATCATTTATAAATATTTAAAATAAATAAATAACTATTTAAAAGTTAAAATGCTTATAAGCCGTATTAACTTTAAATTATTTTTATAAATTTAAGCATTTTTTATTTAATTTAAGGATGACACATTTTGATTTTTTATTCGAATCTTAGTTAATTATTTTTTTAAAAAAAAATAATTAATCAATAATAATAATTATGAATAATGTAGAAAATAATCTAATATGTATCATAATCTTGAAAATGAGAAGTTTTAACTTCTCAATTCATATCTCTCTTGAAATTTTTTTTATTATAAATTAAAAAAAATTGTTATATCTTCAAAGATGATGATTATTAAAAATTAGAAGCACCAAAAAGAAAACAAAAGAGGATCTCAGTTGCTAATCTTCTACATGCTGCTCTATACAACTCTAATAATTCTCGCCAACAAGAATTAGCCAAATAACCAAATGCCAAGGTTCCTAGTCAATAAATTCTACCAACTATCTATTTGCGGAGTGAAAACACAAAAGCATGTAAATTGTACCCAAAAACAACTATGTGTAGTATCAATAAATGAAAGATTAGATTTCAGAAAAAAAAAATGAAAGATTAAATCTTTGGTAGGAGTTGCATGTCTGAGCTTGCCAAACTACACAGAGAGAGCATTGGAGTTTCCTCAAATTGGATTGGCATAATCGCCCTCCATTCTTCTTTACATCATCGGTAGCCCCTTCATAAGATTTAACTAAAACGAACCTTTTTGCGTCTCTCTCTCTCCCATGTTATTATAGTTTCCGTTTCTTCTATTTTATTTCTTCTAGCCTCATAGGCTCTTAGCCTATAAACATTTGTCTTCTCATTCTTTGCCTCCCATAACTACAGAATAAAGATCCTTGCTTCTTTTTCTTTTTTTTTTCTCCCGGTTTTTGCACAACCACAATCTCGGTATATAGTGTTAATTAATACAGTAGATGGCAAATGCATCTGGGTTGTTTAATCCTTCAGTTCCAAGCCTAAGGAGAAGGGTTAAGCCTTCAATTGGGATAATTGGATCTGGGATTTTCTCCTGCGAAGGAATTTCCAATAGGGTATTTTGCTCCAGCTCCATTGAAGGTGCAGAGAAGCTTTCCACTTCTCAATCTCGGATGCCCAGGTGAAATAACTTATTTGTTATACAGTATTTGAAGAGGGTTTTGATTGAATTAGTTTTTTCAATGGCATCTGAAAGTAATTTCGTATGCTTTGCTTGTTAAATGAAGTGGAGAGTTACATAATCTCGGACTTACAACTGAAAGCAATCAAGTGATTTCCTTTTCATCAGAACAAAAATGACTTGCTTTTGACAGCGATCAAATGAAATCCTTTTTCTCCTGGAAATAAAAATTAGGAAACTCCCATGCACAATAATTTAAAGTTGAACATAGCGTTTCTCTTATTCTTGGTAGCTTGAGATTTATTATGGTAACGTTTTGCAAAGTCATCGGCTGAAGTATTTGTAGCATTTTTGGATAGAATAATCCAAGGATATCTCAAACTTCATACTGGAGTAGTTTTGGTTCAAGCAGGTTATAGAAGTGAGAGCTAAATGAACTAGGTATTGGACTCTTGTATTATGGACTAATAAGGGAGGTTACTGATTCTTAGATGTTGCAGGTTGTTGATGACTTATGATAGCATGTTCCTTTTTAGACCTAGTGCAAACAATTTGAATAGTTGCGTGAACAGGGATTAATCTGAGTTGCTCCAGCATTCTTAATTTTTTTTAAGATGATATTGTTCTAGCCGAGTTTAATTTGATGGTACTGCAATATCTGGGGAGTCATTTCTCAGTGATGAAGTTGCAAAATTAATAGGTTTGTGTGTTGGAAACAAGTTTCGAAATTACATGGTAATTGTCCTTAATATATTATGTAAGTTTATCTGGTTTGTCTTTTGTGTGATGTTGGAGTTTTGAGAAGAGGACTAACTCAAGATAAATCCAAATGCTACTCATGGTTCATTCTAGAGGTTGATAGTTCTTGAGATTTCATCTGTTTATGTATGCTACTGCCATAAATTGTTTAGATGTTCTGTTCATAGCCATGTTTTGGGTGTTATTGATGGATAAATTTCATTCATGAATGTTATTTGATTCATATGTATTTTGGGGTTCAAGTTGTGCTTACTTTGAGGGTGCCAAATATTAAGTTATCAATTTGGTGTTTTTCTTTTGCTTCCTTTAACGTTTGATTTGGCACTCTATTCCTTCCATTGATCAGTTGTGTTTCCCTGATTAGCTTGAGAGCACTCAGCTATTGTCCTTAGTGATATGGCCCACATCTTAGTTTGTTTTGAAGTTAATCAGCATGAACTGCTAGGCTTAAGTTTCTTCTAGATTTATCATCGTTGGTTACAGTTTTTGTGCTGCAAAGTTGAGCTTTTCTGGCTATCCTGTCTTTTTTGCACTTACATAAGAGGTTAAATGTCTCATATAAACCAATGGATTGAGAATCTTGTGTTGGCAATGATAATCTTACTTTTTATGTATTGAAAATGATATATCTTAAATTCTCTTTCACCTACTTTAATTTCAATTGTTTTATTTTCACAGGCCCGTTAGTAAAGGCTGCAAGTTAATTGGAACTGGCTCAGCAATACCTTCTTTTCAGGTTTCAAATAATGATCTTGCTAAGATAGTTGATACTAGTGATGAATGGATATCAGCTCGAACTGGAGTTCGCAATCGACGAGTTCTTACAGGTTAGTCTTGCAGTTCATTTTAATGTCATATATTAGATGGTTGTGAGCAGTTTATAACTCACTCTCAATCACAATGTTTGAAAGTTTACCATGAGAGCCTAGGTGAAGGGCTTTTCATCTCAATGACTATGAGGCTCTAAGCTTTATGAAGTTGTCCTTGTCTTGGATCAAGTGTGATTTTATGATGCCCATTTCCTGTTTCATGCTTGATGATATCTTTCAAATAGATCAATTAGGTATCTCTTCTGCTGCTATGTTTTTAGGGTGAAGTGTCTCTTGAGGCATATATATAATGGTGGTTGGGTCATAAAACATCAATGTTCTGTTATGGTAGTACTCACATATGATTTGTGTTTCTATGAGCATTATTGGCCTTCATATCTACAGTTGGTTATTTACAAAGAGGAAAGTGCAATTTTTTGTTTAATTCTCTTGCTCTGCAAGTAGCTGTTAATTTGATTCCAGCCATGAACATAACAGGCGAAGAAAGCTTGGTTGTCCTGGCAGCCGAGGCGGCAAGGAAAGCTCTTCAGATGGCAGAGGTTGAACCTGATGATGTGGACCTAATCTTGATGTGCACATCTACTCCAGAGGATCTTTTTGGTAGTGCTCCTCAGGTATTGGGTTAGAGGATGTTTGTATCCCTAAATTTGATGAAAGAGATGGACATATGGTAGTTTTCATAAAAAGGGGTCTTCTGCACACATGAGGTTGGACATGCATTGTATATTTTCATGCAAACCTTTGATCATATGTTGAATTCTTGATGCATTTAATATGCATTTTGTAGCTTTTAGTTTTTTAGTTCTATCCATATCTAGACACTGCCATTAATTTTTTAGCTGCCATTTTAGTTTGATTCTAAATGCATACTTGGCTTCTAGAAAAGCTTCCATGTATTATGAATTTTAAATAAGGTTTGAGTTAACTCGAGTCATATGGCATTGTCGAAGGTGAACTTTTGTGTGAGCCTAGTCCAAAAGCCCAATTTTTTACTCTCAAAGGCTGTATGTTTCTTGATTGCAACTCAGCGGCTTATATTGTGGCATCTTCCTTAGAGTGCAAAGACAGTGAAAGGTTTTTTTTTTTTTTTTCAAATAAATGGTTTGGCTTTTCAACATTTTTTGGGGGTTATATAGTAGACATGGAAAATTGTACTCCTTAGTTGGCGTATTTGATAAACAGTTAAAGGATTGAAAACTGGGAACTTATTTTCATGTTGTTTGATTTGAATGTCCTGATGAACTGAACATATCATTTATACAAAACACTCTTTCCTTGATCTTAGGGCCACCTACTGATATGATCACTGTTCACTAACAGTTGGGTGTTCCTTTGGCCACTTCAAAAAATTTGGAATCAAGCCAAAATTCTCGACTCGGTTCACTACCAAATCAGAAGTTTCAGCTAACCTAGCTTAGTGTTGCCTTATTAGTCATGCTTGGAACTTGAACCTCACTTATTCTGTTGGTGGGCTAGCATGATGGTGAATTTTCTAAGTTGCACTGGACTGTTTACGAGTAGCTCAAAACTTCATCCTTGATTTTGCTGAAAAGACACTTTCAGAGCAATTTCTTACAGCACATTCCAACATAATTTAATTGAAGATTTATGTATAAATTGAATTGTAGCGACTGTGCATGGTAGATTCCATTCTTGAAAATAAATGTGAAAGTAATTTTCCTGATAGCCATTTGAAGAAGATACTACATTTTCCTCCTTTGTTTCTTTTACTTTATGGATGAGGGTTGGAGTGCTTGAAAATTTCATTATTTTATGTGATTTTTGGCCTTGCTGAAATTGTTCATATTATATGAACCTTGCAGTAGTGGCATCAACTCTGTACTGCTATATTGCATTATCAGTAGTCAGTCATCATCTTTCTCTGTATTGCTTGATGACTTTCTATGAATAACTAACACTTTATTTAGTATTATAGATGAAACTAAATGGGATAGAAGTCGAAGGATAGGGAAAAAAAAGGAAAGAAAAGCAAACAAAAGTTTTCCACCCATATATGCTTGGTTGAAAGTAAAGAAAATGTTTTAATATTTTATAATTACATTCCTGCATAGGAATCACTAGCATTGCAGTAAAAAAAGGTCATTTGCGAATTCTAGATCAATTACACTCCCATTGTATACTCCTTCCCCTACAGCAAGGGAAGATAACTGTGAATCTGCATTCCCACCTTTCTATTCTCCCGCCCGTTCTTTTTCTCTCCTACCAAGCATAGAGTGCAGATAAATGAGCCATTATCCTGTTCCAATCTCAAAACCAAAATTTTTTATTTACTAATGGATGGTTTTAAGCCTCTGATTCTTGGGTAAAAATAAAACCCTGTGAAAATTTGTTACTAATACTTTAATTAATCTATATTACATTAGCTTTTTATTACAAGAATGTTTGTCTTATTTACATTTTTAAATTTCAGATCCAAAAGGCACTTGGCTGCAAAAGAAATCCTTTGGCTTATGATATTACAGCTGCATGTAGTGGATTTTTATTGGGTCTCATTTCAGCTGCTTGTCACATTAGGGGTAAGCAACATGTTTACTTCCTTACAATGAATCTTGATCATGGCTTCTATGTTTAAATAGGTTTAATTCTACTTCTGTTGATTATAGGAGCTGGGTTTCGAAATGTATTGGTAATTGGTGCTGATTCTCTTTCTCGACATGTTGACTGGACGGATAGAGGAAGTTGTATTCTCTTTGGGGATGCTGCAGGTGCTTTGCTAGTTCAGGTATGATCTCTGGCCTTGGCTTTAGCCTTTACATCTGCAATTCTTATTTGTGTGATATTAGCTCAGAAATGCCTCATATTTTGTGATGTAATTTTTCTAGATCACATTTGAGTGTTTTTTTTTTCCTTTCAGTGGTGCATCTCAGATTCTCAAGTGAATGGAAGAGAAGGCTCTGTTTGGCCAACCTCAACTAATTAGGGGTTGAGGTGCCAATTCATCTCTCTTCACTTGAGACTATTAATCTTTAACTTGTATTGATAACCTCTTCATCTTTTTTTGGATATACACCTACAATCATCTCATGCATCAAATTGTGCATATCAAGTATGGCAGTAGTCCTCATTGCTGTTTCATATTTTTATGTGCGCACAAAACATTGGTCTCATTTACACCCTATGCTGCTTTGCTCTTAAGGAAAAATTTAAAGAAGCATTTCCCAGTTAGTTGGTTTCTCTATCAAAGACTCTGTTTATAGGAAATTGAAATATAGATTCTTGTTCTACTCATTTACCTATAAACAGGTTTAGACTAGGAGAATCATTTGTATTTTGGATCTCAACCTTTTCATTAGAGGCTGTATCTAAGTTCAATGTATTTCCTTAACAAACAACAAGACACAGGCAGGGAAACTATCTTAACTCATTTTCATTTTCATGGTTTTGTTTTTGGTAAAAGCTCCCCTTGAACTTCGTTACTCTTCCCCCACCTTGACTTCCCTCCAACTTTTTTGTTTATTTATTTACAGGTGAAAAATCAATATGTGACTGCTTAATTTTGAGAGTTCTGTAATTCTGCAGGCCTGTGACAGCGAGGATGATGGTTTATTTAGTTTTGACGTGCATAGTGATGGTGATGGCCTAAGGCAAGTGCTTTTGAATGATATTCCTAAGTAAAACAGATTCTCCATGCAGTTATATGACATACATATCCTTCATGCAGACATTTGAATGCTAGCATGAAAGAAAATGGATTGGATCATGCATTGGCGTCTAATGGTTCAGTTTTAAGCTTCCCTCCCAAGCGCTCTTCGTATTCCAGCATTCAGATGAATGGAAAAGAGGTTTTCCGGTTTGCTGTTAAATGTGTACCACAGTCTATAGAGTCCGCTCTTGATAAGGCTGGTCTTACTGTGTCTAGCATTGATTGGTTACTGCTCCACCAGGTATATATTATACAGTCACTAACTACATGCATGAGGGTAAATTCTATTTTATCAATAATAAACTTGATTGTACCGTTTGATCCACAATAAAATTTCGAATAGACTAATCTTGTAAATATGATAGTAGAAAGAAAGAAACTTTGGTGGCCTTTAGACTAGTTCATGTACATGTAAATTTCTGATAAATCGACAGCAAATATTTTATCGAGACAAGGGATTACAGCAATTTTCCCCCTTTTCTCTGAAGGGGGTAAAAATCACAAAATTTAAGTTATATCTACTTTGTTATCAGACTGCATGTAGGGTAGGAGTAATATGAAGATGATAGGATGTTGTACCGCGGCAAATCTTCTCGAGTGGTTTTATAGAGCATTCTCAGATTTTGTCACGCAATATGGCAGTCAGTGTGTACCTGTATTTGTGATGGAGTAGGATTAACATAGTTGAAGTTTTGCAGGCAAACCAGAGGATCCTTGATGCAGTTGCATTGCGTTTAGAAGTCCCACCAGAAAGAGTAATATCAAATTTAGCAAATTATGGCAACACAAGTGCTGCATCGATCCCTTTGGCACTGGATGAAGCTGTTCGAAGTGGGAAGGTGAAGGCAGGCCACACCATTGCAGCTGCAGGTTTCGGAGCTGGCCTAACTTGGGGTTCTGCAATTATTAAATGGGGATGAAAGCTAATGACTAGCATAAAAGAGAAAAAGGATGAGAATTACTTGTACGGTTAAGTTATACGGTTCTTGCCTCCCTTTCTACCAGATATTCCGAGGTGTTGCGATTGCAAAATCCTCAACAGCTCCCCTTTGTTTGTTTGCATTTTGTTATCAACTTTATTTTGGTACCACTAATAAAATTTGATTCTTTTTCTTCAAGTCTCAAAAATTCCACTTTCTTTTGATACTATTATAAAAGCTTTACATGTAACTCTGACCAGACTGCTCCAAACATTAGAGCACATATTATAGCGAACAAAAAAGTTTGAATATCATATCATAATTTTTCTCCACAAGTGAATGCAAACTGTTACTTATACAAACAAAAATGACCTATTTTTGTCTCTGCAAAATTTTTGCAGGGGGGAAAGGGAAGAATAAATAATAACAACAAATAATTACAACACCCGGTAAATAAAACGTATAGTCATTGATGAAAATCTTCTCCTTTAAGCCTAGAGTTAATCCTTTGCAAAGCACCTTCAACTGCAATATCAAATGCATCCTTCTTAGCTCTTAAACCCAAAGAACTTGCATGTTTCCTATACATAACCCTTGGCATCAACTCTATAACTTTCTCCCTCATCTTCTTCACTTGAGCTTTTGGAATTCCCATTAAAACATCTAAAATCTTCAGCCCCTTATAAACCACCTCCTCTTTGGGTATAAAAACTGATAACTCCTCATAAATTTTCTCCGGCAAATGCCAACCATATTGGGATTTTGCAGAAACTTCCTCAAAGAAAACTGGAATACACCCTGCAATAATGGCATCAAAAGTCGATCTCCGAGTTGGGGTATCCCCAGGAGGCTGCAAACAAAAATTGGCTTGTAACATTGGCCTCATATACCTTATAGGGTCATGCTCGCAAATCCCATTAGAGCAATCTACTAGATCACACACCTTACTGTAATATCCATTACCTAGAAAACTATCACTAGTGCTGTTAGTATTGCTGGTGTTTTCACACTCATTTCTAATACTCCTCCTAATATTTGGGGAAGCGGCAACGCCTCCTCCGCCGGCAAAAAGCATTAATGTTGTTCTTCTCGAACCCTTAACCCGTTTAATCCAAGAATCAAAAAGGGCTAAAGTTGGAGGGTGAAATGAAGTCAAATAAGGGACAGCTTGTTCTTGCCAAGGCCAAGCTCTACCTTCAACAACCAAAGCAGTGAGATTATAAAATTCAGGCAATTCAAGAAACGAAGTTCCCCAAACAGGAGGATCAATATCCAACGGTTGAGAGAAATCCCAGGCAGGTCGAGCCATAACAAGAAAATGATCAACCCCATTTCGTTTTTCCCAAATATTGGCATCATTTTCTTGAAGAAAATCAAACAATTCTAACCCATGTTGCATACTATTATTAACATCAGGGCCATAAAGATACCTGATAGAATCAATTGCAGCATAATAAGGCAAAAAGATGGCGTTGGCCAAATAGGGATCGGCGGTGAGACATCGGTATTCAAGCATCCGGCGATGAAAAGTAACTTCTAATAAAAGAGGATCTGAACGGTACCAAGATTGAGAGCGATTATGAGTTTTAGGGCCTAATCCATGATTGGCTAAAAAAGGACAGAAATTGTCAATAAGTGGGTATTCAGAGCAATTGGTGAGAAGATCAAGATTGAAACGAGAAGGTAGCCGTCTGATATGAATCCAACGGTTGGTGCAGTCCGTGTCAGTAAGTAATTGTGGCTCTGATTGTAAGCAAAAGATTGAACTAATGGAAATAAAGAAGCAGATGGAAAGAAAGATATGAGATTTACAGGCCATTGATAAAGAAGCAGAGAGATCGGGGAAGAGAAGACAGAGTTTGCATATACTAACAATGTTATTTGTTTTAATATTAGGCATAGTATCATCTGTCTTTCAAGCCAGTTTTTGCTGCTTTTTTTTTGCCAGTCTTTCTTCGCTTTTACTAGTGCTAGGGTGACTCGCTTTAAAAGGAATCACCCAGCTCTATTTTTATGAAAAAAAAATATAAATTATTAGATAAGTTAAAAAAGTTTAAGCTATTAATACATAAATGCTTATGATAAAATTAGATGTACTGAATTTTTAACATATGCTATAAAAGTCATATAAACCTTAATTTTTCAACTTCCTATATTATGTTTTATTTGCCGATTTTTCCTCTCTCAAATCACCTCCAAATTCTTTCATTTCTTTTTCATCGCCGCCGCCACTCTTTCTCTATTATTTTTCGTTCGCCTATCTTTCCTCTCTCAAACTACCTCCAAATTCTTTCCTTTCTCCTCCACCGCCGCTGCCACTCTTCCTCTGTTATTTTTCATTCGCCTATCTTTCCTCTCTCAAACCTCCGCCAAAATTTTTCCTTTCTCTTCCACTGTCATTGCCGCTTCCTTCTCGTTTCAAGCTTTAAAGATGCAATCCCCTATCTTGCTCCAACATAAACCAAAGGGGTGCTTTAGATAAAGGGTGTCCATTTTTAAATTGTGGAAATAAATTTTAAAATGTTTAAAATGTGGACAAATGGGGTGTTTTCGGAAACTAGGTATGAGAGTTCTTAATTTTTTAATTAAGAACTCTCAAATCTGTTATGAGAGTACACGTGTCAACAATTGAAGGCATGCGAGAAACTCTCAAATTCAGTATGAGAGTACTTAGTCTCAAACTGGATATGAGAGTAAAGAAACTCCCAAACTATATATGAGAGTTTAGGGTTCAATCTTTCACGTGCTACATTGTCAGACTATTTTGTCTTTTTTTTCACAAAAGTCTCAAACTGGGTATGAGAGTATAGAAGTCTCATACCGAGTATGAGAGTAATTTATAAATATTATAAACAATTTATAATATTTTAATTTATAGTAATTTATAATTTTAACAAATAATTTATAATTTATAATTTTAAATATTATTATAATTTATTAATTTTATAAATTATAATATTAAAAATATTTTAATATAAGGGAAAATGATTTTTTTATATTAATAATTTATCATATTAATAAAAAAAATTTTAATATTGTTAATATTATAAATTAATATTAAAAATAAGAATATAAAAATTAAAGAACATTGCAAACTACATAAATAAATAAAAATACAAATTTTTTATAATATTATTAATATTATAAACTAATATTAGGAAATATAAAATATAAAAATTACAAAAAATTATAAAAAAAATACACTAACATATCATACCAATACCGAGTATGAGAGTATATCCCAAATCTGTCAATTTTCATTTTTTAAAAATTTTATGCAAGTAATTTATATTATATCTAACTACTAACAAATAATCCAAATACAAATAAAAGCTATAGATTTAGATTTTTTCAAAATACTAAATATCTAAAAAATAATAATATCTAGTTTGAGAGTACAAACACATGTGAAGCATGCCAGAAACTCTCAAATTCAGTATGAGAGTACTTAGAGAAAAAAGAAACTTCACAAGCCATCAACCAAATGACTATAGGACAAAAAAACTCTCATACCTAGTTTGAGAGTACATTGCCCAGAAAAATTTTCACCACCTACAACAAGCAACATTGACAATCAAGTTCTGACAGTAACAGAAAAAGTGCACGGTTGATGGAAAATAAAAAAAGCATCGGGTAGTGTGTTCTCATAATGAGTATGAGATTTCTTAGCCAATATATATCATATACGAGCTACATTTGGAGCACAAAAAAAATAATAATAAGCTGGCTCCCTCTGTTTTTTCAGTGTTCTTGAGAAATGTCTTATACTACTCCATTTCCGTTAAATTTATATTGGAGCAGTGCATTACCTCTCGTCAACGGTATGGTTGGTTACAACCCTAACGTGGCAGACGCGACAATATGCATTGATTGTCAGCTATCTTTTGAGCAGCTTGTAGATGTGGTATGCAACGAGTGTGGGTTGGGGAGTAATCGAAATATGCTGCGATTTTGTTTTTATTTGGTGTGGACAGAATACAATGGAATGAGAAGGTACATCATTATTTGGGACAACTGGAATATTCAGTTTTTATACATGTATGCGTTGAACTTGCCAGAATTATATATAACAGCGGAACAAATTTCTGACTTTTATCATGCGCCTGAACCGCGTGGGGCTGGCGAAACAAGTGGCATGGCACATGATAGTGAATATCAAGAAGTAGAAACTGGGGTAGGGAACAGTACAGATGAAAAGAGTAAATGAGGAAATTGGAGCAGTCAACAGTCCAGGTGATGGAGAAAATGAAGAAATAGGAGCAGTCAACAGTCCGGATGAAAGAGAAAACGAGGATAGTGAAGAAGAGATGTCAGATTTTTCAAGTAGTGACGATGAATCCTACGTGCCATCAGAGTATGATTCTGGCAATGAAATCGATGTACCTTCGGGTCATTTTATTTATGGAGACATTGGCGTGGAAGATCCGGAAGAGGAGAATGCAAACTTACCGAATATGTGGGATGGCAATACCGAGAGTATTGGTATCGGTACTTATTTCAAAAACAAGCAGCATGTGATAAATGCTATTACGGCATGGTCCGCAAAAAGAGGGATGACTTACCACATGGTCGAGAGCAAAAAGAAAACTTGGGCAGTCGAATGCGAAACCCGTAGTCCTAAATATCCACAGGAAAGACTGCACGGAGTATATTGCAACTGGAGTATACGGGCATCGGAACAAGCTAGTTCGGGCAAGTGGAGAATGGTGAAGTGGGTTGCGGAACACAACTGTGCGGGAGCAAACATCGGCAATCAAGGCAGAAATGTGACATCCTCGGATATTGCTGCCTTAATTACTCCAAAAATTAAGGAGGACACAGGCTACAAGGTACGTCTAATTCAGACAGATGTGAAAAAAATATACCGAGTTGATGTCAACTATAAGAAAGCTTGGCACGGGAGAAGAAAAGCAATTGAGGGACTATTTGGGACATGGAAGTCAAATTTTAGGGAGCTGCCCAGATATTTAGCTGCAGTTCAGGCAAAGAATCTGGGCACAGTGATCCAGTACAAGTTCAAAGGCGGTTCATATGCGAGATGCATTTTTCGGTACGTGTTCTGGGCATTTAGCCCGTCAATTGAAACATTTAAGGCTTGTCGTTCGGTTGTTTCTATTGATGCAACGCACCTCTGAGGGTCTTATAAGGGAAAATTGATAGTAGCAGTGGCCAAGACCTCAAACAATAATATTTTTCCAGTAGCGTTTGCGGCCGTTGACGATGAGACAACACATAGCTGGAAATGGTTCCTAAAATATTTGAAGTTGAATGTTCTTGGTGACCGGTGGACATGCATTATATCCTATCGTCACAAAGGGTATCCTTTCTGCTATTGATGCGATTTTAGAAAAATTTCCCGGAATGGGAGTCCACATGTATTTTTCTTAATTAAGTGTAGTTTTTTTAATGATTTTAATTATGTTTAATAATTATTATAATTACTTTTTATTTTATTTTATTTTAATTTTTTGAAAATTATGTGATTTTAATTTTAATTATGTGTCATTTAATTTCTATTATTTTAATTACGTCTTATTTTATTTTTATTATTTTAATTATGTGTTATTTAATTTTTATTATGTTCATAGGTACTGTCTTGAACACGTCAAGGCCAACATGTATTCGAAATACAGGCGGAAGGGGCTGAAGGACCAGTGTCAGACAGTTGGTGTGGAATTGCAAGAGCACAAGTATGAAGCTGCCTGGAAGAAGTTGGGCAAGAATAGCAATGGCTCTAAATGGTATTTGGAAAGCATCGATCCCTAGAAATGGACTCTTTTTGGAGATGGATGTCATAGATGGGAGTTGTCGACTACGAACATATCTGAGAGCTTCAACAATGTCCTAAAAGGAGCTCGCTACTTACCGATCAGAGCTTTGGTTGATTCATCATTAGAGAAAATGGTAGCTATTTTCCAGCGAGACTGAGAAAAGATAGCAAACTGCAACACTGCACTTGCACCGAAGCCTATGAACGTGTTTAATAGCTATAGAATCCGTTCGCAACTCCATCGAGTAAGCTGCTGGAATGAACGTTTATTACTGTACAAATTGGCAACAGAATACGGCAACGAGCATGAAGTACGATGGAGTTGCAAAGCATGCACATGTGGAAAGTGGCTGACGTATAGGATTCCGTGCTCACATGCCATTGCCGTAGCCTTACGCAGACATGAGGATCCGTTGGTGCTTGTTGATAAGTTCTACACTAAGGAAGGCTGGATTGCACAGTTTGCTGGAGCTTTCACCCCTATACTTGGTAGTCAGACGTGGCCTCCTTTGGACTGAACTCTACTTCCAGATGACTCCCTAATGATTCACCATGGAGGGCCGGGCCGAAGAAGGGTAAATAGAATTAAAGGCGCGATGGAACATAGCCGAAGGCAGACTAGGAGAGGTCCGAGATGTAGCCGTTGTGGAAATTCCGATCATAATTTCATATCATGTCCGCTCTCTCATCCTCCTTCTGATAGAGCTCCAATAGATAGTGTTTATGATAGATATGGGGAGCATGGTTTGTAATTTTTTTTTAAAATTATGTGAACTTTTTTTAATTATGTGTATTTTTATTTTAATTTGGTTTGTAGTTGAATTATGTATTTTTTTAAATTGTAATTGTAGTTTAATTATGTATATTTAATTATGAATGTTTAGTTTAATTACGTATATTTAATTATGAATGTATATTTAATTATGTATTATTTAAATTATGTGTATTTAATATCTAAACATATATCAAAAATAAAACATATATTTATAAAACAAAGCGTGGTAGAAAATTATAGGTTTCTCGGTCAACTTGTGCAAACTGAATTCTAAATAAAATGAAAGTGTAAAATTCTAGAAAGAGCTATAAATAGAATAGAAATAGAGTACTAAAACTTCTCTTATCAATTTACTTAAATTTCTCATGGATTGATATAAATAATAGTCAAAGAACTGTAAAATTCAAGCTAAGACTTCTAAATGATTTGATGATAGGTTAGTAGACAAAAACGAAGCTAAAACCAAATAAAATAGAGCAACAAAGTATAAAAATGGCAAAGAAATGAATTTGCAGCAATGAAAGTGAAATTTCTCCGAAAATTAGAAGATCGATTATTCTATTTTGGTCTTTTCGGAGGGGATTTTTGGTGTCTCATTCATTCATTGCTTTGTCCTTTCATGGTCATTTGCCCACTTCGTCTTTGGTCAGTGGCCGGTCCCACATTCTTCCTTAGTTCCAATATCTCCATGACTTTCATTTATGAGACTAAATATTTAATTCATAAATTTAATAATATGAATTAAGTCAAATAATATTAATTGTTAAAAAATAATAAATTATTAATAATAATTATTAATATATTAATAATAAATAATAATTGTAATAATAAAGACAAATTTTTGCAAATACAATTTTTCAATATAAATATATATATATATATTTAACTATATAATTTTAAAATATTTAATAATATAATTGAGATGTAAGAAAAAAATTTAAAAAAATTAACTCTAAATTTTAATTTTGAACTAAAAATTATATGTTATATATATATATATATTAAAATTTAATATATTATATATATAAAATATAAAATATATTAATTTTTAATATATATTAATTTTTATTTTTTTATTTTTTATGGTTCTGAATTGCCGGTTCTGATTTCGGTTCATGAATCGAAACTAAACTCTTATAATCTAATTTTGATTCTAGTTAAAAATTAATTTTTTTAATTTTAGTTTGATTTATAAATTATAAAATTAATTCACAGTTTACTGTAAATCATAACTATTATTATTTCTGGCCTAATTCATATACTTTCAACTATTAATTTTGGCCATATTTAATATTTCTCTTGGTGCAAATAGAATTTTTTTGAAGTGGTTTGAAAAGTAAAGTTATTTTTAAAAATACTTTTTTCCTTTGAAAAATATTACTTATAAATTTTTAATTTTAAAAATTATTTTATTCTAAAAAATAAACATCGAATATTAAATATATATTTTACTTAAAAATATATATTTAATATTCATATAGTATATTAAAAATATATCAAAATAATTAAATTTTTTTTTAAAAAATATAGTACAATTTTCCTTTGTATAAATCCAAAAAAAAATTCCTCATATTATGAGGAATATAGACGGGTTTATTGTGCTCTCACTGGAAATTATTTTTAGACATTATATATATATATGGTCAAATATGACGGCGTTGAAAAATTTAAAAAATTATGTACTGATAATTTAAGTGATATATTTTAAATATTAAATAAAATAAGAGAAATAATTTTTAAATTGTAAAAAATAGTTAAAGATTTAATCACTTGTTATATTCTGTGTAAATTTTAAATTAGAAATTTTGTTTGTTAATTTTAAGATATATATTATCAAATAAATTAAAATAATTAAATATTGAAATTTTTAATTTTAAATATTAATGAATGTGTCTTATATATTATCAAATAAATTAAAATAATTAAATATTAAATAAAATTTTTAATTTTAAATATTAATGAATGTGTCTTAAATAGTAAAACTGGATAGTCTCAAACTGGATATGAGAGTAAAGAAACTCTCAAACTATATATGAGAGTTTAGGGTAGAAACGTGCCAGACTACTTTGTCTTTTTTTCCCACAAAAGTCTCAAACTTGGTATGAGAGCACTTAAATCCCATACTGAGTATGAGAGTTCTGATGACTAATGACGTGTCACCTTATGGTTAGACCTTTTGTATTCCTCTCTTTGTACTCTCAAATTGAGTGTGAGAGTATATTTAATCTGTCATTAAATTGTTAGTTAGTGGGTAATTATTCTGATTAATGCTTTGTACTCTCATACTGGGTTTGAGAGTATATTTTTTAATTCAAAAAATACCAGAACTCTCATATCTAATATGAGACTTTCTCCGAAAATACCCTTCCGTGTCCAGAGTTTAAAAAGAGACATCCTTTTGGTAAAAAATCCTAAACCAAAGTTTACTTCCTTAATAATCTCAAATTCAACACTTTCTGATCGCTCAAACACTCTCCAATCACTACTCACTAATGCTGACCTTTATCGGTTTGTTGATGTCGCTAACAAGCTCATTGATGCCTCTGGTGTTGTGGGTGGCATGAAGCAAGAACTTATGGTGCGAAGACAAAACAAGAGGGCCTAATGGTTCCATCAAAAGTGAGAAATAGTATAAATATCAATATAATAATGGTCTTAAAATCGCCGCCATTGATTTATGCGGTGTGCAGTGAGCTCTTTCAATTTTTTTTTCTACTGTTATTGTGATTTTCTTTTCTTGGTGTTTCTTATAATCAGTTTTCTTTTTCTTCTCATTCCAGAGGAAATCAAAGCCAAACAATCAAAAGTTACATATGTTGATATTTTTCAAGTGATTATATAGTTTATTACTGGATAACAATTTATAAGCTAAATATTTAAATTTTAACTTATGTTCTTTGTTATTTTAAAATTTTAGCTTGCTGGGGTTGTTGCAGTTGATATTATTGGAGGTCCTACTAATGATTTTGTTCCAGGAAGAAAGGTAATTTTCATTGAAGATCTCTGCATCATCCAGTAAATCATTTTTCACAAATTCCAATTATCTTTTTTTTTTCTCTCAAGATTCAGCGTAATCTCTTGAAGAGTCATCTTCCTGATGCCAAAAAAAGTTTATTTCGAACTCATAATCTCACAGTTTTGAAAAGGTTTTAGTATAGAAGATGAATTCATTTGTCCATTTTTATTCAAAAATATAAGCTTATTGATTGCATGTGCATCACATTTAAGAGATTAATTTTATCGTATGAGTTTGTTAGACAAAGACATTGTAACGCTTTCTGGTGGCCAAACATTGGTAAATTGTTTCTTTTTTTTTTAAAAAAAGATTTTGAATTAAATTATGATAAAATTTTCTTTTTTTTTTAAATTCAAACTTTATTACTCAAGAACAAAATAAATTTTAAAAAGATATAAATAAATGTATCGAACTACAAGCCTTGATCATTAAAGCCAAAACTTTAGGATACTCATGCCAAACATAAAATTGTGTAAAATATTATATAGAAACTTTAGTTCTTGCTTTTAAACAAAACTTGAAGATGATGGTTCTTGATTTTATAGGGAAAAGCACATAAAGAAAGATTAGGCTTTGATGGTGCTTGGACAAAGGAGCCTTTGAAGTTTGATAACTCATATTTTTCAAGTATAAACTTATGCATTTTATATGGAAATTGTTTATACTCTTTCTGAATTTGAACTCAAATCAGGGAACTACTGAAAGGGAATTCTGAAGAATTGTTAAAACTCCCCACATATAAGATGTTAATGGAAGATCCTAAGTTCCGCCTCTACGTTCAGCTTTATGCAAAGGTAATGAATGTGCACTAGAAATTCATTTCCTTATGTTACATTATATTTGCTTTTTTTGCTTGCTAATTTGATTTGAACTAAAACTCAAACTGATTAAATAGCTAATAGTTGTGGATTCTGCATCCCATTTCTTGGTCGGCGTAACAATAATGACATTTGTCGATATGCCACGGCTTGTTTACTAGACTAGACCTTCTTTAGATGAGTCTAAATATATCATGAAATTATTTTGAAAATATAATAAATTGAGAAATTCTTGATAATATTATGGTAAGATGAGGATGCACTCTTTGCAGATCTTTGTGGTTTTACTGTGGAGTACAATACTAGTAGAGTGCTGTGGGAGTTTTATAGCTGGAACTTTGGTACTATTTAGTTACTACTATGAAGTTCTTTACAAGCCCTAATTTGAAATCAGAAATTGTAACAATAATTACTGCAGGTTTGGGGTGGGTAGTGCTAGGGTGACTCAATTTGAAATGGAGTCACCTAACTCTACTTTTGTAGAGAAAAATGTAGACCATTAGATGGGTTGAAAAACTTTGGGCCAAGTGCTTATGGTGAGATTAGATGCTCTGAATTTTTAACCTATGGTATAAAAGGTGTAAAACAAATCTTAATTCTAGATTTTTTCCTCTTGTTCTATCATTTTTGGTTCTCTTCCACCGATAAAGATTTTCAAACTTGAAATGCCTAGCGAAATCATCTTTGTGAGAGATAGTGAAATCATATTACGTCTAGGTTTATTCACTTCTCTGTCTCTTTGTTTTTGTGTGTTTAAACATTGAATTGAAGAAGCTTTGAGAGGATTGAGATGTTGAAGAGATCTACCAAGGTGTCACTGTGGAGTTGAATACAACTAATAAAAACCAAATCATCTCCACTTCTCTTTCTCAATCTGAGGTCTGTCTTCTTCAAACCCTAATCTCTCTCTCTAATTTTGAATTATCAGTTCCGGTGAGACAATTTTCTTGTCATATTCTCTTAATCCAGACATGGCTTAGTTTTATTTATCTTTATGTTAGTGAATTTTCCTTTTTCTCTTTCAGTATTTTAGGTTTTGCTTTTGCTTAAAGTTTAGAATTCAGGTTGATTACTGCTGCTTTAGTTTGAGTTTGAAATATTTGTAACCCCCATGGTTTTTGGATGGTGATAGAAGTTGTTGTGAATTATGATTTTAGACAATATATAAGTTTAGTAGTAGCAAAAAGAAACAAAAAATTATGCATGCTTCTACAGTTTTAAGGATGATTTTGCCACTAAATACAGTTCTTTTGTGGTCTATTACAATGATTTTATTTCTACATATTCTCACTGAACTAGTTTTACTGTCTTTTGATAGGTGATGATGATGGTAATTGTCAATGATTATTGGCAATTGGGTTTTAAGATATTACAAGGAACTAATGCTTGTGATTTTGCACGATTCTCTTATTTTTAATTACATCAACAACCTATCTCCCATTGATTTAGATAAGCCTGTGCATACTGATCAAACACTCAACTCTCTATCTTTTTCATCCCCTCCATCGGTGTTTGCTTCACCTAAGCTCAATTCTCATTAGGAGATTGCTATGATTGAAAGAGGTTATATGTGACATTTCTAATCTGCATACTATCAATTATATTTATATATGGACAATAGTTTTTATTGTTACTATGATTTTTGCATTTTTGTTGCTATTATGCTTAAAAACTTCTGGAATAGAGGAATGGAAAAATGCAGAAAGCTTTTGAGATATACCCATATTGTGCAATGTCTCTAAATTATTTAGGAAATAAACTTTTTCTTCACCAGTCAACGTCTTTTAGTTGAGCAACTGACAAAAACTGCACTTGCTGTGACCAATCATTGACCGATAAAGTCACACTCTTACTACAATTTAGCACGCTCTTATCACAACAAGGTTTGGATGCCATTATTAGAATTTCTGATTCTTAAGTTTTGTTTGCAGATTTTAGTTAGTTGCTAATGTTGACCGATGGCTCTCTATTGATGTGAGTTTATTATTTCTGCTGGTGCCTTAATGACACTAGTTTATTTGCCTCTGTGTATGTGTTTTTGGATTCCAGATACTGCTGACACTAAGGATGATGCTACTAATTGGATTGCTGTATATGGTCTTATAAGAGCTTACTGAGTTTCTGCTATGAGTTGTTGATATAGGTTTTGGATGTGTTGTTGGCTTTACAATGGAGATTTTTTTGAAGTTGATAGTATGAGTTGAGTTTTATGTAGTGCAAGTACCTCTGGTTTTTTTGGTGTAGGGGATTTGCTGGTTTTGGTCCTAGCCAGTTATAATTGGGTTTGATGCAGGCTACTATGAGGAAAATGTTGGGCTATAGGTTATTGTTTTTTAGTGTATAGGGTGATCATTTGTATAGAATTTCATATTCTTTTCACACTTTATTGAACTTGAACAAAATTAATCAAATATAATTTTGTTCATGGATTTAGATAATTCTAATTGTAAAAGATTGTGAAATCATTTGATTTTCATTTAGGAAAATGAGTAATTTGGGCGTTATATATATATATATATATATATATATATATATATGTTTGTGTGTGTACTTAAATTTGAATGAGTTTTGAGTGGTTGTATACTGGCTGGTTGGAGAATATATTTGCTAATTTTGATGCTCGTATTAGTTTTGATGGTAATTTTAGAGGGCTAGGGGTTATGCGTGGAACTTCTTCGCATTGGGTTTTATCAGCAATACAAACATTTCGAAAGCAATGAATTTGACAGTCTGTGCTCAGTTTGGCTTCCAATTTGAAGTTGTTATAGCTAATCGCTACATTTTAAAAATATAGTGATGGTTATAAACCATTATGTTTTTCACATATATTATTTAAGATTTTAGTAAATGTAGATGTGCTTATTTTATAATTTTTTCCCTCTTGAATTTTAACTCTAGAATTATTTCTCATGCTTATATCTGACATATAAGACCAATATTTGACTTAGAACATATACTAATTATATATATTTGTTAGGAACACAATTTTAGAATTGCAAAAAAATAAAAACATAGAATATATATATATATATATACTTCTATATATAAATTTTTTTACTACGGTAATTTAAAGAAACAAAATTTGGCAAATTTAAAAATCTATTAAAACAAATTTCATGAAATAAAAAAATACATTTAAAAATAAAAAAAGTTGTTTGACATCCTATTATTGAGAATAGTTTGATATACAATTCTAAAATTTGTATAAATCTTATGATTCATTATTACTAACATTAGCATTTTCACATTCTGGTGGTGATAGACTACTATCAATGTCATCAAATTTTGAAACCACAAGATCATCATCTATTTCGTCGTCTTCTTTCAAAGTATCATCGAATTCAACCATATTTTTTTCTTTTTGAGGTTGCCATCATAAAACTTCATAAAAAAAATGTCAAAACATGAAATGCTCAAATAAATTATCAGAAAGTTCACATAGATTAAAGAATTTTTTCAGTAATAAATTTTGAGAGAAGGTAATTTGATAGACGATTTCAAAATTTATAATTTAAATAACTATAATAAAACTGGCCAGAATTTTTACTCAAAATATTATAATATTTATAAAAAATTATAGAAATATGATTCACTTACAGAATATTGAATAAGTTTATGAGATTTCTGGTTAAAATTATGATATTTTAAGTGAGGATTCTAGAAATTTAATAAAAAAATATCATTATTTGACTTACTAAAATTTTTGCTCAAACTATTAAAATTATTATTCAAAATTACAAAAATTCTACTGAAATTATCATTCAAAATTACAAAAATTTTGCTAAAACTATCACAATTTGCATCAATTTTATGAAACTTTTTATTTAAGATTATGATAATTTGAGTAAAATTTCTAACATTTAAAAAATGAAATACCAGAATTTTACCTGCTAGAATTTTTAGTTAAATTACCAGAATTATCATTTTAAATTACCGAAAGTATGGTAAATCTTACATAATTTAAATCAATTTTTTGAAATTCTTAGTTCAAATTCTGATAGTTTGAGTAAGATTTCTGAAATTTGAGAAATGAAATACTAAAATTCGACCTACTAAAATTTTGATCAAACTACCATAATGATCATTCAAAATTACAGAATGTTTACTGAAACTTACACAATTTACATCAATTTTCTAAAATTTTTAGTTAAAATTTTGATAATTTGATTAAAAATTCTAAAATTTGAAAAATAAAATACCAGAATTTGACATATTAAAATTTGTTTGTCAACCTACTGGAATTATTATTCAAAATTGTAAAAAATATAATGAAACTTACATAATTTATATAAACTTTCTGATAGTTAAAGTGCGATTTCTGAAATTTTAGAAATAAATATCAGAATTTGAATTACTAAAATTTTGATTAAATTATTAGAATAATCATTCAAAATTTCAGAATATTTACTAAAACTTACATAATTTATATTAATTTTCTAAAATTTTAGTTAAAATTCTAATAATTTGATTAAAATTCTTAAATTTGAAAAATAAAATATCAGAATTTGACTTATTAGAATTTTTTGTCAAACCATCGAAATTATTATTCAAAATTACAAAAATTATATTAAAACTTATATAATTTACATCAACTTTCTAAAACTTTTAGTTTGAATTCTGATAGTTAGAGTATGATTTATGAAATTTAAAAAATAAAATACTAAATTTTGACCTATTAAAATTTTGATCAAATTATAGAAATTATTATTCAAAATTACATATTGTTTACTAAAACTTACACAATTTATATTAATTATCTAAAATTTTTAATTAAAATTCTGATAATTTGATTAAAAATTTTAAAATTTGAGAAATAAAATACCAGAATTTGATCTACTAGATTTTTTGTTAAAACACTAGAATTATCATTTAAAATTATAAAAAATATACTTAGATTTTTTGTTAAAATACTGAAATTATCATTTAAAATTAAAAAAAAGTATACTGAAACTCACATAATTTACATCAATTTTCTGAAATTTTTAGTTAAATATTTTATAGTTAGAGTACGGTTCCTGAAATTTTAAAAATAAAATATCAGAATTTGACCTACTAGAATTTTAGTCAAACTATCATAATGATTATTCAAAATTATAGAATAATTACTGAAACTTATAAAATTTATATCAATTTTTTAAAATTTTTAGTTAAAATTTTAATAATTTAATTAAGAATTCTGAAATTTGAGCTATAAAATATAAGAATTTGACCTACTTGAATTTTTTGTTAAACTACAAAATTATCATTCAAAATTATTAAAAGTATACTGAAACTTACATCTTTTACTCAAATTTTTATAAATCTGAACATATATTGAAAATATAATAGTTTTAATTTTTTTTTACCATTTTTGTCAAAAATATACAATAATAAACATGCATGCCAACCAGACAACAGTTCTGAATAACAAAACAATTTGGTGATAATGTATCTTTTATATTTTATACTGAAAAATTAAATAATTCACCTAGAGAAACTTTTAAAGTATATTTTCAAAAAATACTGTACGTGATATTATCTAATTGATTTGTCATTGTAACTAAAATATCTAATTAAAATCGCCGCTCCACCATATAATTTCCCCCAGAGCTTGCAGCCTGAAATACAGTACTGCCACTGTGAAGTAACTCTAGGTGAAAAACAAATAGCTCTAATTGATATATCGACGACTGTTGGGTGATGAAATGCAAATAGTGAATCTGTATTATAGCTAATGGCAGCTAATCTGATAATGTTTAAAATAGTGAAGGCTGCTACCTATTGTTCTGATATATCTAAAATTTGATCGGTACATATGGCTCAATTGGTGTAAGGGGCGAACATATGTTGAAGAGAAAAAGGCAGTTGCTGTCGTTCTCTTTTTGAATATATATATATATATATATATATATAATATTTTTTAAAAAAATTTCTCTTTTTGAAAAATATATATATATATAATATTTTTTAAAAAATTCTAAATTATTTATTAATTTTTTTAAAAAAATTTAAATTGCCCTCTTTTTTTTAAAATTTTTTTATAAAAAGTAAAAAAAATATAATAAATTATTTATTCTATATATCATCGTTCTCTTTTAAGAAATTGATAAAATATTGATAATATATAAATATAAAAAAAAATCTGTCGGATTAGTCCAGCGGGCCACCTGTTATTACTCCTACGGGAGGACAGAGATTCGATCCTCAAAAAAATATTTCCGAGAGTCGAGCTTTTTAAAATTAAAATATATATATATATGCAAAAAAATAAAAATAAAGAAATGGATAAATTTTTTAATTAAATTAATTTGAACACATTTAATAAATTAAAGAACTCAATTATTTTAATTATTTTTTAAAAAATTATATTCATTATTTAATTTTTTTCTCTTTATTTTATTTTTGTTATAAAAAATTTTATAAATTTAAAATTATGTACATATATATATTAATATTTTTTTATTAATTAATTTTTTAATAATAAAAATATATTATTAATAAATTAATAAATTTATAAAATACTATTAAAATAAAATGAGAGATAAATAATTATAAAAAAATTAAAATTTATTAAAAAAAAAATTTCATCTACTTTATTTTAAAGCCTGGCTTCGCCATTGATTGGTGTGGCCTATTTATTTTTACTCATATCATGCATGTTAAAAAGATCAAATTAGTTGTTTACAAGACCATGTTCATAAGTCAAGATGACATGGCCAGTTGCTTACAAAACCATCTTTTATGTGCTGGTCCACTGCTATATATTTTGCATGCGCGCATGCTTCTATTATATTCTCGAATTTGCATAGAGTAACAATTGTGTTCTATAACAAGTTGGGATAGGCATTTAATTCGGACTACATGTCAAAAAATGTAAAAGTAACAAGTGGGTATTATATAGTTCATTTCCATTGGCTGTTCAAAAGAAAGTTTCTGATCTAAAATATGCAACTTGCAGAAAAAAGAACAGAAATCGAATAATGTTTACACCTAACTCATACGACCCCTTTCACCGGTCGCTAGAAGTGAGAGCCGGAGGAAGATTAAAAAAAATAGAGAGACTGCGTTTGTGCAGCCTCCTCTTTCCTCTCTCTCACATAGTTCAAAAATTAGGCTTTTCTTATCCCAAACCCAGCTAATCACTATCAGCCTCCACCGCCGGCAACATCAAGCCACCGTCAATACACGCCGTCGACCCCTTCAGTCAAATCCTAGTTCCGCTACTGCTTCAAGCAAATTGCAATTATCTTCTAATCATTAATAGCATTATTTATCAAACATTATATTTGATCTGCTTATCGATCTTCTATTATGATATGTCCTTCTTAATTGATTGTGTATCAGTACTTATATAATTAGAGTCTGCAATCTATATTTATTAATTCATATCCTTAATTCATTTCATAAGGCTGCAATAGCTAGATAGATACCGTTTCTAATTAATTTAGTATTTTTTATATAAAAAATATTTAAATGAAAATAAGATTTTAGAATTAAAATTTTTGACTTCCCTGTATAATTAATAAAATAGGCATTCAATTGATTATATGTTAATCACATGTTCTTGCAGTGTTGAATATTGTGTGGTAGTTGATAATAATATTAATAATAATAATCTAATAAGTTGTTGAAGTTTTTGATATTAAATCAATATAAACCTGATTAATTAGTTAATCTCCACCAATCCAAAACAATTAAGCAAAAGTAAGAACATGTTTCACGAGATGGAGCTTTTAACTAATCAATTGAAAGGATCGTTTATGGTTTAATAATTAATTATAATAATTAGCATTCTAATCACATGATTAGATATTAATTAATATAACATATAAAAAGCAATTAGGATGACCGACAACAAGATGTTTATCATCAAATAATTGATTTTTTTTTTTTCAAATTTTTGTCATGGCTTGCAAAGGGTATGGTACATAGCTAGCTAGGAACAAGCTGTCAATCTCTGTACTCAATACATATAGTTACGTTCAAGTTAGTGAAGTCTGAAAGCCAACCTTACGACTTATTTAAAGTGATTTGTCTTTTAAGGAAATTGACTGCTTCGTCTTACTTACACATTATAACAAGCACTAATTTGACATCATTCATGTTAGGACCCCTAAATTAAAAGATAAATCAACCCTATAAATATAAATTAACTGTCTTTTTTCTCTTAATTAGAAATTTTGATTGGAATTCCAGCCATAAATATTGAATACTATTAAAATTTGAAAGATAATATTTTCTCTTTTAATAGTCAATACGAATCTAAAATCGGTTTATAATCTAAGAATATTGAATGATTACATTAAAAAAAGATAAATGAAGGAAAAAACTTTATATTGTAATAATTAAGCTAAATTCAGCTTCAAATTTCTGTTCTAAATTTTTCTTAATTATACAAAAAATAAATTGAAAATTTTATAAAAAACATGTATATATGGATAGTCCAATTCCATTATATATGTGTGTATATACTCTTCTAAATTTTATAAAAGATAGCTTTTCAACGAAACCATGCGCAGTATCTTGAATTCTTCTAAACCTTGACTTGACTAACTGCTAAGTATGCTCATACCAGAGTCGAAAACTGGGGATACTCTACAAAGTTCAAATTAATGGATACCCCCAAAATGATTTGAAAGGAAAAAAAACTTAATGAGTTAAAGATATGATATATATATATATATATATATAAATAACCAAAATACAATATTCGAATAAATTTTTAATTTGGTAAATAAAAAATGAATTATAATATGTTAGCAAAAAATATAAAAAACAATTTAGTACTAACTTTGTGAATATTGACAAAAGAAAATTTTCAACCTTTCGATGTGTTTTTTACTATTGATGTACTTGATTTATGATTATTTATAAAACTAAAATAATTGTATATAATAAAATAAAATTTCTTAAAATGGTGGGTCAATTTAAAAAATTGGTATTTAATCTTAAAAATATCCTTGTCTAAGAGTTAATATTTTTCACATCTTATCATTTTAAATACATTATTTTAGACAAAAATACCCCCAAAATGATTTGAAAGGAAAAAAAAACCAAAAATCTTTTCATCTTTCATTTCAAAAATTCAAAACTGTTCTCACTCATTTCTCTGCGAAATCCATAATTTTTGCTCTTTCATTTTTTTTTTCTCTCATCTGAATTACAAAAATAGCTTACGAAAAGTTTTGTTTATTCATATGAAACTTCATTTTTCCCTTAAATCACAGAAGTCTTATTCTTCAACCGATTACCATGATAAGTTTTCTAGAGTTTTTTTTTTGAATTTTTTTCTTCTAAAATGAATAATGTTGAATACAAAATTGATCCATGTATTAAAGCAGTTGCCTTGATAAATATAGTAAAATGTGGTGAATGTTATAGTAAAATCTATTTAGTGAAGTAAAAAAATGAAGATCTCTAATTTAGATAATTTTTGATAAAAAATAAAGACGTTTAACTTAGGTAATTTTTAATTTAAAATGAAAGTGTTTAACTTAGGTAATGAATGTAAAAAATTGAAATGATTAATTTAAGTAAATGAGTTACTTAACCATTGATAAAATTCTATCAATCTATTTTTAAAACCTATATAAATAATTTAGTTTTAATTTAAAATTCATCCCAAAAAATTATTAGAGAGTTTTAGAGAGAAAAATGAGATTTTTCTTAAGTATTATCTTTTCTTTTATTAGAGAGAAAATATTTAATTTCTCCTATTATGAGAGAGAGTATTATCAATTATACTCCCTTTATTTTAAAAAAAAATTGTTATAATCTTTTTGCTATAATAAAATTCTTCTATAATTTATCCGTAGTTTTTGTTCCAATTAATTTAAAAATTTTTTCAAATAAAATTTTAGTATTCGTTATTTTTATTTTATTTTTTATTTTTTACTTTAGTTATAATTATGTATCTCATTCCATAATATCATAATAGTAAACTGTTTATTTTTGTCAATATATTTTTTGATGTTAATAGTAATTAGATATTCTAAAGTATAGGCTTTTTTTGTTTTTGAAATTTTTCTGGTGTGCTGTTATTAAGATTATTTTAATGAAATTAAAGGCATTTAGAATTTACCTGTTTTCCTCAAAAAAAATAATTCATATTTAGTTAATAATTAAAATATTGATAATAAAAAATAATCTAATATAAATAATTAAATTATTTTACGTTAGTATATATTATTTGTGCCTTTACTTACACGGACTTAGATTCGCTTTTGGAATTTGACGCTCCAAGCCAAAGACAAACTGGCTGTTCTCTTCTATTTCTTTGCCGTAAGGAAGTAAAAAAAATTAGAAACAAACAAGTCCAAGTCAGCACCGAGTCATGGGGTAGCCATGTTACATCATTGCCACATCATCAGACAGTTCCCCGTAAGTTGTGCCAAAGTGGGAACCAAAGTGGTAAAGACGGGCTCGAAATTTAGTCCTCATCAATGATTGGACCAAAAGCCTATGTTGTGTTAATTTTTTGAGTCTCGTGGGGTTTATACAGTTGTTGTCGATTTCAATGAAAATACGAATGCGGAGGGAAAATTATACCGGCAATTTCACATTTTAATTAGAATAATGAATTAATTGGGTAATGATATATATTAATTTAAAAAAAATATGTAATTTTATTATAATTTATTTAAATATTTTTTTAATATTTTATTTTGTTTATTTTTTTTTACTAATTATAGAAATTTTAATTAATACCCTCTTAAATTTTTTAAAATAACATTTAAAGTGAAATAAAAAAATTTTTTACATGACATTTAAAATAAAATAGAGTGAGTAATTTTTTAAAATATATATAATTTAATTAATAAAAATATTATACAAATTTAATTATTAATTAATTTATTAAAATAATAAATGGCTATAATTTGAGATATATAAAAAAAATAAATTTATCTATTTAGAATAAAGAGATTATAATTTTTCAATATAGGGAAGTGATAAAAATTCTGACCGACTTCACTTTAAATGTATAATCTAAAAATAATCTAATTTAAATAATTTGTAAAGTTTTACCACTATTGTAAGTTAATTTATTGAATCTGATTATTCAGCATAAATTGATAAAAATAATTATTAATTTATTTATTTAAAAATTAAATTAGTATTATAATATTTATTACTAAAACTATTTGATACATGAATTTTAATCCATTTTTTAAACTTTTAAATATATGTTTAAAGAAATAGTAAAATTAGTGTAAAACATAAGATCTCTGGTATTTGACATTCTTAATCAACCACGAAATCAATTGATAATTTTTCTAGATTTATATGTTTAAAATATACTAATATTTTAGAAAATTTTATAGTAGATTTTATATTAATTTTAACTTAATTATGTTATAATATTTGAATAATAAATCTTATTAAATAAAGCTTATATATATGTGTACATATGAAAAATGAAACCCAAATATTTTTGTATTTAACATCTAAATTAATTATCACAACACTTAAAAAATTTTATTGATTTTATAAATTAAATTATATATATATATTTTAGAATATTTTTACTATACATTTATGTTTGATTCCTAATTTTTTTTTACTAATTACATATAAGAATGTAAAATATCTAGATTTAAAATCTGAAATTTAAATAGAAGCAACATATGTTTTTGGCTAATAAGTTATACCTTGCTGGTTGATTCCTAGTTAGTTTAACTTAGTATAAATTATATGTAAAAATTGGTTTTTTCTTATAATATTCATTATTTATTGTCTACTGAACTGCTACTAGAATTTTATATTTTCAAATATGTATATTTAAATTGGATTTCATATTGAGTAAAATATGGAAAATAATAATTTTTTGTTGGTTTTTTAGAGTAAAACTAAAACATTGAAGATTTTATTAATGAATAGTTGAAATATGTAGCTGTGCCAAACACAATTTCCCGTGTAAAGTTATGTGCAACAGGTGAGTCTGATGTTTCTATCTTACAAGTCAAATTTATTAATCTGCCTCCCTCCTAGTCCCAACACAACCACCATTAAAATTCTGTAAAACGGTACTAAAATGTTATTTTGATCAATTTTTTTGTTGTCACCTTATTATTCTTTTGGCTATTTTTTAAATTGATCGAAGGATGCAAATTTTACGAGATATTTTTAATTTGTACATGCATGTGGGTCGTTGAATAAGTTAATTAATCAGTGCGATCTCTTCTATCGTATTTTATTTTATTTTTTTTATTTATGAACAATACAATACTATAAAAGTTAAAAGCTATTGCAAACTAATTATAAAAGTTATATTAAAATTACTATTATAAACTAATTATAAAAATTATATTACAAATCTTTCCCATTATAGTGAAATTATCACTTTTAAAAAAAATTCACTAAAATTATCACTTTATATAATATTAAAAAAAGTAATTATTTTTTTCTAATTAATTATACATTTATTATTAATAAATTAATTGATAAAGTGAGAGTAAAGTAATTTTAATATTATTAAGTTAATTGAAGATATATTAATTCATTTTAAATAATTTTATATAATATTAAGAGAATTTAATAATTTTTTTAATAAGCGTGTCTGAGTTGAAAGCGATTATTTTATTAAAACGGAAGAACTAATATTAAAGAAAAAAAAAGAAAAAAGAACGTCTCATATAAAAATTTAAATGAAAGTATATAATGCGTATCTCCTTTTTTTTCAATTTTTCAATATTGGTATTATAAAATTTTGAAATAAAAGAACTATTAGGTATAATGGTTGAATTTAATCATCGCATGGGAATTCAAAAGACAAAAAAAAAAAGTTCCATGAAAAGTAATATAAATAAAATTAGAAGGGAATTGCCAAACTTTCAAAAAAAAGAAAAGGGTATAAGCATGCTATGAATCATGATGTAGGTAGCTAGGATTTGTTTGGTATAATCTGGACGTTTGGTCCATATAATTGGCTGGGTATTTAAAAAGTAATGCCCATCTTTATCGACTATTTCTATTTCACTATTTCTCTCTCTCTCTCTCTCTTTTTCATTCACCACCATTTCTCTTTTGACAATGACATTTTCTTTTTTGAAAAAAAAAATCCAAATAATAATAATAATAATAAACTCAACCTAAAGGCAAAGATTTCCAAATATACATATTCTTTATATTAAGTAAGACAGTAAGAGGCAGAAAAATGGGTGCTTAATTGAAAGCTGCAATTTTAAAGTTTGTGGCCTATTTTTCATGAAAAAAGTTGCACACAAAGTCATCAAAGGCTAATAGTCTTGTTTTCATTATGGTGAATTAATGAAATTAATTATGTATATCTAAAATAAAATAGATAGCTCAGTTGGTTAAAAAAAGACTGAGCAAATGAATGAAGTGTGAGAGTTCGAATTCCACTAAATACTTCCTTTGAAAAAGGTAAATAATCTTAACTTAATACCTACTCTCTGAACAGAATTAGTCTAACACCTATATCGTTAAACGGATAAGAGTAGGAAAACATGTGGTTAAACAAAAAAAATGTAATTAATTATCTATAGACAAAAGGATTTGTAACATAAATATTAATTATTTTTCAATTTTTAATATCAAAAATATCCATTTCTATATGTTTAATATAATATAGATATGCAAATCATATAGTTAAATTTAAAAAAAAATAATATTTTTAAAATTTTTAAAAATTATAAAATATTTTTGAAAAAAATTAAAAAATAACATACCTTACAATTTGCTCCAAATAGAAGGAGTCCCATCAAAGTTCAGTTCACTAATCACTTCTGCAAACCATTTTTTGTTTTAGAAAAAAATAAGTTTTAGAAGTGTATAAATATATATAAGTCTAAAGAAAATTATTGATATTATTTTTTAATAATTTTTTATTTATAACAAAAAAATGTTAGTTATTCATGGTTTTAAAAACAACCAATTATAATCAATAATTCAAATAATAATTCAATTGACAAACGAATTTGTTCTCATATTACTATTAATTTTAAGCTTGCAATATAAAAAATATAAAAAATCAGTGAAAATGACTTATTACCATCAATTCATTTTGAATTGATTTTTTTAGGCAATTAACTTTAAATAATTAAAACAGGAAAATTAAATCATTCAAAACATTTAGTAAGAACCAGCCAAGAACTTTGTTTGATAACAAATTTATGTCTTTTTTTATTATTAATTATATATAGAGAGAGGAAATATCTACACTCAAATTTGAGCCCTAATTGAAATCAATACATATTTCTAACTATCAAATTATATATTGGTATTTTATAAATTTATGTCTTTGAGTGTGAATTGATTAATTAAACAATTAATTTGCATTTGAGGCTACAAATTATTTAAGCGGTTAATTGAGACTTAATTTATAATTAATTCTCCACGTTTATAATCATGCATTATTTAATCAAATTTAATACAAAATTTTCACTTGAAATTTTAGAGAAAAAAAAAGAGAGAAAGATTAGGTGAGTTTTGTGAAGGGACAGGGGACCTCTCTACATCCAAAATGGACAAGCATGAAAGCTGATATTATATATATATATATATATATATATATATGAAAAATAATTGTCCTTTTCATGAAAATAAATTTTCACGTGGATTACATGTGAATTTCACGACCATTTCATATTTATATGAATTGTCATATTTATTTTTAACCATGTTTTTTTGAGATTCTGTAATGTAAACTTAATGAAATATATAAGTTAAAATAAATAAATATATATATATATATGGGCAAATTGTACGTACCAAAAGTATCAATTTGTTTGTCATGCAAATTTTTCCCATGTCATCTACTCTTTTTGCCTGACACTTGACATTGTTGCTAAGCTTTATTTTAATAATAATTATACATCAAATAATCGGTTAATATATGTTTAAAACATATATACACTAATTAAAAAGTGAGAAAAATATGAATTTTAATCAATTATTTATTTTTTTGCATTGTTTATAATTCAATATAATTTTTAATATTACAACTATTAATATTGTGATTTCATAAATTGTATCAATAAAATTTTAATTTAAGTTAGTAACTTTCTTAACCAGTTCACCAACAAGTATATCATTTGGCAGGTTTTTTTTTTTTTTTTTTTTTATTGGAAAGCAATGAAATATTGGTAAGTTTTTCCATGTTGCTTCACCAACCAGAACAGAGAAACGTGAATCGTGATAACAGTATTTTATATCTGAAGTTTTAAGAGTACTCTTTAATTTTCTTGTCTTTGGTCCATTATTTTTTTTATTCATAGAGAATTCAATTCATTTTTATTTTTAAATATTAATTTTATAAAAATTCATATATTTTTTTTGTTAATTATATTGATTAACCAATATAATATATATTGAACAAAATCTATAAAATCAATATATTATTAATGAATAATATTTTAAGAAATTAATGTAATATTAATTAATTAGTCTATTAATTAAAATTGATTGTTATTTTAGTTAATTATTGGTATTATGATGTTCTATTGAGCAGGAATCTGATGAAGGTGATACGATATTGAGATGATAATTATGTTTTGATATTGGTTTCACTTGACATGTATATTTATAGCTTTGGTTAATTTGTGACAATTACACTTCATATGTTATAATTTTAATTTCATTAGTCAGTGATTAATCATACTAATTACGGTTTTAACAATCTTTTACTTTCCCATTTACTATTGTTCATTTGCATATATTTTAATTTTGATTCTAACATACTTAATGACTGAAACTAGCTAATTATGTACGAAAGAAAAAAGATATATATGGTTTATATCACATTTTTATCTCAATTAGTTACGCTGTTAATAATATAATATGAAAAAAAGCCACATTTTAGTTAAATATAAAAATATTAAATGATTAACATAAACGGAATTTCAAACTTTAATGATTAGCTTTTACTATGAATTCTTCTGTATTCATATTAAAAACTCAATGTGGTATTATAGCTTACGGATGTTCATGGTCTAATTAAAGATAATAACATAAATTTTGAAATTAAACTGTACATTTCAATTACAGTGTAAAAAAAAAAAGAACTGTACATGTCAATTTGTTAATTTTTAGAATGAAATCATCTAAATTGAAAGAATACAGTTCACTTCAATCTTTAAAACTTTTTGAGTTAAATAATTCAATTCTCTTTAAACATAACAATGTGTGTGTGTGTGTGTATATATATGTTAAAAATCTGCTAGAACTGCTATAGGTATTATACTGTGTATCTCACTCTCATTCTGTTACGAGCCCTAATTTTTTATATTTTTAAAATATTAAAATTTTTATTTATCAAAATATATAATTAATTAATTATTATATATATTTATTTTGATAGATCTAACAGAATTAACATATCTTATTTGATAATAATAATAATTAGTTATTATATAATAATTTAAATTAAATATTTTTAATATTAAATTAAAAATAGTACATATTAAATTTATTATTTATTATAATATATAATTAGTTAATTTTTATAGATATTTATTTGAAAAGTTTAAATAGAATTAAGATATTCTATTTTTTTTATTGGATTAAGATATCCTATTTGATATATTAGGAGTCCTAATTTCTTAATATTTCAAAACAAAAATTTTAAAATATTAAATGTATTATTTATCACAATATATAATTAATTATTATAGATATTTATTTATATAATTCAAATAAGATTATAATTTATGATATTTAATATGAACAATAATTTGTTATTATCTAATAATATAAATTGATTTTTCTTTAAAATTAAATTAAAATATCAAGTGTTAAATTTATTATTTATTATAAGAGATAATTAATTAATTTATATATATATTTATTTGGATAGTTTAAATAGAATCATGATATCCTATTTGATATGTCATGTATCATAATTTCTTAAAGTTTTAAATTAAATATTTTTAAATTATTAAATTTACAATATATTAGAATAATTAATTAATTATATATATTTATTTGAAAAGTTTAAATAAAATTAAAATATCATATTTAATAATAATTAGTTATTATCTAATAATAATGTAAATTAAATTTTTTATATGTTAAATTAAAAATATATATATTAACTTTTAAATTAAATTTTTAAAAATTAAATTTATTTATTTAGAATATTAATTTTATTATTTATTAGTACATATAATTAATTGTTATAGATTTTTATTTAAAGAGTTAAAATATAATTAAAATATTTTATTTGATATTGATAAAAAAAATAGATATTATCTACTAATATTTTTTAGATATTAAATTAAAAATATATGTATCAAGTTTTTTAGAATAATAAATGTATACTAAATCAACTTTTGCTTTCACACTGTTATTTCTAGAGTCTCACTCTCATTTTTCCACTTATTTCAATATTTTAAATCTTTTAAAATATTTAATTTATTATTTATGAAAATAAATAATTAATTAATCACTATAAATACTTATTTGAAGAGCTTAAATATAATTATAATATTCTAATCGCATTGATAATAATTAGTTATTATATATTAATATAGATTAAAATTTCAAAATTAAGCTAAAAATATCAAATTTATTATTCAAGAGAATAAATAAATAATTGCTATAAATATTTATTTTAATTGCGTGTTGTACTATTTATAAAATGCTAAAAAAAGATAAAACAGTTGATATTATCTTTTATTATTTATTATTTTCTTTTAATTTTTATGGGGAATTTAAGTGTTTTAAATAATATTATTAACGACTCATTAAACATTACACATGTGGCTATGTGCATGTATTGCCTTACAATTTATGAATATAAATCATCAATCATTTTTTTTAATTTTTTTTGTAATTCTATTTAATTTTAAAATTACAATATCATTATTTAATTACTAATGAATCATAATTGTAACAAGTGACATGCAAATAATGAATCATATTTTTTATATTTTTATTTTTGATTTTGGTTATTTTTTCTCATATTTCTTTTAGTTTATTTTTTGTTCATTTGTTTTAGCTTAATCATCATGCTTTTATAATTCTTTTTTGTAAATGAATATAAAACATTTTAAGTGAAATTTTTTATTGTACCTAGTTGGGTTATCATCGATAGGAATATAGGATAAAAAAAATGCAACTTTTCTTAATAGCATAATATATAACATAATCAATCAACTAAATAGATTAGCTATGGATAAAACTTTTGTTTAACTAAAATCATTAAATTTATATAAATAGACTAGAATTGTAAAAAGGTTACAAAATTTAAGATAACCATTAAACTTATGAATTATTATTATAAAGTTTTAATTATTAAAAGAATCCATATCTATTTATAATACTAAAACAGATAACACTTGTACAATATTATTTCACGTGACATAATATTAATTTTATAAAATATTAAATTAAGTTATTATTTATTAAAATAGATAAATTAATTAATTATTATAGATATTTATTTAAAAATTTTAAATAAAATTATAATATTTTATTTAATATTGATAGTAATTAGTTATTATCTAATATTATAATTTTAAATTTTAAATAATTAATAGGATATTTATTTAATTTTTATTTAATAATTAGTCATCTATCTAATAACGTAAATTAATTTTTAAAATATTAAATTTATTATTATTTAAATATTTTAAATAGAATTATAATATTCACATTAATAATAATTAGTTATTATATATTATATAAAAAATTAAATATTAATAATAATATAAATTAATTTTTAGAATAATTATTTTTGAAGTAGCCCTTTTTTTATGAATTGACATAATATATATCAGATTGATTTTTTATTCATAAAAAAATGAAATATATATATTGTTTGTGTTAATATTTTAGTTGAATTTTTTGTATCTTATTTCGTATCTTATGCTCAATAAAACTTTTTACAAATCTTACCTATTTCTCTTACCATTCTTCAAGTATTTGTTTTATCCGTTGCCATTCTTCAAATATTTTTTTTTTCATTTATATTCATATCACCATTTAAAAAATAAAAAAATATTATAAATGCAATCAATATATGCTAGAAAAAATTTAATATAGCCCATAAAATATTTAAAAAAAATACTTTGAGAAGATAAACGATTTGCAATTTTGTTTCAAGATCATATTTATGTGAGCGTATTCTTTATACGTTCCAATATATATATATATATATATATATATATTATAAAGGTTAGTAATATAATTTTTAAATAATTAGTTATTATCTAATATTATAATTTTAAATTTTAAATAATTAATAGGATACTTATCTAATTTTTATTTAATAATTAGTCATCTATCTAATAACGTAAATTAATTTTTAAAATATTAAATTAATTATTATTTAAATATTTTAAATAGAATTATAATATCCACATTAATAATAATTATTTATTATATATTATATAAAAAATTAAATAGTAATAATAATATAAATTAATTTTTAGAATAATTATTTTTGAAGTAGCACTTTTTTTTTGTGAATTGACATAATATTGATTTTTTATTCGTAAAAAAATAATATATATATATATATATATATATTGTTTGTGTTAATATTTTAGTTGAATTTTTTGTATCTTATTTCGTATCTCATGCTTAATAAAACTTTTCACAAATCTTACCTATTTCTCTTACCATTCTTCAAGTATTTGTTTTATCCATTACCATTCTTCAAATATATTTTTTCTCATTCACATTCATATCACCATTTAAAAAATAAAAAAAAATATTATAAATACAATCAATATATGCTAGAAAATTTTAATATAGCTCCTAAAATATTTTAAAAAATAGTTTGAGAAGATAAACGATTTGCAATTTTGTTTCAAGATCATATTTATGTGAGCGTATTCTTTATACGTTCCAATATACATTTTCTTTTTATAAAGGTTGGTAATATAATTTTTAAATAATTTATTTTTATGTTAATTTATTTTATTAAAAAATTTAGAATATTAAAATTATAATAATTCGTATATATAATATACTAAATTTCAATAATACTAATTCTGTAAATAATATTTATGATTATGAGAAATATTCACAGTTATTAATTTTTTATTTAAAATTATTATATGATTTTAAAGTTATTATTATATATATTAATTAGAAACACCTATAATATTCTAATTTATTCTTAATAGTGAACACCTCTATCACAACCTAATTAATTCTTATATCATCTTATTATATCCTAATTTATTTAGTTATTTCAAAAATTATCTTCATCTAATTACCATTTGAGCAAGTTAATTAAGAATATAATATAGAAAAAAATTTCATATTGATTAAATATAAATATCTTAAGTACTAAAAAATAAAAAAAAAAGATAGAATTTAAAATTAATTTTCTTATACTCATATTAAAAATAATGTCCACCTACTTTTATTTTTTTTATAAATTTTGAAATCAAAATTCATACATTTAAAAAAAAATTCAATACCACTGAATTAAAAATTTAATCTAAACAATAACATGTGTCTAAAATAAAATGAAAATCCATGCAAAATTTATTAGTAATTTATAGAAAAGAAACAAGAGAAGATTTATTTTTAATTAGTTTTCCGTATTTAACAAAAAAAAAAAATAGGGCCAACGGTGCACGAAAGCGACTGAAGCGCAAAATCTGGCAGTGCATTGCATGACAAAGAGGGGTCCAAACTGACACGTGGACACATCACTTATGACCTTTCACAGATGGCGCCATTTTGATATTGTGTTTTACTCGTCATTTACACGCGTTACCTTCTTTACCTGGAACCTATTATCCTTCTACACATATTCATGATTTTCTCTTATATTTAATTTATAATTTTATATTATTTTACTTCTCTATTTATTTCTTCTTGTATGTCAAAATTAATAAATACAACTTTTTATTTATAAATATTAAAAATTAATTATTTTTATTAAAGATATAATTATATATTTTTTTCTATTATATTTTTACTTAAATATTATATATATTTAGTATTTAATATCAAATATAAATATAATAAAAATTTATCACATTAATCAACTTAATAAAATAATTAGTCAACTATAATTTAAAATAAATAAAAAATATCTATTAATTTAAGAAGCAAAGAAGATATATTTTTTCAAATACAGTACTCATCTTGAGAATGAAAATTAATAATTAATTAATAAATCATTTATAGCATTTATGTATTTATAGAAGGTGAAATTATTAGCTATGTTACAAAAAAGTTATTTAATGTGAAAATTTATTAAACTACTATAAAACGTTTTATTTTATAAAATAAATATCATGTTCTATGTGATTAAGTATATGAGATATGAATTTATAAGATGAGAATATATTATTAGATACATATCTGAATAGCTTTTGATATTTTTCTATATATAATATTAATATTGATTTGAAACGATTTTATTTTTATTGTTAAAGAAAGAGAAGAGTTTTATATAATTTTTATTAAATGTATCATAGGACTATGCAATAAATTAGAAATGTTAATAGGTTGAAGACCTATCCAATTGAATTAATTATTAATTGGTTCGAGACTATGCAATTGAATTAATTTTTTTTTGATAAATGCAATTTAATTAATTAATAATTAAAAAAATAACGTGTTTGTAACTAAACATGAATTAAATAAATTATAAATTCAATTATAATCCACGTATATCTCGAATAAAAAATTAAAAGAAAATCTCTGTTGATTGAAATAGATCACCAATTATTATATGAATTTACTCGGTTGATAAATAATTTAGAAATATATTAGTCAATTATAGTTATGTCATTAAACCAGTTGACATAAATGATTTATTCTAAGTAAATATGGAAATTGACTACAAATAATGTTTAATATAGATGCTCAATAATGATTTTTAATTTAATTTAATTTTTATTAATACTAAAACATTAAAAACAAAGAAATAAAAATTTAAAAAAAAATGATGAAAATTGGAATGGTGTTTCCTGATTCAACAGCCACAAGCAGGTAGAAGAGGAGGTGGTGGTTACCTTGTTAAGCACGTCTTTCTATGGGCTATCAAACTCTATAAATACCTTTTTTTTTCCTCTTCTTCTTCCTCTTTCCTTTCCTTCGCTTTCCTTTCTTATTTACCATTTTTTGCGCTTCTCTTCTCTTTCTTCTCCTTTTGTTTCATAGGGTTTTCTCATGTATTGGGTTTTTGTGTTTTTGATCTGACAATTGCATTTTCAGAGATTATTTCCTTTTTGGTTGGTATGAAAATCATAATTGAAAGATATATACAATCACGTTTTGGGATTAGGTACGTATGCATATATATATATTTTCCTGGTAGAATCTGAATTTTTCATGTTTCATGTGCAATGCTGTTATTTTCATTATTAACAACTTAAATAGAGGGGAACCCCTTTTTTTAAGATCCATATTGGCCTTTAGCTCTTTCTGTTTGAACATGCAATACCCATGATTTTAAAGTTGAATCCTTTTCTTCTTTTTTTTTTTTTTTTTTTATCATAAAGGTGAAATCTTTTTGTGTTTTTCAGCTTCAATCCCGAGTTCCTTTTTTTTTTAATTGAAAAAACTGGAGCTTCTTGAGAAGATATTGTTTATATTAATTGCCCAAAATTTGAGGTACCGAGTCTTCCCCTGTTATTTAGAAAATTTTTTTTCTTGGGAGTTTTTAGACTACAAGATGTCTGACTTCTGAAAGCCTATGGTATTTGATCAAATGATTCTGTGACTTCATTTGAAAATTATTTAATTTAGAATATCTTATTATGTGTGTAAATGTTTTATATATTCATGGAAGATGATTTGGACAGCCCATTTGTATGTTTTGTTTATTGTATCACATAAAATTTATATTTTGTCGGTTGTTCTTAACCAGCTAATTCTGTTGAGATTTCAAACGGGTCTTATTCGCTTTCTTTTGATGTGACTTGATTAATCTTTAATAAGGAAAACTCTATAATTTGCTGTTCAGATGCCATATTTCTTTTTAATAAGGTATTACAATGTTGTTTTGCCTTGTTAACTATATGAATAATGGTGTTATCATGTTAAGAAATTTCTTCGATATTGATTTGCAATTTAAGTAGTAAAAGTTAATTTATTGCCATTTTTAATTGGTTTCCAGAAAGTTTTATGTTTTTAGTTCTTTTTTCCTTTGTGGGGATCAAAGTTTATGGTCGTTTTGGTAGTTGCAGTGTCTTGTCATTATATGCAGAAAATGAAATTTTCATTTTCTATCTATTCTTAATTGTTTTTATTGAAGAAAAATTTATAGAACTATGAAAGGGATGCATTATTAGATCTATAAGATATGTAACCTTTCTAATGGCCCATGTAGACCCCACTCTCAGCATCATACGAACATACAGACAAATATATGCATACACAAATACATATGTTTTTATATTTATATATACATATAATGTATTTCATAGTATGAAATCATGTATTATGTCCATTGTTGCTGCTATGAAAATTGTGAAGTCCCAGAATTATTAATTTGTCATCAATATCTTCTCCTACAGGTGGATGCATCTAGACCAAGAATTATGACATTTCTTGTCGTTGAGCATATTTAGAGATAATTAAATTATTAATTAGTTAAATTTGTATCTTGTTAGAAACTTAGAGTTATGTTGTTGTAGGATTTCATCATTTTTATATTGTTTGCTAAATAATATTTGAAGTTGTTTTGTAGAGCTTTTAAGTATGTTAGTTGTGTTGTATTTATGCCTTCTGATGCCATATGGGTTCTTGATTAATTACCTTTACGTAAAATTGACTTTTTCTTCATCAAATTATTAAGAATTTTAGTATTTTTTTTATCTAATCACTTGGTCAATTCTTTAATTATGAGAATTAATTTAGTTTTCTTGTTCAATATACATATTTATATACAGAGTTACATAATTTTCTTTATTGGCACATTTTAATTTCTAGGGCTAAATGTGGTTGCAACCAAGAAAAGTTGACAGGTTCCATGATTTTGTTTTCAATTTAAACTGTCATAGTTATTTGACGCTGAATATTTAAGAATAGTTGTCTGTTTATGATGGCGAAAGGGGCAAAAGAAATCTTACAGCTGAAACTTTTGTTGCAAGATTCTGTTTATTTTTTAATTTTGAAGGTTTTATTCAATTACTTTCTATTGCGTGATATGGAATTGCAAACAGGTCATAAGAGGTTCTGGTGTTTTTGCATTTCATCTTAATAAACTATTATAAGGTGCAAAAAATACAATTTTACAGCAGAAACTTTTATAAAGATTATTATTTTTTCAATTAAATAAAAAAAATATCTTATTCAACAAGTTGCTGTTCCAGTCATTTTGTTGTGCCCATATCATTTTTTCCAGTAAAAAAATTTGATTACTACCTCTGACTTTCTGGTTAAAATTGTTAACAGATTGCTTTTTATGTATTTTACTGGAGTTGATTTCAGATGTCATTTTCATTTGATTTCTGGATCTCATGGGGCTGTATTTGACTTGAGGAACAACACTATTTACTACCTTAATTGGTTGATTTTCAGTTCCAGGAATTTCTTACTGTTAGTAAAATCCCAGTCTAGGCCATATGTATTAGTTGAACTACAGGTTTTCGATCCCTTTTTTTATTTATTTATATTTGGTGGCATATGCTCAAATAGATTTAAGTCACTTGTTTCAAACAGCGAACCTGTTTATTTCCAACGCAATGTTCAGTAAACTGTGCTGAACTGGGCTCTTATTATATTCTGACAGATATTTGGTGCATCTTACTGGAGCTACATGCCATTTATTTCTCAAGAATCCTTGTACAAATAATGTTTAGCAACCTGCTATAAATGCGGCGTAACTTTGGGGATGAGAAGGTACAAATTTTTTAGAATATGTTGTGTTCATATTTTGAAGCAATTTTAGACACCAAATTAATGATTTTGCTGTTTTAACAGTTATCAGGAAGCTTACGCTTGATGGACTGCTCTCCCAGCAGTAGTGATAAGACAACATTGAAGAGGTGGTTTTTCATTGATAAAATGGTTGGGTAAAAAGTTGTGTATAAGGTGCATATATCTGTGTTTTGGCCAAGGAGTTATTAGTATCAAACACTTAATTTTGTACTTTACAAGTAATCTGGATCCAATGGACATGAAGTCAAATAATTCATCTCCAGTTCTCACTGATCCTGCACCAATAAACAAGTCAAGACTTGGCATTCATTCTAATCTGTTGCCTTACCCACAATCTGGAGCATCTTTTTCGTCCGGTGAGCATATAAATATTCCCAGGAAAAAGCCAGGAAAGCTTGATGATGTTCGCTCTAACGGGTGGCTGGATGCTATGAAATCCTCATCACCTCCTCGTAAGAAGCTCATCAAGGATTTCAACATTGAAGTTGCTCCAGATGAGACTGACATTGCTTACTATTCCTGGATGGTATGTTTGCTCAATCTCTTTCTTTTTTTTTTAAATTAATTCATAGGATGCTGCTTGTAAGTTTTAACATGTTCCTCTTGCTCTGCAGCTTAAGTATCCATCAGCACTAAACTCTTTTGAGCAAATTACAAGTGTTGCTAAGAACGAGAAGATAGCAATATTTCTAGATTATGATGGGACTCTTTCCCCAATAGTTGATGACCCAGATCAGGCCATTATGTCTGATGATGTAAGATTTCCCCATAAAGTCTTTGGGCATTTGATGATGTTTTTTATCCATACCATAATATGTTTCAATCACCTGGAATTTTCAGATGCGTTCTGCTGTAAGAAACATCGCGAAATATTTCCCAACAGCAATTATTAGTGGAAGAAGCAGTGATAAAGTAGGTGGAGAATTCAACAATTCTGCTTCTAAGATTTGCATATTGTATATTAATGAATTAGTAACCACTCTGCTTATATTTTTTTTCCCAGGTAAATGAATTGATAGGACTAACAGAACTCTATTATGCTGGTAGTCATGGGATGGACATAATGGGACCTGTGAGTAAGGCAGCGTCCAACAACCTTCAAAACTGTATTCAATCTGCCGAACAACAGGTATGAGATGATTAAAGCTTATTTAACTCTCTGGAAGAAACTTTTTGATTCATACTAAACGATCTTTGCTGTTGTAGGGCAAGAATATAAATCTGTTCCAGCCCGCCAGAGAATTTATACCTATGATCGATGAGGTTTTTAGAACCCTTGTCGAGATTACTAAAGAAATCAAAGGTGCAAACGTTGAGAATCACAAGTTTTGTGCTTCTGTACATTACCGTAACGTAGAAGATAAGGTAAGAATGCTTAGTGTTCTTCGAGCACATTTTCATTTTGAAAAATTCTTACCCTGCCTGAACTTTCAGTTTGGACATCAAGTTTAAGTTGTGTTCTGTTTCTATTAATTTCAGAACTGGCCTACAATTGCACAATGTGTGCATGATATTCTAAAACAGTATCCTCGTTTACGTTTAACTCATGGACGGAAAGTAATTCTCTTGTTTATATACTTTTAATTCTTTCATTTTACATGTCAACCTTTCATTGACAAATTATTGAACTTGCAATTTCTATGTTTATTAGGTTTTAGAGGTCCGTCCTGTGATTGATTGGAACAAAGGGAAAGCAGTTGAATTTCTGCTTGAATCTCTTGGTATGTAATCTCATTCTTCTTGGTGATCATCAATTTTTTTTTTCAGAAATAATAATGTATAGAAACCTATAAAAATGGCAAAGCAGGCCTCAGTAAGAGTGATGATGTGCTCCCAATTTATATTGGTGATGACCTGTCCGATGAAGATGCATTCAAGGTATTTGAAATATAATATATCAGTTAACTGCTTATTTATGGTTCAATTTCTGCAAAATTTTTTTTTCATGGACTTCTGGATAATGTATAGTTGAATGTTACAACAGGTGTTACGCGAAGCGAATCAAGGCTTTGGCATTCTGGTATCTTGTACACCAAAAGAAACAAATGCATTTTACTCCTTGAGGGATCCAACAGAGGTGCTAATTCTGCTCCACATTAGGACTGTCATCTTTGCTTAAACTTAAAAAAATATTCTTTCTTTAGTCTCCATATTCAATTGCTTGAGCTCTAATTTTGATAGGTAATGAAGTTTCTCAATTCATTGGTGGGTTGGAAGAAGAAAGCAGAAGGCAGAAGCCGCAGGAATAATAGATGGAGCATATAATAATAATAATAATTAATAATCCACATAGCAAGCAATATTAAATTTAATTTTCATCAATTTTACAGATGATAATAAATTCAACGCAGCTAAGTGAGCTGCTGCATTATTTGAATGATTATGTCGTCTTCTTCTTTTAATGTTTAATGTTTTTTTTTTTTATTACAACGTTTCACCCATATTGTCGTTTTATTTGATAATTAGAGAGATAATGGACCTGGGCCTGTGTTGGGAAGCAATGTAAAAGGTCGGGGCCTTCTTTGTTGAGGGAGATGGCAACCGGCCGATTTCCGAGCGGACTACGCATCTCTTCTTAAAATCATCGACCCTTTCAATTTCAGGCCATGGACATTTCTCTGCTATCTTGTTAGATTTTTGGATAAGTAATTGTGAGAATTTTTATTTTTTTATATACGATATATATACGTAAAAATATATTTTCATTGTAAATTAATTTACAAATATTTATTGAAAAATTAGATTAAAAAAAACTCAATCCTTCATAATAGAGCATCTGTCACTCTGACCATCTGTGTATTATATATATATATATAGACCAAAGGTGCAACTAAGCACTTGAACTAGACATCTATACTTTTTTTTTGAACCAATTAAATATTTTATTTGTTATTTTTGATTCAAATAAACACTTTTTTAACGGCAAATGAAATAGGCGTGCAAATGGTGGATCCCAGTTATATGCCATGTATGGTCCAACGTGTAAGGATCCTCCCAATCAGCTTCCCTCCTTCTATCTCAGCTTCTTTCAATTTCGAGCTTCTCTTCAGTTTTATAACACTTCCATCTGCTTTTTAAGATTCAAATCATGTACAGAAGACTAAATCCCATTTGAAATCCACAAACCTCATTGTGATAAAAGAAGACGACATAGTTAAAACCCCTATAACAGAGCACTTGATGTAAACCCTAACTTGTTTAAAATAAGAAATTCCCGATTCTGAGAGCATGCATGCAATTGTTGTTTTGTGTGAACGTTTCCAAATTGAGCATGTAATTTTTAGCAATTAAATGAATCACATTAATTGATTTTTGATCTTTGTGAATTTGAGAGATGGCATCAAAATGTCAGAAAGGGCAACAGAAGTTATCATAATTTGAGAAGCAGTTCTTGTTAAAGGAAAATGTTACGCTGAAGAGAATGCATGTAGCGAAGTCAATGGAAGCTATTTCTTCTGAGATTGATGAGCTGAATGAAGGTTTAAGGAAACTAATATTGGTGGTTTCAAGAAAGACAAAATGGTAATTATTGATAAAGTTGTAGCAAATATTACCCTTTTTTTTTGTTTATGCTTTTGCAAATTACAATGTTGAGATAGGTAGTTCGGAAGAGTCTGTACTGTCTTTTGTTCGTGAACATTATTTTATGTATTAGGTTTATGTTAATGATATAATATAAATTAATTAGGATATTGTGTATTATGTTTATATTAGTGGTTATTGCAGGAGTTACAACTTAGAGCAGGAAATTTGGAGAAGGATGTTTTAAATCTCCATGAAGAAATGGTTCTGCTGCTTCGCTACAGTGTGCTTAACTTCGCAATAAAAAAAAAATCCTTTGCTTGTGGTGGCTTGAACCAAATTAAGAATATTATAATATAATGAGAATCTAAAAAGAAACTTCCTGTTTTTTTTTTTTATAGTCAAGATTCAAAAAGAAAAGCGGACGTCTTTTTGCACCATCAGGGACGTCAATGAAGCATAGTGAATTAGCTATATCTAGCATTGTAACTGGATTTCATGAATTAGAAATTGTGCTTGAGGTTTGTATCTTTCCATGTCTTCTCGTTTCTATTTTTTGTTTGATGCTCTATATATCCAAGGTGTTGCTATTAGCCACTTAGCATGTTCTTTCTCCCTTCAGATGTTGTGAGATATAATATTTTTTGTTTGTAGGATTTTACATTTGGCTTTCTTAGATAACTGCCTTATAAACACATTTCCAAGTCAGAATAACACAAAAATATATTTTTGTTTAAAAGTCTGGCAAGTGTTTAAAAAAAATTAATTATCTAATTGCTACTTAAGATATAGTTGCTTCTAATTTTATTTTTATGATAATTACGAAAATGGTACTGTCCTTGCAATCTTCGCTTTCTTCAGCTCTCTCCTCCAAATCTTCAATCCAGGTTTGTTGCTCTCTCTCTCTATTCTTTACATTTATGCATTGCAATTTACATGTATTTGTAGCTGATTTTCATGTTTGGATTGGTCAACATAAGGGTTCAAATCTGAAGGTAGCAGGTGGATCGGGAGTTTCAAATGCTGTCTTCTTCAAGTTTCATTGCTCTTTTCCTCAAATTCGTGCTTCTACCGGTTTCTCTTCTTCTACTGACGCTGGTATCTTTCTCCATCTTTGCATTTCTTTTCTGTTACCCTTTTGTTTTCTTTTCTTCAACTTCAATTCTTTTTTATCGTTTTTTTTTTTAAATTTTATTTTAGGTACGAGCACTGAATTGGATGCTGTTTCTAGCTTCAGTGAGATTGTTCCCGACACTGTAATCTTCGATGATTTCGAGAAGTGAGTTTTTTTCCTTTTCCTTTTTTTTAAAGTTCTTCTACTGAACGTGAAGTTTAAAGCTGCAAAAGCTGCAATCTTTTTTATTTATTCAATTACTGTTTGAATTACAGGTTTCCTCCAACTGCTGCTACTGTTAGCTCTTCCCTTCTTTTGGGCATATTGAGTCTCCCAGATACCATATTTAGAGTAAGCACCACCTTTATTCATTTGGGTGAAGTTAGGATTGGAACACCCATTTTGGCCCGCAAAAGTTACGGGATTGGAGTGTTTTTCTTTGCTTTGAGATTGACATTTTCTTCTTTTCTTGTAGAATGCTGTGGATATGGCTTTGGCTGATTCAGGGTGTGCATCTCTTTAAAACCCTGAATTGAGATTGTCTTGTTTTGCCAACAAGGGTGATTTTCTTGAATCTTAATCATTGTTTTTTCAAAATGCATATGAAATTGGCATTTATCTCCTGAATTTGTTCTTCTTAAAATTGACATGGCTGGAAATTATGTAGGCTTTGGTGAATGTTGGAGGTGATTTGGTGAAATTAGTTCCTGGACGAGTTTCAACCGAAGTGGATGCACGGTTGGCTTATGACACTCATGGCATTCTTAGGAAGGTAATTATTTTAAGCAAAATGATGAGTATTCAGTTTTCCTTTTTTCTAATTCTTCAAAAAGCACTCTTTCGGTCACAGATTGTATGTTTTGGTAGTTCTATTTGCAATTATTGTAACTATCTGTGTTTGGTTGATAGTAATATGCATGTGATGGTTGTGCATTTTCTCTTTATCATCTTCATTTGTAGAATGGTTGAAATACTTATTCTTATTATTTTGTTTAACAAAAGTTTATAATGCACTTGTATTAACGGCTCTTTATGAGTCTAATTTTTGTTGACTTTGTCCACATGTGAACAATAGTGAATACTGTATCATTTAAATCATTTTAGGCTGTGTTATTTGTATAAAAATTAAATATCTTTGATCCCTTCTCTATTTATAGACATTAGAGAAACACTATCTTTCACCCGTTTTATACAGACATCTTTACTAATTTAATCTTCTGCATTCAATTGATTTACTGGATCTTTCGTCAAGTGAGAGCTGTCTCTTTGGTTGTTGAGATTTGTGATACTGGAATTTCAATAGTATTGATGAGCACAAAGTATGAGACATGGTTTATCCCTACTGATATGGTTTATCATTTTTTATAGTCACTTTTTAATTTCTCAATGGCTATTCATTTCATGGCCCTCAACGCTACTGGTGTGATCTTATCAGCCACACAAAAAATCACCATAATGTTGCTTCTGAAAACTGGAGTGTATAATGAGGCTTTTTAAACGAGCAAATATGGCATCATTATTTGTTTGAGCATCCCATGCGAGACAGATTAAGGCATGCATTCTTGCCTAGAACTTTAATAATAGAAGATCGATCATCAATAAAATTCATACAATGCATGAGTGCATATGTCAGGGAAAGTATGAGAGAACACATCTTTTGTTCATGGGCTTTGTATCTTATTGCATGTCATGTTGTGCTTGTAATGTAATTACTTTGGCAGCCCAGTGCAATTTCTTAGGAATTTACTTGCTACTGCTATCTAATGTTGGCCATGTATCTTGATATGCAGGTGCATGCCTTGCTGAAGTTGTATAATGATATTGATGTTCCTACAGAGCGTTTGTTATTTAAAATTCCTTCGACTTGGCAAGTGAGTCCTTGTGCACAAAGTATCTATATTAGTGAGCTTGGGAGTTTCCTACACAGTTCAACAGGGAAATTGATGATTCCTTGTACTTCTTTGTAGCTTAATCACTTGGTCTTGTCTTATTCAGGGAATAGAGGCCTCAAGATTGCTGGAATCTGAGGGCATACAGACACATTTAACTTTCGCATACAGGTAAAAATAGTGATCTCAATCAAACCTAGGAGAAACTCTCCAGTGATAGGTGAATGAATGTTGTCAGGTCACTAGTATTAAATTAGCAAGGGCACATTTAGTTATATATGTATTTGGTTAGTTTATGTATAAGAGGTGTTAGCAATTATGATTATCTTTTCTGGTGTCTTAAGAAAATTTGTATTATACTTCAATTATCTTTTCTGAATGATTTGCCCTGTTTATAATTTTAAAAAATTTAATAAGAATATTAGTGAACTGTCTATAAAATCAAACTTTTCTTTTTTACAGATTCCTTTGTGTAATTTGAACAGACAGAAGAATTATTTAAGATAGCATTCTCACATGCTGGTCCTTCTGGTTGAATAGATTTTTTTTTTGCCTGTTACATGCTTGTTTCTGACCTTGCATTTTCATCCTTTCCACTCTTTCACCCATTCATAATGTCTTGGCACAAGGAATTTTGCTAAGATAAGTAATGGAGTTAGAAAGCTAATGTTCAGTAATCCCTAGAAAATTGTTCATTTTAATGTTTCTCTCCCAATTGTTACTGTTTGAAATGTTTCACAGCTTTGCTCAAGCTGAAGCAGCGGCCCAAGCTGGTGCTTCTGTTATTCAGATTTTGTTGGACGCATCAGGGTAAAATTCACCCTCCAAGTAATGCCATGGCTTTACAAACCTTTAGCTTATTGTCATTGTTAAGGTGCATCTGTTATCCTTCAGGATTGGGCACGCAACCATTCTGGGAACCCTGAGATAGATGCTGCTCTGAAAAGAGGAGAGGATCCTGGTTTGTCTTTGGTTTGTCGAACAGCATTAATTGTAATATCCCAAGGTATACCCTAAAATTTTGGAGTGTTAATTGTTGTATTGGATTAAATAATTTAAAGTGTATATGTTATGTATATGGAGATAAAAACAATATATATACAAGTCAATGGGTCTTAGAAGTCAAAAGAGATATTTTGATTAATTAAATGGATTTAATTATGTTAGTGGATGATGATGTTAGTGGGTGAATATTTTATTGTTTAAATGTATGGTGGAGAGTGTTTTGAGGAGAGAGTAGTTGAAGAGTGTTGACTTTCTTTCTTTCCTTCTTTCTTTCTTTCTTTCTTCTTCCTCGTTCACCTTCATCTTCTTCTTTCCTTCTCTTTGGCTGGCCACCCTTATCAACCAAAAGAGAAGAGATTTTGTTGCTTCCAAGCTCAAAAGATTGAAGGTCTTCAAGAGATCAAGTTGGAGTTTTAAGGATTTTCTTCACTTTTGGTAAGTTTCCAAATTGTTTCTTGATTTTCTTTTGAGTTTATATTCTTGGGTTTGTTGGATGGTTGTTGTAGATGTGTTTATGGTTATTTTGGTGTGTTTGAAGTGTTTTGTCTTAGTAACTTTGATTTTTGGGTTTGGATTGAAGAGACAAGAGTTGTGGGTGTTGTGAGTTTGAGTTGTGTTATATGGTGGTGTTTGTGATTGAGTTGTTTTAAGATTTACTCAAGTATTTTTGAGTTATTGATGGTTTTGGTTGAGTTATGTGTGGTTGATTTGGCTATTGGAAGATGAGTGTTGGTTGTGGCTTTGTTGGTGTCGATTTCAGGGTTTTTGGCCTGACACGCCCAGGAGCACAACCATGTCTTTGGGCGTGTCGTTGGTTCTGTTTTCTGGGTTGGCGACACGAGCAGTGACACGCCCATGTCACTGAGCGTGTCACAACTTCTGTGTTGTAGTAGCATTGACACGGCCAGTGACACGCCCATGTCACTGAACATGTCATAGCTACTGTGTTGTTGGAGGATTGACACGGCCAGTGACACGCCCATGTCACTGAGCGTGTCAAAGCTTATGTGTTGTGAGTTTAGGGCACGGTCAAGGACACGCCCATGTTGTAGAGTGTGTCAAGTGTAGAGTTTGCCCTAGATAGTTCTCTTTCTTATTTTCTTCTTGTGTATTTCTAAGTGAGTGTGTATGATCACCTTTGGATTAGGTTTTGAAGAGAGTTGAGCTACTTTTATTCAAGTGTTGAAAGTTATCTTGGAAGAGGAGTTGATAGAGTGGTGTTGTTGCTTTAAGAGGTAAGTACAAACTTTGAATGATTGCATACATGTACATGACATTGAGACTTAATACATTTAGTTGAAAAATGTGTTAAGTTACTTGATACATTGTTGATGAATGAGTTATATGTTGTGATATGCATAATGTGAATTTTATTGATGTATCAATGCAATTGAGTAAAGTATTGTATATGAAAAGAAATGTGGAAATAGGTGATATGAGATGTGAAAACATAATGTAACCAATCGATATTGAGATGAAATAGAAGAATGAGAAAAGATGATATTATTATAAGGCAACGAGCCTATTTTGATTATGAGAAATGAAATGAGATAAATGAATTAATTGTGTGCCTAGTATGTTATTCAATTTTCAGAATTCTGGGTTTGGCGGCATGCCTATGAATTGCTGGACAGGTGAAAAGACCGGGTCGTAAGCCGAGTCCAGCTGAAAAATGTGAAATATGATGTTTTTGAGGTGAAAAGACTGGGTCGTAAGCCTCAAAAACTGTAACAGTCTAGCCGGGTTGAGGACCAAGAAACTAGGGCCCTAGGGTCTAGCCGGGTTGAGGTCCAAGAGACTGGGTCTGTTACAATCCATGGATATATATTGCTTACGGGGCTAGACACATGGTATCATTATGGACCAAAGAAGTAACTCTGAACTTTGAATAGCATATTAGTTTCGTTTTGGGCCCATGTTTGTCTTTGTTTTAATGTGAATTGTGAAATGTGATGCAAATGATTAATATATTGAAATATATAATGTAATGAGTTGACATATTCATATGTATTGTGTATGAGCATCGCATTGATTTATATTGAATCAAAGTTTGTACCACTAAGCTTTCTGCTTAGCGCGATTGTGGTTCATCGCGCAGGTGACAGGGTGGATCTGGTTGTGCCGGAGGGCTCGTCTAGACCGAGTCGAGTCTAGGCTTGAGTTGTGAGAGCAGTGTTGAGTTGTGGACATCACGATCAGAGACGAACTGCCAGCATGTATAAATTCATATTTTTGTACTTATTGATTTTGATGTAAACATATGTATTTTCCGCTGCTTAATTAACAAATATTTTGAACAGACTGTTTTAGATAAGTTTTTGGGTACTAATGTGTTATATATATATATATATATATATATGTATATGTATTTTAACGAAGAAATATTTTCTCTATTACTATTTATAATATAGGTTGAATGTTTTAAGTTTATTCGGACTGACTTATGATGCTTATATGTTAAAGACTAAAGTTTTGGGTTGTTTAGAAATGAATCGTAGCACCCCTTTATCCGGTATGCGTATATCGCTTGTTGTGCGGGCGTATGCGGTGTGCGTATATTGGGTGTGGGGGTGTTACATTAATCTTTCTGATTTTCTTGGCTGTAATATGAGGTTTTTGGCTGACTGACTTTATGTGCTTAGTTTGTTGGATTGCTTCCATCTATTAGCAGCTATTTTACAAAATTATTTCAGGGTACATTGAAGATTTATTTCCTTTTATGCTCGGGGATTATAATTTATAAACAGACATAGCTGTTTATCTATTAGCATCAGGGTAAAAATCCCCCTCTAAGTGACGGCATGGCTTTACAAACCTTTACCTTATTGTCAATGTTAAGGTGCATCTGTTATCCTTCAGGATTGGGCAGCAACCATTCTGGGGACCCTGAGATAGATGCTGCTCTGAAAAGCGGAGAGGTTCCTGGTTTGTCTTTGGTTAGTCGAACAGCATTAATCTTTCTGATTTTCTTGGCTGTAATTTGAGGTTTTTGGCTGACTGACTTTATGTGCTTAGTTTGTTGGATTGCTTCCATCTACTAGCAGCTATTTTACAAAATTATTTCAGGGTACATTGAAGATTTATTTCCTTTTATGCTTGGGGATTATAATTTATAAACAGACATATCTATGGCCACATGAGTCTGTTTCTCCTTTCCCTGGGGCTTATTCTGGAGGGTCTAAGGGTTTTCTGCCATGAATCATGCTGCATGGCATTAATCTTGGTCAGGTAGCTGTTCAATGAATCATGTGCAAGTTAAGAGGTCATCATTGTTTCCTTTTTAGCGTGTGAAACATAAAATAATATGAACTTGTGAGTTTGGAGACAATATCATGTTCTTTGCGTCAAATAAGCAGGATAATGTTGCTGAAGTATAGCAGAGGTTACAGATGGCAAAGAGACATATTTCAAACAAGGAGAAGTTCCTTACCCTCACCTTGTTTTCTGTCTTTCTACATATCCCAAACAAAGTTGGAGATGAGATGACTTCAATTTTTGGAACCCCATTGCCTTCTAATTCAATTTCATTAGTAGATTTGCGAAACATTTCATCTTTTTTAAACTCATGCATTTTCCATTTGACGAATTACTCCAAACCTAATAGTACATTCTATACATACATAAGTGCATAGTTTTGGAATTTTTTTTATGTTGTTTGCGATTTGTCTTTTTGTAAAATCTAGACTGGATTTTTAGTTGAGTCAAGAGCCAAATGTCTAGAAGCCAATTTTTTGTTGCCTTTCTTCCTAGTTTTGGCATCTTAATGAATAACACATATTATCTTTTGGTGATATGGAGGAATTTCTGGCTGTTGGAGAAGTGAGTGCAAAATCTGAACTAAATTTCCTGTATTTAATATGAGACTTTTCAATGTTGATCTTGCTTAAGCAGGAGCCATAGTGAATGGTCGATTTGTTCCAACCCTCTTGTGTTTTCCTAGAAAAAAAAACATTTTGGGCTTCGCTATATTTGCCTTAAGCATTGCAGCTGTATCTTTGAATCTCAATGTTGATTCTTATGATTGTTAAAATGTAATCCAATTTCTATACTGCTTTTTCATTGTCTAATTTTGCTCTTGATAGCTATATTGTAAATGCCTAGATGTCCTGATTTTGATGCACTACTATTTAACATAGGTCACAAAAGCTTATAATTACATCCACAAATATGGTTATAAATCAAAGTTGATGGCAGCAGCAGTTCGTAACAAGCAGGATCTGTTCAGTCTTCTGGGGTAATGCAACTCATGAAATTATTTGCAAATTATCACATTAAACGGGAAGTTTGAAAGCTGAACATAAAGATTAAATATTTGGTGCCAAATTTTTTTTCAGGGTTGACTATATCATTGCACCATTGAAGGTATTGCAATCTCTCAAAGAGTCCATCACTACTCCTGATGAAAAGTACACTTTTGTTCGGAGGCTATCACCACAATCTGCTGCTGCCTACAATTTCACTGAAGAAGAGGTTTGTTGTCTTTCCATTCTCCCCTGCTTTTTCCTTTTTAAGTGTCAAGAATTTCAATGTTAAAGTAATAGCAATATTGGGATAGATGTGAAAGTACATTCCATAAAGAAAAAACCAGCTTTCAAGTATAAGAATCCCCAACAAGAAGAGGTGGTGGGAGAGGCTGATCTAGTGCTCCAACAAATAGAGGTCTTGTTTGAACTTTTAACTGAATTAGAATAGATGGTGTAGATGATAGTTTGGACTTTTCAGTGCCGGAATCTGGTTGTAAGTGGCCTTAGCATAACAATTGCATAGTTGAATATTTCTATGATGGAAACTGAAATTTAAAGACTGCACTGAAATGATAAATTCTGTGATCACAGGCAAAATTTACCTGCAAAATACCTCAACTTGCAACCCCTGTTTATATTTACTGTTTTTAGTTCAACTATGGCATCATAGAACCATTATTATATCACTTGTAGTTTGCTGTAACAGTCTTCCCATTCAGTTCAAAGTAAATATGTTCTGATTGGTTCTGTCTTTATGTGCAGCTTGCAAAATGGGACCAATTAGGCCTTGCATCAGCTATGGAACCAGCAGCAGTCGAGCTTCTGGCTGCCAGACTGGATGGTTACATCGATCAAGCAAGGCGGGTTGAGGAACTATTTACAAAGATTTGGCCACCACCAAATGTGTAAAATGTTTGTTCATTTCTGGGAGACGTGAACTTGATGAAATAAAAGGGAAATACAGTTTTCAGTTAGATGTATTTCCTCCGTTTCTAACACAGTAATGAGGAATTTTCTTTAGCAAACTTCTTTGAGTGTTTGTCGTTATATAATTTATACTACATGGAAAACTAAATTTTATTGGAGTTCTTACAAAATTGCTGGAATTTTTTTTTTAAATTATCAGATTTTAAAAAAAAATTGCAAATTTTGCCAGATTTTGTTATCAATTTACAAATGAGAAAATCACATGGTATAAATTTCATTTATACGGCGATAGGTTTTTTTTTTCCTTGTAGTTTTATACTTTGTTGTTTTCATTTATGTGAAATTGTGGTTTTTTTTTTTCATTTTATACGGATTTGTGCATTGTGCGGCCATTGTTTTTTTTTTTTCTTTTTTAGAGGAAATTGCATATATTGTTTGTTATGTTTCAGTGTATAATCACAACATTTTTTTGTTTTTTATATTTTCATTATGTGACTACTTTTTTTTGTAATTTTTATGTGTCTTTTATCTTTTTTTTTTGTCCATTTGTTTTTTTCTTTTTTATATTTTTTATACAATTTATTTTTAATTTTTAGATAAATTTCAAATTATTAAATTAAAATATTTGTATTAAATTTCTACTTATATATAAATATATTATATATAACTAAATATATGATAATTATGTACTTTTATTTCTCTCTAATTCAACACATATAATAATATATACTGATTTATATCGATATATATTCATATATATCAACATATATTATTAAAATATATATAATATATCTATATATATTAATATATATCGATATATACTATTAAAATATATGTAATATATACTGACGTATCATAATATATTATTAAAATATATATATTATATATTGATACATATCAACATATACCGATATGTATATCAACATATATTAATATATACTGTTAAAATATATATAATATATCAACATATGCCAATATATACCTACATATATTAATATATACTAATATATATCAACCTACATTGACATATATCAACATATACTAATATATAGCAATCTACATTGATATATATCGACATATACTAATATATATTAACCTACAGTGACATATATCAACATATACTAATATATGTTATTAAAATATATGTAATATATATCGACGTATATCAATATATACCGACATATGATACAAAACTGAAAAATTACAAATTTGATATTTGTACATATAGGTAAATATATTTTAGTTATATATTTATATATTATATATAAATAGAAATTTAATTTAATATTTTTAATTTAGTATATATAAATATATATATACAAGTATATATCCTTATATGTTGTATATAGTTATCTAGTTATAATTTATGAGTAACGAGGGATGAAATAGAAAAATTAATTAACTAAACAAATTTGGTACTTAATTGATTAAATAGATTTTTTTTTTGGTTTTAGTTTAAATATCTTATGATTTGAAAAATTAATATTAATTAATTAATTAATAATATTATAATTAAATGATAAAAATTATTAAATATAATTTTTTTGTGAAATAAATAAAATTTATAGGCTTTTTAATAAATAAGAGGCTTCACGAATCGTGAAGCAAGTGACAATACTAGAAGGATTTTTTTTGTCACCAATAGGATTATAAAGTAAACCACCGTATTTTTGTAATTATAAATCAGCGATCCGTAAAAATAAAAAAATTTTTAAGTACCATAATTTTTAAAAAGAGAATTTATTTTTAAGTTATTTATGTAATTCTCCCTTTACAAATTTGCATATATACAAAGTACTCTCTCCGTCTCTAATTTATAGACTCAAGTTTTATTTTTTGTTCCTTTTAAATTATAACATATTTATTATTTTAATAAATTAATTAATATATTAAATATCTATAATATTTTATTTAATATTATTTATTAAATATTATATATTATACTAAAATAAAAATATAATAGAAAAAAATATATATAAATTTATACATTTAATAAAAATAATTAATTTTTTTAATTTTTATAAAATAAAAAATGAGTCTATTAATATAAAACGGATGGAGTATATTATACATTTATTACACATGTCATTATTTCATTACGTTTATAACATTATAATTTAGAGACTAAGATGCAATTAAATTCTAAAATTTTAAAAATTAAAATATAATATATTTAAAAATTATAAAAGTACAAAAAAAAATCACAATTCTATAATTAATAATTAAAATATATATTGAGTCATTTTAAATTCTTTAATATCATGATTACTAATTTTAAAATAACAAAGCAGGGCACTGCTAGAAAATCATAATATTAAAAGAATTTTCACCCACGCTCTATTTAGGCTTATTTAATTATTTATTTGCATTAATGAATATATAAAGATAAAATAACAATATATATATATATGAAGATATATTTTATGTAATATATTCATATTCAATTCCTTTATTTTTAATTTTCAAAAAATAAAATTTATTTATTTATTTTCATAATTAAAAAAAAAAAAAAGCCAAACCAATCAAATGAGCAACTGAGTATGGTTCGTTGCAGTTGATATCACTTTTTCAAGGAAAATTAAAAGCTCCAACATTATTGTTGGCACCATTAGGAATTTATTTTCTTCTTTATTTCGTGGTTGATGTTATGAATTGATGTATTTATTGTCTTCATATACACCAAACTTAATGTCATAGCAGCAGCGATCTCGTTGGAGAATTTGAAGTGTTCATGAGCTTACTTAATTTTGAATTTTGAGTTGCTTTTTAAAATTATAATCTTATTTTTTATTATTTAATATATCATATTTGAAAATTAAAAAATATTTTTTTTTTCAAAACACAATTTTACTGAAATGTAATAGAAAAATTATATAAAATAAATATAAATTTAAAATAAATTTAAAATGAGTTTAAATTCAAGAAATTAGATTATTACATTGTTATATATATGTATGTATGTGTATATGATAAAAATACAATTAAACTTGAATTTATTATCAAATTATGTATATATTTATTATTAAATTATATAAAATATTTTTCATTCGACTAAATTTTGAAATTGAAATTTAGTCGAATGAAAAATTGACATAAAAAAATTGACCTTTTTTTGGTCTATCATTTTTTAAATTCCAAACACGTAATTCACATGTAAAACTAAGCCAAAAACAAAAAAACACGTTAAAAATGATAAACCATTGCTTGGGAAATTGTCAAAGGTCGGCTATTAAAAATTTAAGCGATCATTTACAGGTTTCTTCAAATTCTACTCTCAATACAGTTCAAATTCTGTGCACTTCAGATGAAATTCTTAAATTCTGCTTTCGTTATTGTTCGTTTCTGTCAAAATAAATAATTTGCAAACTCTAAATTCTAATTATAGTTCAAAATTCTTAACATTTTTCGTATTTTTATATTAAGATAATATCTATCAAAAGTCCTGCATGAATTAAATATAAACAAATTAAAAAATTAATGCATAAAATAGAGTTTCCATCCTTAAAAGTTTGATTACTTATAGATATTAAAGATATATCAATTATAGATAATTTTAAATTTATTTTTAAAGTAAATTATGCATATGAGTTTTTAAATAATTAATTCAAATTAATTTTAAATGTCATCTAAAATTAGAAGCTTCAGAAAAGTAAATTTATTTTAATATGAAATAGTGTATACTTGTTGCCTTGAATATTGAAAAATATTTAAATAATTTACTTTTTTAAATTATGTTATTATTGTCTGAAATTTTTAATTTTTTATTTCAATATTTTAACTTTGTTCTGTTAATTCAAAAAAAATTACTTAAATATTTATTACTAAATAGAAAATATTAAAAAATAAAATATTAGTAACATAATTTTTCATTTGTTATAAATCAAATAAAAAATACACAAAAATAAATATTCAGAAAAAATACACAAAAATAAAATAATTGCAATCATTTGTGTGACAAAACCGGAACTCTCCACGTGGCAAAGAGAAGTGTCGGTCCCACCTGCGATCAATATTACAGTAATTTTTAAATAGTGGGGGTGATGTTTATTGTGGGACAAGTTTGTCTGCTTGTCAATAATTTTTGTGGTGGACATAGGTCATATTGTGGGCCATCTATTACGTGTCAATCATTCTAATTCTCTGCAGACTCCACCTAAACATTTAAAATTATTATTATATATAAATTCACACAGTATTTTATAAAAATTAAAAAATTAATTATTTTTATTAAATATAAAATTTAAATATAATTTCCTATTATATTAAATATAATTTCCTATTATATTCTTATTTTAATATAATATATATTTTATTAATAATATTAAATAAAAATATTATAAAAATTTAATATGTCAATTAATATATTAAAATAATAAATAAATTATAATTTAAAATAATAAAAAATAAATCTATTTATTTAAAATAAAAAAATATTATAAAATATTTTTTTATTCTATTTAAAGTGTTATGTTAAAAATAATTATATATATTAAAATAATTATTAAAAATTATAAATTATATAAAAAAAATTTATAATATTTCACTTAATTATTTATTATTAATTATTCTTTTATTATTAATTATTAATTTTAAAAATATTTAATATATAAAAAATTAAAACTTTTATAATTAATATTATTTTAAATTTATAAAAATAATAATTAAAATAAAATAAAATAATTTTTCGTACTTGAATCGAAAACAATGGGAGCATTTAATTTATTGGAATCATTGATTTCCATTACAGAAGGAATAAAGTTCAATTAATTTCATTTCGGCCGGTCCAATCACATGTGACAGGTAGATTCACCATAGAATAATTATTTTAAAAAAACCCAATATATAAAAAATAAAAAATAAATAAATAGGATTAAAATCAACAAATCGACAATCTCTCTCTTTCATTGAAATACGTTTCTGGGAGGTGGGCAAATGCATGTGCAAATCGCACGTGGGAAGATGCAATTAGACTCGAATAAAAACAAGCCAATCCATCAATTACTAACCAAAACAAAATTTAAAATTAACTTTGATTAATAAAAAATTTAAATTATATTCTTATTTTTTAAATATATTATATGAAAAGTGTAAATTAATTTCAAATTTATTATATATGAAAATATGTTAAAAATTGATCTTAACTTTATTATCTATAGAAATATATGTTTGCTGTTAGATTGTATTATTTTAAGTTGAATTTTTAATATTATAATATAAAATATAATTTTTTATAAATTACTTATTTTTTAATATAAAATTAAATTTATGCAAAAAAAATAATCTAAAAAACCAAAATACACTAATATAATATTTTATAATACACTTTAGAATATTTTATGTAATTATTTTTACTTTTTTTGTTTGTCCGTCCAGTATTTAAAATTTTACCACAATTAATCTTGATTCAATTCGCATTATATATTTAACAATAGTAGGTGAGTTTTTCAGCGAAAATAGATGCATACATAAAACTACGAGCTCGAGAATTAAACTCGCAATCTGCTTAAGTGATACGGAGCCACTTACCACTCAGACCAACCTCATTAGTTATTTTCATTTTTATTTATCATAGACCAAAATTTCTCTCTCTGATTCAGTCAAATAATGATTTGTTTATGTTGAAATTAAAGAATTTATAAATAACAAACCAAATTTATACCTTAAAATGAATTTTTAGAAATATTTTACTTATTTATTGAAATATATTAATTTCTTGTCGGTCCATGCTTTTAAAGATAGAAAGAAAAGAAAAAAAAACAAGGGTCATGATTTTCTAGGAATGTTTTTGATTTGCATTTATTAATTTGTTTTTTCTTCAATAATGAGTCAATGACTACTGGGAGAAGGGGTGGTAAATCACAATCCAAGGAAGGATTTATTCATTATACTGTAAATAAGCTGAGTCATTACGGTTCAAGTGGTCAATAAAAATTATATAATATTTTTCTAATAATGCCAATGTTTCATACGCAAATATGAAACAACAACCATCCATCTGTTAAGGCCTATGACATTATTGACAAAAAATTAGCTTATTTTATGCAATTTTATTTGATATATTATATGGTTTGCAAAGAAAGTAATTAAATCAGTGGCCAAAAGATAGCAAAAGGTCATTTTCTAAAGCTGACTCAGCACCTCACGTTATAATAGATTATTATCCTTTTTTTCGCTGGAGAGAAATCATTTGGCAACCTAATTTTTAAAGCTCTAGGTGAGACCCAATCAACCCTCGTTGAATATTCTTGCATTATTGGTACTTTGCCTCGTCGTCACCAACTCCATTATTTGCATACGTGGCAATTCGATTAATCTAGAGTTTATGTTTTTTTTACTATCATTAATTTTGCGGAAAATTACTTATGCTCGTGTTACGTAATTTCCACATACTTTCCTTCTCGTCTTGTAGTAAACTAATGCAATTTATTGTTGGTCAAAAAAAAAAAAACAATGCAATTGTATAGCAAACAATATTTATTAATATCAAAATAAATTTTGAGTTGGACTTGAATTGAATTTTCTTAATAATATTAACTAAATATGACTTTTAAGTATTTGAATTGCCTTATTAACAATTTCAAACTTTTTTTATTAATTATTTTTTTAAAGTCAAACCGAATAAAATTATAAAGGTGATAAAGTTTAATTTTATAGTTATATTCAATTCGAGTTAGAGAGAGAGTTTGAAATCATTCATAAGATAAATCAAATATTTAAAAGTCATATCTAGTTAATATTATTAGTATTTCAAACGCTCTTTAATTTGGCTTAACACCCATCAGCAATTTTTAATATACTTTTTGTAAAAAAAAAAGTTATTGAAAGCAAAATCTTTTTATTTTTTCAAAATAATCATACAATAAGTATAACATGTGCTCATTTTTTTGACTTTGTAATTAGGTAGTTTTTGATAAATTGTGTTTGAAGAACTTACATTTTAATATAATTTAAAAAAAGCTAAATATTTTAATTTTTTTTCATAAATTATGGTTTATTGAAAGCATAAAGAATAAAAAATAATATTTTTTTGAAAATAAATATTTAAATTTGATTTCAAACTTTGAGGCTAATATAATTATCCTAATTTGATCATCATAGTTTGATTCTCGGAATCAGTACCTATAAGGTAATTTATTAATATAAAAATAAAATATGGAAATGCATTTTTAAACTCTGTCTAAATAAATTATTCTACATTACATATAAATTAATATGAAATATCAACTAAAAAATTAATTTAAATATATTCTAAATAATAGCAAGTTCAAAAACATATATTATGCAATAATGTATATTTTGAACTCATAAAATTAAGGGAGAAGGTGTAAAAATGTTTCTAAAATTTTAGCAAGGGTACAAATTTAAGCTTAATATTCACAATTAGTTAATTACGCATAAGATGATGCGTGGCGCCACAGCAGAAGAAGAATTTGCTATAATTAGATTCGGGTTGCCCACGTGTATATATTCATACTCGATTACCTGTCTTATCCGCGTCGAAATGCTAAATTTTCTTAATGTTCATAAGTAATAATTATTTTATAAACATTTAGTTTATGCTGATTGACTCGACAAGATTCCCGTGCTGACCTGGATAATTCAGTTGGAAACTATGTGCAATCTTGATCCAAATTTAATTAGTCCAAAAAGCCAACTCATTGGGTAATATATATATAGTATAAGAATTTTAAATTAATTTTCTAATTAAAATTGGAGTAGTAATCACTTCCACACACTCTATATATAAAGACTATTCTGATGGTGCTTATTTGAAAAGAGTTTGAGAATATTGAATACATAAATAAAAGGATTTCATCAAGAGGTAAGAATTTAATTTTTTTTTTAATTATAGCATTACATGATTGAAATTATATAGATTTATTATTATTGTTTATTATAAGGATTGTGAATGACTCCAAACCAAGTAAATAATTAAATTTTAGTTTGATTGGGTGATTGGGGTATAATGAATTTAATTTAATTTTTTTTCAAATATTGATACAACAAAGAAAAATTAATTATAAATCTATTATTTAAAGAAATATGTATTTACGGTTGATAGTTGATAATATTTTATTTGGTTTTATTTATGAATAGTAATAATTAATGGTAAATTGAAAAATAATTGGCAGGAAATAAATGGGCCAACCAAAGCACAATGCATCAGCCATTACAAGGTCACATGGAAAATGTTAGTTTCCTTTCGCTGCTCCTCAAAAACTGGATGCTATTGATTATTTACCCTTGAACTTTGTCCTTTTCAAACATTTATCTCTCTGTTATTTTGCAACTCTTTCGCTCTCTCTTTGGTTCAGTTCTCTCTCTCTCTCTATATATATATATATATAAACCTTCTTGAAGTCTCCAACACAAACACATTACATTACCTAATAATATTCTCCTTCAACCATTATGGCTGAACATAGCTCATTCTTTCCGATCTCCCAAACACTAGAGGCCGGTTATACTTCTCTTCCAGATGGCAATTACTCCGATGAATCTCTGGCCACTCACCGCCGATTCTCTAAGAAGCTGTTTTTTCTCGTCCTTTCTGGATTGTTTTTGGTCCTTTTTTTTGTGGCTTTAATTGATAGTAATAATAATGGATCTAATAAAATTATACAATATGAGAATGTAGTATCATTAGATTCTTCGAAAAATACGGTCAAACCGGAGATTTTGAACCCTATTTCTCGAGGCGTCTCCGCCGGAGTTTCTGAAAAGGCTAACTTGATTTCTAGCGGATCACAAACACCAGCATATCCATGGAATAATAATATGTTATCATGGCAACGAACTGCTTTCCATTTTCAACCCGAGAAAAATTGGATGAATGGTACGTTCTTAAATTCTAATTCTATTGGTTTTGGTTTTTAATTTTTCTTAACTGTGTTCGTGATTTTATGGTTTTAGATCCACCACGTTTGCCTTCTTTAAAAAATAAGTTGTTTTTTCTGATTATAGGTTGTATCCGTATCTTTTTAAACAATTGATATGCTGACGTCGCTACGACAAATTTAAGACCTTTTATAAAGAGCATAGATTTTTCAAACACCCGAGTTAGATAATTTGTGGCTGCCATCTGCCTGTAATAATCCTGTAGTTGATTGCGATTCTATTCGACCTTAATTTTTTAGGATTTCTTTTAATGCGTTGCTTAAAAGTTTTGTTTTTTTGGAATATAGAATTTTATTATTTAAACTTTGGTTCACTTTTTTCATTAAACTATTTGACTATATTTTTTAAACTATTATTCAAATAAATCTAAATATAATTGAAAACTAAAAATAATGATATGATTTAATATATCAATTTTTTTATTTCATCAAAAATTAATCTTAAAACTATTTAAGATATATGGGAAATTTTCAACTTGACTCCGCATTTATATGTATATTGGAATCTTAAAAAAAAGAATACAATGATGCGGTTTAATATATCCAATATGCATTACCAAAAGTTAATTTTAAATTTAATGCATCACATGTAAGCGAATTTTCTCTTAAGAATTCCTACACTGAAACACTGCTTTTGTGGTTAAATTTATATGCTCGGCTTTTTATTCTAAATTTTAATGCTGATTTATTTTTTTATTTTTTTGTCCAACTGCTGGGTCCCTGGGCTATCATTACTCTGATGGTGGAATCTGGTTCTGTTTCAGATCCTAATGGTAAGACCTTATTATTATTATTATTATTTTGGCGAACCTTATATATATGTGGGTGTACCTCGTGACTAAATAAAATTGTGACTTAACATGTACTTTACAACTTTCATGATGATGATTTTAGCCATCAAACTGGAAAATCAAGATTTTTCATAAAATAAAATAATTCTCTCTTTTTTTTTTTTTGATAAATTTGAGTGTAATTAAAATGACTCTGGATTGTGGAGACTCTGCATTTTGATTTATAATAAATACATTCTTTTCATTAAAAAAAAAACAATCTGCCTCGTTCAAATTTATCCAGCCAATCTATTTGAAACTAGTCTTAAACATTGACAAGAATTGGAAAGCAGATGGGAAAAATTATTGAGCATTGTTCGAAACTAATAATTGCAGAAAATTATTAATTCCTGCATCTAGTGTTAGGTATTTTTTTCCTTAATTTTCGAAATTTTCAAGTTATTGACATTAACCTGAATAAACTTGTAGGTCCATTGTATTACAAGGGTTGGTATCATTTCTTCTACCAATACAATCCAAATGCTCCTGTTTGGGGTGACATAGTTTGGGGCCATGCTGTATCAAAAGACTTGATCCACTGGCTTCACCTCCCATTAGCAATGGTTGCTGATCAATGGTATGACAAGAATGGCGTATGGACCGGCTCTGCCACCATTCTTCCTGATGGTAAAATTGTAATGTTGTACACTGGATCCACCAATGAATCAGTTCAGGTGCAGAATCTTGCATATCCAGCAAAACATGACGATCCCCTCCTCCTTGATTGGGTTAAATACTCTGGCAACCCAGTTCTAGTTCCTCCACCAGGCATTGGAAGCAAAGACTTCCGTGATCCTACAACAGCTTGGTATACTTCTGAAGGGAAATGGAGACTTACCATAGGGTCTAAAGTTGGTAAAAGTGGTATAGCATTAATTTACGACACAGTGGACTTTATAAATTATGAGCTGCAATCTCAGGTACTTCATGGTGTCCCTGGCACTGGTATGTGGGAATGTGTGGACTTTTACCCCGTCTCGTTGACGGGAGAAAATGGACTGGAAGCATCGGCTAATGATCCTGATGTGAAACATGTGGTTAAGGCAAGCCTTGATGATGATAGGCATGATTATTATGCACTTGGAACTTACAATGAAAAGAATGGTACTTGGTTTCCTGACAATCCAGCAACTGATGTTGGTATTGGTCTTAGGTATGATTATGGTATATTCTATGCATCCAAGACATTTTATGATCAGAATAAGGGGAGAAGGGTGTTGTGGGGTTGGATTGGTGAATCTGATAGTCAAGCTGCTGATGTTAGGAAAGGATGGGCATCTCTTCAGGTACATTTGTTTGTTTTCAAATATGAGATTTTGAACATTTGAAGAGTCTATTCGTGCCATTTGTTTATAATAGTCCAGTGGTTTACAGTGCAGGATGTCAAGGATTTAAATCTTTTGTTCTCTTTCCCTTCAAAGAATTTCTAACATACTAAAGAAAAGAGTTGATTCATGTCTTTAATCATGGATGTTTTCTATGGTCTTTGTAGGGAATTCCAAGGACGGTTTCATTGGACACAAAAATTGGCAGCAATTTGATTCAATGGCCAGTGGAAGAAGTTGAGAGTTTGAGATTAAGAAGCAATGAATTCAAGAAAGTACAGGTCATGCCAGGGTCAGTTATGCCTCTAGAACTTGACGCTGCCACACAGGTTTGTTTCTTTCATATAAATTAGTTTTATGAGTAATTTTATTATGCGTTAATAAGAAATCACATTAATTTACATGTTAATTAATTAATACAGCTTGATATTATTGCGGAGTTTGAGATAGACAAGAATGTTTTGGAAAACACAGCAGAAACTAACGAGGAGTTTAGCTGCAGTAACAGTCATGGAGCTGCTCACCGCAGTGCATTAGGACCTTTCGGTCTTTTGGTTCTTGCGGACGAGAACCTTGCAGAGCAGACTCCTTTATATTTTTATGTCACAAAAGGATTTAATGGTACCCTCAAAACATTCTTTTGCACAGATCAATCAAGGTAATTAATAATTCACTTTTGTGCAGTTAATTGTAGTCAACAATTGATTCCATGCAAAATATTTATATAATGAACTTTCAATTCTTTTTCAGGTCATCTGTGGCTAGTGATGTTAACAAACAAATTTATGGCAACTTTGTTCCAGTCCTACTAGGCGAAAAATTCACTATGAGGATATTGGTAAGTACTATCCTTATTTGAGATGGACGTGGTTCTGAATTTATATTTCAAGTGAAGAACCACTAAAAATAAAATAACAAATCTAAATGTTCAATCGTTTAAATAATTCTATATCTGGATGACTAATAACATAGTGACTATAATAATGTACATGTACTAACCAGGTGGATCATTCGATAATCGAAAGCTTCGCTCAAGGTGGTAGGACATGTATCACCTCCAGGGTTTATCCAACAAAGGCAATCTATGGAGCTGCCAAGTTGTTTCTGTTCAATAATGCTATTGACACTAACGTCACTGCTTCACTCAAGATATATCAAATGAACTCTGCATTCGTCCACCCTTATCCTAATACTCGGTAGACTGTGAAACTTATCTTTTCCACGTCTACCTTATTGATTTGCTGCAAATTGTATAATCATTTTTTGCTTCTTTGAAATTATTTTTCCTAGTTTCTTCTTTAATTTTTTTCCCGTTATATCATTAGATTAGAAAGGCAATAGAGATGGGTCTGTCTAGTGGAAGAATATGTAAACAAGTTTGTCCATGCAAAGCATTAATATTTATATCAATCGATCAATTTGAAATGTTTAGTGGTCATTTGTAATTGTCTATTTTCTGTGGCTAACTGCGTAACAAGTTATCTAACTTTACTCAGCTTACTAACCAAATCCTCTAACCTCTAATATCCAACTTACTAACCAAATCCTTTAACCTGCAATCTCCAACTTACTAACCAAATCCTCTAACCTCTAATCCCTAACATTACTGACTCGCTAACCGGCTTCTTTAATCTCTAACATTACTTGAGTTTCTAATCTCCAACTTCATTTGAGTTTTTAATTCCAAGTTTCTGACAAAGTTTAACATTTCTTTTTTGTCTTGATTTGAGTCCTTTGATTGCTTGAATGATAACGTTAGCCACAAGAGTTGAATCAGTGGCTACTTGGCATACTAATATGCTATCCATGAAATTGGAATTCCTTGGATTTCTTGCCGGACTATTCACTGATAACAGATACATTAAAGTTAAAATTGGCTACATGGGAATATGTGCTATGATTGTTGCCTTGGATTATTAGGATTTAGGAGGGTCAGAAGGTAAGTGGAATGAGCTATGGCGGAAAGGGTTTTGTTTTTTCATCTATGGTGATGCATTTTAGGCTTTCTAGTGCTCAACTTAGAGGAGAATAGTTGTTACAAACTTCGAAAGTGAGCACATTTTGATTGTGGCCTAATTATGGTGGTTATGCTTATGTAATGATGGTTAATCTTTTCCACCAAAAAGTTGTCACTTGCACAGAAGACAAATTAACATGCCGCCATGATTAAGTGAAGTTTAGATTTTAAGAGATTTATAGCCGATAATGTTTTTGTTATTATATGGATAGGTGGTTGGAGCTGGTTTTAGATGCTTTTGAAATGATTCCTCACTTTAAAGTTTTTATTTTTAGCATTTGGAGAAGGTAGATTTTATTTGGAGTTAATTGCTGATACTGTATAAAGACATACGGTTAATCTTGTTACTTATGCTAAAACTTGAAACCCTCCTAGTGTGGAAGTAATGAGCTTGGTGCAAACCTGATCAGATCTAAAGTGTTTTTTTTTTTTGAGTATTACAATTGAGGAGGGGGAGAATGAGTTGTCCAAAAGGGTGCACGTAACAGCTAGGCTAAACTACGGTGTGCGAATCATATTTAAATTTAAGATTAGAAGAACATGTAACCACTTTAATTTTATTAGGAGATGATTAGCATGAGGTGTTCGATGAATTCAATGTTGAAACAAATAGATTTAAAAGTAACATTAAATTGTAACTCCTCTTAGTATCGGTTTGGATAAGGGATTGGAAAATAATGTTTGACAATAACTGAAATGCCCAAAACTGAAAAATGTTTAGTTTCTATCTGGGGTTTAGCCCTTTAAGTATTAGCTTCTAACCATCAACTGCCAATCATCACCGAATCAAATAAGCTTTTTAATATATCAATGTCCTTTGGATAGTACGTTATTGGTTGCTTTCGGGAGATAGAAGGGGTGAAATACTGAATACAAGTCTCAAAGCCCAATCCTAGAAGTTTAACAACTTGAGCTCTTTGGTATATTTTTTACTATATTAAATGTATATGTATGTATATCAGTGAAAGTGTTATATATTTTTAGTATACTAAATATATTATATATATATATATATCTAAAAAAAAATTGAAATTAATTTTATTTTTTGAATATTTTTGAAGAAATCACTTGAATTTTTAAGAAAATCTGGGTTAAGCACATTCTCTAGGGTAGTAGAAGGCTTCTTTGCAGAATTGCAGTGTCATTTAAGGATTTTTTTTTTCTTTAGTGAATTTTAGTGTTTAAACATCTAGTGGATCTTAAAAAAAAAGAGGTGAGAAAAAAATGAAACTCCCAACATAGGGTAAGAAATGCTGAAAATAAGAGTATCACCAATAAATCATTCTTACTAAATTTTGTCCTTAAAATTAGAAGACTAGAGTTCTAAGTAAACATGTCTAATTTATATCTTTTCAATTCCAAAAAAAGGGTTTGTAGCTTTTGATTTCAATTTGGATAATCTCTCTTTTTCTCTTTTTTTTTTTAATTTTCAAAATTGAATAGAAATCTTGAAAACTGTTATGAGATATGTGGATGGCTATTTAATTGGATTAATATTATCCTATCAGAATTATGATTAACATTATTCTATTTAGATTAAGATTAATTTTATAGTATTTTGTTCTTATCAAAAGTTTATTTACACTACTATAGATACTTTATTATGGGTGATATATTTGATATAATTGATAATAAAGAGATTTCTCTAATTTCTCATTCTTTATATATCTTCTCTCTTCTTTTGTTTATAAAATATTATCAACACGAAGCTTTAATCAATTTATTCATTATAAGCATTCAAGTTCAAGGTAATTATTCTAATTTTTTCTTCTTTCTATTTTTTAGTATAATATTATATTATATATATTACTAAAAGAATGAAATATAAATGAAGTAAAATAATAATTATTATTATAATAATGTGTGTTATGTAAATGATTCTTTTTGTACCTTAATGAATTTAAATAATCTCTATTTTTTTTAGCTGTAAATATGCTATAATTAATATTATAGAGTTTTGCTAATGACATTACTAGTAGTGATTTATTTATTTGCCAAATCAAAACTATTAGCTCGTAATAAGTGTGATATATTATTTCTTATTTTTATTGTGCTAATAGAATGAATATAATCTTTTTTTTATTCACTTTATTATGCTAATTGAATTAATGCAACCATTAGCTTATATTTAAGAAATTAAATTAGAAATATTATGTAATTTTTTGTGCCCTTGTTAATGATGGATAATTATTTTTTAGTTAGTATATACATACTAAATATGTTATAAATAGTCTATTTAATATAAACTTATATCTGCCACTGTTATTATTATTTAACTGTTCTCAAATCTTTATCATTAATCATTATAAGTTATTACAATGAAGAGAGAAAATTTTAGTTTTTTTAATCTATAAGAGAAAAGAACTTTTATTTTATTTTTTAATAATTCATCGTGATACGAATTTAAAAACACATAATTTTAAGATATTTTTTATATTAAAGTGAAATTGGTAAATAAATTGATATTTACTATGATTTGATATGATTATTTGTAATTTTAGAGTTATAATATTTAAATTCTAATTATAATTTTTAGTCCTTATTTATTTGATGAGCTTTGTAATCCATTTAATTTATGAGTTTTATTTAAATTTAGTATATTTATAATGTTAAGTCTCATAAAACTTATATTTTATTACTTTTGATATTTCCTGAAGAAATAATTTGTTATGAGTATTTGATAATGAGATTCACCTTAATATTGTGAATTTTAGAGATACTATAAAAAGAAAATCAAACATTCTCGTAGGATCCCTTAGAAGTAATAATTTTCCTTTTGATTACTCAAATGAGAAATTAAAAATTTATTATCTCATTATTAAATATTATAGTCTTTTTGATGAATATTAAATTTTTTTTATGCCTCAAATATGCTCATTCAGTAGCTATATTGAGAGCAAAGAATTACAAAATATTTTAAACTAATTTTTTTTATTTGTCCCTAGTTAAATAAAATTTTTAGCTTTTATTAAAAATAATCAAACTCGTCCAACTATCTTTATATCATTCCCTGAAGTGAATGTAATATTTTTCTCAAGACTAAGGACGGAATCTTGATAAAAAGGGTTGTGGTAAAAAATTTTTCTACCAATTTTGAAATTTAAAGTGCTAAAAAGATATATAATTAGCAGAAATTAATGTTAACATAATATCTGGTTCTGCAAATATGATTGAAGACTCTAGAGGGGTTCACCTTATATTTTGAATTTGAACATTCTGAATTTGAGTAAAATAATTTTTTAATGATGTATTATGTTCAAATAGATCATGAAAAAATTTACTAAATTTTAAATAATATGTCGCAATCGATATCTTATTTAAACAAAGTGAGAAAGATATTAAATTTTTATGTGTTAACTCTACGAATTTAAATCAGAAGTTCATATTTAAGAAATTTTAAATTTCTTAACTGGATTGTACTTTATAACAAATAAAGATGGTTGAGTTATACCATATGTACCAGAAGTCCATAAATTCTAAAATTTTTATTCTTTGGTATGATCATATTAGTCATCCGGGTTTAAACATGATGCAACATATTGTTCAGATTACAAATGGACATCCACTGAAAAATTAAAAAATATTTTGTCTGATAATTACTTTTGTGCTTATTATGCTCGGGGTAAATTAATTGTGAGACATATACTATCTAAATTATATTTAAAGTCCTTTAAATTTCTACAAAGAACATATAGAAATATTTATAGCCATATCTTTTAATCTTATGGACCATTTAAATACTTTATATTTTTAATTGATGATTCAACTCGATTGTCATATGTTTATCTATTGTCAACTCGTAATATTGATTTTGTTAAATTTCTTGCTCAAATTATAAAAGTTAAGGTCAATATTTATTGATTGTCATTCAAGATAATTTATTTAGATAATACATATGAATTAACCTGAAAAATATTTTATGATTATATTACCATTAAATATTTTATTACATATGTTCATACTCAATATGGTTTAACATAATCATTATTAAGATTATTCTTATACTTATAAAATCAAAATTTTTTATATCTGTTTAGATATATGTTTAGATACATATTATTGTTTATGTTATACTTTTAATTTATATTTAATTGTTTATACATTACAAGTTTTTCACTTTATAACTTATGCTTATCTAACATAATATATCTTATTTAAAATTTGTGATATTAAAATTTCTTATTGAAGCATATATATTTTTATTGCATCTCCTCGAAGAACTAAAATTAATTATCAACATTATCTTGATATCTATATAGATTTTGATTATTTATGTTAGATATTATAGAACTTTAATGATAAATTTTCTAAAGTAAAATTTTTAGTGTGTTGGTTTTCACTCCATTAGGAAACGATAAAAGTAAAGGGCCAAAAACACAATAGACTAGTTGGAATATACCAACTTTATTTAACCTCGATATATGCACAAATTAATGTGAACTGAAAGTTTAAAAATTAATTCTTTTGCATAATATTACAAATCAGTTATCTGATATATGTACAAATACCTAGTAGGTGTTCAAATCACATATTTTAGCTGTTAATACTTTTGTTTGATTGATTGTCCCTATAGGACATCTTATTAGTGTGGCAGCTAATAGATATAATATACGCCTGAAGCGTAATAGACTACTTGATTCAAAATATTAATTTTTAAGATAAAAAAAATAAATAATTTTAAAATGACACTCCTGAAGAGATCAAAAACAACATAAGTCAATAATAACATATTTCTAGAGAAGTAACTCTAGAAGTGGTTTCGGTATCAAAAAATTATGAGATCTCATTAAAATCTAGAAATATGTGAAAAAAAAGATAAAATTATTGTTGATAATATGTTTGCATATGTTGCTATTAAATTTATCAAAATATGTTTGAGCCTAAAAATATTTAAAATTATCGACATCGAAGTGATTGGCCAAAATAGAAAGTAATCAAAGCCGAGTTAGATTTATTTGCTAAACATACAATATTTAAACCAGTAGTCCAGATACCAGAAGATATCATACCTATGGGTATTGTATGTAAAAAAAATAAATCATATGAGATTATAAAAAAAATATTTTTTCTCTATTATGAATGCAATTACTCTTAAAATTAGTTTTGTAACTCCTGAAGGGCTCGATATTATATTATAATAATTTGTTCATATAGCTCTTAAGAGAAATGAGTTAAATGAAATAGGCACAACTTGTGTCATAATAATTCTCACAAAGACCTTGTATAGATTATGATGAGACATATTTTCCTATTATGGATGCTATTACTTTTAGATTTTTGAGCAGTTTGGCTGCCTCTAAAGGGCTTGACATATATTTGATAGATGTTGTGATAACTTACTTATATGGTTCATTGAATAATGATATATATATGAAAATTCCAGAACGATTTAAGATGCCTGAAGCATATAATTCAAAATCTAGATAAATGTATTCCAGTAAACTCCAAAGATCCTTGTATGGGTTAAAACAATATGGATGAATGTGATATAATTGTCTCAGTGAATACTTAATGAATAATGGATACGCAAATAATTCTCTTTGCCCATGTATTTTTGTTAAAAAGATAAATTCTGGATTTGCTATAGTTGCAGTTTATGTTGATAATTTAAATATAGTGAAAACTTCATAAGAGATCTCAATTTCTATAGACTATTAGCAAGAAAATTTAAAATAAAAGATCTTGAAATAGCATAATTTTATCTTGGATTTCAAGTTGAGTATTTGTCAAATGAAATTCTTGTCCATCAAATATTATATATCAAACTTGAAATAATTTTATATGGATAAATCTTATTCATTAAGCACTCCAATGGTTGTTTATTCTCTTGATGTAAAAGGAGATCTCTGCAGCCCCTGTAAAGATAATAAAGAGATTATTGGTCCTGAAGTACCATATCTCAGTGCAATAAGGACGCTCTTATATCTTGCTAACAACACAAGACCAGATATTACTTTTATAGTTAACTTGCTTGCAAGATTTAATTTTGTACCAACTAGAAGGCATTGGAATAGAGTGAAATATGTTCTATGTTACTTACGTAGCACATTCGATATGTGTTATGTCTTCACATATAACACTTCACGTATAACAATATTGTTATTTTCATGGCGATATGTGAAAAAAATAATCAACTGCTACTTCATCAAATCATTCAAAGTTATTAGCTATTTATGAAACTAGTCGTGAAGGTGTGTAGTTGAGAAGTATGATCGAATATATTGGAGGAGCATGTGGATTACCTATAGAAAGTAACAAGTCAATAATATTATATGAAGATAATGCATCATAGATTACACAAATCGAAAAAGACTACACAAAAGTGATAGAATTGAACATATATCACCAAAGGTCTCTTATACACAAGAAAGAATGAAGAAATGAAAAGTAATATTTGCAAAGTTGGTTCAAGCGAAAATTCAGCAGATTTGTTCGCAAAGATACTGCTGACATTAGTACTCAAAATACATGTATACAATATTAAGATGCGTTCACTTAAAATATTTTAGTTGAATATATTTTTGAAGGGAAGTCACCTATGAATATTGTACTCTTTTTTCTTCTCTAAGTTTTTATCCCACTGAATTTTTCCTAGCAAGATTTTAAAAAAAAAGTGTTATGAGATATGTGGATGACTGCTTAATTAGATTAATATTATCCTATCAGGATTATGATTAACTTTATCCTATTCAGATTAGGATTAATTTCATAGTCTTTTGTTCTTATCAAAAGTCTATTTACACCACTATATATACTTTATTATGGGTAATATATTTAATATAATTAATAATAAAGATATTTTTCTAATTTTTCATTCTCTATATATCTTCTCTCTTCTTCTATTTATAACAAAAACTATTAAATTAATTATTTTTTTTTTAAGTTGGAAAAATGAAAACCATTTTTTCATTTGATTTTCTTGGAAATTTCATTTTCAGGAACTGAAAATTTTTGCTGAAGATAAAAGACAATTTTGATTTTAGTCCCTTTAGTCTCAAAGCTGCTAGTGAATGGAGTATCGAAATACAACATAGATTGATAGTTTAGTTGATCCTGCAATTTTTGTTACTTATAGCCCACTAAAAACTATTTTATGCACTACTTGTCACGGTTAACAAAAAAAATTACAAATTTTATATATTTTTTGTTGTAAATAAATAAGAGAAAAGATAGATAGAGAATGAAAAATTATAAAAATCTCTTTATTATTAATTATCATAAATGAACTATCTATAATGGGGTATTTATAGTGGTATAAGTAGAAATTAGATGAGAAAAAAGATTATAATTAAATTCTAATTTGAATAGGATAACACTAATTATAATCTTAATAGGATAAGATTAACCTAATAAGTAGTCATCCACATATTATTTAACACTTCTCTTTGGATGATTATCCTTATGAATATGCCTCATTAAAATATTGCTAAGAAAAATCCAGTGGGATAAAAACTTTGCGAATTTCCTTAAAAATACAATTGACTAAGACATATTTTTAACTGAACACATACTAATATTGGGAACATATTTTTTAAAAATTGATATCAGTAATACCTTTGAAAATAAATCTGCTGGATTATCACTTGAACAAACTTTACAAATATTTACTTTTTCTTCATTCATGAGCTCATGAGTATAAAAGAACTTTGGTGATATATGTTTAGTTCTATCACCTTTTATGTGACATTCCTTGATTTGTACAATACATGCTATATTATCTTCATGTAATATTATTGGTTGCTTGCTTTTTATAGGTAATCCACATGTTCTTCTAATATGTTCAATTAAGCTTCTTAACCATATACATTCATGACTAGCTTCATGAATAGCTAATAACTCTGAATAATTTGATGAAGTAGCAGTGATTGTTTGCTTTATAGATCATCATGAAATATCAGTATTATTACATGTAAAGATATAATCTATTTGGGACCGAGCTTTATGAGAATCAAAAAGATATCCAGCATCAGTATATCCTGTCAATTCAGACTTTATTTCTTTTAAAAAAAATAAACTCATATTGGATATGCCATGTAGGCAGCGTAGAACATGTTTAACTCCATTCCAATGTCTTCTAGTAAGAGTTGAACTAAACCTTGCAAACAAGTTAACTGCAAAAGTAATATATGGTCTTGTATTGTTAGCAAAATATAAAAGCGTCCCTATTGCACTAAGATAGGGTACTTCAGGATAAAAAATCTCTTCATTATCTTCTCGAGGGCGAAAAAAATCTCTTTTTACATCAAGAGAACGAACAACCATTTGAGTACTTAATGGATAAGATTTATCCATATAAAATTTTCTCAAGATTTTTTTCAATATATGATGATTGATGGAGAAGAATTTCATTTGACAGATACTCAACTTGAAATCCAAGATCCTTCATTTCAAACTCCTTTCTGAAATAGTCTGCTACAATTGAGATCTCTTTTGAAATTCCAACTATATTTAAATCATCAACATAAACTTCAGCTATAGTAAATCTTGAATTTATCTTTTTGATAAAAACACACAGACAAAGAGGATTATTTTTATATCCATTATTTACTAAGTATTCACTGAGGTGATTGCACCACATTCGCCCAGATTGTTTTAGCCCATACAAGGATCTTTGGAGTTTAATAGAGTACATTTATCTAGATTTTGGATTATATGCTTCAGGCATCTTAAATCCTTCTGAAATTTTTATTTATATGTCATTATTCAATGAACTATATAAGTAAACTGTCACAACATCCATCAAATATATGTCAAGCCCTTCAGAGGCTGCCAAACTGATTAAAAATTTAAAAGTAATAGCATCCATAACAGTAGAATATGTCTCATTATAATCTACCATAGGTCTTTGTGAGAATTCTTGTGCCACGAGTCGTGCCCTGTATCTTACAATTTTATTTAATTTATTTCTCTTACGAACAAATATCTATTTATATCCAATAGGTCTGACATCTTCTGGTATTAAAACTATTTGCCCAAATACTTTACTCTTAGATAATGAATCTATCTTAGCTTGAATAGCCTCTTTCCATTTTGGCCAATTATTTTTATGTTGACATTCTTCAATATTTTTAGGCTCAGATTCATCATCATTAATTATTTCATAAGTAACAACATATGCAAATATATATTCAACATTAATGTTATCTCTTTGCCACATATTTCCAGATTTTAATGAGATCTCATAATTTTTTGGTACTGAAACCACTTCTAGGGTATGAAGTTGTTGATCTATGCTAGTTTGGACCTCTTCAGGAGTGTTATTTTGTAAAATTTTTATTTTTCTTCTTTTTCAGAGAATAACATCTTTTCAACCAATTGATCTACCATACTTCATGCGTGTATTAGATTCATTGGCTGTCATACTAATAGGATGTCTTGCAGGGACAATTAATTAAGCAAGAGTATTAGCAGTTGGAACATATGATTTATACACTTTCTGGGTGTCTGTAAAGATATCTGATAATTGATTTGCAATATTCTGCAAATGAATTATTCTTTGAACTTCTAGTTCACATTGATTTGTGTGTGTATCAAAATTGGACAAAGTTGGTGTATTTCAACTAATCTCTTGTACTTTCGAGCTTTTACTTTTATCTTTTCCTAATAGTGGGAAGATTGACCCATCAAATTGATAATCTAAAAATCTTGCTCTAAAAATATCACCTGTTAAAAGTTCAAGATATCTAATAATAGAAGAAGAATCAAAACTCACATAGATACCAAGACGAAATTGGAAACCCATTTTTATTCTTTGGGAAGGTAATATGGGGACATATACTGCACAACCAAAAATTTTAAGATGAGATATATTTGGTTGTTGGTCAAACACAAGTTGTAAAGGTGAAAACTTATGATATGCAAATGGTCGAATACGAACTAAAGATGCAGCATGAACTATAACATGTCCCCAAGTAGATGTTGAAAGTTTTGATTTCATAAGCATATGTTTAGCAATTAATTGCAAACACTTTATAAAAGATTCAGCTAATCTATTTTGAGTGTGAACATGCGCAACAGAATGTTCAACAATAATTTCTATTGACATGCAATAATTGTAAAATGCTTTTGAAGTGAACTCGCATGCATTATCTAGACAAACTGTCTTAATAGAATGATTAGAAAATATTAACCTTAACTTTATAATTTGAGCAAAAAATTTAGCAAAAGTAATATTATGTGTTGACAATAGACAAACATGTGACCATCGAGTTGAAGCATCAATTAAAATTATAAAGTATTTAAATGATCCACAAGATGGATGAATAAGGCCACAAATATCTCCATGTATTCTTTGCAGAAATTCAAAAGACTCCAAATATAATTTTGATGATGAGGGTCTTACAATTAATTTACCTTAAGTACAAGAAGTATAAAAGTAATCATTAGACAATTTTTTTTTTGATTTTTTAATGGATATCCATTGGTATTCTCAATGATACATCGCATCATATTTGAACCAGGATGACCAAGACGATCGTGCCAAAGTATAAAAATTTTAGGATCTGTGCACTTCTGGTGCATATAATACATTTCAACCATCTTTATTTTTATATAGTATAATCCAGTTGATAAACTTAAAAATTTTTATAATATGAACTTCTGGTTTAAATTAGTAGTAGTGATATATAAAAATTCAATATCATCCTTGTTATTTGTTTCAATATGATATTCATTTCGATATATATCTTTAAAACTTAGTAGATTTCTTCGGAATCTATTAGAATATAATGCATCATCAATATATAACCTTGTTCTATTTGGAAACATAAGATGGACTCTTTCAGAGTCTTCAATTACTTTTGCAATACCAGATATTATATTAAAATGAATTTCAGCTAATGTTAATTGTAAAAAATATTTCTTATCTCGAAAAATTATGTGAGTTGTACCACTCTCAACCAAGTATATGTTGTTCTCCATAATATCAAGTTTATTATATTTTATCTAGTAAACAAAATAATTATATTAAAAAAATAAAGTCTAGCCTTATTATAATTTTTGAGAAAGAAAAATATCATGATTTATAAAAGAAAAATAGAAAAAAAATAACATAACTATAAAAAATATATTCTAATAATTAACATTTTCATCTCCTATCAAATGATCAATCTTGTCATCGTCTTCAAAAAAATCAGAAACATCAAAATCAATATTTAAAGGATGCACATCATTACTAGCAGGGTCTACAGCTTCAGAAAAATTTATTTCAACATTTTTCCTCTCTTTTTTTAGTGATGATTTGTAAAGATCGACTAAATATTTTGGAGTAAGGTATATTTTTGAACAATGACCCTTTGTCCACATCTATAACATGTAGTGTCATTATTTTGTACCTTTCTTTCAGGAAGTTCTTCGTTCTTAACCTATTTTATTTTATTTTTTTTAGCATCTTTGATTTTATAATTGATCAAAAAAAATTTTCTACCACGACCTCTTGTACCACGATCCCACCCACGGCTTTGAAAAAATATTGCATTCACTTCAAGGAATGATATTGAGCTAGTAGGACAAATTTGATAGTTTTTTTTTTATCAAAAACTTATTGTTTTGTTCAGCTACAAGTAAACAAGAGATTAACTCAGAATATTTTTTAAATCGACGCTCTCGATATTGCTGCTGCAGGAGCACATTCGAGGCATGAAAGCTAGAATATATTTTTTCTAACATATCCTCATCAATGATTTTTTTTCTATATAATTTTAATTGAGAGCTAATCTTTAATAAGGATGAATTATATTTACTTATAGTTTTAAAATTTTGTAATTTTAAGTGAATCTATTCATATCAAGCTTTTGAAAGAATCACCATTTTTTAGTGTTCATATCTGTCTTTTAAAGAATTCCAAAGTGCTAATAGGTCCTTAATAGTAAGGTACTCAATTTTTAATTCTTCATATAAATGATGTTGAAGAAAAATCATTATCTTTATGCAATCCTGCAGGGATGATTTGTTTCCTTCCTTAATAGTATCTCTAAAATTTATAGCATTGAGATGAATCTCGGCATTAAGTACCCATGATAGATGATTTCTTCTGAAAATATCGAGGGTAACGAATTCAAGTTTTGCAAGGTTCGACATGATAAAGACACTATTTTAAAAAAATAAGAACCTTAAATTAGATAGGTATTTATTTCAAATAATAAATTGAGAAACATAATTTATAATCAAGCATAATATAATATATAACAATTCTTAAATATAAATGAAATTTATAAATAATTATTTGAAATATATATATTTTTAATTAAATCAAAACCCAACATGAAAAATAATTAATGACCCATTAATTTATATTAGTAAATTGAAATCCAACGTGCAAAAATAATTAATGTTATTGTTATTGTGCAAAATAATGTATATATATATATATCAACATCAATATGTATTTAACAATTAGTATACTATAACAAAAGCAAACCATTCACGTCAATATATATATAATATAATCTTATAATTTTTTTTAATAATTAAATATGAGTGGTTCTAATACCATTTATTAGAAAAACTTTAAATGTAAATTAAGTCAAGATTAATTATATTTAAGTATAAAAGTAAATTAAATATGCAAAAATGTATCTTGATTTGAGAGAGATAAAAATTATCTTGTAAATTAGAAAAACTAAAACTCTCTCCCTTCACTATTATATCTTGTAGAGACTATCGTGCTGATAACATATTGTAAATAAAGAAGAAAGAAGATAGATAGAGAATGAGAAATTAGAGAAATCTCTTTATTATCAATTGTTACAAATGAACCATCTATAATGGGCTATTTATAGTGGTATAAGTAGAAATTAGATGAGAATAAATATTACAATTAAATTCTAATTCGAACAGGATAACACTAATCATAATCTTAATAGGATAAGATTAATTTAATAAGTAGTCATCCACATATTATTTAATATTTTTATTAGTTTTATCTTTTTGATAATTATTTGTAAATGTGGATGCTTCCCGTGAACAATTTGTAAAAATATTTCTTACACATTGAATGGTCAGTTACACATTAATATGATTTTTCCATTTTTCCTAAATTTCTTCTACCCGTAAATTAAAATTTGAAATCATTTGATAGAAATTCAAGAAAAACTATTACATATAAAATTAAAAAAATGAAAAAGAAATAATCAAATTTCATTTTTTTGGCACGGAATTTAAACATTAATTTGCACTCCCCAAAGTTTTAGATTATCTTTTCCTTAAGAAGTTAATGATGAAGATCTCGAAATATAACGCCAAACAGATAATACTGGAACAAATAAAATGAGCCACAATACCGGATTTACTTGGTTCACCTTACACAAAGTAAGGCTACATCCAAGGAGGAGGAGATACTCAGTCTTTCCACTAATAATAGAATCAAGAGTACAGATTACACCCAAGCTTCAAGAAGAAAACAACTTCTTCTTAAACTACACTCTCTCAGTATCTTGAATACACTAAGAACTAACCAAATCTCTCCCTCTCCTTACTATAATATCTTACCCACAGATATCAAAACAGAAATCAAGAAGAAGAAGAAGAAATAGAGAGCTCCAGAAACTAAAAGAAGAAAAGACGGCAGAAGTCTCTCGAAGTCCTTCAACCCTTATCTCTTCCTATATATACTAAAACCCTACATTAAAACGCGCAGCATCAACATTATTGATAGGGCTTCAGAATTGACAGTGGGCTGGGCTAGTAAGTGGAGTCACTAAACCCACAAATCTCCACCTTGACTCTAATTCACTAGCAGGAAAAACATTTGGAACTCCTCCACGGGTAATCACCATATTCAACAGCTCAAGTATTCATAATTCCAAGCATGCTCAAAGCATCCTAATATTTTACAACAGAAACACATTTAGTCAGAATATCAGCAGGATTATTAAGTGTAGAAATTTTCTCTACATTAACTACAATTTTAGAGATAACATTTCTTACAAAATGTAATTTTACATCAATGTGCTTTGTTCTCTCGTGGAATACACTGTTTTTACTCAAGTGTATAGCACTTTGAGAATCACAATACACACTAACCTTACCTGGTGAGAAACCTAATTCTGTAACAATACCTTTTAACCATATTGCCTCTTTAATTGCTTATGTCAAGGCAATATATTCAGCTTCTGTTGTAGAGAGAGCTACAATATGCTGCAAACTGGACTTCCAGCTTACAACATTACCACCAAATGTAAAACAATAACCAGTAATGGACCTTCTTTTATCCAAATCAGCAGCAAAATCAGAGTCACAGTAACCAACAACATCATATACAGCAGACTGTTTAAACATCAAACATGCAGACCTAGACCCCTTTAAGTACCTAGCTAACCATTTTACTGCTTCCCAATGACTCTTGTTAGGATTACTCATGTATCTACTAACTAAGCTCACACCATATGCAACATCAGGCCTAGTACAGACCATTGTATACATCATGCTACCTACAACATTTTAATATGGAATTTTATCCATGTAATTAGATTCAGCTAAGGTAAGTGGTTTCACAGTAGAACTTAATTTGAAATGAGCTCCTATTGGTGTTGACACGACCTTAGCTTTATCTAAACCATAAAAATCAAGAAATTTATCTACATAATCTTTCTGAGTTAATAGTAAAATGCCTTTTTTTCTATCTCTTTCTATGTTCATACCTAAAATTCTTCTAGCAGGACCTAAATCTTTCATTTCAAATTCCTTACTAAGTTTGAATTTTAGGTTATTTATTTCTTCCATGCTTTTACATGCAATCAACATATCATCAACATATAATAGCAAATAGATGAATATTCCACTAGACATCTCAGAAAAATACACACATGGATCATATTCACTTCTTTTAAATCTATTACTAACCATGAACTCATCAAATCTTTTATACCACTGCCTAGGAGCCTGTTTAAGACCATATAAGGATTTCTTTAACAAATAGACATAATTTTCTTTTCCAGACTCAACAAAACCATGTTGCTGTGTCATATACAACTCTTCTTCAAGATTACCATGAAGAAAGGCTATCTTGACATCAAGTTGTTCAAGTTCCAGGTTTAACAAGGCAGTTATAGACAATATAATCCTAATAGAAACATGCTTAACCACAGGGGAAAAATTTTTATGAAAATCTATACCCTCAATTTGAGAGAAACCCTTTGCAACAACCCTGGCTTTGAACCTTTCTTTTTCAATGCCAGGTATTGCTGGTTTCCTCTTAAAAATCCATTTACACCCAATTATTTTCTTACCTGAGGGTTTTGGCACCAGTATCCAGGTGTCATTCTTCCTTAAAGAAGACATTTCTTCCTTCATTGCTAACTTCCAATGTTTCCAGTAACAGTTGTTCTTGGCTTCCTCATAACTCATAGGATCTCCATTTTCAATAGATACTGCAGAAACTAGGGCAAATGCAGTTAATTCAGAGTTAATAGTACTAAAAGAATAATCAGCAAACCTTGATGGTCTTCTGATTTCCCTTCTTTGCCTGTCCCTGGTTAGCATATAATCAGTGGGAAATTGTTCTTCAGGTTCTGTTTCCTGATCAGAACTTTCTGCTAATTCCTGAATCCCTTCAATATCTACAACTGGAACATTTATTTGAGGTGGTATCTGATCAGATTTTTCATATCTGTCAAGCTCCACCTTAAACATAGACAGGTCTGATTGTAATTCAGACTTAGATACCTGCAAGTTAGACTTGGCAAACTCATATTCATTAAAAATAACATCTCTACTTACAAGTACCTTGTTATCATTTGGAGACCATACTTTATAACCTTTAATACCACTAGGATAGCCAATGAAATAACATTTTTGAGCCCTAGGATCTAGCTTACTCTGTCTTTTATGTATGTATGCAACACACCCAAATATCCTAAGATGAGTATAAGTGATAGGTTTATCATTCCATAATTTATTAGGACATTTAAACTTAATGGCAGAGCAAGGTGTCCTATTAATCAAGTAGCATGCTGTACTAGCAGCTTCAGCCCAAAAGTTATTACTCAAACCAGACTCAAACAGCATACATCTAACCTTATTGAGTATAGTTCTATTGTACCTTTCTGCCACACCATTTTGTTGTGGTGTGTAGGTACAAGTTCTATGTCTCATAATACCATTTTTTGCACAGAAATTTTCAAACTGTTTGTTCACAAATTCAAGACCATTATAAGTTCTCAAAACTTTAATCTTCCTATCCTTTTGATTTTCAACTAAAGTTTTCCATTCACAAAACTTATTAAAAACATCACTTTTATTTTTAAGAAAATAAATCTAAATTTTCCTAGAATAATCATCAATAAAAGTGACAAAGTATTGTGATGCAGATAAGGACATAGGTATATGAGAAGATCCCCATAAATCACTGTGCACATAGTCCAAACAGTTATGAGATGTATGCAAGGCAGATTTAAAGCTATGTCTATGAGCTTTGCCCATAATACAGCTTTCACATGAGTTTAGTTTCACAAATTCAGTCATGTCCAGATTTCCCATTTTGTACAGCATCTCAAGCCCTTTGAGACCAATGTGTCCCAATCTCCTATGCCACAGTGATGTGGACTGACTAGAGGAAACAACACTCTCAACTTCTCCAGTTATAATGGACTCAACCAAATGATACAATCTGTGTACCTTATGACCCTTAAGTACACATCTATTACCCTTGTATACATTCAGTACACCATCTCTGGCAATATGATAAAGACCCAATTCATCTAAGTAACCTAAGGATATTAGGTTTCTTTTAAGTTCAGGTATATGTCTAACTTGATTTAGCTCAACAAGCTTCCCATCTCACATTTTCAGTCTAACAGTACCAATGCCTAGGACTCTACAAGATGTATCATTACCCATCAAAACATTTGTTCCAGTTAAATCTTGATATTTACCAAACCAATGTCTATTAGGTGTCATGTGATAGGAACATGCAGAATCAAGAATTCACACATCAGCATTTCTGCTGGTGCTCACAGTCAGAGCTTCAATATCATCAACTTGTGTTGATGAATTTGCAGCTCCAGATTCAATGTTGTTTTGTTCTTGTTTCTTTAATCTTTCCCTATAAAACCTCCTAATATGACCTTTCCTTTTACAATAATAACATATTCTATCAAATTTATTTGAAATGTTATTATTCAAATTATTTGACTTATCATTGTGGGATGTACTGCTAGATTGATGTGACTGATTGTTATCATTGGACTTAGTTTTAATCTTCTTCTTTTGTTTCTTAAGTCTTTCTTTGATATACAACCCTTCTGCATTTGCATTTGACTTACCAGAATTTTTAATTTCCATTTCCCTTAATCTCAATGCATTGATCACATCATCTAACTCTAACCTATCTCTACCATATTTCAAAGCATCTTTAACATTTTGATAATTTTCAGGTATAGAATTAAGCAAGATTATTGTCTGATTGTCATCACTTAATTCTTCTCCAGTATCTAACAGTTCTAAAACTAACTTCTGAAAATTATCACAATTATCATCAACAAATTTGATAGGATCCATTTTAAAACCAAATATCTGTTCCTTAAGATATGCAATTTTTGAAACAGATTTAATCATGTATAACGAGTTCAATTTAGACCAAAGTTGAGGAGCAGTAGTGTTACCTCTCACCTTTCGGAGCACAACATCCGAAAGGTTTAAAATGATTGTACTCTAGGCAAGATCCATTAGATCTTTCTTTTCTTCGTCTTTGAGGCTTGCTGGAAAGGCGTGAGGACCATCAAGTGCACGATGACACTTCTGTTGTACCAAAATTGCTGTCATATTTTCTTTCCAGATGGCAAAATCTCCTTTACCATCGAATTTCTTGACATTAATCTTGGCGATCGATATTTGCTTCTGATTAGAGTTTCTTAGAAGAGGTTACTGTTTCTCTGATATTCTTTTCCTTTCACGATCTGGATTTTGACGAGATCTGGATGCTCTGATACCAACTGATGAAGATCTCAAAATATAACACCAAACAGATAATACTGGAACAAATAAAATGAGCCACAACACCGGATTTACTTGGTTCACCTTACACAAAGTAAGGCTACATCCAAGGAGGAGGAGATACTCAGTCTTTCCACTAATAATAGAATCAAGAGTACAGATTACACCCAACTTCAAGAAGAAAACAACTTCTTCTTAAACTACACTCTCTCAGTATCTTGAATACACCAAGAACTAACCAAATTTCTCCCTCTCCTTACTATAATATCTTACCCACAGATATCAAAACAGAAATCAAGAAGAAGAAGAAATAGAGAGCTCCAAAAACTAAAAGAAGAAAGGACGGCAGAAGTCTGTCGAAGTCCTTTAACCCTTATCTCTTCCTATATATACTAAAACTCTACATCAAAATGCACAGCATTAACATTATTGATAGGGCTTCAGAATTGACAGTGGGCTGGGCTAGTGAGTGGAGTCAATAAACCCACAGTTATAATGAAAAAGAGAAGATGGCAAGGAATACATGATTAGTTTGTTGTTTCGAAATTCAATTTTTTCTTTAAAATATTATTAAAATTAAAATTTATAATTTTATCAAAGATATTTAAATATATATTACTAAATAATTAAATCAATTGCTTAACTTTAGTTAATATTTAATATATGTAACATTTTTATATTTTATATACATATAATATATACACTTAGTATATATAAAATACGCATATAAAGTAAAAGAATGTCACAACCTAGTTTGATAAAAATTTCATATTCTCAATTTAAAATCTCAAATGCTTTAAAATATATTTTTAATAAACCAATAAAATATTCTTTATTAATTTTAGGAATCCAAAATAAGTATTTTATTAAAAATCTCTGAAAAAAATTCGTCATAATTTTATCTGTAAATTGGACATTATAAAAATTTCAATAATACTCAAAATGTATAAAAATATACTCCCAATAAATAAACATCAAATATTTCACCCCAACTTCTCAAACTCCTCCCATTTACTCAAAATATTTATATATATACATATATGTATCAAAATACATATACAGATTCCTACATTATACAATTTAATTAAAATGTTATTTATAATTTACAATACACTAAAAAATATATAAATATAATATACATAATAATAAAATATAATATAGCATAAAACGTATACATGGTGGCAAATGACTTTGACCTTGTAACAGCTAAAATCACCTCGGCTTAATAAACACAAGCCTAGACCTGACCAAGTTTAGAAGAACTCTCCAGATCTATCGAATTAATCTTGTTATCTGCGCGATGAATTACAATCGCGCTAAGCTAAAAGTCTAGAGGTACAAACTTTGATAATAATAAAACTTTAAAATAATGACAATACATAATACTGTTGCATGGTATTTCACAATGTGGTATACAATTTCACTTTAAAATATAATTCTTAATCTTTTTATACTTCACATTAGCACTTACACAAATATGAGCCCAAATAATCTAATATATTATTCAGAGGTACTATTTTAGTCTATTTTGACATCCAGTGTCTAGCCCGAAGGCAATAAAAGTGATGCCCAACGTCTAGTCCGAAGGTAAATCATAGTGACGTTCAACGTCTAGCCCGAAGGTAAATCATACTGACGTCCAACATCTAGGCCGAAGCTAAATCATCTATCAGTGACGCCCAACATCTAGTCTCGAAAGCAAATAATGAGAATAATCTCATAGGCATGACGTCAATTACAGAATTTTAAAAATTGAATAATATACTAAGCATATACAAATAGTACATATTTTCATAATCAAATTTTCTCATCACATTGCCTTATTTTCTCATTTTCTTTATTCATAACAATGTCAAATCACTTTAATTCATTATATTTTATCACTTTATCACAATATATGTCATTTAATATTACAATCATATTATCCAAATATTTTTGAGTTGTTCTAACATAATTCATATAAACCACATTTCATTCATTTTAGCCATTAATAATGGCTTTTCATAATGCACATAATGCATACTCATCAATTCACATGTTATAATACAATATACATAAATGTTCAAGTTGCTAAGTAGCTTAACACATCTTTTATCCAAAATATATTAGGTCAAATTTAATGCAAATATATTTAAATTATCAAAAGTTTGTACATACCTTAATTATCACTCAATCTCAAGCTAAAATCACTCTCCAACATTCACTTTTAAATTGTCCTTCAACACTAAGGTTGTGCAAATCACTTCCTCCTAATGCCTATTCAAAATGTGAGGAAATACAATCATGTAGAATCACATTTCAAGGAATTTTAAATATAAAATCCTAATTAAACATCACTCAAACCAATATCTCAAAATTATATCTTTCCTTACTTTAATATTGAAATTCCATTTTAATCTATTTTAATTGGTGTTTTAAGTTTATTTTTATCATTAAAACATATTATAATATTTTTTAACTAATTAAATTCAATAAACACATATTCTTTATTAAAACTCTAAAATGTGTCATAACATCTTCATTTCCAATTCTTCATTCCATCTCATTCCAAATGTTAATCCAAGCTTATTTTCATCATTTACATCATTTAATAACATGATTTATTCATTAAAAATCAAATAAAAATTAATATTTTAAAAATTTTCTTCCAAAATCCTAAATTCACATATTCATAATTTTATAAAATTTCAAAGATTAAGATAAAAGGCTTACTAATTAGAGAATAATTCACCAAAACTCCATTTAAATCTTAAGATTTTTTTTTAATTCTTAGTGCTTGAAAGAAGAAGAAACCTTGCTCCTTTAACCATGGAGGTTCGGCCACCCTTTGAAGAAAAAGAAGATGATATGAATTTTTTTATTTTCTCTTTCTTTTTACTTATTTTAAGACTATATATATAATATTTTAATATATTATTTATTTATTTTAAAAATCATAATTTTTATCTCTCCTCCATAATTAATTTATTTTTAAATTATTTAATTAATTTTAATTTTACAAAACATATTTATAACTTTGCCATTTGTCTTTTTGATTTTCTTCTTTAAATATTAACTTTTGTATATATTATATATATTTCATATATATTTCACATACACACTTTACTTTTTCACTTCTAATTCTTCAATTTTTTATTTAAATTTTTATTTAATTTATTTAATTTAATTTTTTTAAAAATTACGGATATTACAGTATATACCATTAATATATTATTGTAGGGGGTACTTTTTGTTAAGTATTCAATACTGTTGAATTAGTATGATGAATTTAGGTATATGTAATAATATAGTATTTTTTTATTACAAAGGAAAAAATGAAGATAATAATTTTGGGATTTAGAGAGGCATTGAGCTGGATTAAATGGAAAGCCCTTGATAAGATGGAATTTGTGACAGACTCACTAACCTTAATCAGTTCAAGTTCTTCAACATCCATTAGAGAATCTTCCATATTTTGGCTTAGTGATTAATGATTGTAATTGTTTATTACAAGAGTTAGCAAATTATTACTCTATTTGTTTTATGAAAAGGTTAACGAACAGCACTGATGCACATTTATTAACAAAAACAATTAATTTTACTTAATGAATAAAGGGGTGTTGTTTCTATTTTCATTTTGGATGTTTTGTGTATCTTAACCAATAATGTATAACTTTTCCTTAAAAAAAAAAGGAGAAAATGAAGAAAACAAATATTTATTAGTAAATTTAAATTCACAATTACGTTACAGTAAAAATGACACCCTCCATTATATTTTTTTTAAAATTTTTACTTTATTATTATTATTATTTTAGTTATTTTATTATAAACTCATAATAAACTCGTTATAAATTATATAAAATTTATAAATTTATAATTAACTCATGATAAACTCATTGTAAATTTATTGTAAACTAATAAAAATTTAGTATTTTGATAAATATTTTATAAAATTTAATATTTTAGTAAATAATTTATAAATATAATAAATTTAAATTTTTTAAATTTTTTTTGTATTTTTATTAAAAGTCCATTATATTATATGGAGCATATGATTTTTTTTTCGTTTTTTTCATTTTTTTTTTTGAGAAAAGCATATGATTTTGAGAAGTTATTTTATATGAGAAAATATTATTACGAGGAATAGAATTGCTGCTGGATTTGTGGGATTAAGGTCTATGGTAGATCCCTCGAGTGAGCCCAATACTTTTTGGAAAAATGACATTCTTCGTCATTTATTTTATAGAATTTTCACTTTTTTATTAAAAATATTTTAATTATTTTATAATAAATATATAATAAATTTATAATAGATTATATAAATTTATAAACTCATAATAAATTTATAATAAACTATAAAAATATGATATTTTAATAAACTAATAAAAATTCTTGTAAATTTGAATATATTTTGAAAATATGATAAATTAATTTTTTTTTGCATTTTTGTCAAAAGTCCAAACTTTTATTATATATTATTATAAACTTTCAATAAATAGTAATATTCATCCTATCAACTTTTTTTTAAAAAAGTATACCGCATTTTCAATATCTAAAAATATTACAGTCAGAGTTAAATAAAATGCAATTCATTATTTATTAATAACAAAAAAAATATATACTCGAAAATTTAAGGAAAGATTATGTATTTTTTTTTTGTTAGAGAAAATGAATTTCTTTCAAAAATACATATAAAGAAGATTCTATTATCATGTTATATATATACATATGAAAAAAATGCATTTTGGAGCACGAACTTGATAATTTTTTGACACTGAACTTTTAAATTTTAATTTGGTGATATTGAACTTTTAAAATTTACGATTCATGAAAATTAGATTCTTTTCTAATAGAATTAGCTAACTGCATGAAATATTTTGTTAGTTGACGTATAAATATTTTGTTAGTTGAGATGTTAACGGCGTCTATTTTGTTAGTTGAGATATAAATATTTTGCTAGTTGAGATGTTGATGCCATTAGCCAATTCCGTTGGAAAATAATATAATTTTTATGAATCGTAAACTTTAAAAATTCAATATCATCAAAGTGAAATTCAAAAACTCAATGTTAAAATGTTGTTAAGTTCAGGGATTTTAAAATGCTTTATTCCTATATATATATATATATATATATAAGAGTAAATCATCTTTTTAAAATTAAAACCCCTGATTAAATTAGAATAGTCATTTATCAATTGTTTTATGCATTTGGTGGTCAAATTCATATATTTTTAATTGTAATAAACTCATAATTATAATAAATAAATAATTAAGTGTTTACCTGAAAAAATGTGCTGGAGTTATTTGTTCTTAACATGTATTTAGATTTTATATATGAATGGCTACAAAATATTTAATATTGAAAAATTTATTTGCTTACAAAAAAAATTTTATTTTAGGAATTTGTCTCGTAAAAAATTATAATTAAAAGTTCAATTAAAAATTTCAAATTTAATGTTGATCAAAATTTAGATTTGAGAAATTTATCAACAATTTCATTTGTACTGAATATAAAAAAGTCAAATATTTATTGATTTTGTTGATAAATTAATTTGACTTATAGTATTATATTAATTTTATCTATGTCCATCCCAACGAAGAAAAAAAACTTTATCTATGTCTATGCACCAATAAAACAAAGATTTCTACCAGTTTAACCTAAGTCTTATCCCTATAAAAAAATTATTTATGTATACTACAACAGCAAAATTACTAATATGTATTTTCTACATGTAAAGATTATCAAAATAAAATTCAATAATAAAATAGAAGATAATTTTTTATCAACTCATTAATTACTTATATGTATATATAAAGAAATACATAAATAAACAATTTAATACTAATTTTATTATTGATATATTGATGTAAAAAATAACATATATATAATGCTCAATATTAACACATCCATAATTTTTATTTTAATATCATTATTTTATTTTAAATGAATTAATAAATTTAATTTTTTTATTGATAATTATAAATATTTACTTTTAATATGTGAAATATATATTTTTAATAGTTAAAAATATAATTTTTTAGAAATGTTTTATTTATTATATTATAAAAAGTTGGAATAACGCATTTTTTTCATCCCTAAACTTTAGATTTGGAGTACATTAAGCCCCTTAATTTTTATTTAATAAAATTAAGCTCCTCAATTATACAAGTTGATGACATTAAATTTTTTCATAATAACAGTTAAATGTATATTTTCAAACACTATCATTTAAGAGGCTCAATATCATCAAATAAAAATATATGTCTTTAATATGCTAAAAACATAAAGTTCAAGGGCTAAAAAATATTATTCCTTAATTTTTCATCAAAATACATAGTTTTGCTCCAACAATATGTAATTTGATAGTAATTAAAAATACACATTTAACTTCTGTTAAAAAAAAACTCAATATCATTAATTCATATAATTAAGGAATTTAATTTTATCAAATAAAAATTAAAAGACTTAATATACATCTGATTTAAAGCTTAGGACGAAAAATATGTTTTCCAAAAAAAAATAATAATAAAGAGATACATCTTTCCCTAAAGTTGAGGGGAGATATCCGCAACTCATTATGGTGGTGACATCATAATTAAGGCTTTCATGTGCACTGCAAAATGGTGTTGTTGGCTTTAATTAATCAATGTTTATAATAATTGATGCTATTAGTACAACTATATTATCTTAACTGATTAATCACCAGCTTTTTAAAATTGAAGTCAAGATTGAAGAATTAATTTTAGATTTATTGTATACATAAATATATTATTAGTTATAGTTATAAATTATATTTTATATGTAAAATTTAATATTATTTGAAGAGTCTTGAAGCTTTTTTTTTTTTAATCTTTTTCATTGATAGATAGTATATTTATATTTTTGCACATGATTGTTTTAAGAAATATTTTTTTCATGAACAAGAAAATAAATTATTTTGAACTTAACGTTTATCAATAATCCATAATAATTTCTTCTATATTATATAGAAAAAGAAATTCGCATGTATTTATATATATATACATAAAGATTTGATGTTAGGCTGAGAACTCAACTACAGATCTTATATTCTGAAGAAAAGTTTTCATTAATTTATCATTTCTACTAAAGTTTAATTTCATTTAAGATTATCATAATTAACATGTAAAAAAAGAAATGATCCTTTCTCACCTTTCATTTATATATAGTATGAAGTAATCAAAGAGCTCATATCCATACATATATTTTCTTTGATTTTCATATATATATATATACACACATATACATTGATATCTTTCTATACATAATTTCTTATATCATTTTTTTATAATATTCTGTATATTTTTAGGCATGGAAAGAATATTTTTTTTTATTAGTTATAAGTAAGAGAAGGGAATATTTAGGATTCAAATTGAAGATCTAAGTGGGAGTAATATATATTTTTTGTCATTAAATTACACTTTGTTGCTTATTAAAAAGAATATTTTGAGATTAAAACAAATGATCAGCTTTTTTTTCAGCAATTGTTTTCTTAGGGTGCACTCCATATCAGCAATTATTTTCTCCAATATTTATGTATGCTTAATCATGAGATATATATATATATATATACATATATAATATATAAATATATATAATCTGTCACTGTCCCAATACTAGCTAATATTATATAGATGAAGAGCATTTTTATTTCTTAAGCCTTATGAGTAATTAAGTATAATTGGTTATATTGGAAGGTTGAATTAATCAACTATATTCATCAAACTGGATCATTAATTATTCTTAATGACATTATTACCATAATGCATAAGTATAGATATGTCTCTTTCTTAGTGGGCCTCGTTCTAGTGCTTGCCTTGTCTATTTGAATACAAATTAATTACTTGAGATATGTTTAGACTATATATCAGACAAAAATTGAATTATAATTTAAATAGCAGGATTAATTAATCAAGCAATATCAAGTTAATTATTACATCTATCTAAATGCTCACTCTTTTAACTTACCATATATTTTGATCCATATCAATTACATAAGGAAGTGAGTCTATTTACCCCTTTACATATTATCTCTATGGTTTTTCCTATCAGATATTGTTTAAAAAATAATATTTCAAATAATATTAAATAAATATTGCTGAAAATTGAGAATTATAACTAATAATTTAAATGACAATGACTGCATCAATTTTATTAAAATATTTATTTTTTCCTTAACTAAAAGTCTTAAATTCAAGTTTCACGTATGGAGCATCTTTAAAAATTATAGAGGAATACATTATTCTTTTTAATGGGCCTACTCAGCACATTCATATTAGTTTATAATATCTAAGTTGTATGATGTAGGACTGTTAAAAAAATAAATATTTTTTTCATTCAACTCATTTAATCAAATTTTATTTAAAATAATTATTTTCTAACAAAATTTTGTCTTAAATAGTTACTTTTTTAGTACCTTTAATTCATGAAACTTCTAATTATAAGCATCAATTATTTTGGCCTATTTCTTATCATCATGTGTTATGTTTATGATATTATTTTGTTTACTAGGTCATTTAATTGATTGAGTTTGTTCTCTTTTCGGAATTCAATTAGTTTTGTTAGGATAATCAATCAATTGAAATAATATGTCAATTTTCATTATATATCCACTTTATAGTTCCAACCTCTCTTATATTGAAATTTTTCTTGTCAATGCTATATATAAATCTAAAATTGTCACTCTATTTGCTACATTATTTTGTGCTTGATGTTAAATCCATTATAAGGAGAATGAATTAATGCTTTTAATTTTTCTAATTGTTTGTATTTTCTACAATGTTTCATTACAGGTTTCTTGGGATTGCTTTAGTAAATTAATGGTCATATATGTTAATGTATTCCCTTTTACTTATTGTTTTATGAAATAAATTTATTTTATTTTAATTTATCAGTAATTTTTAAAAAAAATTGAGAAGATGTTAATAATTTATAATTGAATTTTTATGCCAAATTATTTACAACACATAAATGCTCACAATTAAATAACTTTAAATATTTTTATGAAAAAGATAGTTTAGTTATGTGTAATTTTATTTGACTTAATTAATGTATTATTTTAATCACTTTATAATTGTACTTTAATCTCAATTTTTTACATGATTTTATTATATTATTAATCAATAATAATTGTTATACCTAACATTATTTAGTATTCATCCATACTATTAATAACCGAACCAAACACAACCATAATTGAAAGTTGAATGATAAAATTATACTACTTAATAAGGTGTATGTAAAAAAGCAACACAGGATTCAATAATAGATTAATTAAATGTAATATTTCAACAATTTCAACAGAAAAAATTGATGATGATTTGATTTTCTGGTCAGATTTTGTAATATACTTGACTTTAGACTTGCTCATTAAAAATGAGTTTGTATTATTATTTTTTATTTAAAATTATGTTTTAAAAATAATTTATTTATTTATATAAAATATTATAATTCCAAAAATAAAAATTTATTGCCACAATGCCAAAAATTAAATATTGAGTTCATCATGAATTTAGATTTCAATATGAATTTAGATTAATTTAACATCAATTAAATGTTACTTTTTTTAAAAGTTGAAATTCAATTAATAAGACATTTATTTTTTTTTCGTTATGATCTATTTTTGTAAGCTTCTGATTATCTTTTTTGTAGCTGCATGCTTTTTAACTCTAATTAAATTAGTTCAATAAATGATTATATATGTGATTTTTTTAGTGATTTCCAAAATTTAATTTTGGTAATATATATTTTATATAAATTTATATAGTGCTTAGTATCATAGACATGCAATGCAGTCACATATAATTTATTATTTTTTTAATTATATTCTTTTTACCCTTTATATAAAATTCTTAACATTTATAAATTTATTTAATTATGCAAGAAACAAATTATATTATTAAAATTATTATATTGAAAATATTTATTATATACTTTTTTTATTTAAATAATTATTTTTATACTTAAGACTCGAATTTAAAATTTTAAATTAAATTAAAATAGTACTTTATTAACTGATCTATCTGGTATTTATTACTTATTCTATTCTATTTTAAATATTATTTTAAAAATAATTATACAGCTAAAAATAATTATTAATTATTATAATTTTTACTTAAAAATTTATAATATTTCACTTAATTACTCATTTTAATTTATTTACTTAAGATTAAAAATATTTAATATTCATAAGGTTAAATTTAAAGTTTTATAATTAATATTATCTTAAATTTAAAATAATAATTAAAGTAAAATAATTTTTTTGTGTGTAGAATAGAAAAAGTATATACGTCCTCATTACAAAATAATAAAGGCACTTTTTATCTCACTCGTATTAAAAAAATTTAATTATTTAATTATTGAAAAAAAAATTTCTATCAAATATCCACTTTATTTTTTATTTATACTAAATAATTATTAATTATTATAAATATTAAAATTAAAATAGTTATTAATTAAATTAAAGGTAATTATATTTAAAAAATAAGAATAACAAAATACAACATTATTGATTATAAAATATTTAAATATGAATATAATGATTAATTTTATAATATAATTATAATTTAAATAAAATAATAATATTATATTTTGAGAAAAATAAAAAAAATAGTTATATTATTTAAAGATGGAGAGAGTATTTTAATTATATATTTTAGGGAGTATTATAAGTATTGGAGTACTGGCATCTTGAGGTAAATTCCTTAGGACACGCAGCCGCATGTTTCGGACAACAAACCTCCTGCCTGATTCCCGAGTTTTCGGTTGATAACTGTAGTGTTTATCTTAACAGTGGTTCGTGCTAGTTTGATTTTATTTTTGTAAGTTAATAGTTATTGGCCAAAAAAAAAAAAGTTAATAGTTTGTGCATTTCATAAAAAAAATCAATGTTTATATTTTTATTTCTTAATTTTTGAAGTTATAATAATAAAAAATTATAGTTCTTAACTTAAAATATTTTATTAAAAATATTATCAAATTTTTAATAATTACGAAAATATTTACTACTAAATAAAAAAATTATTTTTCTAAGTTTTAAATAGTTTAATATTTATTCATTCTTATAGTTAAATATAACTTAATTACGCAGTAGTTATTTTTATTAATATTTTTGTGTATGATATTAAATTATTGATTTACCTACCACTAAATTCACTATAAATATTTTTAGTTTGTTATTTACTAATTTAAATTTAATTTCAATCGCTGAATATCAACATTTTAAAATTGAAATGCTAACTATTTAGCTGTTTATTATAGCTAAAAAAAATAAGTACAATAAATTTTAAATTAATGTTTAAATTTTTTTATAAAGTAATGTTTTATTTTTCATTCACACATGTATTATTAAATATTCTTGTTAAATTTACACGTAAAATATATTTACTTTTAAATAACACTAGAAATATTATATAATAAAAATGAACAGGTTATGAACAAAAGTGTGATTTTACTTATATCTATTGTATAGATAAACTCAACCAAAATATATACAAAGTCTGTATGAAATCGACTGCTAATAACAGAAATCGGTTAAAAAAATTATAAATCCAATCCAACGGTTATTTGGTAAACTTATTTTTTTTTATTTAAAAAAAATTATAATTTCTGTAGGCAACAGCCAACTGGGGTGTGTCTGTCTCATATAGAAAGGGCACACACATATCCCCAAAAAGGGTAAGTGCCCAGTTTAATGAATGGGGTCCACACATGGGCCGGGAATGACGTGGCGTTTTAGGAGCATCTGAACGTTGGAGCTCTTCTCTCGTCTTTTTAAATGTTGAGGACAAAAGTCCAAAGAACAACCTTCAAAAATTCAACCTATCAGCCTATATACGAAATATAAAATAATACGGTTTATATTTTTATGAAAATATGCAAATTAAAAATAAATATAATAGTAATTATTTATTTACAACATTAACTAATAGTAGATCTAAATGTAAATTGTATACCAAAAAAAAGATATATATGTAAATTAAATATTTGTGTGGAAGGAATAAAGTTATATTAAATTTATGAAAATAATAACTCGAAATGTATGATTGAGTGGTAAAGATTTATTTATTTTTTAAAATTAAAGATTAAGAGTTCTTGGTGATTTTTTTGTTTGAGCCTGGATTCTTGGTGTTGAGTATGTACTACGGTAAATACTCTTGTTTAAAAAAAAATTATGAAAATAAAGGAAAATGATGTTTATTTGTAAAAAATTGTAAATTTTAAATTGTGAACTGGCTACTGGCTGTCAAACTCTACTTCTCTCTCATGCTCGTATGAATGATGACTGGTGAGTGGTGACCGACAAAAAGCTTGGGGATCAGTCACCCGGCCACATTTCTCTCTTTTAACACTTTTACAGTACTCAATTTCTTAACTTGGCCCCAAAAACCCACTTCACTTCTACACTCTGAAGTGTGAAATATGAGCTCTTTACTTTCTCTCTCTTTTTTCTTTTGAGGCCCCGGTTTCTTGTTCTTGTTATTCTTTCTTTTTCTTTATCCGATGATGTAAAAAACTAACAAAGAAGCAAACTTTAGCAAAAAAAAATTTTGGTTCTAAAACACTAGAAAGAGTTTTTAAGAAAGATTATGGCTTTCTCTAAGTTATATGCTTTGTTTCTTATCCACATTTGCTTGCTTTTTAGCTTCTGCTTAGCTGAAGATACTCTTGTTTCTTATGATTTTGAGGTCTCTTATATCACCGCTTCTCCTCTTGGCGTGCCTCAGCAGGTCGGTTGTCTAGATCTCTCTGTTTTTTGCTTTTCTTTTTCTACATTCTACACTTTTCTCATTTCTTAAAACTACCTTCTGTGGATTTTTTTGGTTTTCTGCTTAATTTTTGTTTTTGGGAAAGAGGATGTTCTTTATATTCTCTAAAGTTTCAATCTTTTGCTTCAGATCCGCTGAATTTGCTTATGTAGTGGCATTACATGCTTAATGCTGTAGATTTAGCCTTTTTTTTTTCTTCTATGCAGTGTAATGAGCTTGGGATCTTATTGAGGTTCTGGTATTTGTTTCTATATTTGCATTACTTTGCAGGTTATTGCTATAAATGGCAAATTTCCTGGTCCTACTATAAATGTCACTACTAACAACAATGTCCTTGTTAATGTTAGAAACAAATTGGACGAGAATCTCCTCATGCATTGGTAGGACACATTCTTTTGTTTCAATATTGTTGTGAATTTTTGGTTGCACTGTCATTATTGATAGTATTTATTGAATTTTGTAGCGAACCAGAATGTAGATGTTCATATATGCTTATTTCGATGATTGTAATTTAATGGGTCTAATAGGTCTGGAATTCAGCAAAGGAGAACCTCATGGCAAGATGGACTCCCTGGAACAAACTGTCCAATCCCTCCAAAGTGGAATTGGACTTACCAGTTTCAGGTGAAGGATCAGATTGGGAGTTTCTTTTACTTCCCTTCTCTCCATATGCAGAGAGCTTCTGGTGGATATGGTAGCTTTATTATAAATAACCGGCCTGTTATTCCAATTCCTTTTGATACTCCATATAGCGATATAGTCGTTCTGATTGGCGATTGGTATAAAAGGAATCATACGGTTAGTCAAAATATTGACTTTTTATAATTTTATTGCTGGTAGAATTTGGAAAATTTAGTGTTTGATGCTATTTTTTTTGGGGAATGCAGGCTTTGAGGAAATCCTTAGATGAGGGTAAAGCTCTTGGGATGCCAGATGGAGTTCTTATTAATGGCAAAGGCCCTTACCAGTATAACACCACACTTGTTCCTGATGGCATTGACCATGAAACTATTGAAGTCCACCCAGGTGACTATTGTATATAAGAAATTCTTTATGAAAAATCTGTTAGTTATTATTCTCTGTTGCCAAATTGAATTAGTTTGTGCCTCATAAAATGCAATAAATCTTGTATGCTTCCTAGATCTTTCATTGCTTGTAGCTTTTTGACAATCCAAATTAGGTTCACGTATCCCCTGCTTGTTAGCATGTTGATTGTGCTGTGCTATATTTTACATTGGGTTCTTGAAACTAATTCTGCAAAAGTGGTTAAATACATGTCACAAAATTTCCTTTTTTTTTAATGCACGCTATTGTTAATCATCCTTAATTATGTATGTTGGCAATTTGATATTTGCTGTTCTTTATCTATAATATAGAAAAAAGTGCTAATTAAATGATGATGTGATTATACTGTTCTGACATGGAGGAGTGTGACTTGTGAAAAAATTTTGTTCTCTTCCTAAATGTTATTCTGCAACAGGTATGTAAATTGAAGGTAGCATATTTTCCAGTCGAAGGATACTAGTATTTCCAATAATTTGTATATACTGCCTTCTACTTACTATCAAAGGATAATTGTATAAATAATGCCTGTTTATTCATGAAACTATTCCGGGCTACCAAATTATTAGGCACTATCTTTTTCTTGTGATGTAGTTCCTGAAGCACAGAGCTTACACTTTTAAATGACAATGTTCCTATGTTGGACAGGAAAAACTTATCGCCTTCGTGTACACAATGTTGGAACATCTACTAGTTTGAATTTCAGGATCCAGAACCATAACCTACTTTTAGCAGAGTCAGAGGGATCATACACTGTACAACAGAATTATACTAGCTTAGATATTCACGTAGGACAATCCTGTACTTTCTTGGTAACCATGGATCAGAATGCAAGTTCTGATTACTACATTGTAGCCAGCGCCAGATTTGTAAATGAATCACAATGGAAAAGGGTTACTGGTGTTGCCATCTTGCACTATACGAATTCCAAAGGAAAGGCAAAAGGTCCTCTTCCAGATGCACCAAATGATGAGTTTGACAAAACCTTTTCAATGAATCAGGCAAGATCTATCAGGTTGGCTTCCATTGTGTTTCAAATACCTTAGCAAAACGCCATCCTCAATTTGGGACTTTTCTAGTATTATGGGTTTCTTTTGATTTTGTAGTATTTTTTTCTTTGGTTTATTTTGGCTTAATTTTGAGTTGTATGGTCAAATTATACAGATGGAATGTTTCTGCTAGTGGTGCACGTCCTAATCCTCAAGGTTCATTTAGATATGGATCAATCAATGTGACTGAAGTTTATGTGTTGAGAAATAAGCCACCGGTGACGATTAATGGGAAAAAGCGGACAACTCTCAGTGGGATATCATTTGTCAATCCTGCCACTCCAATTAGGCTTGCGGATCAATTTAAAGTCAAGGGAGTATATAAGATTGATTTTCCCAACAACCCACTTGAAGGGCCACCTAAAATGGAAACATCAGTAATTAATGGAACATACAGAGGATTTATGGAAGTTATTCTTCAGAACAATGACACAAAGATGCAAAGCTATCACATGAGTGGCTATGCATTTTTTGTTGTTGGGTAGGAAGTCATTTCCATCCTTCAGACCTCACTGGTATTTTGTAAGTGTGCTTTTTTTTAATCTGAACTTCAACCATTTTATTTTAGGATGGACTATGGTGAATGGACAGAGAATAGCAGAGGTACTTATAACAAATGGGATGGCATTGCACGTTCCACAGTACAGGTATGTTGTTGACAGAGATACATGATCCATCATTTGGTTTCTTAAAAAGCCTTATAAGGGTCTTGCCATCGTTTTACTTTTCACTTTGTGGTTTTCTAGCAAGTATACACATACCAGCTCTTAAAGTGGCTGGCATGGATATCTGAGAGTCATGTGAGAATTTTTTTTGGGTTATGCATGCCATTGATGAAGTGAAATATTTATTGCTAAGACTTTCACCGTCTCTTAACTTGTAGCTGTATGAGAGTCCATATATCCTGTTATATACTGTTTTAGCATATGGAGGTTCGACACCTTATAAACTGAAGTTATAACAGATGTTCCATTCATTTATTCAGTTTACATGTATCTTCTGATTTTGCTGTTGTTGAGGTCAATCTAGTTCTGATTTTTCTGCTTTCATGGTTTTCATGAAAATTCCCTAGAGAAGTCATTAATTGCTGATGATACTTCCATTGTTTTATCCTAATTGGTTCATCAGATCTGTTTCATATTTCCTCTTGTGGATTTTTATAGCTTAACTTGACTAAACTTTTTTTTTGGATCTTTCCTGATGCCGTCACTTGCTTCTAGCCTTCTATTGATTACGGCATTGGCAGCAAAGCCCTCAGCTTATTGTGTTTGTTGAGAATATTAAATTTGTAGTTGTATAGCCTGTTTTTATCCAATTTGTTTCATGTATGACCTTTCTCTAGGAACTGAAAATTAAGCGAGCTAGTATCTACTATCAGGTGTAAAGTTCCATATGAATTTAGCTTCTTAAATATAAGATTCACATATGAAGATTATGTATGAAGTATTGGCACCTCTAAAATTTATATACCGAGAATTGCTACCTTAATGGAAATCTTAATTGTAATTTCTCACATGTTTTCTACATAGGTTTATCCTGGAGCATGGACAGCAATTTTGGTTTCGCTTGATAATGTGGGAGTCTGGAACCTCAGAACAGAAAACCTTGACTCATGGTATCTTGGCCAAGAAACATATGTCAGAGTTGTGAATCCTGAGGAAACTAACAAAACTGAGTTGCCCCTGCCAGACAATGCTCTCTTTTGTGGTGCTCTCAGCAAAATGCAGAAGTATAAACTATTATTATCCTTTTTTGCTGTTTATTTTTCTTCTCTAAATCTTCTGGGAGGTGCAACATCCAAGTCTAATTGTATCTGTTTTCTTTTTCAGGCCACAAGATATCTCTTCATTTGCCACCTCAAGTATGGGTGATCTATCAAAGCCTTTCTTCACAATGCTGATGATTGCCTGTGCTTTGATGATCATTTTCTGCTAGTTTTTGCTTTGGGATGACTTGCATGTTTGAGCTTTTCTTCTTAGTGCGGTTTATGGTTGTGACTTCTGAGTGCTTAGGTGTGTAATTCTAGTCCTGTTGATAAGAATTTTCTGTGATTTTGACATGTATTTTTTTTTGAATATTCTTCCATGTTCCTTTGTTAATTTATTGGCTCCCCATTCTTTTAATACCTGTAATTTATGTGTTAATGAGATTTCATCAAATTATCAATGCAATTAGTTGCACACCGGATGTAGTATATATATATATACATACATATATGTATATGCCTTTTGTTTTGGACTTGCATAAGTCGTTTCTCAACTGCTGAGGATATTGAATTGGCGTCTCAAATATAAATCTTTGATGCTACTGATACATGTGATGCTTCTTTTGCTGATATGGTTGACATCTGATCTGCTGAAAGATAAAAAACAAAAATTGAAGGGAAATAATAGAACAAAAGAATATAAACTTTATTATTACTATTCTTCATCATAGAATACAGTACATGAAGCACATATTTAAACTACCAGACTATTAAAAATTAGGCTTTACAAAGACTCCTATCACAAATATATTTCTAAAAATAACAATCCTTATCACTCCATAAAACCGACCTTATCACTCCAATTTTCACGAAAATACTGCCACATGAGAGATTCTAGAACATACAACCTTATCTCTCCTCAATTATTCTATTATCCCCCCTCAAACTATGACGAGGGACAAGACATAGTTTGGGTAATGTGGTGCGAAGGGCAGTTTTCGAAACTGATTTGGTGAATATATCCGCTATTTATTGGGCGGAAGAAATATGTTTAGTGATAAGAAGCCCTTGAGCAACCCTCTCCCTAACAAAATGGTAGTCTAATTCTATGTGCTTGCTTCTAGCATGCAAAATAGGATTTATAGTAAGGTATAAAGCACTTAAATTAGCACAATATAGTATGGGTGTAGAGAGCGGAGCCCGAAGTTCTTGGAGAAGATACATTAACCAGGTGATTTCAGCTGTAGTGTGTGCCATGGCTCTGTATTCAGCTTCAGTGCTTGATCTGGACACAGTACTCTGCTTTTTGGCACACCATGATATGATATTATTGCCAAGGAATGTGCAATAACCAGTAGTGGACCGGCGAGTGGTGGGGCAACTAGCCCAATCGGAATCTGAATAAGCTTTAAGCTCCAAGGTTGAATGCTTGGTGACATTGATTCCTAAGTGAAGCGAGCCTTTGACATAGCGAAGAATCCTATGGACAAGCGTCATGTGAGCAGTGGTTGGAGCTTGCATGAACTGTGACGCATAATTCACACTGAAGGCAATGTCTGGACGAGTGAGTGTGAGGTACTGTAAAGCTCCAATTGCACTTCGATAAACAAAGGGATCGGCCAATGGTTGTGCGGCTTTGATGTCATGCTTTGTATACTGCGGACTTGACATGAGCTTGCAATCTTGCATCTGAAATTTCTGCAAAATAGAAAGAGCAAAGTTGAATTGAGAAAGATGTAATCCATCATTAGTATGAGTGACTTCAATTCCTAAGAAGTGATGCACTGGTCCAAGGTCTTTCATGCTGAACTCACTGCACAAAAGATCTAAAAATGACTTTATTAATTCATTACTTGACCCTGTTAATATCATGTCATCAACATAAACAAGTAATACCAAAATATCATTTCCAAAGTGACATATAAATAGTGAAGGATCAACCATACTGCAGAAAAAACCATGTGAAATTAAAAAATTACTCAGTCTATCAATCCACGCTCGCGGTGCCTGTTTAAGGCCATACAGGGCACGATTTAGCTTACACACATGTGTTGGTTTCTTTGAATCAACGAATCTAGGTGGTTGAGCCATGTATAGATCCTCATGAACATAACCATGCAAGAATGCATTCTTGACATCTAACTGCCTGACCTGCCAATTTCTAACAACAGCAACAGAGAGTACAAGACGGATCGTACCTGGTCGTACAACTGGAGAAAAAGTTTCAAGAAAGTCTATACCATCAATTTGGTTATAGCCTTTCGCAACTAATCGAGCTTTCAGCCTTTCTAACTTACCATTAGCCAGAAGCTTGGTCTTAAAAACCCATTTCGCGCCAATGACGTTTATAGTCTCAGTCTTTGGTACAAGTTGCCACGTTTGGTTCTTCTCTAAGGCTGCCAATTCCTCTTCCATAGCTTTTTTCCAACCCGGATGTGCTAGTGCTTGTTTAACTGTTCTAGGTTCTGCTGGAATATCATCGTTAATTTCAGAAATCAAAGCATACCTTGGATTAGGCTTTGTAATTCCTCGTTGAGAACGAGTAACCATCTGATGTCGCGGCTGCAACTCTTGAACCTGTTCATGAGCAATTAATTCAGTATGTTCAGAATGACCAGTACCTGTTTCAACAGTGATGTCGATTTGTTCTGAATTGGGATTTTGATTGACATCTGAATCTGTCAAACTCTGGGTTTCCTCTGTTGCACTTCCTCTATTGCTTTGTTCGACATTATCCGCACTGCTGTCACTTGAATCTGGATCTTGATTGGAAATTGTAATTGAATTTTCTGTGCGTTGAATTTCCTCAGTTTCGCTCAACTCTTCTGTACGTTGAACCTGCCCAGTGTCACCATCACCGTCGTATTGGGACTGTCCATCATCATTGCCGTCCTGACCCGTAGCACTTGCCGCTATTTGATCGTTGACACTTGCGTGTCCAGCTGTGTCATTCGAGTGTGATTTGGGTTCCTGACGTTGACTTGCACTATGGATTGCGATGCCTGTTCCTTGTGGGACAGAGGTCGCCGCTGCGTCTAAAGATAGGGTTGTTTCAATTGTTCTCTCGGTACTTCCTGTTGCAAACGAAATTGGTAAATTATTAACAGAATAGGAAGTGGCCGACGGAGACTTAACCCAAGTATCAATCAGACGCAAAACATACGCAGAATCAGGATTTTGTTTTGACTTGTAGGGAAAAACAGATTCGTCGAATGTAACATGTCGGGAAATTATGAATTTTCGTTGCTTCGGATCATAACACTTATAGCCCTTGTATTGTTTAGTATAACCTGCAAATACACAGAGTGAAGATTTAGGGTCAAATTTGTTTGATTTAGTGTCCCATGTATATGGGAAACACTTGCAACCGAAAACCCTTAACATGGAATAATCTGGATGTTTTTTGAACAATTTAAAATAGGGAGAATCATAAGATAAAACAGATGATGGTAATCTATTTATCAAATAGACAACTGAAGTGAAAGCTTCAACCCACAAGAATAAAGGAACTCTGCTTTGGAACATCATTGACATCCCAAGCTCTCTGATTGTGCAATGACGGCGTTCTACCACTCCTGCCTGCTCATGCGTATGAGGGCAAGAAATACGGTGAACAAGGCCAGTTTTCAAGCAATGTGCTGCCATTTCTCGATTCACAAACTCACCTCCACCATCCATTTGAAGAATTTTGATATCAGCCCCAAATTGACGTTTTACATACTTTTCAAAAGCAACAAAGGAAGTGAAAAAATCTGATTTAGCACGCAAGGGTAATAACCAAATATACCTTGTATAGTCATCAACAAGACAGGCATAATAACGATATCTACTAATAGACAAAATTGGGGCAGGCCCCCATAAATCACAATGAACTTTCTCAAACATGAATTTAGTTGAAATAGTACTTGAAGAAAAAGGTAATCTACTAAACTTTCCTAATTGACAGCTATCACATAATTTATTTATTTTGAGGGGACCATCAATATCAATGAGTCCCTTATTTGATAATCTAATGATAGACGAAGCTTGAGAGTGGCCAAGCCTCTGATGCCATATGTCGGCACTGCACGATCTAAATCTTTGAGAAAAATTAGCTGCTACATGCCGATTTGGAAGGGTATACAGCTCATCCTTCTTTGACCCCTCCATGATTACCTTCCTTGTCTTTCGGTCCTTTATAAAAAGAGTATCATTAGAAAATTCACAGTTAACAGGATAATCAGAAGTTAATTTACCAACAGATAATAAATTTTTTCTCATGTGTGGAACAAGAAGAACATTGTTTAATTTAATATTGTGATTATTATTCTTAACACATGAATCACCTATACCTGTTATAGGTATCATAGTACCGTCGCCAATCATAACAGAATCACTATAATGATGTAGATTGGACAACATACCTTGATTTCCTGCCATGTGATCAGTCGCTCCTGAGTCAGCAGTCCAATCTGTTTCTGTGACTGTATAGTCTAATGTTAGAGCAGCTAGAGCTTGAGGAAGCTTTGTCGAAGAATCAGTTGCACATACAACTCACCAACAAATTTTAGCAATATGACCTTGTTTATTGCAAACCTGACAAACCTCGTTACGGTACAACTCGCGCTCTTCCGGAGTCATTCTTCGCAGCCCAGCCGGCAGTACGCGACGTTGTTGAGAATCTAACGTTCTTGAATCAGCCTTGTTCAATCGTTGCTGCGCCTGGAAGCCGCGGCCTTGAGAGGAAAAATTGGAGTTGTGATTTCTGCCTTGGCCACCATTGCGCTGCGTATTGCCATAGAATGCTAGATGAGTTGGCTGAGAGGAGTTAAACCAGGTACGACGTTGATCAAGATTCTGCAGTTGGGATATCATTTCAGTATAAGTTGGGCGAGGAGGTTTTAGCATGGTAGTGGTGAAAGTTTCATAATCAGGTCCCAGACTCGTAAGCAAACAATAAACTTTCTCTTGTTCTAGCATTGGTTTGCCAATTGCAGCTAAGTTGTCGCATAATCCCTTGAATTTGCGGATATGTTCTCCGATTGTGATGTTGTCATCCTTACGTAGATACGTAAGTTGTTGTCGTAACGTGAATTCACGTTCTTGTGAATCTTTGGCATAGGCTTCCTTGAGAGCCTCCCAAACTGCATAGGCAGTATCAAGACCTATGACTAAACTCAAGGATTCTTCAAAGAGTGTTCCAACGATCCACCCTCGAAGTAGTCTGTCAGACTTTTGCCAGGCTTGAAACTTCTTTTTTCTTCTGAATCGGCTGTTCCAATTGAAGCCGTTGGTGGTTTGGTGATGAGATGATCATAAAATTCCTGGCTTTCTGACAAACCAATAACCTGCTCCCTCCATAACAGATAATTGGTTTGAGAAAGCTTCAAGGTCACAAAATTACTGACATTGAGAGATGAAGTGGCCATGATTTGAAGTGAAGCAACAGAAGCACAAAGGCTTTGATACCAAGATAAAAAACAAAAATTGAAGGGAAATAATAGAACAAAAGAATATAAACTTTATTATTGCTATTCTTCATCATAGAATACAGTACATGAAGCACATATTTAAACTACCAGACTATTAAGAATTAGGCTTTACAAAGACTCCTATCACAAACATATTTCTAAAAATAACAATCCTTATTACTCCATAAAACCGACCTTATCACTCCAATTTTCACGAAAATACTACCACATGAGAGATTCTAGAACATACAACCTTATCTCTCCTCAATTATTCTATCACTGAAAAACAAGCATTCCTTCAAAAATGGCCATTCTTTTTAGTTGAACATGCAGCCGCCAGGCATCAGAGTAACTTTTCGTTACCCTTACATGGTTGGAACATTTGTTAAATAATGCAAGATGTTACAGGTCCACATTGGTAGAAGATATGTTAGCTTAGCTGGAAATTTCATGTCTTTTACATTGCATGTGGTCCTTTCACCATTTGCTTAGGTGTAATTAACCCAGCTGAATCATGATGTTCATGTGCTGCCCCACCCTTGAATTCTGGAGGGAGTGCTATTTCAAGAAACTCTTTATTACATTTAAGGCTGCATTAAATCGATTATGAATCTCTTTGAAAATCCAAATACTACCATTAATTTTGTCTAGGAAGGCATTTGGCATTATATCAAGTCCTTCATTTCTTCAACAGGGTCTCGGGTGAGTCTAGCGATGTGACATCTGACCCAGATTGGTTATATTATTATACACATGGTGGTCCAAAGCCCAGGAAGACAGGAATGGTAACTACTGCATTGCTTATTTATCAAATAAATCACAACAATACATGGATTTTTTTCTTCAAGCAATCTTATTTGAAGACCTCCATTGGTATGCTTAAGAGTATGATGGGTGTGGAAACCAACAACTCTTTCTAAAAATACAGTATAAATTGAGTATTTCAATATGGGCTAACTGTATCAGAATGATTTTTCAATGACTGCACCAAGTTTGGAACTGATAACAAACCCACTTCTTATCTGCATTTCGCTTTTGGTCTTTCATCTTTTAGATTTTAACTTTCTCCGCTAATTTGAAAATTCATTAATTGATTTTGATTGCCCATTTTGAGTCTATTCCATCTCCGGTCTCTATTTTGCACCTTATAGAAATAAAACACATTCAAAATGTAGTATTAAGTAAAAAATACTATCAAAATAGCATGACATTACAAATATTTGGACATTATGCATTCTACCGTGGTACCTTTTCACAAGATGACTTTCCTGACTGGCCAAGTAAAATATATATATACATATACATATATATATATATGTGCGTGCGTGTGTGTGTGTGTGTGTTACCCTCTTCATTTAGTAATATTATTATGTTGGTGGTTTATTAGCGTTGGAGAGTGTGCTCTGTTTGGTTAGCTTTAAGGAGTCACGATTTTCTCTGCCTAACTATATGTTGAGAATCTGGGCCCTAGGAGCCATTAGTCAATTCATCAATTAGTCAAATTCATTTATTATTAATTGGGCCTATAATAAGTTGGGCTCACCTTATAATCAAATTGACTTAAGCCAATTTGTAGGGATCCCCCTCCTTATTATAAGCCTTTCAATTCTTTTATTTTTAATCAATGTGGGATTACCCCACAACCTTTTACACTCCCCCCTCAAGTGGCAATTCGGCCACTTGACAAGTATCGATGGCCCAACCCGGGTCCGTCAGGGTACAGTAACTCGACCCTCATACTTTGGGTTCGGATCCCAGCTCGACAGGCTCTGATACCATGTTGAGAATCTGGGCCCTAGGAGCCATTAGTTAATTCATCAATTAGTTAAATTCGTTTATTATTAATTGAGCTTATAATAAGTTGGGCTCACCTTATAATCAAATTGACTTAAGCCAATTTGTAGGGATCTCCCTCCTTATTATAAGCCTTTTTAATTTTTTTATTTTTAATCAATGTGGGATTATCCCACAACCTTTACACTCCCCCCTCAAGTGGAAATTCGGCCACTTGACAAGTATCGACGGCCCAACCCGGGTCCGTCAGGGTACAGTAACTCGACCCTCATACTTCGGGCTCGGATCTCAGCTCGACAGGCTCTGATACCATGTTGAGAATCTGAGCCCTAGGAGCCATTAGTCAATTCATCAATTAGTCAAATTCATTTATTATTAATTGGGCCTATAATAAGTTGGGCTCACCTTATAATCAAATTGACTTAAGCCAATTTGTAGGGATCCCCCTCCTTATTATAAGCCTTTCAATTCTTTTATTTTTAATCAATGTGGGATTACCCCACAACCTTTTACACTCCCCTCTCAAGTGGCAATTCGGCCACTTGACAAGTATCGATGGCCCAACCCGGGTCCGTCAGGGTACAGTAACTCGACCCTCATACTTTGGGTTCGGATCCCAGCTCGACAGGCTCTGATACCATGTTGAGAATCTGGGCCCTAGGAGCCATTAGTTAATTCATCAATTAGTTAAATTCGTTTATTATTAATTGAGCTTATAATAAGTTGGGCTCACCTTATAATCAAATTGACTTAAGCCAATTTGTAGGGATCTCCCTCTTTATTATAAGCCTTTTTAATTTTTTTATTTTTAATCAATGTGGAATTATCCCACAACCTTTACACTATATCCTGAACTTATCTTGTAAATTTCATTTTTCCCCCTTAGCAGAATTATTAATCGATTTTTTTTTCTTAAGAGGGAGAAAGGGAAAAAAAGTGACCATTGACACTTCTTTTTACATCGGTAAGTGTTTATCTACTTTCTGAAAAGCTGCATCTTGCTTGGCATGTTAATACTTAAAAGATTTCCTTACATGCATTTTGTTTCAATGTTTCACACATTTGGGATGTGAAATGGAAGAGACAAACAGACTTCACAAGAAGTATCTTTTACAGGGATCCAAGCCAAGCAGTTGAGAAGTGGGGGCTTTTTCTCCATAATCACAGTGTTTAGCGTTGGAGAGTGTTTCAATAACCTTTCGGTTGTGGTTCCATCCTATTCACAATTTTAACTTTACAAGTCACTCTAATTTTTTGAACATTGAGAAATAGACATAATATAAATGGTTTTTTTAACCATCCAGTGTCCTACGACCTAATTAAAGGCTCCAGATTAATCTGAATTTACCCATTAATTGAGGAATATAGGCATATCATCAATCGGTTTTTTTTTCCCTAATATTTATATAAAATGGTGCCTTTTCAGAAAATAATTTGAATTTCAATGTCAAATGGACACTATATAAGATTATAATTGAGAAGTCAAAGTTGGACCCAGTTCCGCAAGTGATGATGCCATTGCCAATCTTGTTTTTGTACATATAAATACACTAATCCTATGGAGTAGCTAACTTTAAGGGCACCTCTTATCAATTTTCTTGGTTTTCCCCTATCTGCTGTAGCCCACACGATCAACTTTGAAGCAATCTCCGTATCTGGTATTCACCCTAAAAGCAGAGCAGGATTCCACTAATAATTTAAGCACAATATATATATATATATATATTACTTCTTTTCATAATTCAGTACTGAAGACCCAGCTAGACTGCCACTAAAGAACATTTGATAGCGATATTGCCAAATGAAAGCAAGAGGGAACTAGGGCTTTGCATAAATTTTGTACACATATATGCTTCAACTTGCTCAAGTATTAAAAGAATTTTTTTTTTCTTTTAAATTTGACTCCGATTAAACATCTAAATTTAAAATCTTACATATTAGTAAATCATAGATTTATTAATATTAAAAATTTAATATTAGTGAGATTTGTATTTAAAAAATTAATTTAATTGCAAATTAAGTATCATTTTTGTTACTACCAATTGTGATTAATATATAATATTCTATTTATATAAACATATTGATTTTCATATTATATACAATATGTATAATTTTAATTTTCTTAATTTATAAATCTATTAATGCATGTAACTGATACATTGTATTTAGAAAAAAAAATATTATTAATCTTAGGTGTTTGAATTTTCTTATTAATTAAACTTCTTTTAACGTATCAAAATAATATCTAGTTTGAAATTGATTATCAATTTAAAATAATATTTTCTCATATTACCAAAATTTTTCGAGCTTATCATATTAACAAATTATATTATGATGTACATTTTTTTCCTCATTAATGTATTTCTACAACTTCAGAAAAGAATTAATAAGAACATTATTTAAGAAGTATAATAAATTTCGTGTGCATAGTTGTAATGAATATTTTTTTTATAATAAGTATGAAAATAAAATTATTATAAGTACTATAAAAATTATCTATAATATTTTTAGTTATTATCTTCAAAGTTAAATATAAAATAAATTATGTAATATATCTTATTTCCTATGCTTCGTGTTAAAAAAAATATAAATTCAGAGTGGTGAATAAGGTGATATTATTATAGCTAAATAATTATGAAGTTTTTATGGTTTTCATATTACACTAGTTAGTCTCTATATTTCTAATATCTAATTTTTGTATCTCTGTATTTTTTAAAATTAAACTATTTGGTCTTTTTGTCAATATTTTCATTCTAAAATCATTAGTCAACTGCTTTAATATTGTAAAATAACTATTTGTTCTTCATTTATATATATTTATAATTGTTATTTATTAAGTTTATTTCATTTTTAATTTTATTTTATATATAGATCGCCTACAAAATAATAAAAGATATTATTTATATTATTTAAAATTATTTTTTTAGTAATACCTGTAAAATTAAAATAAATGATATATATAGATTATATGTAAAATAATAAAAGATATTATTCGTATTATTTAAAATTATTTTTTAATAATATTTATAAAATTAAAATAAATTATGTGTAAGAAATATAAATAAAATTAAAAATAAGCATGACTTAATAAATAAATATATAAAATAAATAAATTATTTTATAATATTAAAGTAATTGACTAATATTTTTAGTATAAAAATATTAACAAAAAAACTAAGTAGTTTAATTTTTAAAAATAAAAAAATAAAAAAATTAAATATTAAAAATATAAAAATTAACTAATATAATATATAAAATCTCAAAAATTTTATAATTATTTAACTTATTATTATTAAAATGAAGTATACAGTTATCTTGATAAACAAAAATTATTATAATTTTTTTTAGTGTTATATAATCACAATTAGTCAGAAGACCCAGAACCACTGCATATGATTTGACTAATGATCACAACCTTTAATTTTTAACTTAATTTGGAGTGACCATCCACGCTTGTAGATTTCAGAATTTTGCTTCCTGACACTTAACATTTAATTTTGAAGCTCTAGATTTTATGTAAACTAGGCTTATAAAATTAAATTATTAAATTATGATCCCCAATTTTAAATTATTTTAATAAAATTTTTGAATTTATAATTTTTTCTATTAAAATCTCAAACTCTATTTTTCAATAAGAAACTGCATAAGTGAATTTCACATGATATCCAATTAGAATCTATGTATTTAATTTGAAATAAAAAATTATACATCACTTTTCTCACAAAATTCAGATACTATTTATAAAATTAAGTCTTTAATATAATTTTATAAAATTTTTAAATATTTATAAATTAATTTAAATAAAATAAATATTTTAATAACATCTTAATGTATAAATAATTAAAAAATAAAATACTAAATATACTGGTCAAAAAATATAAAAATTGGATATATTAATATTATTTAATATAATATTAAATAATAATAGAAGAATTGAATCAATTATTTAACTATTTAATTAAATTTATTTAAATATTTAATAATTTATTTCAATATTTGATTATTTATTTAAAAATTAATTATCGAATCATAGGCAAATATTTATTTATTTTTATTATTGAATTAGATACATATATTCATTACATAAGGTTATATATATTCATTACATGTGTATTTATATAACGTTTACAGTGTAAAATATATTATAAACTAAAATTGCAGCGGATTTTTTTTGACAATGTATTTCAATTTTTGCTTATCTGTACTGTATATATTGTTTATTATATATTGTATGAAAGTATATTTATATATTTAGTATATATCAACATATAAAGTTTATATAATATACTTCTTTTTAATTTTTAAATGGATCTGTATAGTTATTAATATATATAATAAATAATATATAAAAATACATAAAAATAATAAATATTTGCTTCTAATTCTATAATTAAATTTTTAATTAAATAATCAAATATTTAAATAAATTATTGAATATTTAACCAAATTTAATTAAATAGTTAAAATAGTTAATTTATTTCTCCTATTATTATTTATTAATATAACTTGAATTATTTGATATTATATTGAATAATATTAATATGTCTGATTTTTATATTTTTGACCAATATATTTAATATTTTATTTTTTACTTATTTCTTGGAGTTACCTTAAGATTTTATTAAAATATTTGTTATATTTAAATTAATTTATAAATGTCTAAAATTTTTTATAAAATCATATTAAGGGCTAAATTTCATAATTATTTTTCATTGAAGCTTAACTTCATAAATAGTCTCTAAATTTAATGAAAAAATATTTATAATTTTTTTATTTTAAATTAAATATGTGAACTCCACGTGGAGTTTATATGTGTAGTCCCTCACTAGAAAATAGAGATGAAGGCTTTAATGTGAAAAAAAATAAATTTAAAAATTTTATTAGGGCAATTTAAAGCTTGAGAATCATAAATTTTATAACACTATAAATTTAAGGATTATTTGTAAAATTAAGCCCGTATACTATGAAATTAATTTTAAAATTATGTTGGACTTTCCATATGTCTTTCAAGTAAATTTATTATTATTTTCCTTCTATTAAAGTTATATTCTTTGATTTTTATATCACTGTTAAGATAATTTTTATAAAAAATTTATTTTAAATATATTAAAATATAATTTATTAATATTATAAATATTATAATCTCATTTACTTTATTAATTAACATATTAATAATAAAGATATAATTAAAATATTAATTATTTTTTATTTTATATAATTATAATTTAATTGAGATAATTTTTTAAAATAATAATTTTAACGGGAGAGAACAAGTAATTAAAATATTATGCTTTCTATGTGGATTTGTCCACGCACTTTTGGCTTAACTTAGGTTAGATTCCGAGCTGGACTCTTCAAGGTGACAATTGATAATTCATTGGTTTATATTATAAATTTGACTTTGAATCAATAAATGTTCATATTTTATTGATTGAATAAATTATTATTATTTAAATTATTATAGTTCGTAAGTGTGAGAATTTGTTGATTGAGGGGGTTAGAGGTTGTGGAAGACCTAGAACTGTGTGAAAGGAGGTGAAAGCAAGAGACTTACGTATCTTAGATTTTGATGCGAATTTGATTAATGACAGATTTGAATTGAGACGTAAAATTCGTATCTTGGAAGGGGCCTAAGACTGGAGTATCTTTTTTGGTGTCTTTTGAGCTTATTTTGTTGAGGATCCATATAGCCGACCCCAATTTGTTTGTGACTAAGGCTTAGTTGTTGTATTTAAATTAATTAAATAGTCCTGAAAATTTTATTTTTATCAAAAAATTTTGTTAAAAGATTTAGAGGAAATTTTTATTCTTAATTTTTTCTCACTAAATTTATGTGAAAAATTAAAAGAATTAGAGAAAGGCGAGGAAGGGCCAAATTCTTTTAGGATCCATTTGTATAAAATAATAAATTCAAAATACTAAATATTCAAAATTTATCATTATAACTATTTTCAGTAGTTTTACACTTGAAAATCAAATTTAAATCTATAATAATTTGAAATGATTAGATATGGGAACAGATCCTCAAGTAATTTGGCCTTTATCAAATTACAAGTATCCTTTACTTATAATACTAATTAACAACTGCAGAAGAAGATTATCAGAAAGAAATAACTACTGTGGATTATTAAACAAAATAAGAAAAATGCAGAAACCATAATAATTGGTCATAATTAGCTAGATAACTAGCTACATATATAGAAACTGCTTGAGAAAACATATATGTCTTGTTTAATTGTAAAAAAAAAATATTGTTTTCTAAAAAATATTTCATGAAAATGAAAAATAGAAATTTATTTTTTGGTTGTATAAATATTGTAGAGGAATGAATACTAATCCTATGGGTTCTGTAATATCCGTTTATCTGCTAAAATTTAATTTAATTTAAATTAAAATAAATAATTTAAGAGATAAATGATTAGTTAGAAGTGAGTAATAGGTAATGTATACATAAAATATAAGAAAAATATATATTACATATAAAGTCAAACATGAGTTAAAAAAAGTCAACTATTGAATAGAAAAAAAAAGATAAAATAGTAATTTTACTTAAAAAATAAATTAATTAAATAATTCAAAAATAATTTTATTTTTGAATGGATGTTAGAAATTAAAAAAATAAAATAAATAATAAATAAAAATTAATTAAATATATATTTTATGGTGGAAATTATTTTAAAAGAAAGAAAAAAAATTAAAATTTACTATTTATCATCTTCTTCTTCTTTTCTCTCTCCGCCACAAAATTTCACCATAGTCAAGGAAAATTTTTGCTCCAAACATTAAATTTTGAAGATTTTCAAAGAATCAAAAGGAGTTTTGGTGATTTTTCAATAAATTGGTAAGTTTTCTTTAAGAAAATTTTAGATTTCTTTAAAATTGTGATTATGTAAAAATTTAAAATTTTGTATACTATATTATAATTGTTAAAATGGGTATGAAATGTGTTGTTTTGATGAGGAGGTAAAGATTTTAAGATATAAGAGTATTACATTTATTTTGGTATCATAGCCAGGTTTGAGGTTCTAAATCTAAGTGGATTTTTGGAGAGAGAAAATAAAGTTTTAAATGTGATTGTAACATGTTATACATGCATCGCACTGACATTTTATCTGCTCCCTGATGTGGCGGTTCTTTCTATATTTACAGATAGTGACAAATATGGCGTCTTAGACACATGAGTCTAGTAAGAGGAGCGCTGAGAGTGTTGCTCTTAGAGAGGGTGATGTTAAATATGGTGCAGAGATAGCTGGAAAGGCGTTAGTGCCAGCTAGACCAGCTGTTGACGAGAATCCGCCAGGATGGGTGCGACATATGGTGAAATTATTATTGTAGGCTCCGGTACAATTGTAGCCTCAATCGCCCCCCCAGCAACAACTATCGACCAGAAAGTATGACAAGCTAAGAAAATTCAGAGCTACAGATTTTTTTGGCACTACAGATCCAGCTATAGCAGAGGAGTGGTTGGATAGAATTCATAGGGTATTTATCCAGCAATATGCTAGTGCAGAAGAGAAGTTTGATTATACCAAGTCTCTTCTGCAGAGGGATACTTATGAATAGTGAAAAACAGTTTCGCATGCTAAGGATGATCCTCTGACATTATCATATGATGATTTTCTTCAAGAGTTTGCTAAGAAATATACTCCTCGAGAGTATAAAAATACTAAGATGAAAGAGTTTCTGGGTTTAAGGCAAGAATCAAAGACAGTGACAGACTATGAGATAGATTTTATTCAGCCGAGCAAGTATGTAGGAGGGATTGTGACTGATGAGATAGAAAAGTGCCAAAGATTTAAGAAGGGTTTGAGGCCATCTATCATGTGTTTGGTAGCAGGCTCATGATATGAGGATTTCTCCAAGTTAGTTACAGTTGTCAGAAGTATAAAAAAGGTACAGGGACTTGCAGCAGTTGCTAGAGCAAAGGACAGAGATAGGAGACCACAGACTGAGGTGAGGTCTTTATCATCAAAGAGAAGTAGAGGAGGTTCTTTACAGAGGTCTGGTAGAGGCCATAGGTAGCCTGGTAAGGGGTCTCAGTAGTAGAGGCAAAGTCAGGAATCTGCTACTTCAGTGGCTAGTGCTCCGACCCCTGTTTTACATAGATCCCCTCTATCCCCTTGTGCTCAGTGTGGTCGGTTTCACAAGGGTGTTTGTTGGGGTATCAGTCTATTTTCAATTGGCTGTTTTAGATGTGGGTCCTGTGACTATTTTATCTGAGATTGTTCAGAGTCACTAGTGAATAAATAAACTGAGACAGCATTGTCGAAACCTAGTAACAGAGGGGTCGAGGTGGAAGATTTGGATTCAGTTAGAGAGGAGGATCCACAATGGGGACTAGTAGACTAGAGCAGACAAAGTCATCGCAGAGAGTATATGTGATACAGCGATAGGCGAATACTTTTGATATTGTAGCTGGTACATTCTCATTACTCGGTATTTCTATGCATGCATTAGTTGATCTTGGATCAACATATTCATACCTTAGTGCATCCATCCTGCCTGTGAGTGATATGCATTTTGAGTTATTAGGGTGTGATGTGCTAGTTATCAACCCTTTAGGACACAATATGATAGTTATAGAGTGTATCGGGACAGTCCGGTGGTAGTGCAGGATGAAGAGTTTATTGGTGATCTGATTGAGATGCCCTTTAGGGAGTTTGACTTGATTATGGGTATGGATTGGTTAGCTAGACATGAGACTATGGTAGACTATCGGCGGAAGCGTATTACTTTAAAAAAACATGATGGAAAAGACGTAGTGGTATTTGGTGAGCAAAGACACCTCTTATCTATATTTATTTCAGTTATGTCATCTCGGAGAATGATCTAAAAGGGGTGTGAGATATATTTAGCTCATGTTATAGATACCAAGATAGTAAAATCTCAGCTAGACAGTATACCTACAGTAGTAGAGTTTTTGGATGTATTTTCTGATAATTTGCCGGGGTTACCTTCAGAGAGAGAGAGGTGAAGTTTGGTATTGATTTAATTCCTGATACTACTCCTATCTCTATTACTCCTTACAGGATGACATCTGTTGAATTAAAAGAATTGAAGGTGCAGTTGCAAGAGCTGCTTGATAAAGGGTAGATCTGTCCTAGTGTATCACCGTGGGGAGCACCAATATTTTTTGTAAAGAAGAAGGATGATACTTTAAGGCTGTGCATTGATTATTGGTAGTTGAATAAAGTGACCATCAAGAACAAATATCCATTACCTTATATTGATAATTTGTTTGATCAGTTGAAGGAGGCAGCTGTATTCTCTAAGATTGACTTGAGATCAGACTATCATCAGTTGAGAGTTAGAGATGTAGATGTACTCAAAATGGCTTTTTGCACGAGGTATGGACATTATGAGTTCTTGGTGATGTCTTTTAGGTTGACGAATGCACTAGTTACATTCATGAATTTAATGAATCGAGTGTTTAGGCCATATTGGATCAATTTGTGATAGCATTCATTGATGATATCCTGGTATACTCTCACAGTAAAGAAGAGCATGACAAATATTTATGGATTGTGTTGCAAACCTTAATAGAGAAACAATTATATGCTAAATTGTCCAAGTATAAATTCTGGTTGGATCAAGTAATTTTTCTTGGGCACGTTGTTTCAACAGAAGATATAAAAGTTGATCCGAGTAAAGTTGAAGCAATCTTGAATTAGAGCCCATCGAAGAATGTAACTAAGATTAGAAGTTTTCTGAGATTGGCTGGTTATTACCATCAGTTTGTGAAAGAATTTTCCATGATAGCTTCGTCACTCACTAGACTACTTCGGAAAGATGTATAATTTGTGTGGACTAATCGATGTCAGGACAGTTTTGAATAGTTGAGAGATATGTTGACTCAGACTCCTATCCTTACCCTGCCTGTGGAAGGTAAATCCTATGTAATATACAGTGATGCTTCACATAATGGTTTAGGCTGTGTTCTGATACAGGAGGGTAGAGTCATTGCTTATGCATCCCAACAGTTAAAGTCTTATGAGTTAAACTATCCAACTCATGATTTAAAATTGACAATCGTTGTATTTACATTAAAGATTTGGAGACACCATTTATATGGAGAGAAATATTTTATTTACACTGATCATAAGAGTTTAAAGCATTTGGGTGTCCAGAAAGAGTTGAATCTTCTACAGAGGCGGTGGTTAGAATTAATAAAGAATTATGACTGCTTGATTGATTATCACTCCGGCAAAATAAATGTAGTTGCAGATGCATTGAGTTGGAAGTCGGTGGTAGGGTTGACTGCCTATACTCTTGTGTTGCTCGTTGAGTTAAGAGTATTACATGTTAGATTTGAGAGTTTTGATGATGGTGCTCTTATGGCTCAATTACAGGTGAGGCCATTACTTATTGATCGGATTAAAGAAGCATAGAAGTCGAGTGTAAAACTCTAAAAAATTATGAAAGATTGCAAAAAGGGGAAGAATAGAGATTTTCTTGTAAAAGATGATTATGGTATATGGTACAGAGGCAAATTGTTTGTTCTTGGGGATGTGGATTTGAGAAATAGTATTTTGGAAGAAGCACACCAGTCGTCATATGCTATGCGCCCTGGAAGTATTAAAATGTATCAGGATTTGAAATAACATTATTGTTGGTCTGGTATAAAGAATGACATAATAGAGTTTATTTTCAAATGTCTCACTTGCCAGAGAGTGAAGGCTGAATATTAGGTTCCTTCAGGATTATTGCAACCTTTATCAGTACCTGAATGGAAATGAGAGCGAGTAACTATGGATTTTATGGCTGGTTTGCCTTTGATCCAGAGGAAGCATGATGCAATCTTGGTGATTTTGGATAGATTGAAGAAGTCAACTCATTTCCTTCTGATCAAGATGGACTACTTCCTGGATAGACTGACTGAGTTGTATATCAGTGAGATAGTGAGATTACATGGAGTTCCAGTTTCAATAGTTTCAGATCGAGATCCCAGATTTACATCGAGATTTTAAAAATATTTGTAAGATGCTTTGGGTAGTCGATTGTATTTTAATACTGCTTTTCATATGCAAGAGGATGATACAAGTATTCGAGGACATGTTAAGAAGCTGTGTTATCGAGTTACTGGAGCTAGGATAGATATTTACTTTTAGTTGAATTTGTATATAATAATAGCTTCCAATATAGTATTGGGATAGCTCCATATGAAGCTTTATATGGTACAAAGTGTAGGACACCATTGTGTTGGGATGAGATTGGAGAAGGCAAGCTTGTGAGTCCTGATTTGATTAAGAAAATAGAGAAAAAAGTTAAAGTAATTCGGGATAGATTGAAAACAGCTTCAGACCGCCGAAAATCTTATTCAGATTTGAAGAGTAAAGATATAAAGTTTAGTATGGGAGATAAAGTATTTTTAAAAGTATATCCATGAAAGAGGATTCTAAAATTTGGTCGAAAAGAAAAATTAAGTTCTTGATTCATTGGGCCATATGAGATATTGGAGAGAGTAAAACCTGTAGCCTACATATTGACTTTGCCATCTGAATTGAAATAGATCCACAATGTCTTCTATGTCTCTATGCTTCAAAGTTATAGATCAGATCCATCTCATCTTTTATCAGTGCAATTCATCGAGGTGAATCCAGATATAACCTACGAAGAGAAACCAGTAGCGATCCTAACACGTAAAGTGAAGGAGCTGAGAAATAAGAAGTTAAAGCCCTTTGGACGAATCATTCTACTGAGAAAGCGACGTAGAAGAGTAAGCAGATAATGCAGAGCCAATATTCTCAATTATTTCAAAGCTGAAACCAGATAATTTCGAGGATAAAATTACTTAAAGGGAAGAGAATTGTAACATCCGCTTAACTACTAAGATTTAATTTAAATTAAATTAAATTAAATAATTTAAGAGAGAAGTGATAAGTTAGAAGTAAGTAATAGGTAATGTATATGTGAAATATAAGAAAAATATATATTACATATAAAGTCAAATATGAGTTAGAAAAAGTCAACTATTGAATAGAAAAAGAGGGGTAAAATGGTAATTTTACTTAAAAAATAAATTAATTAAATAATTTAAAAATAAATTTATTTTTGAATGGATGTTAGAAATTAAAGAATTAAAAATAATAAAATAAATAATAAATAAAAATCAATTAAATATATATTTTATGGTGGAAATTATTTTGAAAGAAAGAAAAAAAAATCAAAATTTACTATTTATCATCATCTTCTTTTTCTTTCCTCTCTTCATCACGAAATTTCACCATATCTAAGAAAGATTTTTGTTTCAAATATCAAATTTTGAAGTTTTTCAAAGAATCAAAAGGAGTTTTGGTGATTTTTCAACAAATTGGTAAGTATTTTTAAAAAAATTTTAAATTTCTTTAAAATTATGAATATGTAAAAATTTAAAATTTTGTATACTATTTTATAATTGTTAAAATGAGCATGTAAGGTGTTGTTTTGATAAGGAGATAAAAATTTTAAGGTATATGGGCGTTATAGATTTTTTATACAGTTTTATTACATATTCTAATAATCAGTATTGGTTTTGAATTCTAGCAAACCAATATTAATTGTAGTTTTTTTTTCTTTTTTTTCATCATAACGTAGATATGTTGTAATATATACAAAATTGTATTTTTTTTCTCATCTATTATAAATATAATAAAATGAATTTCTGATAAAGTAGAGATGAAATCCGACCATGCATGTTAATTTTTTTTTGAACTTTGATTTTAACATAATTATATATTTTTTTTCTTCCTATAAAAATCTTATGATTTAAATGAATCATCCATAGTGATATATATTCGTTGATGGAAAAAAAAATGAGAATGGAAAAAAATGAGAAAATTCATATATATGAACATAATATTCAACTTTTAAGTTTTTTAAAGTGGAAGATTGAAAATCAGAAAGCACAAAATGCATACAAACATCTCAATTAAAGTTGACGTGTTTCTTTGAATTAAAAAATATATTCAAATTAAAAGAAACAAAAATTTATAAAACGAAGTGGAAAACTAACCTGACAATAAAGAAATTTTAATAAGCTTTTCATATAGAAAAGAAAACAGTAAAAAATTAGAAAATGAAGAAGAAAATTAGAAAGCTAAAATAGAAGAATTTATCTGAAAATAGCTAAAGACAGGAACATAATATATATATATATATATATAGAGAGAGAGAGAGAGAGAGAGAGAGAGAGAGAAGTTCATTGCTTAGATAGTCAAATTTTAACATTAAAGAGACATTAGTAGTAGATGGAGTTATGAGGCAGGGATTAGCGTTGTTAAACTTAACATAATCATCATCATAATTAACCTTGACATATTCTTTCTGCAGGCTACTAATTAATAATAATTAATTAAGAGCAGAGCTACAAGCTACAACACTGATCACTGACTTCTTTTATAGAGAGAAATAGAACAAAAGAAAACTCCGAACTTCCATATGCTTAGTTTCGTATTATTAGTATGGAGTCACACCAACATTTGCTGAAGCAAAGAATCCATCTTTCATCAGAACATCTTCTCCTTCCTATAAACCCAACAAAAAAAAAAGAAAGAAAGAAAGAAAGAAAGAAAATTAATTAATTGATTTAACTCAAATAAACTAATTAATTAATTTATAAATTAATAATTAAAACATCGAGAAATAATTTAATATTAAAAAAAATTTTAGTGCGTAGATTATATGCCGACGCACATTAGTCTTCTTAACAGTCTGATCTGACATTAGACCAAAGTGAATGTAGGGAAAGTGGGCCCACTGACAAAATAAAAAAAACAAATGAGTCAGAAAAAAGACCCCATACAGGCTGAGACTGAATATATATAAAATAAAAATTACTATAATAAAAAAAAGAGGAGAAACCCTAATTAGAAAATGGGTAACAAGGAAAAAGAAACCCTAAACAGTAAAGTAAAAAGAAAACTCAAAATAAATTTGGTTTTTCTTGGATCTTACATTCTTAGCAGCTGCACTAAAGGCTTCTCTGTGGCTTATATCAGGATTTCCAGCCTTGATGCGTTGGATCTCGTCCCTGCAAACCAAAGATTTTGTTGGTCCGTTTCTTGCTACAAAGATAGCAATAACTTCGTATTATCTTTAATGAATTTCATATAATGTGTGTTTTTTTTTTAAATTTTTTATAATCTGAACTGTTAGCACACTAATTAAAGAACAATTAATGCAGATAAAAATTAAATAAATACATTTAACAATGAGTTGAAAGATACGCATGAGTCGCTTATTGATTTGAAATCATTACTCACTTGATGAAGCGATTGTACGCTGAGGGGACTCTTTGTCTCTTCTCCGGAGCTGGAAGTTGCACAGAAAACACACAGAGACATATTAAATATCACTTTGGCTTATAACTTTTAATGCTTTTTTTTTTTTCATTTCTTATCTCATTTCTGCCACTTATCATTATCATTTTCTATATCTTTCCCGATCTACGCATAATCATATCATATACTAACTACATTTCCGGGGGACTATGACAATATTTATTTACTCTGTATATATGTATCTGAACAAAGAAAAAGAAGCAATGGGAAGAACTTTACTATGCATAGTAAGTCGATCACATATGAATATATGATAAGAGGATTATTTCTTTCATTTCACACTCATAATGCTATTTTTCTTGCATTCACAATGAGTTTTATGTCACTAATAACTCGATATGAAAATTTTTATTGTCCTTGTGGTCCTATCTAGCTCGATTCTAAATGGATGATTTTTTTAAAAAAAGAAGATTAAGTTTTAGGTCATTAATATCAATAATAAAATCATTTTTCCAAAATTATAAAGTCACAAGGTTTAAACTACAGCCAGAGTTCAATTATAATGCTCTGCGAGTAGTAACGGGTAGTGCTCAAATCAGGGTTTCTAATATTAAAAGAAAGAAAGAGAGAAATTACTGGGGATGAAGATCTATGGATGGGCAGGTGTAATTGGTCTTGCTTCTAATTAATGTGACAAAGGTCCTTTTGCTTCCTCGCTACCAGACCAAAGATCTTAAAGTCTGTTATGAGTTGAGTGAACCAAAAAAGGCAAATGGGATGATTCTTCCATTTTATATATTTTTTTTTATATATTTGCCTATTTGACTGGCCTCCAAAGAGACACAATTTTTCCCAAAGCATTACTTCCAATTTATAGATTCTTGAAATTCTATCTTGGACCGGTGTATGTACACCCAATCGATGAAAACCAAGTAAATGCAGTTGATTATTCTCAAATGGAATTTCTAAAGTAATGAAAGAATTAAATTCAGATAACATTTTTGGGTAAACATAATCTTTGAGAGAATAATAGAGATAAAAATAGTGTGAAATGACTCACGTCTATTGATAACTGGTGGCCTAGGAAGCTCATCAAGAGTGACTGCTGCTCGAGCCGGAATGTTAAAACCATCTACATTTGTTTGGCTGATCAAGCAGTTTTGAGATGGGTTTGGGATCTCATCCTGCAAGAAAATTCTGGATATTATATATCATTTCTAAAACTTGGATTCTCTAGAATTTCATCTCATGTAAATAAACCTTACTGTTACATGAAATTCTATAAAATAGATTAGAATTTCATGTAAATAATATTACATGAAATTTTAACAAATCAAGATCATTAAAATATAGAGAAAGTGGTCTGGGTTTTGTATTATATATTAAATTAATAAGATTGCATTAATAACAATAATTAATAATTTGATGTAGCCTAGAATCAAACTAAGAATTGAAAGGTTTCAAATTCGAGTTCAAATTAAGAAAAAAAAAAGACTGTATTAATTAATTACAATGACATACCAGGAGATTATGAGAAGGAGAAAAGAAAGAGTGACCCAAGTGAAACTGATTAGCAGAAGGCAAAATCAAGCCGCGCATGTTGACAGGGAGAAGATTGGTGCAGTGACCACATCGAACAGTAACAGTATTGAATAAACTTGTGCAAGGAACACTCACCTAGTGATAATAAACCATTAAAAATCAAAGAGGGAGAAAAAAGAAACCTAAGTAATATAAAAAAAGAAAGAAATTAAAACAGCTAAATAATTGGGTGATGGAAAGAGAAGCAAACTAATTAAAGAAAGGAGATATCAATCTATATATGTATGCATATAATAATATACCGCAAGAACAGTATCGCAAATGTTGCAATGAACATAACAGAGCTGCCCGGAAGGAGGAAGGTGGTCCAAAGTGAGGGTAGAAGAGGAGGACATGGTGGAAAATTTTGGTTCCTCTTTTCAAGTCTTTTGAAAATTGATTGATGATTGCAAACAGCTGTTGCTTTCTTTCTGGTTGGGTTTGATTGATTTATGATTGATTGATAAGATTGACAGCTTAACAACCACCTTGAATCTGCCTTTTTTTATTTTTATTTTCTTTCTTTCTTTGATTTGAGTTATGTTTGAAGGGCTTGTTTGTGATCTATTTCTATTTCTATTTTCTCTAATACTAGATATAAGAGGGGGCAGCAGCTGGAAGATTCAGGAACCCAATTATTTTTTCTTTTTATATTTTTCATAAAAAAAAAATCTCATTTTTATTAATATGTATTGAATGTATGTATGAGTTGCATGTATTACCATTTCATCCGTATTTAGCAACAGAAATTCTATTGTCGCTATTTATTCACAGCGACGGAACAATGATAGACAATTTTCCGGGATAATTATAAAATTAAGGGAGAAGTTCTCAAAAATTACTGAAATGTATAATTTCATTTAAATATTATCATATTATAAATTTTAAATGGTCAAATCGAAAGTCACACTTTTAGTTCGATCTTTTATATATTTTTAATTATTTTTGCATCAAACCACAATTTAAAATTACAGTATGGTGTAATTTTTTTTTAAAAAAATATTATATCACTAAACTGTAACACAAAAGTTGCTGTTTGATGTAAATTTTTTTTAAATTTTGTATCAAATCGTAACTTAAAATTGCGGTTTGATGTCTGATTGATGAAATTCTCGATATTTATTAAAAATTACTATATATAACACCAAATATAAAATACTACTATATTAACTAGACTCCATATATATATAACACAAAACTTAAAATAAGAAATTTATTTTTTTAAACTAATTTATCAGTATTTTAGGTAAAAATTAGGGTTAAAATTTTAATTTTTTATATATTAGAGTAAAATTAGATTTTATATGAAATTTTTATAATAATTAGGTAATTTATGTTAATTAGGGTTAAAATTTTAATTTTTTAATTAGGTTAGTGGTATTTTATATAAAAACTTGATTTTTTGATAATTAGGTAAAAATTTTAATTTTTTAATTAATATAATGGTATTTTAGGTTTGGTATTATATATATAGAGTCTAATAATATAGTGATATTTTAGTTTTAATATTATATACTAATTTTTAATTAATATCGAAAATTTCATCAGCTAAATACTAAATCGCAACTCAAATTAAGGTTTGGTGCTATATATAATTTTAAAAAAATTGCACCAAATCACATCTTTGAGTTGCATTTTGGTGATATAATAAATTTTTTAAAATTTTTGCATCAAACCGCAACTCAAAGTTGAGGTTAGTGCAAAAATAATTAAAAAAAATAATAAATGGGTAAACCGAAAATCACGACTTTCATAATATGATAATATTTGGAAAAAATCTCGCATTTTAGTAGATTTTTGGGACTTCTCCTGTAATTTAGTAATTATCCCCAATTTTTGCCGCCGATTTCCTCGTCACTGTTAGAACAGCGACAGATTTTGGGTATCCATGAGTCAATTATGATAATTCGTCATGTAAATATCTATCGTTGAATTCATTAGTTAATATAACCTAAAATTTCTGAAAGGACATCAGTATTTTATCTAAAGTCCGTCGCTGAATTTAATTACGACTTGAATTATTTTCGATTGCACTATTTTATGCTAGTGTTTCAAATTTATTTCAATAATTCGTTAATTTTGTGACTAGCTTGTCTGTGCGAATTCAACCACAACATCTACACACAAGAAGGGTAGATGGAGCAGCAGCAATTGCAAATTCAAATACAACAGACTCAAGGCGAAAATAACAATTGATAACAACCTATACTCGATTATTCAAAGTCATGTCCAAACTTTTTAAATACTAAATCTAAACATTACTCTTTATATCTCCTTCAACCATTAAGAGAAGTGTTGCTATATAATCAATTAATGGCAGTTGACTATTATAATTTTTTTTTACAGAAAGGATATATATTTTTTATTATTGATCAAAACAAAAGCTACTGAAAGGGGAAAAACATAAGTTGATGAGGCAAACAACTCAAGCTAATAGTCTTATTCCATACGCCCACAACTACAAAGTCTCAACAACTCATGTGAAAAAACTCTATTCCAAACCAATACAGAGAAATCATCCACGTGATTATTATCATAGCATCTTCCCAAGTGTCCACGTAGAAATTATTAAATAATGACTCGTAATAAAAAAAAAAAACTAGTTTATACTTAGATTTTTAACAATGATGAGGCTCATGGAATGTGAAGGTGTGAGCCACAATATGGTATAACTTTATTAAATAGAAGAGCAAGAGAGTATTTATATGATTTCTAAAGTAAACATATACAGGTTAAAAGAAACCCTAGATTGTAAACATATATGAGAAACCACCAATTTATTATCTTAATAATGAAAATGAATAAAAATGTTCAATAGATGTAAACAAATTGCCGAACTATATATGTAAATCCTTATACTTTGTGTTATTGCTTTTATTTTTTGTTCTTTATTTTTCTGTTCATAGATTAGTTTCAGCTTTTTAATATGTGTTATAAGGACAAGAGTTTCAATAGAAATGTGCACAAACAAATAAGATTAATCCTCTCTTACTATATACCTCAAGAACGTATATGATGCGGCTAAAATTTTAAAAAAGACTATGAAGAAATATATTATCGTCTAATTGTAATGGACGGCATTTTTGAATTATACACGTTGGACAATTCAGTGACCTCTTACTGGTATAGTGAAGACACCAAATAGGTTTCTAAGATTCTTAATAATAAAGAGATTATAAACGATAAGCAATTAATTCAACATGTAGCTAATAATTACTCAACAAATTATATTACAAATTCATAAACCCAACAAGTTACTCAACAAGTTCAAAATCATAACAAATTACTCAAAAAATTCTAAATTCTCAAAAATTCTCTGCAAAATCCAAGAGCATTACTTACCCTTATCTACCAAAATCAAGAAAAGAAAAAGATAAAAAATTACTTATCCGGCAATGTCTTGATATAAAATCTACAATGGCATACTCATGATGCTGCCAACCTATGAACAACATGAAGTGGCTATGCAACTAACCTAGTAACACAAAAACCCTCACCCACTAGCCTAATAATGTGTTCTCTTACAAGCCACATGAAGAAAATCTTCCAGGCTCCCAACACCAACATTTAATATTAGATCCGATGGTTCGGCAGGAATGAATATTGAGATAATAGTTAGATTTTGTTTATTCTTGATGGACCTAATTCATATTTTCAAGTTTTAGTTATAAATATATATGTTTGTAGTTAATGTATAAGCCTGATTATAAATATTATTTACCATGACTAAATGAAATAACCTTTTACTGCAAAAAGATTATTATTATGATAAAAATATTTAACTTTGTAGTTACATAATAATATCTAATATAGTAAAAAATACTAGTTCTTAGCTACGAAAAGAAAAATTACATAGTTAAATTTTATATGCACCACTTTTAGCAAAAATTACAATAATGGCTAAAACATTTAGCAACATAAATTTATATTTTTAGCTGAAATGTACTTCGTGACTAGATATATATAATGTTATAGTGAGCCAGAATGCCAAATGATGAAATACATGGATGTGATAATCCAAAGCTAACAAATGAAATAATGATATGGATAGAGAAAAGAAAGAAAACCTAAAATGAAAGAGAGAGAGAGAGAGAGAGAGATGTGATATCAATAGAAATCAGTAAAACCATATTTGAAGAAGCAAAATATTTTAACTGGTATTCTTTACAACAATGAATAATATTAGGGACAGGAAAAAGAAAAGACAAAGAAAGTAGAGAAGAATGAGCTCTTTTTGACTCATAATTTGCGATAAATTAAAACCCTCACAATTTAGCGAGATTGAACTAATGGGCTATGTTCATATAATAAATTATGCGACTACATTGAATAGATGCTATCGCTAATGCCAAATATTGACACCAATATTTAGTGATAGATTTAACTTATCATTGAATTGGTTAACAATCCCTAGCTAATTCCATCTGAATTTGTGCAGAAATTTTTAATTTTATTTTTTCTTAAATTGCCTATCATTCTGTTTTGTGAAGTCATCACTTTTTACCGACGGATTTTGATCCGTGGCTATTAAGCAATTTTCTTGTAGATACATGAATGTGCATAGAACATAAAATATGCATATGGATGTATATGTGATGATAAAAATAGATACACATAAATAGGACTGGAACATGTGTGGTTGGCATTCCCAAAGCAAGAAAGAGAAAGAGAGAGGCGGCAGATGTGGGGGAGAGGAGTAAGAAAGGGACGTGTGCATGGGGTGATATAGCTTTCACTTACTCACCTGTTGTTTTCGGTAGTCCAGAGGGTGTGCTGTTTCATGTCTTTTTGCGGTGTGGTTCAAAATCCAAAAGCCCTTTTTTTTGCCTCAATTTTCCGAACCCATAATGCCCTTCTTCTTTCTTTCGGACAAATACAAAACTTATGTTTTAGGGTACCTCAGTCTCCCTCCGCCTCATTAGGGCTCTATATATATTTCTATGTCAAAATAAAAGAAAAAAAATAAAAATAAAAAGATAAAATTCTTTGAGTGAGCCCGTGATCAGCTAGCTAGCTTTGTGTTGTTTGATTACTCCTTATCATCATGGCATAATCATGAGAATATACAATTTTAATTTTGGATATAATGTCTTCTGTATTATAGATTAAATGAAAGATTACTTTTGTTGATTTGACCATTCATTCTCTTTTGTCTTGCACTACTACTATTTACACACACAGTAACAGATACGTATTTAAGTCAGTAAAACAATCACAGTGGCAGAGACTTTGCCTTTGCCTTTCCCATTGCCTTCTCTCCCTCTCTCACACACCACCTTATTTGTCCTTTCCTATTTTTCTTTTTGTCTTTTTTTTTTCTTTTTGGGTTTTTGTTAGCTTATTTGGTCAGAATATTTTCCCACCCATTTCCTCCTCAAGGGTTTTCTTTGCAAAATTTGCAATTCTATGCCCTAACTTTGGTGGAAAAAGATAGTTACACCACTTCCCCGCCAATTCTGCATCTCTTATTTTATTTATTTTTCTTTCTTTTTATAATTAATTTATTATAACTTTATATGTATATATATTTGTTTTTTTAAGGAAGCATCAACATCCATTCTTATTAATTTAAGCCTTTATGGGATTGCTCACTGCTCGCCCAAAAAGTCAAGTAAAGTTTAGTGTGTTTATTGTTCACTAACCAATGAGAATGGATCCTGTCTAACTCTTATGCAACATAAGTAAATATACATATATTTAATTTTGATTTTGTAATCAGTAGAAAGTTTGTAAAGTTTGCTGGCCTTTTACAGACCATCAAAATTATATATATATCCCCTATGCTATATATTAATTCGAATTTTGGACCATACCCATTTAACAAGCTGAAAGTGAAATGAGACTGAGAATCTGAGACACACACTTGAATATAAGTAGTCCGCATTAGAAAGTCAAAATTTTAAAAGATGTGAACCAACAAATTTTTAAAGTATAAATTAATTAATGCAAACAGGTAAAGAAAAAGAAAGGAGGAAAAAAAAGGTGGGGGGTTAAAGCTTGAAAGTTGAATCCAATAGTTGAAAAAACCATGCCTTGTCCTTGGTTTTTGCTATATATCATTTATTCTCAATAATATACTCATAGAAAACCCCATTTACCAAGTTAATTTCCACATTTTTTTTATTTTGGTGAACAATCATTAACCAATTAAAGAAAATTACCCTTTGCTTTGTTAATAAAATTTGATCAGAATTTCAATTAGTAATCTCATTGTCTTATATATAAACCATTTCAGTAACATTTTGTTCATCTTTGGTTGGCTACTGTAAATTTTTGATCGCTATTGCTAAAGCTACATAGTAATTGAAAGAAGCAGGCTAACTGTAGTAGCAACCAACGGTACCTAAAGCTAGAACTTCGGTTCTGGTGCTAACTACAGAAAAAAAAACATCATGTGCTTTCTTTCAATACACAAGAAATTTTTAAAAGTTAAAAATAGTTAGGTTTCGACTTATGATCCCTTAACAGTAAAATAATCCAACCATGGTATACGTCAATTTTTGAGATTTTTAGTCAAGTTATTAATTTTTGGACTGAATCTGCAAATTGTATTTCAAGATATTGATCTTCATTAATGCAAATCTTTTTCTCATTGAAAGATATTTGTCATCAATCTCAAACTAAATTGTGAATGTAAGAGTGTACTAACACTCGAGACCATCCTGTATTATTGGCTTGCTGGAAGGTTTTACCGATTCATTTGGAGGTCAATTAACATATATGTTTGGTTCGCATTATAAAAGAAATAGGAATATAAAAATGAATCTTTTTGGATCCCAAAATTTAAGTTATTTAATGAGAAAAATGTCATTAAAAATATCGATTCAATCTTGTATAACAAACAATGAAATGAAATCTTAGTAAATAAACATCAAACCAATTCCCATTATAGGGAATTAACATATTTTTATAGCTGTTTTTTATTATATATTTTGGAAATTATTTAGCGGAATTAAGGAGTAGTAATTAAAGCACAAATTTTCATGTAACTTTCCATTGTTATACTTTTTTTTTAAATCATTGTGAAGGGAATTAAAACTTGAATCTATTATCCAGTCACATATACATTACTATTTCCCTCCCATTCAAATTATAACGTTTGAAAAAGAAAAAAATTGTTTCATAAAAATTTACCACTTTATACAATTAAGACAATTGATTAGTTTTTATTTTCAATTATATCCTCATTATTAATAAGTTTATTATTGAAATAAGAGTACTATAATTTTAATATTAACAAGTTAATTGATGGTATTTTAGTCTATTTAAAATAATATTTTATAATATTAATAATTTTTTAAATATGTATATATGAGTTAAAAGCGAACGATTTCACTGAGATAGAGATAATACACTTATGATTTATAATTATGTTTGATTGCTTAATTTTGTCATAAAATTTAAATTACTAGCAAGTACTAATGTGTTGGGGCAAAAAAAAAAGGAAGATGGCAGCAAGTATTATTATACATGGTGCTATTGCTAACAAATTTAAGTCACCATACATTTTGAAATTAACTTGACTAAGTGGAAATTGGATCAATGATGGGTCTTTTTGAGGCAGATGATAAAGACAAGATTTATCGAGCGTTGAGTGAAATCATTAGCAGAGATGCAACCAATGGGTGTTGTCCTTGAGTTGTCTTAGTATTTAACCTTGGAGAGGTTGGTTTTGTTTGCCATTTCTCTACTTCCATATATGCAGTGGGAGTTTCACTTGAGTTCATCTCTCTTCAATATAATCTCAGATGCTATGATGGTTTATAGTTGTGTCTATCAATATTGTGTAATTGTCCTTGAGTTATGTCTTTTTCGTTTTTTATGTGTAGGTATATCCTTTTCTTCTAAGAGATTTTTTGACATAGAATGAAGGTATTTAGTTTTGAGTCTCATGACTTGGGTAATTCGTCTTTTGAATCCATATTTTCCCCTTCATTTTACTATATTAATAAAGGTTACTTAATTATCAAGAAAAAAGTGGAAATTTAAACCTTGAATGGGAATTTCTCAAAAATCAATCAAAATATCATAATGCACACAAGTCACTCATCTACCATTCAGAGATTTTATTTATCCAATTTGTCTCTCTAAGGTACATTTTGTATATATCTGACATTATGAAGTGATATTTTTTGTGATATATATGCTAGGACAAATATTGGCCAATTAAAGAAATGCCATTCACATAGATTTGGTAAAATTATTAAAGTTATTATTTAGTACTAAAATCATAAAACAACTTCTGAATAGTGCCTGAAATTTTATGGTCAACCGATTCCAAATTACATTCTATTAATTCTGCATTGGCGGACGAAGGTCTAAAAGAGCTTATTAATTAAAATTAATAGAGAAATATTGTTGAAAAATGAATTTAATATTAAAGTACAATAAAATTAATTTGATTACATAAAAGTGAAAGGGTGTCATAATAAATGTAAGTCAAGACGAATTTCATTATTAAAATGAATGATTCGCAATTGGAAAGAGAATTGCAATAGGAAAGATTCGAATTAAGTTCTGATATATACTAATTTTGGGTAGTTTAATATTTTTTTTGGTGGACCAATTAAGCAGTTATCAATTGATTAGTTATCGATAAACAAATTAATTTTAGTCAATATCCATTTTCATGTTTTTCATAATTTAATGTTTTGCACTCCTAAAAAGCATCTGTGATTTGTGTGTGTATATATGTACATAGTCTGACTACTACTGGCAAAATTAAACTTATCAAATTAAAGATTAATTAATGGAAGACCTTGGACAGTACGCCAACACTAGGACCCTATATTCACAAGAAAATTATAGGATATATATATATATCTATAATAATTAAATAGAGGAGACAATAGAGCAGCATAAATGAACAGTAAGCCGATTAAAAAAATAATAATATTGAGAGGAAAAAAAAAGAAGAAATGAATTGGGTGGGAGTATTGGAGAGCTTATTACATATAGTTGACAATTAGTAGAGAGGTAGAAATAAGATATGGCAGAGAGTAAAACCCTAGGTAGAGTTTATAATAACCTGACAGAAAAATCTTTCAACATTATTATTATTATAAGAAGAAGAAGAAGAAGAAAAGAAAAACATAATAAAATTAGAACCAAAACCTGACGCATACATACAAATTAAAATAGAGAGTCCTGAGGCCTACATTGCTGACCCACTGGTGCTTTTCTGATACTGCACAAGGCTCGAGTCCAAATCCCTGCTATAGCGTACTTAGCACAAAAGGCTTAGCATATAATCCCACTTTTTCTCTTTTAATTTTTTTTGGCGACTTTTCTCCGCAAATATAGAAATACAAATTTCTAAAATTTCTTGTCATTAAACATAATTAAATTATATAAATGTATATATATAGCGTATTTGAATTTGATAACTACTATTTTTTTTAATTATTATTATCTAATGATAATCTTCCCATGATAGGCTAGGCTTTAGATTCTCTCATCACAAAGGCAAAAATATATTTCTAAACAATAAATAAATTATTTGCATTTCCAGTTTGCCAGTTTTTCCATTTGTATAATTTTTAGTAGTCAAGAATTTATGTTATATATATAGCATAAAAGTTGACAGTGTAATTACATCCTTATGTGATTTCAAAACCTCCTCTTCAAAATAAAGAAAAATGAATTTTGAGGACCACAAAGTGGAAGCATTAAAACAAGAAAATTGGTGAAATTTATAATGGTTAATTTTTATCTGAATATTTATATATATGTAAGAGGCTATTAAATAATTATTGTTCAAATAATAAAAAATAATATATTTAGATGCTGAAGCCATAGCATGCATGTATTCATTGATGATGGGATGTACGAATGAGGAAAAGCTAATTACTGATGCTGTAAAAAGCCTGCTGGGAGCTGTTTGCGGGGATATTTTATTTTATATATATATATATATATATATGTATGTATAATATAAAAACATACACACATGTAATATTGTGGTGGTGGTGGGATTGGGCAGAATCCGATAAATTTGATATATAATGAATGTGGGGTTGTGTGGTCGTTTCTGATATTTTTTTTGGTCTTCCCAGTCCTAAATGATATATATTCGTACGAGAAAGAGAAAGAAAGAGTTAGAGTTAAGCTAAGCTAAGTCCTCTTCCCCTCCTTTATTGCCTAATTAGCTTAGCTTTTATAATCTTAGCTACATGTATGTATATATTTGTATGTATATGCCTTTTCCAACATTTGCATATAATAACCATAACATAACATTATACAACATAGTAACATAATATATTTGTTATCATTTTTCAACCACACAACATATAAAGACATATAAATGTATGTCCCAAAAAAGGATTGTCTGCATAGTTTAGCAATAAATACACTTTTTTTAAAATTAATAGATTAAGGAACTATTCATCTCCACAATGTAATGTTTAAAAAAACAAAGGGTTATGGCTTCTGCTCTTATTTTTATGTATGCATATATATACATATGCGATATATCAATCAATGTTCATTCTTCACACTCTATACCTTCTTTCAACTTCGAATAAAGACAATTAATTAAGCACAGTATCCTCCTTTTCTTTTTCTATTTTAATTACATGTTCTTTACTGGCATATATATCGAGACAAAAAAGAAGATATCTACCTTTTTTTTATTTTTCTTCAACTAGGTCAATTTATCTTATATTTAACTAAATTGCACTGACTAACACAAAAACGAGGCAACAAAAAAAAATGCAATATTTGTTTTTACTCGTTTTTTTGTTAAATTTCACAACTATTTGATATAAAAAATATATAATTAATATAGAAATAAGTTTTTAAACCTTAATAGCTATTGATATTTACATTCCTAAATTTATATTAAAATTTAACATTTTAACTTTTTTAATAGATTTACTGTCAAGTTATCTGGCAATTTTGAAAATGATTCTACAAAGAAAATTAATATGAATTGAAGAAGAAAATAACCTCACATTAATAAAGAATTATTATTTTATCGGTTATTTATAATATGGCATAAAAAATTAAGATAAAAATAAATTATTATTTTTGATAAGTTTATTTAATATATTATTACTAGTTTAAATTAATTAATAATTTAATAGTTAAATATGCATCGAGTATCCAACCTAATCAAACGCACGAGAGGAGGATATGGCTAAACAGATGTCTAGTTGGAGGACTGGACAGTTTTTGCGGTTGAGCTACTTTAGGCCACCATATAAATGATGGCCACGACATCATCTTAGGGCTGTTGAAATGACCTGACCTCTCTTTGGACCGATCATGAGACACAAGATCTGCTCCAAAATAAAAAAAGCCTACATAAGCCCACTGGGCTTTTATATTTGACTTTGGAATGAAGGATGACCCATTACGACTCTCTAATTAACATGTTAATGTATCAGTAGCAGGTGGCAACCCACCCACCAGCCAAATAACAACACAAAGCGTGTATCTATCGCAGCCAATGCACAAACAAGTGGATAAGGGAAGATAGACAAAAATTTTCACTTCCCACTTGTCATTTCTCTCTTCTGCAATTTCTTTTCTTTCTTTTCCAGCCTAAAACATAACTAAATACAATAGACAAAAAAAAAAAAAAAAAGGCCTTTGCAATGGCATTCACTTCTATTTCTCCATCATCCATTAAATCTCTCAACAACTATACTTCATATTCAAAGTCCAAATACCACCTGCCCTCTCACTCCAAGCCTTTTCATATCGTTTGCCAATTTCACACACAAACAGAAAACCAATTTCTTGGTAAGTAAATAAATATACATTGATCTTTATTAATGCTATTAGTTAAGTTTCAAGAGTTTCTAAAGCTAACCGAGCTTTCTTGAAAAAAGAAGATTGTTCCACAACTAGGTACAAGGTCAATAATTCTTCAAATTCCAACAACTGGGGAAAAATTGTTTCAACTGCATTGGCTGTTGCAGTTGTTAGCTTTAGCTCTACTTTGCCTGCTGTTGCTGATCTTAATAAGTTTGAAGCTGAGCTTCGTGGTGAATTTGGTATAGGATCAGCAGCTCAGTTTGGTTCTGCAGATCTCAGGTTTTTTGTATTTCTCATGTTTCTGTATTTTGTTTGCTTTCTTCAATTCTTTGCGTTCTCAATTGCTAAATTAAGTTCTATATTTTCCCCCTCTCACAGGAAAGCAGTGCATGTGAATGAAAATTTCAGGTGATTCCTCTGTTTCTTCTAATTTATAATTTAGGGAATGTCTTGATAAAGAAAAAATATTAGGGAAATGTATAACCCAAATTGAATCAGATGGTCAATGTCTATGAAATGTAGGATTCAAAAGAAAACAAATGTCTTTCATAATTAACTGAGTGAAATTTATTGTTTGAAAATCAAAGGGAAAGATGCAATTTTTTAGTTAATTAGGGTTCCATCAAGGATTTGAACTTGCAGTCTCAATTCCTAAAACGACTCCTAATACAATTATAACATTTGCACAATTAATGTCGAGAGCAAAAGCTTGGCACAAAATCCTCACTATTTAGTATTATATATGTCAACTACAATGCTATTGTCAGATATCAAATAAAAATTTTTGCGTCCATATACAGCAAAATAGATTACTGTACAGGAGCGGGGGCGGGGTAAAAAGAGAGATATTTCAGATTTTGGCAAATGTCAATCTACTTGTTGTCTGAAATATAAAGACTAAATGTACTAGTTGTATGCTTATAAATCTGAATGCCTGATGCAGAAGAGCCAATTTCACAGCTGCTGATATGAGAGAATCTGATTTTAGTGGATCAACATTCAATGGTGCGTACCTGGAGAAAGCAGTTGCATACAAGGCAAACTTTACAGGTAAACTTGTGCTAGTCTATCATTTCGTAGACAGAATAACTGTAAGTTGGTCCGGTCACAAATTCCCAAAGACATAATTATAGCAGAATTATAGTTTCTAATCCTAGCAATTGTCATAAATTAGTCCTTTTTCTTGCACCCTAGAAAATCTATTCCTGTAGATTAACACTTCTTTGGTTTCCTCTTACGTTGGCTCCATGAGTTATTTCGTGGAGCCATCAATGCCTGCGCTATCATCTGACATCCAGGAAACTCCAAATTAGTAGAGGCCGTTTCCTGGAATGGATGCATGCTACCATAGCTTGATAGTTCTCCCTCAAGGCATTTGTCAATACCACTCTCATGCAGTTTCTCCTTCTCAATCTCCAAGCATTTAGCATTTGATTGAAACATATTTCCGTCTCAAGTACTTGCAATATTCTTTTGATACCCACACTCACTAGTTGCCTCTCCAATCTTCCTAAAATTTTCATTTTCAAAGTCCGGTATACTTTGCTCTAATCCATCAGTTATTAAAGAAATGGATTCTGGGACAACATCCTTATCAAGTTGTAGAGGGTTTCCTCCACAACCTCGAGGGAAACATCGAATAGCTGAAATGCTTCTCTGAGGTAGATGAACTTTAGCCATATTCTGCACAGGTTTATTTGGCAATCCAGTAGTTTGACAAATCAAAATTTGTGATGCATTGCCCAATCTTACATTATCTAAAGAGTCCTGCGAAAATGAATGTAGTAATTCAACCCGTGTCATTGACCCAAGCTTTTGCTGACTATCAAAAGGAACCATTAACTTGTCTTTAGACTCCGAATTATCTGTTGCACCTGGCATCTCAAACTGAACGGAGTTTTCCAACTCTTGAGCGGACAGTCTTTTAGAAGGACTGCAGCCTTTAGGATAATCACGAACAGCTGATATTATCCTCTTTCTATGCCTAGCTAAAACATCAGAAGAAGCACATTCATCACCCACTGCCTTCCTTTTGAAACTCATTTTAGAAGAGTTATATCTGTTTTTTGAATGCATTGTCAATTCTTTACTGCTTCAACAACTCTAACGTGTATCTGCAATTGGCCAACGTTATTTCCACAAATAAAGATTACAAAAGCCAAAACCCACAAAAAAAAAACACTGAAAATTTCATTAATCTCTGTTTCTTGAGGAAACAAAAGTGTCATGTTTCCTGACACAGCACCAATAGAAACTTCGACTTAAAAAAAACCAGAGACATGCGCAGTATGGATTAATTTTTGAAATGTATCTCACTGATATAGATGTCTGATACAATAGCTACTACTCCATAATAACACAAAATAGACACTAATCTGTTATCTCTAATATCACGTATTAGGATCTATTCAAAGTTTGATTTGGGATGATATAAAAAATGGAATGATAGAAATGAAGGAAGATAGACAAGATAATAATGTTTATGAAGAAAAATTTACTAACCAAATTAGAGAGAGAAACAAAAATTTAGAAAAGAAAATAATACTCAAACTCTAAACCTAAATTATCCAAAGTGCTTACCACTCTTAAAATAGTAGAATTTGCTTTCTCTAATATACAGAACACAACCCACGGCACATCTATATACAGTGGCATAGGTTGGCCAAATCCAAAACTATTAAAGGATTTCCAAGTTGGCCACTAATGCAGTTCTATGAAGGAATCCGAAAAATAAATTAATTATTGTATCCTTTTACTACAAGGATTAGCCCAACTATTTAAAACTCAAGCATATTTAACATAATCTAACCTAGGAATGAATTTCTTTTTGAAAGAAAAAGGCAAAATATAAGTAAACATGTTCCTAAGCAGAACTCTACTACTACTACTCAAACATGAAAATACGTTTAATAACTCGGAAAGGTTCTTTCTTTAGGACATGTAAGAAATATTTGAGCTAATTCGTGGCGGATAAGTGATTAGGGGCTTAAGCCAAGTAGCCATCTCCTCCACTACCCACGACATAGCATCTTTATCAATCGAAAATAAAAGAAATCCCCTATTGTTGCTTATCAAATACTTCAGTTTGCAATTCTAATTCCATAGTAAAAGCACCAATAAATCAAACAAAGAAAACCCAAAACAATAATAGAATAAAACAACCAAGAAGGGAATTTTCTTTTCAATGCAAAGGGTATACCAAAAGAGTACTAAAGTTACAGAACATGAAAAAGGACAGTGATTCGCCAAATCAAATAACTAACCTGCCCTTTTTCTATGATTACTCTGTTTCCGTTCAAAGATTCTCAGGGTCTTTGGAGTTTTAGCAATTAAGTCTAATTATAATTACGATAAAACCCAAGTCCTCTACAAAAGTGAAATTCTAAAAAAAAAAATTTTAAAAATCCCAAATAGAAATTTATTCTTTTTCTCTTTCTTTCTTTCGTTCTTTAAAAAATTAGATCTGTTTTTTTTTTCTTTTCTATTTGACCTAGTTGTTTGCGGGAGATAAATAGATGAGCTGAGCGTGAGAAGGTTTTGAATTTTGACATGGGCATGAGTCCGTGTTTGGGTACGAAGGGGAACCATTTTTTTTAATGGTAAATTTAAAAGTATTAGATATTAATCAATTTTTAACTTATTAGAATTAAAAATTATTTAATTAAATTTCAAACGAAAATTTTTAATTAACCTCGTCGTCTTCATAATAGTTTTCGAAAATTTTAATTAACCACTTTGACTTCATAATATTTTTAATTTTAATATTTTTTAAGTGGAAAATTGGAAGCAAGAGATCAGAGAGCACATGTGAAACATGTCAATTAGGTTGACATATTCTGAAAAAATTCAGCAAACATTTAGATCTAAAAGAAAATTAAATTAAAAATAACATAACAATATCTTATCATTTTATCTAATCATTAACTACCAAAAAAAAAACCTCAAGTTTTAGTGAAATATGATACATGAGATTCTAAAAAAAAAGTTATTTTTGTAATGAAATGAAATACCAAATTGTTTCGCTTGGGTGTGCAAACAATGGATATGGACTCCAATTTGAAATCTTATTGAAATTAAGATATAAACTTAATTCTTGCTCGTGCATGTGTTAGAAAACCCATTTTCATTTTGCATCATTAAAGATACTTCAGATTTAATTAGAAGTTTGTTCATTAAGGACATTTCAATTACAAGTGTGAATATAATTCAATAAGTGGTAAATATGATGACTTTTCAAATTGAATAATATTATAAGAAAATTATGTTTAAAAAAAACTTAATTTATGAGGTGGAATAATTGTAAGCAAGTAAATTAATGTGTAAAAAAAATTTAAAATTTCTGGTAAGGGTGAATTAGGCACTTATAGACCATAGCTACGACTACTATAGCTTATGATTAAGATTTTCTTCTATAATTGTATAATCTCCTATTTTACGAAATGAATCATAATTGCAATGGAATAATACAATTATTGTAATTTGCCGAAGACAAAAAGCCTTAATTTTTTTTTTTAATATTTTGTTTTGGAAAATGAACAGGTGCAGATTTGAGTGACACCTTAATGGATCGAATGGTATGTCGAGATAATATCCCTAACTAATTATTTATTCATATATACAATAATTGGATTTTCCTATAAAATTATAATCCGATTTAATCAGTCGAAATGAAAAAAGGGATTTTTGTGTTATAATATATAATACAGGTCCTAAATGAAGCCAACCTCACCAACGCAGTGCTTGTTAGATCAGTTCTCACTCGCAGTGATCTTGGAGGTGCCCTTATTCAAGGTGCTGACTTTAGTGATGCTGTTTTGGACCTCCCCCAGAAGCAGGTTTTTGCATTTCTTATTGCTGCTTTTTTTTTTCTTTCAGAGAGCTGAAAATAATATAAGTAAAACTGGATTCATCATATATGTATGTAATTTGAATTTAAAATCTTTACTGGATATGATTGGTTTTTTTTTTTTGGGGTTAAAATGTAGGCTCTTTGCAAGTATGCAAATGGAACAAATCCAATAACAGGAGTAAGTACAAGAAGAAGCTTAGGGTGTGGGAATAGCAAAAGAAATGCATATGGTAGCCCATCTTCTCCTCTTCTAAGTGCCCCGCCTCAGAAATTGCTTGATCGCGATGGTTTCTGCGATGAAAAAACTGGTCTTTGCGATGCTAAGTGATTTCTCAAGCTCACCAAATTAAAAATCACCCCATATATAATGTAAATAGAGTATTATAATTTTGTATTATGATGCAAACCGAAGGTCCAAAATCAGAATCCCCCTGATTATACTAATATGATCACCAAAAGAGCTTCTGGGTATTATTAATAGAGTGACAAAAGAAACAAGGCATATTGATTTTTCCTGTTATTTGTTTGAACGAATTGTGAAAAAATTTTCTGGAGAGCCTTTTTTATTATTAATCAATTTGGCCCTGAATTTAGTATATTAAGTACCAATACAAGGCAGAATCATTGACAAGGCAATATGTAGGCATGGAAATGTGGGAATAATACGTACATATACATCCACACAAAGATCGTGGTTCTGTGCAATTAATACTATTAGGGCTGTAAATGTTATAAATGCTGCCCTTTCACATATCAAAATTATTGAGCATTTGGAGGCTATCCTAAAATTGTCACACTCTTATCCCTTTAGATATGAACGGAGGCCAGCATGGCCAATTTGGCCAAAGCTATCTCTCTTTTGAGAATGTAGCTTTTGCTTGATATTTATGAGCGAATTATCTTCCTCGCCTTTTAATTAGGATATTTACTTAATTTAACTAATGCCTCTTACCTAAGATTAATTATTATTCGTCTACGAAATGATGCCCACACCATTTCAATCTCTTTAATTTCAAATGGAGTATGATTTTTCCATTAATATCCGGATCATCATTATATTTTCCATCTCGATAGCATTATGTTTCTATTAATATTAATTAATAAATTATATTTACACAATTTTGACTGTAATTATATATTTTCTTTGTAATAAATTTAAAACCTTCATATAAATACCAAATAAATAAATAAATCACTTTTACCGATATTTTTCAAGAAGTTTGTTTTTGTTTTTGGAGAAATATATATTTTGCATTTGGTTTTAGTCAGATTCTAAGTTTTAAGTATATTACATAACTACATAAAATAAAACAATTTTATACTTTACAATTTCTTATAAACAAAATTGTTATTTCATAACGTATATTTTAGAATACATTATAAACTCTCACTGTAAGACTAACATCAGAATTCAATAAAAATCTAATCCCAGAATCCAAGTATTAAGTTGTCTTTGATAGACTATTTGCATGAATTATTGACCAATTAATTGTATATGACAGGATGAAAGATATCAAGATTCACCTGTAAGAGAAGTCTTGCATGGTAAGCAAGGTGAAATAACTATGGAATCGTGTAGAATCACACTACTTCTTTTTTATTATGGAGTCATATAGGATCAAACGATTTCTTTTTTATTAGCGATAAGATGAGAGAGAGCTTATACTGACCGTCGATGGAGTTAAACTTAATCTCTCAATTAAAGGAACTGAGTTTAACAGCTGCACAACGAGAGGTAGATGAACTCCTCGTTGAAATTTTTTTTTTTATAATTTAACTCAGTGTTTTCAGAACCGGACCGGTCATTGAACCGGTCTTTCTACTGGTTCACGGTCTGACCGAGATGAAATGGTTGAACCGGGTTTTTTAATTTTTTTTATTTTAATATTTTATTAGAAAAATATATTTTTTAAGTGAAAAAAAATAATTTATTTTTAAAAAAATAAATTTTCAACCGGTTTTTGGTCAAAACCGGCCGGTTTTGACCGGTTCAATTTAAAAACCCGGTTTTTAATATATTTTAAAAAAATATAAAAATCAAATCGGACTGGCAGCCGGTTCCCGGTTTAACTGGTCCGACCGGCCGGTCCGATCCAATTTTAATAACACTGATTTAACTCCTGACGATGTCATTTTATCATGGACTAATTTTTTTTTATAAAATAAATTATGACGAAACGGTATCGTTTCATCGTGAGTAATTTAAAAAAAATATCGTTTCACCATAATAATGCCGTTTTATTGAGATGGATTTAAAAAAAAAAAGACTACGTAAAAAATACAGCCCTCTCCTCCTGTCCCTCTTCTTCCCTCTCCTTCCCCTCCTCAGGCTACTAATAGACAGCAGCAGCTCCACTGCAGTACTGTTGTCAGCTCCTATCAGTTACTGTATCATCGTCGGCGATTCCTCCTAACTAAATTTTTTATTTTGCAACGGTAAGAAGCAATTAACTAAATATAAAAGAAAAATTAAAAACAAGAACAGGAAGCCATTAATAAATTGCGAGGGGAAAAAGCTTTTGTGAAATGTGATGTCATAGCACAAAAAAAAGGTACTGGTGGATAAACCTATAGATTTGTCTCAACTCCCAAAGTTAAGCATCAATCAGCCATTAAAGGAAAGTAATCGTCAATATCGACTTGCTTCTCCTTTACTTTTTCTTTCCTTTTTTTTTTCTTTTTTTTTTTTAATTTCAACGTGGACCAGAAAAGGATCAACCTGCAAAAAAATACATTAAAAGTGAAAAAAAAAATACAGAGAAGAAGAGAGTGAAACATCAATCGAGAAAAAGTTGTCTCCTAGATCGTTGGCCGTTAAGCATTACCAATCAGGGAATGTGTCCTCTTGTCCTCCTCATTTACAGACATGCATGCCTATCTTTTTTATATCATAACTTCTTATCACAAATTCAACACTAGCTCTTATATTAGCTCTCTCCTCATCTCATCCCAATTAATTATCATGTACCATAATCTTTATTAATTATTACTCCATCTATTCCATTTTAATTCACATTTTAAAAAATTTCACACATTTTAAAAAATTAATTAAAATACTTAATTTTTTAATCTTTAATTAATTATTTTTCTTTTAGACATGTCATTTTAAATTATTAAAAAATAATTATTAATAATAATATTAAATATAAAAAATAAAATAATAAATAATATTAAAATTTTATCTTGATATTATTAAATGTTAAATATTTTAAAATAAAATTAAAATTTTAAAATGATGAATATTTTAAAATAGATAAAATATTATTAATTTTTTTATGCAGATAATGATGTGACACACACATATATACATATATATATATATATGTTAATTACAAAAGATATCTCATAATCTATGTAGCTAATTGCTATATTCATCTTATGATATATATAATATGATATGATAAATCACCGTTAGTATTTAATAATTCATGTCATATAGTGGACTAGATTTATTTGATAAAAATTTCTTACTAACTTAAAATATTTTAAAATGAATGAATACCCATTTTTCTTTTTAAGTTAAAAGTTAATAAATCAATAACTTATATACTACTTCAAACGATTTTGAATAAGTTCTAAATCACTTAATTATTGCTAAAGAAATCAATGGAGATAATTTAATAAATTTATAAATAATACATGCTTTATAAATAACTAAACTCAGACATGATACTCAATTTCAAACAAGGAAAATATCGTTAATGATATCTATGCTGTAGGTTTGCATATACATATACAACTATTCTACTAATCATATAATACGTGATATCTCTACGTACCTATCCTTTTTGTCACTATCTACTTTATGATATTAGATATTATGCATCGAATTAATGCCTATAATTTGTAATGAGTACACATATTTTATTATTTGTTTAAGAATACAAATACAGATGAAATTTATTCAATTTTTGCAAATTTTTATCACTGTTTTAACATAATTTTTTAAATAAAAATTATTTTAAAATGAAACACTCCTAAAAAAATTAATATACAGAAATATATGGTTAAATAATAAATATCTTTTCTTTGAAAAGCATAGTGTATAAATATTTTTAACAAACGGATCGAAAGCTTGAAACATTAAATTTGCATGATTTTTTTTTTGAACAGAAAAGATAGAAATGCATTATCACAAATCATTCATCAACAAAGTGTTCAAGTAATGGGGGTGATTAAAACCCCAGTCAGGCCTAAGTTGTCCATGAGTAATGGCATTGGCAAGCCAGTATGCTACAAGGTTACACAATCTTTTAACATGAGTAAAACAACATTCCATAAAAGCTAAGGCTTTTTATATTCTGGACATAGCCTTCGATTTTCAGTGGGCAAGATTCCAGTGAATTGATGGCTTTTATGAGAATAGAGCAATCAGATTCAAATATGCATTTTGTGAAATTGTAGGACTTTGCTCGTTGAACAGTTAGTAAGAGAGCTTGAGCTTCATTTAAGAGAGGAGAAGAGGATCTAATGAGACAAGCAATTCCATCTACTAACCTTCCATTCCATGATCTAGTCGTCATTGCTGCTCCAACCCATTGGTATTTAGGATTATAGGATGCATCTGAATTGAATTTGATCCACCCTTCAGGAGGAGGTCTCCAGGTGCGAAACTACCATGGGGTCATATAGAGTCACACGATCCTCTCTCGCCGGCGGCCAGAAGAGGAGATGTTTATTCTGGCTGCCGGTGGAGCTAAACTCAGCCGTCCCATTGAAGGAAGCTGATTACAAACTTGTGCAGCGAGGGGTAAACGAACCCCTCGCTGCAAATATTTTTATTTTTTTTATAAATTAGTCCCTGGCGAAATGACATCGTTTTACCAGAGACTAATTTTTTATAAAATGACCCCTAGTGAAACGACGTCGTTTCGCCAGGGGTTCAAAAATAAAAAAAGGGGCTGCGTAAAAACGCAGTCCCTCTTCTCCTCTTCCCCTCTCCTTCTTTCCTCTACCCCTCCCCCTAGCCCCCCCCCCCCCCCCCCCCCCCCCAAGCCACCAGCAGGCAGCCTTGATGCGTACCGTTAGCTATATGCAATTACCGCAAGTGCACGGGTCGCCCAAGTAATAAAGTAGTGAGTGAGTTATCATTCCACTGGGGACAAGGCCAAGCACTAGTGCAAACCTTAACTGTTGTTTAGCAAATTAATATTTTTGTGAAGTTTTGTAATTAAAATACAACTAATCTAATGAATGCAAGTAATGAAATACAACTAACCTAATGAATGCAAGTAAAGATAAATTGAATGTTGTGTGTAAAAAGGATTGATATAAATGATACTATCCAGATATTGAATCCCCCCTAGCCACAATTACATCACACATGATGGAGTTGAATTGGCATTCCTCTAACTTAGACTACAACCTCTCTCGAGTGAATTAATCCCTAATCGCTAAGTAGAGTGCCGGAATCTCTTCTCAAAACACAATTAAATAGGTCATGCATTAAGAACAAGGAACTATACACCAAAGGATCTTGTAGGTCTATCTCTAGCACCCCAATCAATCCTCAACCCTTATGAGTAATCAATTCATGCCAAGCTTTCTCAAGTCAATAACATGAAAATGGCAACCAATCAATAAGCATGCTATCATCAATTGGCAATAATCATTAAGCATCACAAGAATAAAACAACTCAATCAATTAAAAGTATCTAGTTATACAAATAGGCTAGGGTTCTTCAATATCTAGATAGATAATGAATTAGTTCATGTTCAATACAATTAATACAACAACAACAACAACAATAACAAAATACATAAAAGGAGAAAATAGAAAAAACCCCTTTCAATGTGTGCTTCTTGAATTTGCAGGAGCTGTCAATGGAAGATGAAGATGATGGAGATGGAGGATGAAGATGAAGAGTCAAGGAAAGTGTCACTCCCTCCTTGCCCAAAACGTGTATGCCCAAGTCTCCTCCTCTCAAATCTTTCTTCTCTGTTTCTGTCTCTGTTTTCTGCAAAAACCTGCAACTCTCCCTCTCTGCAGAAGCTCCCTCTTCTTCCTCTTCCTCCTCTTTTTATTTTCCTCCAAGCTCAAGTCAAACTTTCCAACTCACTTCCAGCTCACCCCATACCTTGTTCCCCATATTCTATTTGTTTTGTATTTCTTTTGGCCAAAAGTAATTGGTTGTCCCCCACTTTTTCCTCAAACTCGGGCAGAAAATCATCTTTTTCATAGGTGACACGCCCAGTGACACGCCCATGTCACTGGGTGTGTCACAGCTACTGTGATTTTGAATAAATGGCACGCCCAGTGACACGCCCATGTCACTGGGCGTGTCACAGCTACTGGAAACATTATAAAAGGCACGTTTGGTGACACGGGCGTGTCCATGAGCGTGTCCATTGATGAATTTTGCTCTTTCTTCATTGTTTTGACCATCCCAGGGAGTTTTTCCACTTTAACCTAAAACAAACACTTAAAACCAACTTTAAACAAAAATCAAATGAAACATTAACTAAAAACACATTAAAATCATACTAAAAACAAGTATAAAATCACTCTCATCAAATACCCCACACTTAAATCCTTGCTTGTCCCCAAGCAAGACTAAACTCAAAACAAATTAAACACATTAATTTTGTCAAGTTCAAGAGTTATAAAAATTGTATTAAGACTTCCCTATCCTTAAATCCGCAATCAATATCAAATAGAACAAAATCGATACCAAAGCAATTAAGTGGCTTTCCATGCACAACCTACATTGTCACTCTCTCACCAACTCTTAAAAAGTGTTTGATCAAGGTGGTATTTACACTCATAACAATCAATGAAAGATTATTGCCATAAGCTTGCTTATTTATCAAATCTCCACCACTTAATTACAATCAAGCATCAATCAAAAGGTCTTTTATTGGGTTGTAATGGGGTTAAGGTAGAGGCATGATATTTAGGAAATGTGAGCTTAATCATTAAGTTCAAGAGCACTTCAAGAATGAAGTAACCAATCATATGTATCACCTAACTATCTCAAAACACCTTGCTCTTATTTACCCCTTGACATTAAAGAACTTTTCAAGTGAACTCACTTATTACATCTTGCAAGTATTATTTCTAAAACATATCCAACCCTTTCAACAATAACAACAATTTTTCTTATTTTTCTTCTTTTTACTTGATTTTTATTTTTTATTTTTTTATTTGCAATCTTAAACCTACTAAATTTAACCCCACACTTAATTTAACACAACACTTGGTCATAAACGCTCTTAAAATGCTCTTGACCTAATGAAAGGGTAAGAGTTAAAAACAAGGTTCAAGCTAATGGTGTTGTGAAAAAGAAAGAAAAGGAGAAATGAAATAGGCTCAAAATTGGCTAACTAAGGTTAAAATTTGGGTAGGTCTCTTTAAGCCAAAGTGGGTTCACCTAATTGCCTTAATCATCTTGATACCAAATTGCAATTTTTATATAGTCTTAAAATGTATGTCAAAGCAAGTTCTAGCAAGTCATCAATCAAAGATGTCCACACACAACAAAAATAATCAGTTGATGGCTCAATTCCTCACTAGGTTGATGGTAATGCAAAGAAAAACCAACATAATTGACAATAAGCATCAATTCTACTCAATTCTCAAATTCATGCTTCAAAAATTAAAAGGGTCATCAATCAACAATGTTTATAACAATTGAACTTTTCAAAATTAATTTATTTAAAGAAAAACATTAACTAAACTAACACAAAAATAAACTAAAATTAAAAACACAAAACATAAAATTAACAACACAAAACACAACATGCACCCCACACTTAAAATTTCACATTGTCCTCAATGTGAGCATGCATAAACTAAAGAGAGTTTAGATAAAACCTGATTTCCACCGCTCCCATATGCGATGTGTAGGGCTCCTTCCACCCGTAATGCAATTGGAGTTCATGATTGAGAGGATAGACAGCATGCAACTTCGAAATGTGCCCAATGCATTGCAAAGCTTAGGTAGTATCTTTGGTTGAGCAAATGGCCAATGAGAACTCATGAAGGCTGTCTTGGGGAGATTTTCCAATGCTATAGGAACTTGGTAAAAATATTCTTCAGTATGCAACATGGTTATATTCATTTTTTGTTCTTTCTCGCTCCCGAAATTGGGAGGGATAATCATTGATTGCATATTGTTTTCCCCAACTAAAACAAATTTCAAAATTTTTGTTGTCTTTTGGAGTTCAACCAAGTTTGGTTGAATCTCTTCCTCATCCTCTTTAGCAATTTGAAGTTTCATCTCAACAACCTCATCGTTTAACAGTAATTTGCTCTCCTCAATTTTTAGATTGGAAATATTAGGCTCCACTTCTAAAGTCATGGCTACCTCAAGCTTATCTATATTATCTTGGCTATAAGACATGTCATAGAGTTCAGGAATATGCATACCTTGGTTTTCTTCCTCCAGCCTATATGGGGAATAAATTGGTGGCATAAAAGGATTTGGAGTCTCATGTAATTCTATCCAAGTTGATGCTTCCAGATTCTTCTCCTCCTTTGATTGACTCATCTCCTCCATGTTGGATTGGATCTCTTCGCCATTTTCTTCTTGATTGGTCCCTGCATCAAAGAAATCACAAAAATTGTTATAAATTACTTGTTCACTCCTTAAATTTGTGATTACCTGAGTTTGCTTCAATTGGCTAGGAGACTCCTCTTGTTGGTATGCTTGGGGTTGATGTGCCAGCTGCCCAACTAGAGCATTCAACCTCCTCTGTGTTTCTTGCAAAAATTCAGACCTTAACTCATCTTCCACTATGTATTGAGTTTGAAACTTCTCTGTGTCTTGAATGAAAGCATTCATTCTCTCCTCCAAAGTGGGTTTCTCAAGGTGGTCTTGGTGTGAAAATTCTTCTTGAAAGTAAGGACCTCCTTGGTAAGGCTGAAAACAATTTTGAGGTGGAGTGTACTGCTGATCTTCCCAATAAAAATTTTGGTGGCTTTCCCAACTAGGATTGTAAGAATTGAAATATGGGTCATTACCACCAATCTGCTCAAAATTTTGGTATTGCTGGAAATTTTGGTAGTCATATTCTTCTTCGTGCCATTCTTGGTATCGTTCGAAACCAAATGAACATGTATTGGCACTATGTCCTGCATTGCCACATGCTGCACAAATCGTGTTAGAATTATAGTCCCTATCATAAACTTCTCCGTGCCTTGAAAACTGCATCTTTACAAAAGGCACTCAGCAATTTAAAGAAAAACAAACGAACAAACAAACAAATAAACAAATTCAAACTCAATAAACAAACAAATTTACAGAACACAAACAAACAATTCAAAGAGAAACACACAAACAATTCAAAGAAAAACAAACAAACAAAGAAATAGAACTAAATCAACAGTCTTAATTATATTACTAGTATTGAAACCATTGTCCCCGGCAACGGCGCCAAAAACTTGATGCGTACCGTTAGCTATATGCAATTACCGCAAGTGCACGGGTCGCCCAAGTAATAAAGTAGTGAGTGAGTTATCGTTCCACTGGGGACAAGGCCAAGCACTAGTGCAAACCTTAACTGTTGTTTAGCAAATTAATATTTTTGTGAAGTTTTGTAATTAAAATACAACTAATCTAATGAATGCAAGTAATGAAATACAACTAACCTAATGAATGCAAGTAAAGATAAATTGAATGTTGTGTGTAAAAAGGATTGATATAAATGATACTATCCAGATATTGAATCCCCCCTAGCCACAATTACATCACACATGATGGAGTTGAATTGGCATTCCTCTAACTTAGACTACAACCTCTCTCGAGTGAATTAATCCCTAATCGCTAAGTAGAGTGCCGGAATCTCTTCTCAAAACATAATTAAATAGGTCATGCATTAAGAACAAGGAACTATACACCAAAGGATCTTGTAGGTCTATCTCTAGCACCCCAATCAATCCTCAACCCTTATGAGTAATCAATTCATGCCAAGCTTTCTCAAGTCAATAACATGAAAATGGCAACCAATCAATAAGCATGCTATCATCAATTGGCAATAATCATTAAGCATCACAAGAATAAAACAACCCAATCAATTAAAAGTATCTAGTTATACAAATAGGCTAGGGTTCTTCAATATCTAGATAGATAATGAATTAGTTCATGTTCAATACAATTAATACAACAACAACAACAACAATAACAAAATACATAAAAGGAGAAAATAGAAAAAACCCCTTTCAATGTGTGCTTCTTGAATTTGCAGGAGCTGTCAATGGAAGATGAAGATGATGGAGATGGAGGATGAAGATGAAGAGTCAAGGAAAGTGTCACTCCCTCCTTGCCCAAAACGTGTATGCCCAAGTCTCCTCCTCTCAAATCTTTCTTCTCTGTTTCTGTCTCTGTTTTCTGCAAAAACCTGCAACTCTCCCTCTCTGCAGAAGCTCCCTCTTCTTCCTCTTCCTCCTCTTTTTATTTTCCTCCAAGCTCAAGTCAAACTTTCCAACTCACTTCCAGCTCACCCCATACCTTGTTCCCCATATTCTATTTGTTTTGTATTTCTTTTGGCCAAAAGTAATTGGTTGTCCCCCACTTTTTCCTCAAACTCGGGCAGAAAATCATCTTTTTCATAGGTGACACGCCCAGTGACACGCCCATGTCACTGGGTGTGTCACAGCTACTGTGATTTTGAATAAATGGCACGCCCAGTGACACGCCCATGTCACTGGGCGTGTCACAGCTACTGGAAACATTATAAAAGGCACGTTTGGTGACACGGGCGTGTCCATGAGCGTGTCCATTGATGAATTTTGCTCTTTCTTCATTGTTTTGACCATCCCAGGGAGTTTTTCCACTTTAACCTAAAACAAACACTTAAAACCAACTTTAAACAAAAATCAAATGAAACATTAACTAAAAACACATTAAAATCATACTAAAAACAAGTATAAAATCACTCTCATCAAGCCTCACCACCAGCCAGTACACAGACAGCCATCGCCGATCACCGCTTGGTAAATTTTGACCCCTCCTCAGTAAATTCTTGGTTCCGCCACTGGAGGTTTCCATTTAGGCATAGAAATAGAAGAGGTAGGTTGGTCCGCTTCTGTCATGGTAGCTTCCAAAAAATCCTTGTATAATATAAAGGCTCTATTAACTGAAAATGAAGGGTCTGGGATAGTACCTTCAAAGCATAACTCATTTCTGAATTTCTAAATACTCCAACACATATAAGCTATTTTAGCTAGAAGAATAGATTTATCTGGGATGTTCAGAGCATTAGAAACATCAAGCCACCAAACATGAAAAGTTGATTGATTGTAAGCCAAAGGATTAAAACCCAAGTTGGATCTGAACCAGGAAGCTCGAGCATGATCACATTGAAAAAATATATGTATTTCTGATTCTTTAGCCCTACTACATATAACACATAGATCATTATTCTTGAGATTCCTTTTATGCAGATTGACCACGGAAGAAAGAGCATATAACATTAATATGGGTTGAGTTGTCAGATATTACCTTAAAGTTTGGTAGAGTAGGAACCCAAGAATTTGACCAAATTTGAATGTTGCTTCCATTTCTAACATGCCATCTACAACATAGATGACATGTAATTTAGAAAATTACATGTTATTCTTCCTGATTTTAGCTTCCAGAAAAATGTAATTTAGAAAATATATTGATTTCATTAACTTACACCATAGATTACCCAAATTTTGGAACAATTTCCAACATTGTTTTGCAACAAGAGCTATATTGAAGAATTTAAAATCTCTGAACCCCAACCCTCCTTGATGTTTTGATTTAGCCATGATTTCTCATCTCTTCCAGATTATCCCTCTTTCATTTGAGAATTGGTTCCACCAAAATTTAGAGACAATTTGGTTTATACTCCTGCAGAAGCCTCTTGGTAGCACGAAACATGATTGGATGTTGGAAAGAGTTGGTAGGATACTAAGATTTGATAGCACCAAAGAGAAACATAGATCTCTTGTCACTGCAGGATTAATGGGTACCCACTTTTTCGTCTAATTTTTCTGATGCAAAATGGACTTTGGGTTCGATTTGGCCTACTGTGACCTCCGCCGGCACATATTAAAAGACATTTCAATTTTCAAACGATACAATAATTAACCTGGCCTATTTATGTACACTTTGTAAGACAAATATTAATTTCTTGGTGAGATTAATTAAATTTAGTATTGCCATTTATTTATTTAGGGGAAAAGGTAACAAAAATCCATCAATTTTCATAAAAACTGTAATATTTTGTAATTTTTACATAATAATAATAATAATGAGTGAAAAAATTAAGTAAAATAGTAATATTAACAATAATATATATATAGTGGAGTGTATAGTAATACTAATAAAAAATAATATAAATAATATAAATATATTAAAAAATAATATAAATTAGGTGTTGTGACATTAGTAGGGTTTAAGTGGTCTTAGCATTAATTTTTTTTAATTTAAATGGGTTATTATTATTTTTTGAATAAATAGATTAGCTTTTATTAAAGTAGTAAATCAGAAGCTAATACATCATCGATAAAAGATGGAGGAGCATTAACCCATTCCACCAAATCAGAACTGAACAAAGCTGCCCTTGTAAGACAATGGGCAACTTGATTCGCTGATTTCTTAACAAAAGATAAAGATAATGGACTACAACTAGACATTAAATCTTTTAGATCAGAAATAACAAAACTCCAATAGGACAAGTCTTGGATAGTGCCATTAACATACTGTACTTACTCCAGACAATCGCTCTCTATCTGAACTGGACACAACAAATTCTTTCGCTTTAGCCAACTCAGAGCCTCCTTCAATCCCGCGGCTTCTGCCATACGAGGTTCAGTAACCTCAGGGCCATTCACAAGTCCACCACCCGTTGTTCTTCCATCCGCATCTCGAACAATCCATCCGGCCCCCATTCTACTTGTCCTGATATCATATGTTGCATCTACATTCATCTTTAAAAAACCCCTCAACGAACGCTGCCACTTAGCCATATAATGAACTGAAGTCCCAACACTTGAAGCCCGCAAAGATGCTTAAGCCACTCTCCAATCATGAAGGCCACCCATTGCTCAATACCACACATTATTAACATAAGGGACTTTCCTATTCCACACTCTTTGATTCCTCTGCATCCATATTTCCCATGCAATATAGCAAACCATCTCACGTTGATCACCTCCTTTTTGCATGACAAAAACTTCCAACTACTCTTTCATCGAGTTGATGCCCGAAACCCACCCTAACTGTCCTCTATACCACACACTTTGGGCAAAAGAACAGTTAAACAGACAATGCACCATTGTTTCCTCCTCTTGATTACACATTGGGCACATAGTATCAAGTTCAACACCTCTCCTCCGAAGATTAACCAGCACTGGAACATGATCAGATACAGCCCTCCAGATGAAATTCAAAACCTTCTTAGGCACAGAAATCCTCCACAGACTCTTCCAAGTTTTCGGTGCTATTAATTGGTTCACATTAAGCCTCTCTACCAACTGTCTATAGCCACTCTTAACTGTATACCTACCATGTTTCTCAAACACCCATAACCAGGAATCTCTACAAGCTCTAAACATCCCAGGAAGTTGGTGAATGGCATCAATTTCTGCAGTTGAAAACAACAAAGCCAACAAATCTTCATCCCATCTCTCCCCACCAGTTCCTTTTATATCAGCTACTGTTAACTCTTCAATCCCAGAATTATTTATTGACTGAATTCTAAACCCAGGTAGTGAAGGTGCCCATGGAGCTCCAAAAACTAAGGTTTCCATATCTAATCCAATCCGTTTCAGGCATCCACTACGCAACAACAATTGACCTCTCCTCAAGCTTTGCCAAAGATAACTGGGATTAGAACCCACTGGAGCATCCATAAAACATCCATTCTTGAAATATCTAGCCCTATAAACTTTGGTGACCAAAGCTTCTGCATTTGACATGAAACGCCACCCTTGCTTAGCCAGTAGGGCTACATTAAACTCTTTTAAACTTCTAAATCCCAAACCTCCCATTGCTTTGCTTTGAGCCATCCTACGCCAAGCTGCCCAATGTATACCACCTTCCCTACCAGATTGCCACCAAAATCTATTCATAATCTTTTCAATTGACTCAAGAGTTCCTTTCGGTAACATAAAAACTTGCATTAGAAAATTTAGAATTGCTTGAATTACAGTTTTTAACAAGACTTCTTTTCCTGCACGACTTAAAGATTTACGCTTCCACCCTTGTAGCCGCTTCCAAATCTTATCAACCACATGATTGAAGAGCTCTTTCTTGTTACGTCCAACCACCGCTGGGAGACCTAGATATTTTGAGAAATTATCCACAAGCCTCACATTCAAGCTCCCCAAAATTGCTTCTTTAACACCACAATCTGTGTTCCTTATAAAGAAAACCCCAGACTTTGAATAATTAACAAGTTGACCAGAAGCTCTTTGATACAGAGAAAAGCAATGTTTAATCATATCAGCTTCAGCAATTGTTGCCTTGAAATAAAAACAGGCATCATCAGCAAAAAATAAATGAGTAATTGAAGGAGCCGAGATAGCTACCTTAACACCAGATAGTTTGCCTTGTCTTTGATAAAAGCTTAGAAGTGCTGATAATGCTTCAGCCACGATAATGAAAAGATAGGGAGAAAGAGGATCACTGTGCCTCAATCCTCTCTCTGGAATAACTGGGCCAAAACTCTCTCCATTATGGCTAAACTTATAAGAGACTGTGGTAACCACCCTCAATACTTTATCAACCCACTGCTTACAATACCCCAGCCTAAGCATCAAGACCTGTAAAAAATGCCACTCCACCCTATCATATGCCTTACTCATGTCCGTCTTCAAAGCCATAAAAGCATCCTTACATCTTCTCCTACCTTTCAGCCAGTGCATAATTTCAAAAGCCACCATAACGTTGTCTGTGATCAAACGACCCAGCACAAAGGCACTTTGTGTTTCTGAAATGGCAACATCCAGAGAACCCTTCATACGGTTAGCCATAACCTTACAAATAAATTTATCAATGACATTACATAAAGAAATTGGATGTAAGTCCGAAATAAAAACTGGGTCATTCTTTTTTGGAATAAGAACTATGTTTGTATAGTTTCCACCAGGTAGATTAGCATCCCCATTCAAAACATCCAGACAAGCTCGACTGACACTAGGTCCCACAATGTGCCAAAATTTCTGATAAAATGCTGGGTTTAATCCATCTGAACCTGAGACTTTCTCAGGATGCATTATTTCCCAAATCCTTCATCCACATACCCTTAAGAGGCCTTCACACTGGTGCCATCATATTCTGAAACGCCAAAAAATTGCAAGGCTTTTCTGTTAAAATCCTACCAACAACACACAAGTCAGAACACCCATCCTCCCCCCTTGATCCTTCTTCATCCTCCTCTGGAAGCTCCAACCTCTCCTGTTCTTCCTCTAGGTTCAGATGAGTATAATACTCATCAGCAATATTAGGTATTTGATTCAAGCTAGCCATTGAACAAAGACAAAAAAAAATGAGACCTGAGAAACTTGTAATAGAACAAGAGAAAAAGCACGCTACATAGAGCGAGAGAATACTATTGACTGGTTATATTTAAATGGGTTATTAATTAAAGAAGGAAGAAAGAAATCTGGTTTAAAAAAAACATAGAAGGAAAAGAAAGAGAAAACATGAGAGAGAGAGAGAGACTGTGATTTTAAATCAAAGACAGCTAGGCAGTAAAGGGGGAGAGGGAGAGAAACTTGGAGCAATAAATTTTATCAGTTTCGTTCAACGTCTTTCAGCCACCATTAAGCAAAACGCGTCGGCCACCGGAGAAGCCAGCTCGATAAACTTTCTAACTCCATAAAAAACGCCATGATCCGGCTCCTGAGACAGCAGCACACACAGTCCAATTGCCTTACCAGAGCTCACATCGGAGTCATTTTTGGAAGTCATTTTTTACCACTTTACGATGATTTTTTCCGGAGATACTGGTATTTTTAGAATCCTCTCATCTTAAGTTTTGATTTGGTATATTATATGTAAATTATTGATGAATATAAAAAAAATTATATATGTGTGTATTTAGAACATTTTAAAATAATTTTTAATTAATTATATTTTAAATTTATAAGAAATTTAGAATATAAAAATTTAAGTAAAAATTTTGATAAATAAGAAATAATTAAAGGAAAATAATATTTGAATTAGTGTAAAAATAAATAATTAAATTTATAAATTTAATAGATTAAAAAGGAATTAATAAAGAAAATTAGTAAAAATAATAAATGGTTAGCAATTAGTTAAAATTATAGTTATAGTTGATTAATTACAATTATTAAAAGAGAAATTAGAATGAAAGAAAATTTATATTGTAAAAAAAAATTAATTACATATGCAGTAAATTAAAATAAAAATATTAATACTAAGTACAATTAAAATAAATTAAATATTAAATATTATTAATAGGTTATAAAATAAATTAATAAATATAAATTGAATTAATGAAATATGAATTAGTTAGTTAGTTATTAGTTAGTAAAAATTTAAGAATTATTTATTATGAATTTTTGTTAATATATATATTCATATAGTTGTTTATTGGTTAACTATAATAAAAATAAGTATATATATATATATTAACTTCAGAATAAAAATACTTATAGTAAAACTAAATTCAATTCTTGAATTATAATTCTTGTTAGCAAATTACAAAATAAATGGGTGGTATTTTTGATATAAAGTTATAAATAAAAAAATATATTATGAGATAAATAAATTAATTGAAAAATAATAAGTAAATAGTTTATTAAATTAAGGTATATTAAATATTATTATTAATTATTACTTATAAGAATTTTATTTATAAAATGAATTAAGATAATTAAAATATTTATAAAATAAATTAAGTTAATTAACTATTAAATAATTAAATTAAATGATAAATTAAATATAACTTAAAATTATAGAAAATAATAAAACTAATTTTAATTAAAATTTATATTGTTATAGTTATAATAATTAGGTTACTATTAATTTTATTTAAGCATGAACTATGATAATTATTAATATATATAAATTATGTTAAGTAGTAATTAATTAATTAATTAGTAATATTGTTAATGTTGTAATAGTAAAATATTTTAACTAAAATATTATAAATATTAATAACTTTTAAAATTAGTATAATAATTAATATCATTATTATTACTATTGTTATTATTAATATTAAGTATATATGTATATAATTGAATAAATACTCCACTAAAAGTTTATAATTATTATTATAATTGAATGTTTATTATTTTAACAATATTTAATATTATAATTATTACTGCTAAACATTTGCTTAAAATTGTTATTATCATAAATAATTACTACTAAATGTTTACTTAAAATTATTATTATTATAAATAAGCTACTAAATGTATACTTAAATAATTATATTTTTATTATTATTATTACTAATATAATTGAATAATAAATTTAACATAAGTTGTTAATTTTAAAATAAGGGTAATTAAATAATTATTTTTAACTATATAAATAATGTTATTATTTTAGTAACTTTATTATGAGTAATTGTTAGGAAAAAAATAAAAATAAAGTATTATTAAGTAAATAAATTATATATTTTTATTTTTATTGAAATCAATATAAATTACTTTTGTTAAATTAAAAGTAAATAAGTAATTTTAAATAATAAAATAATATTAATAAAACAATAATAATATTTAAGTAAATATTATTAGTATCACAAAGTATAACAAAATATAAAAATTTAAGTTGTTTTTATTTTAGTATGGTTATTATTAATATAAAATTTATTTATTAAAGCCAAAAATATATATATATATATATTGTAAATTAACTTAATATTATCCAATACGTAAATGAATAAGTTAGTTAATAAGTAAATATTATTATTGATAAATTATTAAAATAGATAAACTAAAATAATATAATTGTGTATATAAATAATATAAATACTTAGTAAATTTTTATAAGTTAAAATTATATTGTTAAAAATATTTATTATGAAATTTGATAATAATTATACCTTAGAAATTAGATAAATATTTATTGTAATGTTACTTTAGAAAATTTAAAAGTTACTAAATTGTCGAAATATCGTTAGAATTTAAGAATTCAAAATTACACATCATATTTATAGTATACATCTATAGTGACTAGTATATAATTTAAATTAAATAATATTATTTTATTATTATAGAAATGAATTTAGTTGCACCTATAGAATATTCAAAGAACCTTATTGATTAAATAAATACAGTATTTGGCTTAGATGAGTGGGTAAATATGTAAATTATATTTTAAAGTATTATATTTATATAATTTTGAGAAAAGTATTTATTAAATTTAAAGTGATGATTTATTTTTAAATATTAATTATTTTATTATTAAGTGGGAATAAATAATAGTAGTTTAAATTCTTATATATGTAAATAATTGATTATATTATGTAAGGTAATAATTTATATACAATTTTTTATAAACTTGATTGATCGTACCTTGATTACGGATATTTATATAAATTTAATGATATTATAAAATTATTCTTGGCCAAAATAATTACTCCGCATATTTGTATTAAAATTATTTTTCATTAGACTTGAAAGGTAAGTCATCATGCGCCCTTAGATTAAAGTTATAATAATAATGATTTATATTTGAGTATATATAAAAAATGACTGAGATTAAATTAAATTTATCCAGCTGAGCTATAAATGATATTTATTTATGTATTATATATATTATTAAACTTTATTTGTTCTCATTTGTTACATATTTACTTATTCACTTAATAGTTGAACTCACCCCTTATATATATAATATTTCAGATATTAGAAAATAAACCGGTAGAACGTCTGTATCTTTTTTCTCATTCTGTGTGTAGATAAGATGAGTCAACATATCTGTCTTTAGAATTTATGTAAGGATTATTATATTTATGTACTGAATAATAAAAAGGCGTATTTAAGATTTATTAATATTTGTTGGATGTTGTATTGAAAATATTAAGTACTTGAATTAAGAGTGATATTTTATTTTAATAAAATGATAGATTATGAGATAAGTCCTCTCTTAATAGTAGGAGAAAAGAGGTGTGACAAAAACACTAATAATTTTTATTTTAATGATTCATTTAAATTTAATAATTATTCAAAATACGTCAATGAGGTATTTTTTATGATTTTTATGGGTTCTACAAGTAAAATATTATATATGTATAAATCAAAAGGAAAAAATTAAACTAAAAAAGAACTCATTAATGCTTTGTGAATATTGAAGGATTTTTTAATAATGTTTCCCTTTATTTACTCCATAAAATAAGATTATAACTTATTTTTAACTAGGAAAAAATAATATTTTTTTATGAGAGAGACTTATCTAGACCGACTGTACATGCATCAAATCAATATAATTGGCTATATTTTTTATTATCACTCTTTTGAGCGGTTCCTATTAACCGAATGTATATATTCCGTCTAGATAATAATTATCATCTTTTTATTATGAATACATAAACTAGTAACACTGGCTATTACATATTTCTATACATCCTAGCCTATTAAAAGGGCACATTAAAACGCATATAATGTACATTATATGCGTTTTAATGTACATTATATGCGTTTTAATGAAAACAAGATGAGGCACAAACATCTTGTTTCACCTCCATACATTCCTTGAACTTCCTTAAAATAATAAAAGATAACTTGAAATACCTAATGTTTAGTCACAAGATGTTTGTAATAGATAAAATAATTAAATAAGATCTGTGAGAAATTAAGAAGTTCAAGGAATGTATGGAGGTGAAACAAAATAAACACAGTAGTAATAATGGTGCCTCACATGGGATGCGGTTTATCTGATCACATGGTCAATCATATCATGTTTTTTCCTTACTTAGTCTACAAACAAAATTTTTATTTGTAAACCCTTAATTATTCATTCAAATTGCATCAATGCGCATGGCTTTGCTTATTTTGGTTTTTCTTGCAGGGTCAGCGCGCAATATATAGTGGGAGGTACTAACTGCGACTAGCCTTGTTTCTTTTCTTTTCTCATCCTAAAAAATTGAAATAAGAGACAATAAAAAGTTATTTTTAAATAAGTATTTTATTACTTTAATTTCTTAGTGAAGAAAAGACAATCCTAATTTTCATGGAGTCATTTAACAAAAAATTATTTTAATGACAATTTGATTATTCTAGCCAAAAGTCAATATTACAATTTGAGTATTTTGTTTTTAGACCTAACACAGTGAGATATGAGTCAACAAGTCAAATTCATAGCATTATGGTATTGTCTGTCATTTTCTTTGGCTAAATCCCAACATTTATCTTTCTAAAAATATATTTTTCTATTTATGTCAACTTTTGATGAATTTTTTTTCTTAATAAATTTTTATCAAAATATTGGATTGGAGATGCTTTTATAACATTTTATCTGCATCGTTAGAGTAATTTTTTCTTTAAATGTATTTTTTTTTATTTTTTTTAACATTCTGTTGCATTTTTTTAATAATTTCTTTATTTGTATTATTAGGATTTTTAAAAACTCTAAGCCATATATATTGCAATTTTTTGAGATATAATGATAGCTTTCTGAATTCAATAAAATTTTATTAGAAAAGTTTTCTTTGTTGTCTATTTAATTACTTGAGAATTCTTAGACTAAATAGACTAATAGCAATTTAATATCATTTATTCTTAATTTTTGCTACGTCATTTATATTTATTATATGAATTTTAAAATAATCAAATTAAATTTTACACGTTTAAGTTATTCTAAACAATACTATAAAAGTTTAATTTGTCTGATTTTTAATTTCTTTCTAAATTGAGATTTGTGATTTATTTATAAAAACTATATAGGAAGAGATAACGTATAATGTTTTAAAAAATTAATGGACTGGTTTCTCTTATAACAAGTAATCAATTAAAGGGAAAAAAAGAGGATAAAAATTGAAAATAGTTGCATAAAAGCCCTAAAAAGACAAGCTGGGTGCATGTCAAAAACTTGGTCAGCAAGAAGAAAAGCACTGACTTGTAGTTTGATGAGTCTAAGAGAGCACGCCCACTCATTATGTCGCATGCCCAAATATTTTTTTTATTGCTTTAAAGGGATTTTAATTCTTGACGTCAACCCAAGCAAAGGTCAGTTTTCTTTTGAGTACAATCTACATGTTAGTCTTTGATTGTTACCCAATTATTGCACTCCTAAAGTTTAATTGTTGTCTTGCCACCTCGTATTTAAACCCTCTGATAAAATATTTTTCAAAATCTACTTTGACGCAGTCAACACCACATACACTCTCCATCATTCTTCTTCTTCTTCTTCTTCTTCTTCTTCTCTTCAATCATCCTTTACTATGGCTGCTTAATTCTCTGGACTTTATATTTCTTGGAAAGCTATATACACAATATAAAATTCTCAAGAAGGTGACAATATAAAATTCTCAAGAAGGTGACAGCTTGCTCCAAGGTAAATCTTAATTCTTCTTCATGCAGGAATATGTTTTATATATATGTGTCGAGATCTTATATGCTCCAGTTATGCCTTCATTTTTCAAGCTCTATATCGGCTAACAATTAGTATAATATATATATATATATATATACATACATTGATAAATTATATATATGGAGAAGGGGAACACCCAAAGAACTCAAACTTGAGACCTAGATAGAAGCAATACACGCTCTTGTCCACCAAGTTATGCCTTTGTAGTTATTGATATATTTTATTAGCTGCAATTTTGTTCATTTATTATGTTCTAATTATTGCTCAATAGTCAGTAATTAAATCTACAGCTACGTGTGTTCTTAGCTTTCATTTGAATCATATGTTTACGGATTTTGTATATAGAAAATTAGTTTGGGACTCTTAATTAGCTTATTAAACTAATAGAAAAGGAGAATTCTTGGAGAGTTGGAAACGTTAGTGGAGATTGTAATTTTTGGATGTTAGATCAACGACCTTAATGACATCACTTAAAAAAAAAGAAAAGAAAGGCATTCATGGTCAATGGAAGAGTATAAGTTGATGTTAAATTGAAAGTTATTTCATTTTAATAAAAAGAAAAAGATAATTTAGCAGGATATATGTAAGAGTATCTCTAACAATTCTTTTTACTTTAAGAAACATCTTAATCAATTTTTAAATGCAAACAGTGTAATTTTTTTTGTAAATCCAATGAACTTTTTAATTAAATAAAAGAAAGAATTAATGAATAAATAGTGTATATAGAAAGTTGTGAAATTTATTAATTAAATTTAAAATAAAAGGTGAATTTAGTTCTCTAGACACAAATAGCTATATTTGGTTCATTGCACTCTTATTTTCTTACATTGCACAGCCTTAGTCTAACAATAAATACATTTCTCAATTTATAACTTATCCTTAGAAGCCAAAAGGTCTATATATATATATATATATATATATACCTATGGCTAAAGCTAATTAAAGGCAAATAGTACAGATGGATTTGTGGGGTTACACATTATTTGTGCATGTTGGATCAAATAAATTCAAAAAACACTAAGTTACATCTTTAAAACTAAAAGGTCTTAAATTGGAACTCTAAGAACCAATTAACCGCGCAATTGTTATAATATGTGCCTTATCTTTCTCGCATTATGTGTTAAGCCACTAGGATTTGGCAATTTCATTTTTTTTTCTTTAGCTGGTTTCATTTGCCTTCACATTTCTCCAAATAATATATTGAACGCTCAGTTTAATTTGTAGAAGAAGATTGTATAACTATATCAACTGATCTAAAGAAAACAAAATTTTTTCCTTCAACAAAATTAATTAAAAAGACAAGTATTTTCGTTCCAACAGAATAATTTAGCAAGGCACATGAAAATGGAACAGGGAAATCTTGCTTTAATGCTTACTTTGATTGAACATATATATATATATAACAAGAATCAAAATCGATTTTTTTTAAAAAAAAAAGAAAAAGAAAGAGAAAGTTACATTATATGAAAACTCTTCAAATGTAAATTGAAGGCAAGATACATGATCATCAATATTCAATAGCTGAGACCAATCTCAGCCATGCATACAGTTTGAGTACTAACTTATTTTCAGTTGGCATTTCTATTTAGTTGCCTTGCTAGTAATATTTTTCTCATCAATATTATCATAAAGGACATAATAAGTGCAATATATTATAATACCTATAAAAAAGCAATACCATTTTAGTTTTATTATGTACAGTCACTTGCATCATCCTTCATGATACTTCTTTTTCATAACATATAGATATATATAAACTGCAGTATCTATAATTAATTAGTATGCATCCTCTAGTAATTATATATATGATAAATGATATGCATATTTATATATGCTTCCTTCACTTCCATAGATCAATTTGACAACTAGATGTTGACGTTGAGGCGTATTCCTGCACAATTTCTGGCCTTTTGGGTTCATTGGCAAGCATATTCATCTGTTGAGCTACATGAAAGGCAGCAGAATTTGAGGAGTTTGCTTCTTTAGAGCCATCCTCATGGCTAAGCTGAGAAGCAACAAATTTGTCAAGAACTCGCCAATCAGTTACTTGATCCACAGCTTGCTCACCATTATTATGATGATGATTATAAATTGATGAGTTCAAATTATGGTGCACTACTTGTTTTTCTTGTGTAAGAGTTGAGGACTGTAAGGTGTTTCCATTATTATTATTATTATAAGGAAGTACTGATGAGTTGCAATTGGAACTTGCAGCTGATTGTGGAACTTTAGGGCTTTCTAGTTGAGGTAGTTGGAGGAAATTAGGGTCATGATGCATTATATTGTATTGCAATTCAAACTCTGGCTTGCAAGGATAGTGGTGCAGGTATGATGCATAAGGTTGAGTAATTCCCCTTGGAGAATCGATTTCAGGCATGAAAGAGACTTGTTCATCGTACCAACATGGCGAATCGTAGTCACCAACTTTCCTCATTGTTGGCATTCTCTTCTTGAATACCCTGCAAACAACCCATCCTTCCTCCTGGTGCAGGCACAACATATGTGTATATATAAATAAAAGTTTAGCATCATGTATCAATGTATATATTTATAACATTTCTATATCATATATCAAATGATGTTAAATTCATATTTTTGAGAAAATAAAATAGAATGCTTGCCTGAGGAGTTCCATTTTCATTTGTTTCAAGTCGATATTCATGCATGATCCAATCTGATTTTTGTCCATTTGGAGCTCTTCCTTTGTAAAAGACTAAAGTTTTTCTCATGCCAATCAAGCTATGTCGAGAATAGATAGCTTTGTCTCTTCCTGTAGCTTTCCAAAACCCAGCTTTTGTTGCTCTATTAGTGCGAGTTCCTGTTGGGTACTTCTTATCTTTGTGGCTGAAGAAATACCATTCATTCTGCTCTTCTGTTCCTATTTTGCACAATTCTATATATCCATACCAAAAAAAATCAATATATGAAGCAAAAGAAATTCTGTTTTTCTTTCTTTTTTGTTCATTACATTGAGAGGTTACATATTTGAACCCTCAATCAGAGAAAAAAAAAAAAAAGAGAAAAGAAAGTATCAGGTAATCCATAGATGTATATATGTATATATATCTACCTTGAAGATCCCATGGCTCTATTTTATAAAGATCAACATCCTTAATGACATCAAGATCAATCCTTTTTGAAGCAATTTTTTTTCTTAGGTAGTAATCGACAAGTTCCTCGTCGGTTGGATGGAACCTAAAGCCTGGGGGAACATGCGAAAAAGTATTCATACTCTTCCAAGAACTTTAAAAGGAAATCCCTGCAATGAAGCATAGTTATGATTTTTAGTCTTCAAAGAGCTAGAAACATCATAGTAATAGAAGAACAATAATGAAATGATTTTTAAACGTACAGTTATGAAACCTTATCCAAATTCTGTCTGTCTCCATTTAACAAAATCTAATTAAACTTAAATTATAACAGTGATACCCAACATAATGTTGCGGCGCTTGTCCAACAAAAAAAAAAGGAGATTAATTTCTTTACATTCAAAAACAAGCTAAATTATTCATTTAAGTAATACACAATTCACTTTTGGAACCTTATATAACAGCTATTTAACAAAATAGAAAAAGGGAAACAATCACTCCAAAAGACCCAAAAAAAAAAAGAAAGAAAAAAAGCAATGCCTACTTTCTTCAAAACAAACTAACGGTTGAACCTACTGATAAATGTGATACTGTACGCATAGAAGTAGGCATTAAAGGCATCAAATTGTATATATAGAGGATTAACATCATTTAAATACAATGCATGATGCCCTGGGTGTAGACAAGTATTTTTCTGGTATATGAATGCATAGAGGTAGAAATTAAATGTTCAAATTACAGTGCTTTCCTTTTATATACAGAAGAGTCAACTAAAAAGAAAAGGGTTTGTCTCAATTTATGCAAATAAGGAAAAAAACCATGCAAAGTTACTTTTGAAGAAAAAAAAACAGTGTATTTCAACGAGCTTTTTTTTGTTTTACCAGTCAATATATTGGAGTTTCTGACCACAACTTTTTTGCCTTATGAAAGGAAGATGTAAAAGTCTATTATAAAGAAGACAATAAAATATGCGAAAAAAAGGATTCAAAATTTCATCTGATTAAAATCAACGAAGAATCTGAGAAGATTTGAAAGATTTATTGGTTAATTACTTAATACAAGAATCTGATCTCCAGTTCATATGCCAATTCTAAAACCCAAAAACATGAGTATTAGCAGAGATTAAATTAATATTTTTATATATATAGTAAATCATCTTAAAGGGTATTCTCCGAACAAGGCTATTTAAAAAGAATTTCATAAAAACGGTGATTCATTATATCTAAATGCTGGATTAATTCTCCAGTTTCAAAATACAAGTATTGCACAATAAACCTCTGATCTTATGCAAACACAAATCAAAATATCATGCCAAAATTCAGTTTACGTTCTTATATAATAAGGAAATAGTTTTCTTAAATGAAATGTTGAATAATAAGCAAAATTACATCATCTAGATGAGAAAATTCAACTTTCAAGTACTATTGAGAAGTTTGAAAATATTGTTGAGATTCAATAATTCAAAAGCATAAAATCAAGGAGAGTTGGAGAATATAAATATGTACAAACAACCATAAATTTCTAGACTTAACTATAATCAATCTTGCATAAAATATAAATTTAATATCCATTATAGCTAGGAATAAAACAAAGTTTTCGTTTTAATCAGCTCACACTGAATTACAATAGCAAATAAAAAGTGTTTTTTCCACTCAGAAAAAAGGGTACACAATTTTAATAGCTTTGCTTTGCGAAACATGCCAAGGATATGTTATATGATGAAATGAAAAAATTATTGTAGAACATCATAAGAAAAGATGGCACATATACATCTTTGTATATCTAAAAATTATTCAACTTAAATTCATAGTGTATATATATATACACACACCTTTTTTGATCTGTTAACTTATTCATCTATATATATAATCAACCATGAAAGAATTTTTAACTGATTTGGAATTATTTTCGTAGAAATAATGTGTATAACAGACAATTCATTCCTTAAATCTTGATAGCAGAGGAAACATGTAAAGTAGGATCTAGCTAGGTCACAGACATCATAAACATATATATATATATTGTTACCTTAATCAATTCCAAATTCTTATCAGAAAATGCATATATAGCATGAAATAATAAGTTGAATCCGATCAAACTCAAATCTCACATAAAAAAAAGACAGAAGAAGAAGAAGAAATCACTGGTAAAGTGCATATATCATGTACTTATGTGATTGCTTTAATAGTTTTTCATTGATGAATGAAATCTTATTGTATCTTTTGCTTTGCTTGAAGCTAAGGCATTTAAAATTATCATATAAAAAAGAGGAAAAAGAAAAAGGAAAATTCAAGAAATGAATGAATTTGGAACCAAGAAATAGAAGAAGAAGAAACTAACAATTGTACGAACTAAACCTTATTGATAATCCTGTAGTGAAAACTCTTGTGCTTAGATCTGATTTCAAACTGGTCGATCGAAGTTGAAGCCACCAAAATGAAGGTTAACAGTAAGAAAGACACTATAACTAATCTTTTATCACTCTGTCTTTCACCTTTTTCAAAAATGAACCAGACAAAAAAACAAAGAAAGAAAGAACAAGAAGTAAAGCGTTTTCCTCGGGAATTGAAGTGTTTATGTAGGGAGGAGAGAGAGAGATCAGATCCCAAGAAAAGAAAAAGAAAGGGTTAAAAGAGGGAATGGAAATGGAGAAAGAGAGAGAAGATAGGGTTAATAAGAAGCAAAGAAATGGAAATGAGTAGAAACACACACATGCCCTAATAATATACTCTCTCTTTCTCTTCTTTTATCTTTTGAGTGGAAGCTTGATTGCTGGAAAAGCTTTGCGCTAAAAAAGGGTGGCGGATTTATGCTAAAGAGTTTCAAAGAAAGAGTAACCTCCACCAGCAACTGATAGAGACTGTAAGAGAATTTGTTTCAGATTTTTGAAGATCAAACGGCAAGGAACAAATTTATTTCTTATATACTTATATAAAAACTCTACTTTTTTTGTGTGCGCGCGCGCGTGTGTTAAAGAGAATAAAATGTTTAATAAATTAATAAATATAATAAAATGAAATGAAAAGAAAAAGACATATATTGACATTGATGCTTATTATTTACTATACAGAGTAATCGATTAAGAGATGATATTTTGGGTGGTGCTTCTCTATTTCTCATGCCCACGACACTACTCTCATCTCCTTCCGTTCATTAGTTTTTTTTTTTTATTAGTATTATTATTTTTATGAGTTAGGATATGCTATATAATTCTCTCATCCCTTTTCACTAATTAAATTTAAGTATATAAACTTTTAATATTTAACTTTTAGTAATAATATATAGACAGACGATGTAGCAGTAACCATATATTTTTTTGAGCAATAGATCTAAAATTAATTTGCCTCTCCCATATCAATATTAAAAAAAAACTTTGACATAACATTTTTTAATTAAAAATAATCAGAATAAATTTAATTATCTATTAAGTTACTAGTTATTAGTTAAATACAACTAAAACTTTGATTTAAACTAATTTCTAATTCAATTAATGCGCTTGCCAATATTTTTTTTTTACCTATCTGGTGTTTGAGACACTGTCCGACTAATCTGATTCTGAGCACTATTAAATTTTGAAAGAGGCGATTCTCCTAGATGAGTTTTTTTCATTCATAAGACTCGAACATTAGACCTTGTTTAGAATACAATAAATTTTTTAACAGTTGTGCCAATCCATATTGTTTTCTTTGTCAATGTCTTTTAATGGATTTATTAAATGCCAATTCAAATTAATATGCAACTTTTAAATAGTAGAATATCATATGAATGAAGTTTTATCATTTGATATAATTGTAATTTGAAATATGTGTACTATTTATAAAATCTCAAAATAAAGGGTTAATCTTTTTTTTGGGTTTTTTTTTTATAATTCTTTTATACAGTTAGTGTTTTAATTATTTATTAGTACTAGAAAGTTAATGTAATTGTGCACTTCAATCCGCGTGGTGTACACGATCAGCCTAATGATGAAATAATATGGGTATATAATATGTCACCTTTCTCAATGTTCTCTGTTAAAGGGGACATACAGGCAAGGCTTTGCATCCCTAGTAGTGCACCGTAATCCTTCCACTATCCTATTTTAAGATAAAACCTACCATTAAACAATTTAATTCTCTATTTGAAATAATATTATATTTAAAATAAGTAAAATTTAATAAAATATAAAATATCTAATCTATATGTATTCATGAGCAATCATTTGCTACATATGTAAATTGAAATGTACATATTTATATAAAATTTACATCTCAATTTTAAAGATAAACACTACATAAATATAAGAGGTATAAAGCTAGAAACACAATAAATAAATTCATCATTGCACATTTATATATTTAAATCATACAAAATTACATTAGTTGAAATACCACTCTATATAATTACTCAATATTAAATCATTCTTATATTACCAAAAAAAAAAAGATATGCTTGTATCTATTTATACATACATACATACATATATATATATATATAAAGTAGTTCTAAGTATAAAATTATGTCATTTCTGTATTGAATTGGCATGAACCCCATTGTTTTATTCTTTTTATTACTACTTGTGTATTGCTAATTTACTGTTAATGAAAAGTTTGGACTCAAAACCTCATTGTTTTGAAAATCAAAACTCATTAAAAAAACCATAATTTCACTGAAAATTTGAATGAAACTAAATTACTCACTCAAAATTAAAATGATGAATTAATAAAAAAATATTAAGAAAGGGATATAAGATATTAATATGACATTCTTAACTTAATATGACCCTTTTATGGAGTTGTTTTTTGTTATATATCTACAACAAATTGAATTTACTATTACATACATTGGTGGAGATCATTATTGATTTATTGATAATTTTAAAGTCAATTGTAAAAATGATTATTATGTGCGTGTGTGTGTGTGTATATATATAATATGTGCAAAATGAACTTGAATCGATTACACACATGTGGCCAAAACAACAAATTTATATGCATAGTGATTTATGAATCTATGTTGTTTAGGGCATATTCTACATTTATATTTTGACCAAGAAAATTTTCATCAGTCAACAATTAGTCCACCAAATGCTCAAAAATAATGTTCAACAATTATTTTAAAGAAATATTAATTAACATGTTGGATTTTTTTAAATTTAAACAACATTAGTTAAGCTTCGCCAAATTGGGTAATAAAATAATAATAACCTTAAAAATAACAAACTATTAATTTAATTTAGTTGCTAAAAGTGCAAATTCAAATAAGAAAAATTAAGATATTGTTAAAAATATATAAAATAATAATAATTAAAAAAGGAAGGTTTTGAGGTTTGGTGACATTTTTTAAGGTTTGGTGGGCTTTATCATAAAATCATATATTATCGGAGTCCTTACCCGCAATTGCACGCGGCCTCTGGTTGGTTGGTCTGTAATATCTTATTTCTGTCCTTTTTCTTAATTTTTTATTATGTTCCTAAAAGCTGTCAATTTCAAGGGCCCACAAACCGACATATATATCTCGATGGGGACACTTCTCCAAATTCTTTTTTTTAAAAAAAAAATAGAAAAAAAAAATAGAACAAGTAACTCGGCTCAGCTCATCCGAACTCCAAGCCGAGCCACCAAAACTGGAGGCCTTCTTCTTCGGTGTAAAGTACTTAATTTTTTATTATTTTATTCAAGGGTTAAGAGCTTAATTTTTCGGGGAAATTTAAAATATAAAAATAGTGTAACCCTCGGTTGGTGGAGAAAGGGCCCCGCAAAAACCGGAATGATTTGAAAACAGATGACGTGGCGGCAAATGGTCCGGCGAGGGCTAGCCCTCGATCATTGAGCTCGCAATTTGGGCTGCAGGCCGGTTATGTTTATGGTCCCCACCCCCTTAACCCTTTTTGGACCCCACTTCCCATCTCATAGAAGGGCCCCACAACTCGGCACTTTTTTTGCCAGTGAAGCTGATGCCTTCTTGGGATGCCACGTGTACAGAATTTTTTTTAATTTAATTTTTTTAATTTTGTTGAGCATAATTTAATTTTATTAATTAATAGCTCACTTTTGAAGTGGTAATAGATTCCATTAAGTTAAGTTACAAAGAGAAAGAGTGTTGCCTTTTCCGGTAAATCGGGTAGGGTTAAGAGCTTGAGAGCAAAGGATTATTTTGTATAATTTTAAACGAAGGGGGAAAAGAATAGAAATACTAAAAAAATGTGAAAGTGTATAAATGCTTGGCTATGTTTCGTTGTAACAAGTAAAGAAGTGAAGCAAAAGTCTCCAACGTTATCCAAGTGTCACCTTGTCCCCACCAATGCTTCTATGCCATTGGCCATTCACAATTTGAAAAGTGATGTATGTGTTTCTCTTCATTAATTAATACATTGTTTTTACTAGCTTCAATAATATTTTAGCCTTCTTTTTTTATAATTTTAGAGCATCCTAAAATAGAATAGTGAATAACTTTTATGAAGCGGAGAGAGTATGTTGTTTGAAATTTAATATTTGAATCATTTAAATTTTTTCTAATTTCATTATGAATGAAAATTTTAAGTATTTTGGCTCGATTTTTTAAAAGGATGGAGGTTGCGAAAAGCAAATTAAATGAAATAAAAGAAGACAATAAGAATTTTATATGATTTAAAAGTATCAATTAAATTAAAAAGATAAATTTTACTGCACTGTAAATACGATATGCTATGATGTATAATGGTGAGTATTGGATATTAAAAAGACAATATATAAATAAAATGCATGTTGCTGAAATGAGAATACTAAGATGTATGTGTAGACATATTTGGATTAATAGAATTCGCAATGAACATATTAAAAAAAATTAAGGTAATTTCTATTGAGGATAAAATAAAATATCAAAGATTGAAATTATTTGACTATGTGAAATAAAAAATCTATTGATGTGCCTATCAAAAAGATTGAACAAGTTAAGATTATATAGTTAGGTGAAGCATAAGTAAGTCTAAATTAACTTATATAAAATTGGTTCAAAATAATATTATAAATTTACATTTTTTCGAATATGTAGTTCATAATCTCGCTGAGTGAAAAAATATAATCTATGTAACCGATCTCAATTTTTTTTTGAATTAAGATTTTATTAAATTGAATTGAGATAGTTATGAAAATTTTAAAAAAGATTTAGTTTTGTACTTGCACTCCCACTTTCTTATATGAAGTTACATGTGAAATGTGTCAAAAATAGGAATTTAGTTATCTTCGTTGCATAAATTTAAAATTTCTATCCGGGTTCATTTAGATAGGTGTATATTTGAAACAATTGGGAATTTTGATTTTTTATCTCAAGGGTAAAATCATAAAAGGTCAATATGATCTCAAATCCTAATACTTAATAATTCTAGATAATTATTTATTCAAATAAACTCTAATAGGTATCTTAAATTCTAATTCTAAATTAAATGGGAGAGATTTGTGAAAAAAATGACCATTTTTATTATGTAATTATTCAAAATGTAATGTAAAAAAATAGTTATAATTTCGAAACAAAATAGAAAAGAGGCAAGTGAATGGGGTTGCTCATGTTTTGGCAAGAGCTGCACATTTAGAAGCTAGTCTCCGTATTTGGGAAGGTGTTCTTTCTTCTATTGTTGCTATGATTATTTCTAAGTAATAAAAGGTTTAATCTTATTTTGAAAAAAAAGGATATAGGATAGAGCTAGCTTATCATTTTATGATAAACGTTTTATTTAATTAGTTTTATTTTTATTTATTGGTCCACCAACCTAATATATATACTTATATTCCATGTATATATTAATATAAATTTGTTAGCTCAAACGAATTATTGAAAAAAAATAGAAGAGATAGAATACGTTGTCATGTGATACACTACCTTGTTTGTATGCGATGTCACAACTAAAATATATGCTACAAAATAAAATATTTTTTTGCAACGCACTTGTTGTCACTATCAAATATAAAGTTAAAAAATACTGATAGAAAAATAAAGTTAAAAAAATTAAATATATATGCAAATTGGGAGCGATGATATAAAATAGAATATATATATATATATAAATCCAAATGTGGGCACAAATATGCCATTTAATTTTACAAATTGTATATTTTTTAAAATTAATAGACATATTTTTTTATTAGTTTAAATTATAATTTAGTAATCAATTTAATAAATTAATATGTTATCTTTTAGTATATTCATATTTAATATCATTTATAAAAAATATTAATAAATATATTTTATATTAAAATAAAAATATTATAGTAAAAGTACATATAAATTTGTATTTTTTGAAGAAGTACTAGGCCTAACTCATCTTAAAAACCCGGATTAATAAGAAGAGGATTGTCCAGCCTTATATTTGACTGAATCTCCTCACTCCATTCCGATGTGGGATCGCAATACACCCCCTCAAGACTAGCTATTGGGGTCGTGGCCCATTTTATTTTGCGGGCACCCTTTTGCGGGCGGAGGCACATCACGGGTCCAATGCGGGTCGTGGCCCTGCACATCGGTGGAGTGAGGCCTGCTCTGATACCATGAAGAAGTACTAGGCCTAACTCATCTTAAAAACCCGGATTAATAAGAAGAGGATTGCCCAGCCTTATATTTGACTGAATCTCCTCACTCCATTCCGATGTAGGATCGCAATACACCCCCTCACGACTAGCTATTGGGGTCGTGGCCCATTTTATTTTGCGGGCACCCTTTTGCGGGCGGAGGCACATCACGGGTCCAATGCGGGTCGTGGCCCTGCACATCGGTGGAGTGAGGTAGGCTCTGATACCATAAAGAAGTACTAGGCCTAACTCATCTTAAAAACCCGGATTAATAAGAAGAGGATTGTCCAGCCTTATATTTGACTGAATCTCCTCACTCCATTCCGATGTGGGATCGCAATTCACTCCATTCCGATGTGGGATCGCAATAATACAAACAGAGAGAGAGAGAGCTGACGACAGTTTACCATCTTTCTTCTCTCCATGGAAGCTTCAGGTGAATATTAATTCCTATACATGTATATATGCAGTTTATAGAACAAGTTATTTAATGGGGTCCAAAAGGTATTTTCTTTGCATAATGTCAAATTCCGCTAAATATAAACAAGTATGAACATAAGATAATAATTTGATTATTGGAACAATCAAATAACTGGTATAAAATTAAAATAATAATAATCATCTAATAATAATGAGAATCTGAAATCCCATGGTTCATTGACTGACTTCAATTTTGAGTTTTGTTACTATTAAGGGTCAGTTTAATATTGTTATTGCTTAAAAAAAATGAGAAAGAATTACTTTAAAATAAGTAAAAATAAACAATAATTAATTATCATATGATTATTGTGAGCTTAAATTTAATTTTGAAAATCGCTCATATTTAAAATTTTTACCAAAATCAATTTTGGACCTATTAAAATAATTGCAAATAGCTATTTTATTTAGCCTATACGGATTTCTTTTTTTTTTTTTGTCCAAAAGAAGTTATTTGGAAGCAGCTATATATGTATACATGTATGTATACGAAGTCGAGATGCATGTCTTCAACATTAAAATTCCTGTAAATAACAGGAAACAAATTACTAGTTTTTAAGTGGTAATTAATTAATAATATAAATACAGAAATGGCTAAAAAAGAAACCGGAAACAAGTACACGCGCAGAACCATGCGGCAGACAAAGATTCATTAGGGCACACTAATTGTCCCAAAAAAACATGATTACCTTACACAATTTGTGCACGTGATTTTTTTTGTTTGTTTTATTTGTTCTTCGAAAAAGGAAAAAAACCAAATTTCAACACGTCACCACTGGCAACAACCTCTATCAGTCCGTCTGCAGATCTTTGATTTTGTCTTCTTGTTTTTTTTTGGTCGTTAAACGGTCAAAACTTCAAGCACATACAACAACACATCGTTGAATAGGAAATTCAATTATTTTTTTATGTAAATATTCTTTTGAAATCGAATTAATAGGATCACAAAATTGATAAAAAAATTTTATTAAATTTTAACTATGATCTCTATGTTTCATATCATTCTAAAAATTAATTAATCTAAAATAGTTATTTACTAATTAATCTATGCACTATGGATAATAAAATACTAGATAATAAAATATTAAAATTTTTGAAACAAAACACAAAAATTATAGTTAAGAAATATATTAATAAAAGTTAATAAGTAATGAATAATTTTATATGAAAAAAAATTGCATTATTTTTTTTCATAAATTTAATTTTAATTATGAGAAATTCTAGACTCAAAATCTTTCATTCTAGAAATAATTTTAATATTACCGAGCTAAGAATACATTAACACATGTCATATTCTATCCAAATTTTTTATTTTTATCTTATTTAGAGTATTTGTAATATTCTTATATTATATATATATATAATATATACACTCAGTATATATAAAATATATATATACGATATAAAAATATCACGATTCGATAAGAATAAAAATATTTACATTTTAAATTTAAATTCCAAAATACTTTTAAATATATAATTAAATAAAAATAAATATTCTTTATAAATTATAGATTTCAAAATAGATTTTATATAAAAATCTCTGAAAAAAATTTGTCAGAGTTTTATCTATAATTTTGACAATCTCAAAAAATAACAATAAACACAACATGCATAAAACAAAGCACTCTCAATAATTCTCAATTTCTCCAAGTTTTTCAAAATATTTATACATATATATTTGTCAAAAACACATATAAAATTCACATTACAAAGTTTATCCAAAATATTCTTTTTAATTTATAATATATACACCAAAACATAATATAATATACATAATAACAAAATGTATGATAATATAAAATATATACCTATTGGCAATGTCTCTGATCTTGATGCTCAAAATCAACTCAAATCTAGATCCGACCCAGTATAGAAGAACTTTTTAACTGTACCGGATCGCCCTTGCCACCGCACGATGAATTATAATCATGCTAAGCCAAAAGTCTAGCGGTACAAACTTTGATAACAATAAAATTTATATGCCAATGCACAATGCTTATATATATCATGTCACCATGTGACATACCACCATTTCATTTTAAACATATTTTTCAATTATTTTACAATTCACATGAAAACAAACTCAAGCATGGACCCAAATGATCTAATATGTTATTCAAATTCTAAAATTATTAGTTTGGCCCAAATTGACACCATGTGTCTAGCTCCAAAGGTAAATCATAATAATGTTCAAAAGCTAGCCCTAAGGGCAAATCATATCATAGTGACATCAAGCGTTTAGCCCTGAAAGTAAATCCAGTAATTACTCAAAAGCTAGCTCCGAAGGCAAATAATTAGGATAACCTCATAGACATACCGCTAAATATAGAATTCTGAAAATTGAATAACATACTAGACACAATTATTTCATACTTTCCATTATTATTTTTTTTCATTTTCTCATAATTAACTAGGCACATTGCCTCTTTTCATATTATCAATTAGGCACATTGTCATATTTTCTCATTTTTCTTATTTTTTTCATTTATATCAATGTTAATTTATTTCATTTTATCATATCTTACAATGTATCACATTTTACATTAAAATACATTATCCAAATATTTTAGGTAATTTCACATAATTCACATATAAATCACATTTTATGCACTTTAGCCATTAACAATGACTTTTCACAATACCTTTAATGCATACATAACAAATCACATTACCCAAACACTTTGGGTCATTTTCACATAATGCACATATTTCACATTTTACTTAATTTAGCCATTAACAATGACTTTTCATAATAATGCATACATAACATTACACATGTTATAGCACATTGTTCATGAATGTTCAATATATCAAATAGCTTAACGCATTTTCTAATTCAAAATGTATTAAGCCCAATATAATACAAACATAACTAATTTATCCAAAGTTTATACTTACCTCTAAAAGCTCTCAAATGCAAGCTAAAAAACAACATCCAACCTTCTCTTCCAAGTTACTCTTCAATACTTGGATTAGCCAAACTACTTCCTCTTAATAGATATATCAAATGTGATAATAAATAATCATTTAATATCACATTCTAAAGCATTTTAAAACTTAAACCATAATTAAATAACACTCTCATAAAATTTTCAAAATTAAGTCTTACCTCACTTTAACTTAGCAAATACATATAAAACCATTTAAATTAGTGTTTTAAGTTTATTAATATCATTAAAAATATATTTTAATATGTTTTAACCATTTACATTAATTAAACGCATGCTTTAGTACTAAATTCTAAAATAGCATAACCTTCACCATTGAAAGTTTTTCATTCCAACTTAATTCAATCATCAATCCAATCTTATTTTTATCCTTAATATCATTAAATAACATGTTTTAACCATTATAATCGAACAATTCACTATCTTTGAAATTTCACTTTTTCAAAATCATAAATCAACACTTCCATTTTCAAACTCTACTCAAATTTAACAAAATTCAATATTTGACTTTAAAATTCTTGTTCATGCATCAAAACAACATATTTAAAACCAAATTGCACAATTAAAATATATGATTTCACAAACCCAAAAGTTACATAATCTTAAATTCTCTCTTTTCACCAAACTCAACTTAAATTCAACCATTTCTTAAATCTAACCTTAAAATCATTGTTAACTACTTAAAAAACTCCATTTATATCCAAATAGATAATTAAAATATAACACTTCAAAAGTCCAAATCACACATTTAAATCTTTAAGGAAATTCTAAGAAAAAGTTAAAAAAAAACTTACTAAATGTGGAGAAAATCCCTAAAAATTTAACTTCAACACTTGAAATCGTTCAATTTATAAAGCATGGAAGAAGCAAAATCTCCTCTTGATTTGGCTATGGAGTTCGGCCCTTAAGGTAGAAGAAGATGATGAAAAAAATAATTTTAATTCTCTTTCTTTCCACTAACTTATTAACCATATATATATTATTATATTATATTTTTAATTAATTATTTAACTAATAAAAATACTAATTTTCCCCTTCTATACAAAAATAAAATATTTTTAAATTATTTTTATAAATTTTAATTTTTTAAAGTTTATTTACCAAAATGTCCTTTGACTTTGACTTTTCTTTTAAAACATATTGACTTTTGGTTAACTTGTATATATTATATATATTTCATGTATATTTCACATATATATTTCACTTTTTCACTTAATATCATTCAATTTTATATTTAAATCATTTATTTAATTTATCAAATTAAATTTTAATTTATTTTATTTAATTTTCAATAATTAGAGATTTTTAAAACTTAGAGATATTACATTATTTCTTTTTTTCAAAAAAAATAAAGACTTTATAATTGACAATACGATTGCGCAATCATATGTAGTTTGCTTTAAATTATGTGTGATAATATTCATGACTTTTATCAAATTCTTATAGGAACTGGCCTATCGTACGTCAACAGTTAAGAAAACATCTAGGCTGTGGAGATTATAATTAGACAAAATAAGCCAATAAAAAAGGAGGGAATAAAAGGCTTATAAGCATTATTAATTATTTTTCACCAATACCATTTTGACAAGTACCATTTTGGTTCATGAGGTGATGTAAATTGGCAAAAATGTCTATATCCTTGGATCCATTATTCTTGCATTTATAGCATTGTTTTACTGTTAGATCCACTCAGATTTATATATTTATATATATACAATTAATCAAAGCTCAAAATGTTAAGTTTATAGTATAATATTAGCTATAATTAGATTCAATTATCATCAAATTTTGTGTTAATTATAGTCCATAATGCTGAATGCCGCAAATATAATAATAAGGTAATTTTCTTTTTCAATTTAAAATTCTCAATTCCACCAAAAATGTATAAATGTATATGTAATTATTACTTGAATTATAATCTGACTATCGTACCTAGCTAGTATACTTAATTGATTAAAATTTAAAAAAAAAATGGAAAGGAGAAAAGTTACATCATAAGCAAAAACCATAAGATAAAAAAGACTCTTACATCAAAATTTATTAAATATCCAATCATAATTTTTTTTTCTGTTAATTAATGTCTATTTTGACATTTACAATAGAGAGATATCTCACACATTTATGATATATATATTGAAACATTTCATATTAAATAATGTTAAAATATATAAATAATTTATAAATACATGAGTGTTGAATTTAATATAAATTAACTATTTTTTGAATAAATAGCTTTCAACATTTATTTACTTAAAGATTTTGGTTCACTTTTATTCAAATCATCGAATAGTTTATAAATTATAAATATCCGGATCCATAGATGTAATCTAATTTGAATGTTATTAACTTATTATAAAACGGTAAGTCGCAAGCCCATCCATCTTATTATGATCAGAATAAAATAACAATAAAACAGTAATCAAATTAAATTAATAGTAATATAAAAAATATTATCCCTTTGATTTAAAATGATATTGGGACTGTTCAAAAAAAGGGTTTTGGGAAGGTTGACTATTGACTAGAAAAGTCAAGAATAGTATAGAAAAGTCAACTCCGCTGATGACATTCCTGCACAAAAACACATGCATACAAAGGGGCACCATCATTTTACTGTGTTGCTCAAGGCGTGATTCCTAATAATGACAAGTTTCATGTCATTTTCTACGGTTGTGGCTCTATTGGGATTGTTGATTTACATGTTAGCAATGAATAAACTTTTATTTTTATTATTTAGAAAAATTATATATTATATATATATTAATATATACTGAAAATTTAATTAAATAAATAAATAATAATGTCAATAGCAACAGAAGAGTATGATTACATTTTGGTTTAAATGTCCCCTTCAGAACAATAATACCAATTATGTCAATAATAATGAGGGTTAAGAAATGACAACAAATGAAGGGTAAGAAAGTGGAATTTGAAATGATTACTATTTATTTATATACATATATAATATAAATTAAGAATTTGTTTCATCTAGCCAATTTTTTCAATAATATAATGGGGCACAAGCACAACAAAATCTGGAGCCGAAAAAGAGAAATCAGATTACAAGCTTAGAGAGTCTTGTCCTTCGGGGCCTATTAATTTGATGGAAAATAAGACTTGCGAGGGTTTATAAAGATTCATAGAACTAATCACAAAACTCACAAAAAAATAAAGGGACCAGCTGCTAGCTCTTTATTTATTTGCGTTACCATTACAAACATATCATAACATATAATGTGAAATTTCTCTGAAATGCAATGAGTATGTTGGAAGAAAAATTAACCAACAAGTGCTTGAAAATATGTATCATGAAACGCATTTCACATCATATATCCAATACATAGATTTCTATATAAATATAATTCAAAGTATAATTGGATTTTTTTTTTTTATCTTTTAATCATACATATACCGACAGCATAAAAACCAATTGCGAATTTGCTTTTTCTCATCTATATATATGCTAATTATCCGAACCTTCATGTAAATTATATTAATTACTAAAAATTCATATAGATGTACAGCAGAAATGGAGTTTATAAAGCAATATAACAATGGGTTGGCAAGCTTTGAAGTTGGTGGAAATTAATTAGAAGGGACAGAATTTTGATGAAATCCAGGAGTAGAGTCAACTAAGATGCTTTTTTCATGATAACAAAAGGGTCCTATGCCTTTTTATTTGATGCTTCAAGATTAGTTATGTGTGTCGCTGAAACTTTTTAACTATTAATCAACATATATAATCAACATATATATCTAACTTCAATCATAAAAAGATCTACTACTCCAACAATCTGGACCGTCAAATCCACCGACTTTTTCATGATTATTGAAACCCTCTTAGGCACTCGATATTCTGATTTGATCATTTTCTTGCACTCTCTCTGTCTCTATATATCAATTAAAACAGCATTTGGAGGGTTAAAGTAGTTATGCTTAGATACGAAGTTAAGAGAGTTCTCAAATTAAAAGGCATATCTTCTTTGTGTTTTCGGTTTAAGTGAATGATTAAATCTTTATGTGATAAAATTGTGGATAATTTATACCTCATTAATTAGTCATAGCCACTTATATATTTATCTAGAAGAAGATGAAGAAGAAAAAACATTAGAATTATGGAAAAAAAAAAAGGGGAAGCCTTCATTTTTATAGGTGGTCCAATCACAAAGCATTATGCAGAAATAGATAAAATTTGCTATATCTCTCTCACCAAAAACTAAAGCCAGATTTCCGTGTCTGTTGCTTTTCCTCAAAGCCCTTGAAGGGCACTCGTGGATGGATGGTTTAGTGGCACTAACCCTTTAGCAAGACCAATGTGAACTGTTCTTGCATGATAGAAAAAGAGAGCTTTTTCTAGGGATATTATGTACAATAAATCAATAAGTCTCCTATATTGTCCCACAAAGCAGTTACAGTTGATAAACTAGCAATCTTTTGTAGGGATACTTGTGGGGTTTTCACAAGAAATAAGGTCATCAATTGAGCCTCCAGAGTCCTTATATATAGCCATATTTCTAACATTTGTGTTCACATCTAATCCACTAGAAAGATATTCAATTTCATGGAAAATATATAACTACTCTTTATTATCACTTGTATATGGTGACGATTGATGGGCAATTGGGCATTGGCTAAACATGTTCCTCTTCATACAAGTAATTATTCAGTCTATTCAATTATTATTTTTTGAAAAATTTGTTTGAATAATTTACAAATTAATTAAGAGTCGGATTGAAAATCAACCCGTGAATCTATTTGATCTTAGCAAAGGATAAGATTATTGGAATATTATTTATTTTTCTTGACTTGTAAATTTCAAATTAATTTGATTGAATTTTGAAAAATAAAGAAGGAATAGAAAAACATTATTGATATATACCTCCTTATCATTAGTTTGTTATACCAAATAAAATTAGAAATTTATATTTATTAAAAAAAATGATATATATAAGTATAGATTTCTTCAGTTGTTGTTCAGTGATATAAAATTCTTGAATTTAACACAAAAAAAAAAAGGTAACAGAATAAAATTCTAACAACTTGTGATAAAATTACTAATATATCAAAAAGGAAAAGACGAGGATGATAATAGATTAAGCATTTACATAATTTATGTTTCTTAATGTATTGATGAGAAATGAAGTGGAGAGGGACATGATTTTCACAGGCTTCTTAGTGTTGATGGCAAATTAATTTCATATGTTTGGAGTATGATACCATATAGTGTTAGCGTTTGGTACGTTGGGAGTGGTTCATAATAATAATGCATGTTTTTGGCTATAATCATATATACTGATAAATATGGATTATAACATTTTGACATTAATTTATCAGAATTACACAATCAAATGCTACTTATTGAGGTATTCTCATCATTAGATCAATATTTATAACAAAAGAGAAAGGATTAAATTTAAAGAAAAAACAAGGAACAAACGCACGCACACCAAACATTTTTCATATCAATGTCATCAAAGTGTATGGGAAAAAATTGAAAGAAAAGGAGAAAAAAAGAGAGAATTTACTTTTCATAATATAGCGCTTAGGGTAGATTGTATAAAATACCGCAAATTGAGGAACATTGATTATTATTATTAGTAACCCCACCTAGCCTGTTTCTTTTTTTAAAAAAAAAAAGTTATATCATTCACTATTTTTTATATTTTTTTTTCAGTTTTATTAGAAATATTTTAATCATTTTATAATAAATTTATAATAAGTTATATAAATTTATAAACTCATAATAAACTTATAATTTATTATGTAAATATGATATTTTAATAAATTAATCATAAATTTTTATAAATCTGAATATATTCTAAAAATATAATAAATTTAAATTTAAATTATATAAATATGATATTTTAATAAATTAATTATAAATTTTTATAAATTTAAATATATATTTTAAAAATATAATAAATTTATTTTTTTATTTGTCTAATATTTTTGTTAAAAAAAAGGTCATCAACCAATAATATTTGCATTTGAGCCTTAGCATTGACTTGACCCAGTTTACTTAAAAGTGTCCACTAAAGAGCAGTGGGTTTACCTGGGATTCAAGTTTTGGACCCATTTCTTAAAATGTGTCCACTAGCTTTTACTTTTGAGTTTTATACCATAGAGTGAAGAATTTTTTTTAAAAAGCACTCCGTTTTATTCTCTCTTTAATTTTTTTTAAAAGCACTCATTTTTATTCTTTCTCTTAAAATCTAATAAATATTATATAAATTGTTTAAAAACAATTTTTAAAAATACAATATATATATATATATATATAAGAAGTGAATGTCATTAACATTTTGTAATAGATTAGATGTATCTCAACTTTTTTCTAGTAAAGAAATAATATGATATTCAATAGCTATAAATTACTATAAATCTATTGAAATATAGAGTCCTGAAAAATAGAACACGTACTTCACACCCAACTTCCATATTTCATCTTCCCATCTTTTCTTTGTCTTGCTCACTTGCCTCTCTTTCTGCAGATGACATTTATTACATTATAATAGTCTCTGATATATAATTTTCAAAAGAATTAAATGCCCTTATATTTTAAAACAAAAACAATTGCAATGGCAGCAAGAACTTCATTGATATTACAATTCCTGCTGTTATTATCCTCTGCTACTACCATTTTAACCTTAACATTAACTACAAATTACACAAAATCTCAAAAACTTGTCACTAAACTCATCCACCATAATTCCATTTTCTCCCTATCTTATAATCCTAATCAGGGAATAAAATATCAAGTTGATCGTATTCTAAAGAACTCAAATGCACGTTTTGGGCATTTACAGGAAAAATCAAAGAGAAATTTAGCTACCCATCAAGCCAATATTGTACCTGATAATTATGGGTTCTTGGTAAATTTCTCTATAGGCCAGCCACCAATTCCACAATTGGCTGTATGGATACTGGTATTACTTTCATTTGGGTTCAATGCAGTCCGTGTATAAAATGTTTTAAACAACAACGTCCGATTTATCATCCTTCAATATCATCTACTTACTCTGTTTTATCTTGCCACGATTCTTCTTGTTATAGTTTTCCTGGTATATTTCCCAAATGTGATAATCTTAATAATTGCATTTATTGAATTACTTACATGGACAATTCTGCATCATAAGGGCGAATTGGCATAGAAGAGCTAATATTTGAAAAACTTGCAGTGCCTAATGTGGTATTTGGATGTGGTCAAGAAAATACAATGCCTGTTCCAGGGCTAGGAGCAGGGGTTTTTGGACTTGGAAATTCAAGAAACTCTATAGTCAATAAGCTAGGCCTTAAATTTTCTTATTGCATTGGCAACGTTTTTTATCCTCAGTATGATTTCAATCGATTAACATTAGGAAAAGATGCGAAAATCGAAGGTAATTCGACTCCATTCAAGAATGAAGGTGGGTTATACTTTATAACTCTTGAAGGGATAAGTATTGGCCAAGAAAAATTAACTGATATAGATTATGATTTATTTAAGAGGAATAAAGAAGGTAGTGGGGGTGTTATCATTGATACAGGAACTGAATTAAGCTATTTACCTGAATTTGCATATAATATAATTAGAAGAAAAGTTTATAGCATTCTTGATGGACTTTTAAGGCAGTTTGTGAATGTTTATGATAGAAGTTGGTTGTGTTATGAAGGAATTTTGGGTCAAAAACTTATGGATTTTCCAGTGATGATATTACATTTTGCAGATGGCGCTGATTTGGTGTTGGATATTGAAAGTATGTTTTTTCAGATAAATGAAATAGCCTTTTGTTTGGCTTTTATTCCTTTAAATCTAAAACAGAGCACTCTGTAATTGGAATATTGGCTCAGCAAAACTATGATGTGGGTTATGGTCTTGGTCAAGAGAAGATTTATTTTCAAAGGATTGACTGCCAATTCCTTGATGATTGATCTATTATGTCTTACAAATTATCAGTTTTATTTTCATTATATATACTGTAAAGAGAAGATATATTTTCATTATACAGCGAATTATATGTAATAAAATTCCTGAAAATTTTTTCTTTAAATACAAGGGACGGCAATTCAATAAATAATCTTTAAATTAGAAAATGATTAGAATATATATAAATAGGTAATTGATTATGTAAATAAATAATTTTAAAATTTTTATATTAATCATAAAAACAAATTATTATTAAAACTCTAATTTGGTTGTCCACAAGAAAATATTGAACAACTAAATTGTAATAATTTTTGTAAATATAAACTATAATAGTTTTAGTTAATATTAAACAACTAAAAATCATTACTTCCATCTTACTGAAAAAAAAAAAAGTTAAACTCAATTTTAAGATTTTTAGTAAAACTCAGTAATGATAACTTTTCATCTTATGTATCTATCAATATAAATAATAATAATTGAACTATATATAATAATATATAAACTAAAATCAACTAATTAAAATAAAACATTAAAAATTTTGGCACCATTAAATCAGCAATTGACCATCATGGAACAATTATAACCTAATTAGCAAAAATTAATATAGGTAATTTCTCTGGATTGAATATAGGTAATTTTTTATATATCTAAAAAATTATAAAATAAAATTTATAAGTTGAATTACTGTTATAATAACACAAAAGTAAGAGATTATAATTTGTAATATTAATATTTTGCCGAAAAACTATGATACATATAATATTCATTTATTAATGATTCTAAGCATCAACTATTTATAATTTCAATAATTCATATGAATGCGAGTTGGATGCATTATTATATATTAAGAATAACATATGATGAAATTCTTAAATAGTGAGATAAAATGGTTAAGGATCTCTTAAATAGAAGAATCGAATTCAAATTTTAGATATAAAGTAGCTCTAAAATTTAAAAAATTATATTTTATTTCTAAATGTTCAGATTAATCTATAATCTCTAAATTATAGGATGTTATGATAAAAAAAAAGATGACGAAAATAATTTTCGACTAATTAGATGTGAATATGACAGAGTAATGCTAGGTTTTTGCGACAAAAAATCTATTAAAATATATAGCTCTTGAAAACAGAGCACATGCTTTACACCCATAATTCAATTTCTATCTTCTAATCTTTTTCTTGCTTTTGACACTCTTTTCATGACTTTTAAATTATAATTATATGGTTCTTCAATCCTCTAAACACATACATATATATTACATAATTTGGTAGAGAATTATCATTGTTTATTAACAGTTAATTGCAATGGCAACAAAAATATTAACCTCAAAATCACTGCTTCTATTAACCTTTACAGCCACCATTTTAATAAGCTTGCCATTAGCTGCAAACACAAACCCTCAAAAAATTATCACTAACTTAATATACCGAGGCTCTATTTTGTCTCCATGGTATAATCCTAACGAGAGTACATTAAAGAATTCAAATGCACGATTTAGACAGTTGCAGGCAAAAGCTAATAGTAATAGGAGAAATTTAGAGGTTGATGATACAATTGCTGCTACCCATGAAGCAAATCTTGTAGCTGATAACTATGGATTCGCTGTAAATTTCTCAATTGGGCAACCACCAATTCCACAGTTAGCAATTATGGATACCGGTAGTACTTTCATCGGCTTCAATGCAAGCCATGTATAAAATGTTTTGAGCAGAAAGGTGCAATATACGATCCTTCAGTTTCCTTCACTGACAGCAATTTATCTTGTAATAATCGTGCTTGTTTTAGCAATAGTGACGTATATCCAAGATGTAATTATCAGAATAATTGCAACTATCAGATAACTTATCAGGATCATTCGTATTCAAGAGGTCAAATTGGCATGGAAAGTCTAACGTTTGAAACACCTGATGATGGTATAATATCAGTAAGTAATGTGATATTCGGATGTGGTAAAGAAAATACAATGTCTGTTCCAGGATTAAGAAATGGAATAGTTGGACTTGGTGATTCAAGATATTCAATAGTCAGTAAATTGGGTCTTAAATTCTCTTACTGCATTGGAAATATTCATGATCCGCAGTATCAATACAACCTGTTAACAATAGGAAATTATTCAGAATTTGAAGGCGATTCAACTCCTTCAGAGATTATAAACGGCATATACTATTTAACCCTGGAATCAATAACTATAGGCGAAGGAACACTTGACATAGATTATTACAATGTGTTCAGTAAAAATGAAGATGGAGAAGGTGGTGCAGTCCTTGATACTGGAAGTGAATTAACCTATTTTCCACAAGTTGCATATGATGAAATCAGAAGTGAAGTTTATATTATTCTTGATGGGTTTTCGAATCCATTGGTGACTCGAGAAAGTTTGTGTTATTATGGAAATTTGAGTATAGATGTTGAAGGTTTTCCAGTGACTACATTTCATTTTGCCGATGGAGCTGAATTGGCTTTTTATGTTGAAAGTTTTTTTTTACAGAAGAAGTGAAAATTTATTTTGCTTAGCTGTCGTTCCTTTTCAATCTGAAACAGAGTCCTCTGTTATTGGAATTTTAGCTCAGCAAAACTACAATGTGGGTTATGATCTTGGTGCACAGAAGATATATTTTCAAAGGATCGATTGCCAACTCTTTCTTTCATTGATTGATTTTCATTTTGCCACTAATAAGTTTTACCTATAAGTTTGTGAATCAATCAAAGAAGATTTGACATAAAATACTCTTCCTTTGTAATAAATAAAATACTCTTCTTTGATTGATTTTCAGCAGAATTTATGAATCAATCAAAGATCTTTTAATATATAAAATTGATTTTTTATATATATAAAATTATATTTTCTTTCTCGCAAAACTGGTAAGGGTTGCAATCATAGGAAATACAAGGAATTGAACCTTTCCAATTGCAATTTGGTTGGTTTGACATTTAACATCAATTGGCGGCTATAACAAAAATTAATCCTTATAGATCAACGGACTGAGCAAGCCACATGCTATTTTGATTTTTAGCTTTCTTTTATTATTGACAAATCCCGTTGAATAAAAAGCCAACCAACGTGGATGAGTTTTACTTCACTAATATTAAAATAATTTTCTTGTCTTGATCAATGCGCTTTTTATTTTACAAGACTTTAAAAAAATAGTTATTTTTGTATGAAATGTAAATTTATATATATTTTTTTATTATATTATTATTTTAATAAGAATTATATTAATTAAATATTTTTAATAAATAATATTAAATATAAATATAATAGAGATTTAATATATTAATTAAAATATTTAGAAAATCATAAATTATTTAGAAAATTCATTTATGCTTATGTGAGAGTTTCAATAGGCTTCTTGGTTATTTTAATCTTTTTTAATAAGAAAAATATTAAATATAGTCATTTTATAAAGTGATTATTCAATAATTTATCTGTTATTAGTTAGAAAATATTTATTATAAGTTCATTTGTTAAGAAAAATATTATTATTAATATTTTATAACTAATAAGAGAGAGATTATTAAATAATTATTTTTTAAAATAATTATAACTAGTATTTTTTTTAATAAATATGAGATAATTTATTAATTAAATTTAAATTATTGATAATAAAATGACCCACGGGCTAAATTCACGCTTTTTGGCACAATCGATAAAGTTTTATTATATTTTTATACATATATAATAAAACTGAATAATATCAGATTAAGTTAATCAGTAATTATACTATACATTAAACTGAACTCAAGTTATGAACAGTAACTTGAGCCCACTTTTGTCATTTTCTTTTCTTCTATTTTGCATAACCAGTAACTTAAATAATAAGAGCTAAAGATATATAGTATTTTTGTTCAAAACATATGACAAAGAAATATTCTTTATTTTGCATAACCAATAACTTGAATCATAAGAGATGGACATGTGCAGTATTTTTATCTAAAACGGATGGCAAGAAAATATTTTTTATGTAAAAAATGTTTGATATAAAATATGACAGATCAAAAGCAAGGTGCTTAGTAATCTTTTCATTACTGAAGACCCATTCCCTAAAAAACAATATAATATAATATAATATTATGATATGATATGTAATATAGTATTGCAGAATGTAAAATGCCAATAATCATACATATATATAAGTTACATGGCATATTTTAGAAAGCTGCACTTCACACTGCTAAACAATAAAAAATTACAGAATAAGTCTTGAGCTCACTTTTTTTATTTCCTTTTATTGTATGTCCAGCTGGATAAGTGCAGTTTTTTTTTTGTGTCCCAGAACAAATGGCAATACAATATTCTTCATATAATAAATGTTAGATATATAATATGACACGTCATGAGCATAGTGATTAATAATCAAATTATTGCTGAGTATTCATTTTCGAAAAAAGATATAATATAATATAGTATTACAAAATATAAATTGTTGATAAGTATACATACAAGTAAGTCATATGGCATATTTCAAAAGCTACTTCATACCATTAGTGAGTGTTCATCTTCTAATACCTTTAAGCTCAAAATTATATTAATCTTTTTTAATTCACACGCAATGCTTTTGTTATTTGAATGAGCCTTTAAAGATTATTATAGTAAGTGTTTCTCTTCTTTTTATTTTTTTGGATATTTTGTGCATCATTAGATCATTCTAATATTATGTTAATATAGATTAAGAATATGTAAATACAATTTTTTTTAGATTACATAAAATCATTAAAGAAATTACTTATTAAAAAAAAGATGGGTAGGTAGGTATGGAAAGTTGTCTAGGGCAACTCAAACTTCGGGACCGGCCCCGCCTAAATGAGTTTAAAAATAGATTAACTAAATAGAAAAAATTAATTTAGTTTTTTACTGTTACACACAAATGAAGAAAAAACAGAAAATATGTGAGGAGGGAGAAGGTTAATACCCATATTGAGAGATAAACCACACTAAGTGGTGTGAAAAGTGGAGTGGAATTACCAAACATTAGTTACACCGCCTCCAACATTAGTTAAAGTTCATTGATTTATCATGAAAAAATCATTACTCTTACAAAAAATTATAAAATTGTTATAATTCTTTTACCAACTTTAGAAATATTTTCATTTATTCAGTGTAACTTTTAATAATATTATTCTAAAAAAATATTATTTATTATATTTAAGGATATAACTATCACGTAAGCGGCATATTATATATATAAATCTTATGTATACCTATTTTGGCTATTCCAATTATGTGCTTATTTGCAACATCATTTTGAATCTTTCCTCGCCGGCAGCAATGCACACATATATAGGAAGAGTTCCGCCCCTCCCCCCTCCGTCGTTGCCCCTGCTGCTTCTCCGCCCCTGCCCCCCCTCCCAGTCTCAGTCCCACGCACGAGCGAGACCGAGGTTGAAGACAACCTCTTTCAATTTTTTTTATTACTTTATTAAGTGAAACGGCGCCGTTTCACTTAATAGAGTTAAAAAAAAAAATTTAAGCTCGAGCGAGACCGAGAGAGAATAGACAGAGAGAGGCAGGGGCGGAGCTGTTGCAGCAGCAGACGACCGGCGACGGCGAGCAGGCGATCAGGCAAGAGAGACAGTGAACGGAAGGTGACGGCGACGGCACGAGCAGGCAGAGGCGGGGCGGCAGCAACAGGTATTTTAAATTTCTGTAATTTTTTTTTTAATTTTATTATTTTATTTGTTTTTTTTTTGTAATTATTATAATTTAGGTTTATAAAATTGAAGATTTAGATTATATATTGGGTTTTAATTTTAAATATAGAATATAGTTTTGTGAATTTATGATAATTATTTTTAGGTTAAAAATTGGAGATTTGATAATTTTTATTTTAGGTAAATATTTGGTGATTTTTTTATTTATAAAATAGATTATATTTTGGGTTTTAAATGTAGAATATAGTTTATTAATTAGTTAAATTAATTAAATTTATTGTGATTTGTGAATTTATGATAATTTTTTTTTAGGTTAAAAAATGGTGATTTGTAAATTTTTATTTTAGGTAAAGAATTGGAAATTTTTTTATATATAAAATAGATTTATTAATTATGTTGTATAATTTAAATTGATAATTTATTAGTTATGTTGTATTAATTGAATTATGTTGTATTAATTTATTAATTATGTTGTATAATTTAATCAATATGGTTTTTAAATATAGAATCTAATTTATTAATTATGTTGTATTAATTGAATTTATTTTTATTATTTGTATTTATGATTATTAAGATTTAGGTAAAAATTGATAATTTATTTTCTATATAAATATATATTGTTGTTTATTTGAATTTTAATTAATTATAATAATTTAATTAAAATGATATGTGTTGTGATTATGTTGAATTAATTGCTTTTGTTAGTGTTTTGTGAATTGTTATTAGGTTTTAAATATAAAATGCAATTTAATGTCTTGTTATTGTTTTAAATGCTGAATATAACTTAGGTTAAACTAATTCTAAATTGAACAGATATGGATAAATTTGTGATCAAGACTAAGAGAATACGAAATGAATATGGTGAATCCTCTAATATCCCTATTTCGACACCGATCCCTACATTAAGTAGTCATGCAAGTCAGGAGGTATCTAGTGATGATATAAGGCGTCCGGATATTAGTTTTGATTATATTGTGGGTGACCCCGCATTGCGTAAACCTATTTATGAGTTTGATGTTGAGATTATGGATGATATTAGAAGACAATATATGGCTAAAGGTCCTTGCCAACCACGTGGCCATAATTTTCCCCAAACAGAATTTAGAAACATTATGAGGAGTTTTAGAGAGAATTGGTACTCTAAATTTGAGTGGTTGGAATACAGTATTTCCAAAGATGCAGCATTTTGTTTCTGGTGTTATCTTTTTAGTTCGAATAGAGGATCAAAACGAGGAGACAATGTATTCACAGAAATTGGATTTCGCAATTGGAAAAAGGCCACGGAGAGATTTAATGAACACGTTGGTGGTTCCAATAGTCCACACAATAATGCAAGAGTACTATATGTTGGTTTCAAAAATCAAAGACAAAGTCTCATATATTATCTTCCCACAGCCAAGAGCAAGAGAGGCATTATCGGACACGTTTGACAGCTGTTGTTGACTGTATACGTTTTCTTTTAGCAAATGGCTTAGCTTTTCGAGGACATGATGAGTCAGAAAAGTCTTTTTGCCGGGGTAATTTTCTTGAACTTCTCAATTGGTACAGTCAACGCAATATTGATGTTGGAAATATAATTAATTGAAATGCTCCTGAAAATAATCAACTCACTTCTCCACATATCCAGAAACAAATAGTGAGTGCTTGTGCTTTAGAGACAACACTAGCTATTATTAAGGACGTTGGTGATGACTTTTACTCTATATTAATTGATGAGGCTCGTGATAATTCTGTAAAAGAACAAATGGCTGTGGTATTGAGATATGTTAACAAGTTGGGACAAGTGATGGAGCGATTAGTTGGAGTGGTACATGTGAGTGACACATCTGCATTGTCTTTAAAAAATGCACTTGAAGATTTCTTTGCAAAACATGGGTTGTCACTAAGTAGAGTTCGAGGCCAAGGTTATGATGGGGCTTCTAATATGCGAGGTGAATTCAATGGGTTAAAAACCCTCATTTTAAATGAAAATCCCCAAGCAAGATATATTCATTGTTTCGCTCATCAACTCCAATTAGTGCTTGTAGCAGCAGCGAGGAGCAATAGATATGTGAGTAATTTTTTTGAATATGTTACAATGATTGTGAATATGGTTGGAGTTTCATGTAAAAGGAGAGATGCTCTCCGTCAAAAACAGCATGATGAAATCGTTCAACGTTTGGAAAGAGGTGATATTCAATCAGGAAGAGGATTACATCAAGAAACAAGTTTGGCTCGACCCGGTGACACGCGTTGGGGTTCTCATTATAAAACAATTGTGCGGCTTCTGTCTATGTGGTCAGCAGTGAAAGCGGTTCTTGAAAACATAATAGACGATGGAGTTGAACAAAGAACTCAAGGGACTGCTGTGGGCTTGATTGATAAAATGGAAAGTTATGATTTTATTTTCATTACTTACTTAATGAAGACAGTTTTAGGACTGACAAATGATCTATCTCAAGTCTTACAACGAAAGGATCAATGCATGGACAATGCTGTACATTTAATTGCAACGGTCAAACAACAATTGCAAGACTTCAGGGAAAATGGATGGGATGAATTATTACAAGATGTTAATGATTTTTGCATAGATCATGATGTCACGGTCCCTAATATGGAATATAATGTTCCGGGTCGTCTACGTTCTAAGCGTGCTGGTATTCCTATTACTTATTATCACTACTTTCGAGTGAAAATATTTTGTCAGGTAATTATTCTTCTTCGTATTATGATACTATAAATTTCTATAATACAACTTAATTTTCTTTTATTCAATAATAGGTTGTTGATTTTATTACACAATAAATGGAAAATCGGTTTACAGAAACAAGTTCGGAATTGCTTTTATGCATTGCTTGTCTTTCACCTATAAATTCATTCTCCAACTTCAAGCGATCTCGATTACTTCGTCTTGCTGAACTATATCCAAATGATTTCTCCAATACTGATCGAATGATACTTGAAGATCAACTTAAGATCTACATTGCTGATGTAATAAGGAATACAGCTTTCTCTGACCTCCATGACATTGGAACTCTTGCTCAGAAAATGGTTGAGACAGGTTATGACATTATGTTTCCTTTGGTATATCTGCTTGTCAAGTTAGCTTTAGTCTTACCTGTTGCAACGGCTACTGTTGAGAGAGCTTTTTCAACAATGAATATTATCAAGACGGATTTGCGCAATAAAATGGGAGATGATTTTCTGACCGATTGCTTGGTGTGTTATGTGGAGAAGGAAATTTTTGTAAAAATTGAAAATGAAGCTATTATGCAACGTTTTCAAAAAATGCAAGCTCGTAGAATACAATTACCACCTCTTAGGTGTAGTCTATCTACTAATGTAAATTAATTGTTGAACTATTGTAATATTAAATATTCAATTTTATTCATAATTCGTCTGTAATTTTTTTCTCTTGGTAATTTTGGAAAATCGGTTTACAGAAACAAGTTCGGAATTGCTTTTATGCATTGCTTGTCTTTCACCTATAAATTCATTCTCCAACTTCAAGCGATCTCGATTACTTCGTCTTGCTGAACTATATCCAAATGATTTCTCCAATACTGATCGAATGATACTTGAAGATCAACTTAAGATCTACATTGCTGATATAAGAAGGAATACAGCTTTCTCTGACCTCCATGACATTGGAACTCTTACTCAGAAAATGGTTGAGACAGGTTATGACATTATGTTTCCTTTGGTATATCTGCTTGTCAAGTTAGCTTTAGTCTTACCTGTTGCAAAGGCTACTGTTGAGAGAGCTTTTTCAACAATGAATATTATCAAGACGGATTTGCGCAATAAAATGGGAGATGATTTTCTGACCGATTGCTTGGTGTGTTATGTGGAGAAGGAAATTTTTGTAAAAATTGAAAATGAAGCTATTATGCAACGTTTTCAAAAAATGCAAGCTCGTAGAATACAATTATCACCTCTTAGGTGTAGTCAATCTACTAATGTAAATTAATTGTTGAACTATTATAATATTAAATATTCAATTTTATTCATAATTCGTCTGTACTTTTTTTCTCTTGGTAATTTTGCCCCCCCCCCAACAAGTCTCTGGTTCCGCCACTGTTTATAAAATAAATTTTATAGTTATAAAATAATTTATTATTTTTATAAATATACTAATATACTTACATTTGCAATTAAATTTTATAGGTCACAATGACAATTGTCTATACTTTGGTCTTCCTACATATGAGTGTTAATTTTGTGGAGCAAAATTTTGGAGGAAAGAAAAAACTAGAAAAAAATAAATTAACAAAGCAACTATAATTTTCTTTATGTTGCAACAATGGTCAAGTAAAAATATCATTACTTAAACAACCTCCACAATTTTTAAATAACCTATTAAATTCAACTGAAACTAAAATAGCAATACATTTTCAAGAAAATATTAGAATTTATAATTCTATGTTTGCTATGACATCGATTGGTGAAAAATCGATTATGATATAAACAAAAAACATGGTCCATATATATTTTGAATGAGTGGTCAAAATTATCTTTTTATTGGATCTCTATTACCAATAGAAGAAAATCAACCTAAATTCTCTAGGTTATATATATATATATGATACAGAAAATGAAACTAGAAATAGAATTTCTACTTTTTTAAAATCCAAAGATATAAAAATAATTGATGAATAAATTGTAATGGGGTTAATAGAAATATTCAACCAAAGTAATGAAATTATTAGATTTTTTAGAATAGCAAAAGATCAATATAATGAAAATACTTTAGTTCCAAGTCGTATTAAATTATTAGGTAAGAGAAATAATAATTCAAAATATAGCACACCAACAAAAAATAAAATTGCAGGATTAATAGTAGGTAATTTTGTGTCAAGTGATCGTCAAAGAGATATTATTATAGAACACAAAATCAATGGATTACAAAGAATAAGTATTTTACATCCACTTTTTATGTCATTACAATATCCAATACTATTTTTTTATGGTGAAGATTGATATCATATTAATATTTCTTATTGTAGTGACCCTTCTAAAAAAATAAAAAAGACAATATATTATTATGAAAGAATTCTATGCATTTAGATTACAAATAAGAAAAAATAAGAAAAAAAATATTATTAAATAGTAAAAAATTACTACAACAATATATTGTAGATGCTTTCACATGCATAAAAGAAGAACGACTTGATTATATTAGAAGAAATCAAAGTGAATTACGATCTGAAATTTATAAAGGTATCAAAGATACAATATACAAAAATAATTGTGATTTAAACGATATTGGTAAATGAATTATTTTGCCATCAAGTTATACAGGATTTCCCCGTTATATGTTCCAAAATTATCTTGATGCTATGGCAATTTGCAAACATTTTAAGCAACCAAATTTATTTATTATTTTTACATGAAATCCACAATGGCTTGAAATATGTAACGCATCAACAGAAATTAGTAATAATAAATATAAGAATGCTCCAAAAATTATTAGTCGAGTATTTCATATGAAATTACATTCCTTAATTAAAAATATAACTAAAAAAGCATATTTTGAAAACACAATAGCTTTAATATATACAATTGAATTTTTAAAACGAGGATTGTCACATACGCATATTTTAATATAGTTAGATAATAATAGCAAATTATCAACTCCAGAAAAAATTGATAATATTGTCTCGGCTGAAAGTTCTGATAAAAATATAGACCATATTGGTTATCAAATGGTAGAAAAAATTATGATATACGAATCATGTAATTTTTTTTAATTCTCAGTCACCATGTATGAGACAAAATCAATGTTCAAAATATTTTTCAAAAAAATTATAAATGAAACAACAACAGATGACAAAGGCTTTATTAAATATAAAAGACGTGGTAAATAAATATATAAAATAAAAAATAATATAGAAATTAATAATGCTTATATTATTCCTTATAATAGAGGTTTAATAATAAAATATGAAGCACATATTAATGTTGAAATTTGTAGCAAAACAATGCTAATCAAATATTTATTTAAATATGTTAGTAAAAGTCTTGATAGAGTTAATGTGTTAATAAAAAATGGAATAAATTCAAATATAGCAACAGACAATACTATACAAATAATTGATGAAATAAAATTATACTTAGATTGCAGATATTTATCTGCATATGAAGCATCTTGGCCAATATTTGAATATCCAATCCATTATAGAAATCTTACTGTAGAAAGATTACAAATACATTTACCTGAAATGAATAATATTATAGTTCATGAAAATCAAACTATAAATAGTATTTTTACCCAACCAAATATTACAAAAACAACTCTTACAGAATGGATGGAAACTAATAAATTATATCAAGATGCACGTGAATTAACATATATAGAATTTCCTTCAAAATGGAATTAGAATAAAAAAGACAATATATGGCAACGAAGAAAAATAGGACGTTGTATTGGTAGAATAGCATATATACATTCTAATACAGGAGAATTATATTATCTACGAATTTTACTAAATACTATAAGAGGATCTACCAGTTACGATGAAATTAAAACAATTGATTCTATTTGTTATCCAACATTTAAAGCATCATGTAATGTGTTAGGACTAATCGGTAATGATAAAGAATGGTATGGGCATTAAGTGAAGCTTCTTATTGGGCAACATCATCACAATTAAGATAATTATTTACAATATTAATTCTTTATTGTGAAGTTAAAAATCCAATTAAATTATTTGATAGCTATTGAAAAAAATTTGGAGATGATATTATATATAAATTACAACAAATGATACATGTATCTAATCTATACATATCTGAACTTCAGCTAAAAAATTGTATTTTACATCAATTAGAACTACAATTTAATAATAACTCTTCTTCATCAGCAAATTTTGAATTACCAATACCAAGTATAGAAAATACACAACAATTTGATAATAAATTATTACAAGAAGAATTAAATTATGATATAATAGAACTCAAAAATAAATTTGAGACACAGTTTAAATGCCTCAATAAGGAACAAGTAGAAATATATAATGCAGTTATAAATGCAGTTGACAAAAATACAAGCGAACTATTCTTTGTCTATGGGTATAGAGGAACTGGAAAAAATATTTTTATATGAAATATTAATAAACAAATTACAATCTAAATATAAAATTATATTAGTTGTAGCTTCATTTGGAATAACATCTTTATTATTACTTAACGGAAGAACAACACATTCATATTTTAAAATTTCATTAAATATTAATGAATGTTCTACATGTGAAAAAAAAAAAAAACTCAATTAGCTAAATTACTACAAGATACAAATTTAATAGTATGGGATGGAACACCAATGAATCATAGATATTGTTTTGAAGCTTTCAATAAATCATTACGAGATATTATGACTAATGAAAATAATAATTGCAAAAATAAACTATTTGATAGAAAAATAATTCTATTAGGAGGAGATTTTCGATAAATTTTACCTATCATAATATATGGTGACAAAAATAATATTATTAATGCATCAATAATCAAATTAGAATTATGAAAATATTTTAAGCTCAATAAATTAATAACAAATATGAGATTAAAAATATAAATACAACTGAGAAAGAACTTAAAATTATATCAGAATTTAATACTTGGACATTAAATATTAAAAATGGTGATATACCTATAATAAAAAAATAATGAAGTAGAAGAACCAACTTGAATTAAAATACCCGATCATTTATTAGTAGAAAATGAAAATAACGATATTCAAAATATTATATATGACAACTTTAAAGAAAATTATCACAATTAAAATTATTTAAAAGAAATATCTATGATTACTCCTACAAATGACGTTGTCAATGAAATTAACACAAATCTTTTATCATCGATATTAGAAGAAGAAAAAATATATTATAGCTATGATTATAAATGTTAAAATTCTAATGGAAAAGAACTCGAGACACAATATCCAACAAAATATTTAAATTCTTTAAAATTTAATGGATTTCACCACCATGAATTGCATTTAAAAAGTCACGTATCAATAATACTTTTTACGAAATCTAAATCCAACTATAGGATTACGTAATGGAACATGATTAATTATAACTCAGTTAAAAAAAAATTATTGAAGCACAAATTATTATTGGTTCGCATACTGAAAAAATAGTACATGTACTTAGAATTATTTTAACAATAAATAATTATAAATTACCATTTACCTTAAAAAGAAGATAATTTTTAATAAAATTATGTTATACCATAACAATAAATAAAAGTCAATGACAGATCCTAAAAAAAGTTGTATTATACTTATCGCAACCGGTATTTACTCATGGACAATTATATATAGCAATATCACGTGTATCATCACCTGAGGGTTTAAAATTTATAATAAATAAAGATCCAAATAATGCTAATTTTTATGGATATACAAAGAATATAGTTTATAAAGAAATTTTTGAAAATATATAATATTCATATATAATTATTAAATAAAATTCTTTTCATTATTTTTTTTTACAGATAAACAATGGCGTACAACTTTCTTTCAGAATTAAGAATTGAAAAAAAATATTGGAAAGTAAAAATTCGTATAGCTGTGCATTATAATCAACCAAATTTGTTGCTACAACAAAATTGATAAGCCTTGAATATTTATTATTAGATGAAAAGGTAATTTTAATACCTTATATATTTCTTTTTTTAATTTGCAGTATTATATAATCTTAGCATAAAATAAATTATTAATTACCATTATGATTAAGTATAATTTTAGGTAACTGATATTCAAGCAATCATATGGAAGAATGAAATTACTTACTTTCAAAATTTGTTGCAAGAGAATAAAGTTTATATGATCTTTGGTTTCAATGTCACTGCTCCAAGAAAGTCTTATCGCATTTCAGAACTACCTTGCATAATACAAATTACTAAAATAACATGTATTCACCATATACCAGAGGGCTCTGAAATAATTCCTTTTCAAAAATTTTACTTTGTGGAATATGAGATGTTGCGATCAAGATTAAATAATGATCTTTATTTGACAGGTAAACAAAAAATTCAAGTAATATAGCAATATTATTTAACTTTTATTATAACTTAACGAAAATCTATTGCTTCGTAGATATCATTGGAAAGTTTGTCAAAATAAGCACTGCCATAACTACATACATAAAAAAGCAACAAACAGTGAAAAAGGAATTAATGATTAGAAATATCAGGTTTATACAAAAAAGTTAATACTAGTATATATATATTAATTTATAGATACATATATAAATATATGTAACACACGTATAAATACAAATTTTATTAAACATATTTTTAAATATATGAATTCATTGCTCACAGGGGAGAACAAGTCTTAGTTACATTATGGAGTGATATGACAGAAAATTTCAATGAGCAAGAAATACACACTTCACAAGACAAAGGCATTGTAATCATCATCATAGCAGCAATTACTTTTAGAGAGTACAGAGGTAATTGAATACATATAAAAATGACCTCATTTATAAATTATCTACTGAAGTAAATTATTATGACAGTATAACTAATATTACAGATTCTATATCGTTGTCTGGTTGTTCATCAACAAAATATTTCATCAACTTAAGAATACCAGAAACTGCTCAACTACAAAATGAGTATGTATAACTCTATTGTGATATTAAAAAATTATTGTTATTAATTTACTAAAGAAATACAAAATTCAGACTCCCGACATTGGAAAGAGGAATTATAAGGATCACACAATCTATTACACTGGTAAGAACAAGCTGCAGCAAATCAAAAAATCTTGGAAGAATTATATTAACTAGATGTTCATAATCAAAAGGTACACTTAATCCATATTTACATGCACACAAAATTATATACTGCAATATAAATTATAAAATAATAAAATATATTTTAATATAATAGGGAGTTAGATTTACATGCAAGGCTGCAATCACAAATATTGATGCAACAATAAACTGGTGGTACAGAACTTGCTCTACATGTCACACTGAAATGAGAACATATATAACAAGATGTGATGCAATAAATATGGGCAGATGCAAACAACTCCAATTTTATAGTAAACTCTTAAATCTAAAAATAATCAAAATTATTACACTTAATTATAATAATTTATCTACATGCAGGTATAGGTTGATTATAATTGTACAAGATGATATTGATAGTGCATGTTTTATTATGTTTGAAAAAATTGCAGAAGAACTAATTGGAATTCCAATTCAATGCCTACTTCCAAGTATAATTGCCCAATAATCAAAGCAATGTCTTACACCCCCTCTAATGTTAAACCAATTGATTGGCCTGAAATTTTTTTTTTCAAATAACCATATCCATGCAGGAAGCCAATCTAACAACAATAATATTTAGAGTCACAAATATCTTTCCAGATAATGAAGCAATAGAAACAAATATACCGGTCAAGTCATTCTCATCATTTTCTGTGCAAGAATCCATACTAACCACATCTGATGTCTGTTTATCAAAAATCCTCCCTCAAAAAAATAAAAAATCATGTAAGTATAAAAATTATTATATCGTATTCTCCATCCATTTTTAACAATATATAAATTATATTTACAATATATTTTTTTTGTAGAGTTGATATTCATGAGAGGGAGAAATAAGACTAAAGCTAGGAAGCATAACTTTCTATAAAACTAATATCTTTTTAGTGTAAAAAAATAAAATAATAACCGTTATATATATATATATATTTTTTTTTGTGTGTAAACAACTATTGAGTAGAGTGTTATACTCATCCAATATAAAAAAAAATGAGTATCAAATAATAATACAATTTTAGTATTTTTTTTAAATAAAGTTTTTATACAAAATAATAAATATTTAATCACAAAACTATAATTTTATTTATTTTATATTTTAAATTATAATTTTTTTATACCCACAGTAAAGCACGGGTACCATGCTGGTATAGCATTATAAAAAACCAACTGGCTAAATGAAACAGAGATATAGTTAATTTAATATAGTTGGGGCCTTGGCATTACCCCATTTCCAGCCCTGCATCCAATTGATTACTTGAAACGAAGTTGGATCTTCTCAATTTTGTTTTATTGGGAAAACATTAGTAATAATTAATATTTAATTATTATGATAATAGGACAAATTTCATAACTAGACAAGTAATTTATGTAGTCATGACACACGCAAGTTGAGCTTAATTAAATATATATATAGTATTAATTTTGAGCTTCCAGCTTATAATCATCCAAGAAATAAAAATATATTTGTACGAGATGTAAAATTAAGATGGTACCCAACTACCCAGTACCTGCCTAGATTTTAATTAGCAATTAGCAATACATATACTTCATTACACAACCGTACAATGTTATGGCCCAACGGCGGAGATTAAGGTCCTTGCACTGTGGGCGTATAACAATATGGCTACAGGCAGGCATTGTTTGCTTGTCTGACCAAACAAATCTGGCCATTTTCAGACATTCGCTTTGTCGCTTACCTTAATTTAGTTATCGTTTTAAAGCCTTTTTTATTTTTATATAATTTTTGGTTCCAACAAGAAACAAATTAACTTAGCAGCACATGGAGATTGTTAAATGGTAAATGCATATTAACTTATTTGCATGGTTGATTTAGAATAGATTATTTTTTCCAAATATCAAAAGAGTAGTTCAGTGCATGAATGCTCTCGTAATATTAAGAGTTTATAAAAAGATTAAATTTATGAGATCTATTATATATAGTCTTTATTTATAATTGCTCTCGTAATTTTCATGATTCAAAACTGTAATTTCAAATTACACGATGAAGATGCATATTGTGGCATTAAGTGGCAGACCTACAGTGAAATCCGTGGAGGCTCATGCCCCACTCACATTTCTCCAAGAGTGTGTGTATATGTATATATATATCACAGACACAAGGAGAAGAAATTAATTCATTGTTTTTTTTTCCTTCTTAGTTTAGATCTTGATGAATTTTAATACTGTTGTTGTTTTTTTTTTTTCAAATATTAAGCTTCAAAATTTAGTACCTATTGCCAATATGCACACAGAAAAATTATCTCTATTCATGTATAAATCTTATTTCAATAACTATTCCTGAAAAATACAACCATAATATGGTTATTTTGTTAGAATCTTTTAAAAAGAGAATTCACTTTTGCTATATATGTATGGCAGTTGATTACACGCAACTGAGACTGACATTTACTAAATGCAGTACTTGAGTTATACTTTTTATATCAACTTATTGCACTATCTGATGTCAGATTACAATAATTACATGTATGATAAGAATATATACATATATATATATATATGAATTATATAAAAAAATTAATGATAAATAAAATAATATCATATCAATTTAGGTTCTTAATTATAAACTATATTATTTTAGGCATTTTAAAATTAAACAAAATAGATAATTGATTTAAATAAAATATTTTAGGTTTTTAATAATAAACTTAATTAAAAGAATAAAATTCTAGCAAAATCTTTTTTATTGTCATTTGATTTTTCAATTTTTCACAAATGATTTATTTTTTAAACTATAAAAAATAAACTTTATTATTTCCTTTTCTACTTTTCAAACGTGAAAACTAATATGATATAATTCAGTTGAATTAAATTTTTGAGAATCTGAATTTTCAAATGGAGAGTTAAAGAATTTTCTATATAGAAAAAGGTAACATTTAATTAATTTTTTTTTACAAGACTTGTATTCCCTATTATTAATCAATTCTTAGTTGGCACCGTGGAATTTTTTACCTTCTCGTTCTCATTATGAAATTGACTTTAAAAAATAAATTAAATATGAAAACTAAATCCAAAAAAAAATTAGTTAAGAAGGAGTATGTATGGGAAGGGGTGAGCACATGTTGAACCCAATCAAATAATAAAAATATCAAATTAATATGGTCCAAATTTCTTAAATTTTTGATCGATAATTGTTGATTTTAGGTTCGGCCAAATCGAATTGAATTTGAGTGAGTTGACCTTTAATATTATAGCTTTATATTTGAGTTAATTTTGATACTATTAAGTCGGATGTATTATGTCAAGTTATGTAATAAAATGAATAAAAAATAAATATTTATATATAAATATAAAAGAGTTGGTTGGGTTTGAGTTCAAACGAAAAAAATTTTCAACCCAACCAACCGAAAAAATTTGATATTTTTTTATTTTTAAAATCATACTGGCTCAAAATATATATTAGCCAAATTCGATTCAACTCGATTAAATACAGTCGAATTAAAAAAATTTGCTATGCGTAATGACACATGCGATCTCCTTATGTATTACATAATCTAAGAGAATATAAACCTAAAATTGGTTGGATTTTAGGAAGATATCATTACCGTATAATATATAAAAAGGTAGAAAGCATATGCAATTTGCATAACCCACCTTCCCTTTAGCACTAACTTGTTGATTTTTTTTGTTGGCTTTTTGATCCAACTAATTTCTGTTTTTATTTTCTTCGTTCTGAAGTATTATATATTTCTTATTTTTGCCTTATTTTCATTATTATTCACTAAAAGGGATTTATTATCTTCTTTTTTCAATAAATAACTAACTTTTCTTTATTTTTGATGTGGCAATAACTTTTGGGAAAATATCATTCTACAATTTTAATACTAATTCAAAATAACTTTATATTTATGCTAAAATGAAATAAAAACTTAAAAAAAAAAAACACGTTCATTAGTGGAAGATACCAATGTGTGGTTGATTTTCAGAGTTGAATATAACAAAAAGTTATTGTGATTTTCAAATATTGCACATGATAAGAATTTTAAATTTTTAATTACACTTTATAATTAGATAGATTAACTAAAAATAATTCATTAATTTAAAGTTAAATAAATTGATTAAATTAATAAATTAATTGGTTAATCAATTAATTGAATTTAGAAACATTACTTAAGCATAGTGGCTCCAAAGTTCGATGTGAGTGAATGGACTAATTGAAGAAAAGTATTCTTTTAATTAATTTTGACACTTTCTTTTATATTAAACGCAATTAATGGAAAAAGAAAATGAAAAAGTCAAATAAAGCTTGCTTTCTTTGACTTGCAATTTTAAATTTCTTATCAACTAAAACAGAAAAAATAAAAATCAGTCGTCATAACTTGATTTTTTTTTATTAATTTTTTTAAAAAAATATTGTTTCAAACGGAAATAACCAATTTATATAAAAAAAGAAAAAATCAGAAAGAAAGGTGCTACCAATATTGTTATTTATATTCTCAAAGCATAACGGAATTTGTGGTTTTGAATTAACTAAAAGGATAATTTCACATATCATTTTTTCATATTGCATTAATTAAATATATTTATGTATCTTAGAAATTGATTTTACTATTTAAAAATTAATTAATAAAACAGTTGAAGTAAATTCATTTATCAATAGAACAATATTTAGTCTTGCATTAAATAAAACCCGACTTTGGTAAGCAATTTTCTTTTTTCTCCATTGTGATTGATGAGTACGTTCGGTAGTATTCCAATTTTTTGACATTTTCACATGTAGACAAGTCTTATAATAATAATAATAATAATAATAATAATAATAATAATAATAATAATAATAATGCTTAATAAAAGAAACTAAACTTCATCCCTTTTTTAATTCTATCATCAATTTTCTTTAATTAAGTGATTAGATTATTTAAATTAATACAATCCTTTTACAAATATATAGCGAATTTAATGAGTGTCCACCATTTAGATTGATGGACAAATTAACTAGTTTGTAAAACGTAAAATTGTTATAAATTTAATATATTTTATTTATAATTGATTTTTCGAAGGCTCATAATAATGTAATAATAATAGCAACAAATTGATGTAATTTAAGAAAATGCCCACTTTTCCTAATCGCCAATAATTTATGACATAAAGAAATATCAAAGTTTTTGGTTGACCCTTCAGTTTTGCTTGGTACCAAACGTACGTACTACATTCTACTTCAAATTCTTCTAGTCAATCAATTATTCAATAACATAATTTATTGTTTTTTTAATGAAACAAGTTATATATATATAATTAAAAAATATATTCCAATAATAAGTCACTATATTTATACTAAATAAAGTTTGTTTGTAACTGTAATTCAATAATTAATTAACCTAATTAATAATGGATGTTAATTTGGCTTTATAGGACACCCTAAGGCCAAGAAACTACAGACCGTTCATTTTGCTAACCCTTAGACGTCTTGTATTCTAACTAGTGGATTTTAATTAGAGGTACATAAAATTTGGTTAATCAATTAAATTTTTCGTAAATAGATTAAAAATTCAGTTTGATTAATCGAATTTAGAATAATTCAGTTGATTTGGTCAAAAAATTTATATAAATTTAATTTTTAGTTCAGTTAATAGTTAACTGGTTCAGTTTGATCGGTTAACCATTAACCGAATTTTTTTAAAATTATTTAGTTACTATTTTTTGTTTAATTTTTTAATTATATTAATTTTTTTACTATAAATATAAATTTTTATTATAAAATAAAGTTATTTTTTAATTTTTTTAATAAAATTTTTTTAGTTATTTAATTATATTAATTTTTTATTTTAAATAAAATTTTTATTATAAAATTTTAAAAAAAATTAGTTAGTTTAGTTGATTAACCCAATCGACCGAAATAGAAATTTTGTCAGTTTGATTAAAAAAATTTAAAAAATTTAATTTAATTAATTAATAAATTCGATCAATTAATTAATCAAACGGACCGATATCCACTCTAATTCTAATTTCCAATTTCTTCCCTATATTTTCTGTGTCCATTGTCTCTTTGTCTAAACATAATATTGTGAAAACGCCAAAATTATCCCTTAGAACGTTAAACGAATCAAACTCTCTTTGCTGTTCTTAATATTGTTCTTATTATCTGACCAAAAAATTATTTACCTAAAACAAAAAATAAAATTTTGCAATAAAAATAAAGAAAAGTATCACTCATTGACCTATATATATGTACAATTACCCTTTCTCATATCTGAACCGTGTGCCGACCATATCTTCCTCCATACTCACACGTGTATTTTCAAACACGTGTATGTAAATATATATATAAAGAAGGTCGACTGAGCTTTTGACTCTCAAAGCAAACGCACAATTGCAAAAAGCCGCTCTGAAATCTCCAAAGAGCAGCGCCACTGCCGCCGCCGCCACCTTGAATACTATTCTTTTAAGGGTTTTGATTATCAGAAGGCCTAAACCTCGAAAACCCATTCTTGAAACTCGATTTTGAGCAATATAATTGTATCTATCTTGGAATTTTAGCAATCATGAAAAAGTTTAGAGGTTTCAGGCTTCGCCGCCGACTTGTAAGAGTTTTCAAATGCATGATCCGACCAAGCAGAAAGCCCGCCTGTTTCTGCTTCATTGGCCATTCCTCTTGTAACTTCCTTAATCCCATAGCCAAAATATTGGCTTTAGCTCGTAATTTGCAGCGTGGAGCTAAAACAGTCGCCCGGTTTCCAAATTCGGATCGGGGATATATTCGGTTGGGTCAAGGGAAACCAATGGAGGTGCCGAAAGGACACTTGGCTGTTTACGTGGGCGAATCAAATGGTAATACGAGGCGAGAAGTGGTGCCTGTGATTTATTTCAATCATCCGCTTTTTGGGGAGCTGCTGAAGGATGCAGAGCGGGTTTACGGGTACAATCATACGAATGGAATTAAGATACCCTGTGGGTATTCGGAGTTTGAAAAGGTTAAGATGCGGATCGCCGCATGGGATAATTTCCACCAGAGGAGTAATTATAATAGTGGCTGGAAGCAACATTTGCGTTGGTGATGTGGCAACATTTTTTTTTCTTGCATCTTATTCAGAAAATTAAATTTTAATTCCACTAGTTATTTTTGTGAATATGAGAACCAAAAGTTCAAATAGCAAATGATTGCCTTTTTATATCTGCATTTTATTAAAATTTTTAATTTATTAATCATTTTTTAGAGGGCAAAAAAGGTTAAATTCGTTCATATATGATCACTAAAAAGATAAATTCATTCATAGATAAAATAAGCATCTATAATAAAAGAAATCATATTTATAACTTGGAATACGTACTAACACAAATTTATATTTGATTTCAATTAATTAATAATGGCGCATTGACTTGCTAATAAAAAGGTTGATGTAGTCTCTATAAAAAAAAATAAGAAAAGGTTAGAGTTTTAAAAGAAAAAAAAAGAGTTCATCATCTAATAAAAAGAATATGATAATTGATGTGTAAATTTGTAATAAAAAGGCCCCATTATGCTATCTACGCAAAAATTAACGGGGAAATAGTTTTTCGTTAACCTTATTATTATTATTATTATTATTATTTTGCAATTAAGGTTAAAAATGCTTTTTTCCCCTTTTCCCCTAAAAAGGAAATATTTCCTATTGGTATAGGTTGACAAATATATCACACCTAACAATGAAATACTGTACAATATGGCTGCGTGTTTTTAATTTTTAATTTCTCATTTTTTTAAACAGTAATAAAAATAGATTATCATTAAATAAAAATAAAAAATATGATAAGTACCATATATTTTTTTACCAATTTTAATATGAAATTGAATTAAATTAATTTATTCCAAGCTTATTTATGTATTTTAATTTTATTATTTTTGAATTAATTTTTATAGAACTCTTCCAAACTAAAATTTTAAGCAGATAAGACCCTTAAAATTTCAATAAAAATTTTGGTGATAATAGAATTCGAAATTGAAAAGTTATCTCATAAAATTTGTAGAGGAAATCTCAAGCTTTTCAGAGAATTTTAGTTCATCGAAATCTATGATCGTTTGAATCTCCAACTATTAAGTTAAAATTATATCTGAAATGCTAAAATAGAATTTCAATTCGAACCACTAAGAGTAATTGAATCATATTTTAAGTGCTTGAAGTCTAATTAAATTGATTTAAAAGGCTAAAATTATCTACTCTTCAAGGGCTATAACTTTGATGAATGAGTCAGATTGAGATAAGATTGTTATTTAATAGTTAATTGGTTTGCAAATAGAAATTCGAATTCTGCATAAGTGGATTTCAAGTATGAGTGTTTTTATGTAGTTGGATATTGTAAAATATTTGTAATTTGAATTTATAAAAAAAAAAAGAGAGACTAAGAAACCAGAGAGAGGAGAGAGCAAAGATAACAGTCATCCTCAGGTAACTCTTTTATACTTTTCATTAGTTTCTATGATTAGCTTCATCCACCGTTAGAGAGGAGATCAAAGGAAGAAGAAAATTGTGCTTTGGGGAGGATGTCATCATTTCTGTAAGCTTTATCCATCTAGTTTAAATATTTGATTACGGTTTAAAATTTCAATTTTTAATTCTTTGATTTCTTTGTTATTTCTTTTAGTTTAATTTTAGAGTTATGGATCCTATGAATTATTTCTTTATTACTACTGTTGTTATTCTTAATTTAGTTATAACTAACTAATCTCCTTAATTAGATTAGGTGGATTTAGATTTGTGGATGATGGATATTTAATAGATTGATTTATTTTTATTTTGAATTAAAGTTTTGTTAATTTTGATCTTAATGTTTGTGATTGACTGATCACCAATTACTTGTTAAATTAAAATTATACGTTGAGTGAAAATTATGTATGATTTTAAATTAAAAAATCAACAATTTTAGAAGTTTTATTTAGAGATAAAAGAATCATTTAAATACTAATTTCGTTCATTTGAGCTTAATAGATTGTTGTAGTTTATTATTCATGAAAATAAAATTTGTAAATTCTATCAATTATTAATTGTTTTGCTTGAGAATGAGGAAGATTAAAGTTTAAGAAATTGGTAACTTTGATTTAAGTAAGATTTAAATTAGTTTGAAAAATTATTTTTGTCCATTTGAAATAATTTTAATAAAACATAATTCTATTTGTTTATCTTAATTATTTGAATTTAAAAATTTTTAATTTTAATTTAAAGTTTGAATTAGTAGATAATAATCTTAGTTTAATTTAATTTTGAATTTAAATTTAATTTTAAATTTTAAATTAGAAATTGTTAGATAATAACTTTTAAAATATCAAATTAATATTTTTATTTTTAAATAATAGTAAAATTAAATTTTAGTTAATGAATTAGCTTATTCTCCGTGAAAACTATCTTTATTATTATTTTACTACTTATTATGATCATGTACTTGCGGCTGAGCTATAGCATACACAGATGTTCAACAGAATACATACTGAAGGTTGAGTTCCTTAGGATGGGAAAGAGACAAAAGAAGCAAGCCAATCTTCCAAGATTAGAGATACAAACAAAAAAGTAAACACTAACAGGGGGCCATAAGCCAAGCTTGCAGGCCAAAAGGGACAGCTTCCAAGGACCAAAAGAGGTCCACCTGCTGCGAACAATTTGTGACGACCAAAAGAGTCCCCTAACTCGCTCTGATCCTTCCTCAGACAGAGATGATGACGAGGGAATGCAACAGACGGTAAAAATATCAAATACCATAAAGTTTGGAGCATATCCTGTGGCGTTATAGATAAGCAAAGGAACCACTATCAACTTGTCAAAGTAAGAGGCTCCTCCAACTTGTAAGTTTAAAATGTTTCAAACAGTTTTAAGCATTAGATTTGAAACTATATAATCTAATTGGTCATCTAAATCTAAAAATAATATAAATTTATAAAAAAAAAATACCTCTGTCCTAATATATATACACATACCCCAAAATACTTTTTTGTAATTTTTTTTCTGGTTATGTTACAAATACCCGATCACTAGTTATAAAATTAAATTTCAATTAAAATAATTTTTTTTTAATCTCATTTTTTTCGTAGATACGATATTATTAAAAACTAAATCAAAGTTAAAAGAAATACAAAACTGGACATAATTTAACGATAAAAAAATATATAACATGAGAAATTAATTATATTAGATTATATATGCTTCTCCATCAAAAAATCAGAAATAAAATATCAGTAATATAAAAATATTTTCTTTAAGCAGGCTAATTTATTTGGAATTTATGTGGACTTATTAAGTCTTATAATTTAGAGGCCAGGGGGTGGAGATTTATTTTCCATAAATGGGTACACCACAAATTATTTTCAAAAGGGAAAATTCTATGGAGTCCAATTGGTTGAGACCATTACCAAATATTAGGAACCGTACAACAGGTTCAACAAAGCGAATCATATATTGAAATTTAAATAATATATATTACAAGTTGATTTTATATATATATATATATATATATATATAATCAAATTGATTATGAGTTTATTATTTTAATTTGGAAATGGAAAAAAAGAAAAAACAAATTCAGTAGCATATATCCGATTTAACAAAAGTAGCTAAGGTATGAATTTTTTAATGCATATGGCCTTTTATCATATTTCATTTAACCTATTTAAATATTCTTTTGCTTTAGTTGAGTTCCAAATATTTGGTAGATTTCACCGAAGTATGGGACATTGTTTCACTTGTCCACTCCCTCAATAATTCTCACGTTACTAATCATCACTGTTTCCATTGATTCCAAGTTATCACTATTTCTATGAAGGTGACATTTACCAAATTTTAATTCAATGCTTAGAACTTAAAAAATTAAGACCGAAATAAACAAAAATGAAGTAAAAATAGTTGCCCTTTGCTTATTTTTTGAAGGAAATGGATAGAAAAATATAGAATAAAAATTTTATTTTATTTATTTTTATTTACATAATAATAAAAAAATAAAAAAATAGAAATAACTTGTTTTGATTTCCAGTTAATTTCTCAAAATCATTTTCAAATAATTGAGAGAAAAGAAAGTAATTACAAAAATAAAAAGGATTTAATTTAAAAGGCTGTTAGTTAATTTTTTTTATCAATTTAAAATGATGGTGACAAAAATAAATTTTGGAAGCTTTGATTAATTTTTTATGTTTTAATTAATAATTAAATAAAAAAAGACATATAAGTTATGTTTTCTGTTATTTTCTTTTACTCTATTTATTTGTTTTCCATTATTTATTTCCATTGCACGGCCACTGCTAACAAACTAAACGCTTGGGCCCTTTTTATCACCGAGCACATATACCCGGAGATATTCAAATTGATATAAATATTTGAATTGAAATATTTAAAATTAAAAAAAATTATTGACTTTTTAATTTTATTTAAATCGAATCGAATTAATCTTTTTAATATATAATAATTCTGAATATTAATTTATAATTAAATAAAAAATTAAATCGAATCAAATAAAAAATTAAATCGAATCAAATCGAATCGAATAGTCAAAATAATAATTGATTTATTATTAATAATATTTAATATTTTTAAAATATATAAGAATTATTTTATTAATTCGTATTATATATTTATTTTAAAATTTTTAATTTTCTATATTATACATTATGTATATATATATAGATATATCTTAATTTTTTTTTTATTTTATGTTTTATTAATTGAATATATAAATGTCATTAGTATACTTTTAAAATACTCATTTTTAAACTATAAAAATTATTTTATTTTTATTCATAATTTTATTTTTATTCATAATGAGTATTAACTTAAATATAAATAAATAAAAAATATAATTAAATAATTATTTTCTTAATTTAATTTTAAATTTTATAACTAAATATAAATTATTAACATATTTATATGAATAATTACTATTAATAATACTAATGATAGTAATTCATAATAATTATAATAATTTATACTTAATAAAGTAACTCGAAGTAATAATATTAGTAATTTTTAATGGCAATAATAAATATGGATATTAATAAAAATTAATACTAATTAGTAATGATAGTGAATTACTTATAATTTTTATATTTATTTAAAATTTATAATTATTTAGAGTTTAGATAAAATTATTTATTTTTATAAATTATTTATAATGTAGGTATTGAAATTTAAATAATTTTATTTAATACTAAATGTTGAAAATTTTAATTTTATAAATAATTTATAATATGAATATTAGAATTTAATTTAACTTTTTATTTTTTATGATTAAAATAATAAAATATTATTTTATTACTTAAATTTAAAAAAATAATTTTAAATTTTCGAATTTTTTTTATTATTTAAATTTAAAAAAATAATTTTAAATTTTCGAATTTTAAAAAAAAATTCCGATAGAACCGAATTAATTTTTCAAAATAATACAATATTAGATATTTTATATTTCAATTTGATTTCACTTTCATAAATTTTAAAATCTCGAAACTTTAATTTAATTTTAAAAATTTTCAAAATTTCAAATCTCCAAACTTTAATTTAATTTTAAAAATTTTTAAATTTTTAAATCAAATCAAACTTTAATTTGATTCTAAAAAGTTTTAAATCGAATCAAACCATGCTTAGCCCTAATGGTATTTACATCCTAAATGCACAATGGCTAAACCAATTGTATTGAACAAAATCTTGAATTGGACGCACGTTTCCACCCATTTTTTAATACAAGTATAATATATTAAAATTTTTAATACGAGTATAATATATTAAAAGCATATTCTACTTATATATATTAAATTGAATATACATTTAACATTTTAAAAAATATATTTCTATAAAAAAATTTAAAATATTGCTATTCAGCATAATCTTCTCATATAAATATATCTTTATAGCATATTTTTAACTTTTTTTTAAATATCTTATATTTTTTATATGTTTTAGATATATTAAATATATATTTTTAAAAATTGAATATAACTTTAATATATAAAATATATATTAAAAATATATTTAAGAATATTTTTGAAATTAAAAATTTAAAAATAAATATTTTTAAAATTAAAAAGAAAAATGATATTTTTAAAAATATATATTTTTTAGAGCATTTTAAAAAAAAATCCCATACCTCAAGTCTCAACCACAAAAGAAAAGGCCATAGCCCAAAAAAGAAGATCATTAGAGCTCTGTGGACTACCTCATCACAAAAGGAACATGAGTGTTTAAGCCACAAAAAAGGGAAAAAAAATGGATGGACCATCCATACCAGGTCATCACTATTATTTTGATTTGTACAAGATTCTATGAAATAGATTTTTTTGGCCAGAATAAACACTAGATTTGATAAAATAGAATTATTATCTTTCGTATTCAGGTTTCAAAAACGATAAAAAAAAAAAAAAGAATAAAGAAAACGACATTAAAATATCAAGCCTCCTTAGGCCAACTCAAACGCTACTGAGGCCCATTACTTTGTTGCCACACATTGAAAGTTGCATCATATTCAGAGCAGCCCAATTAATTTATAGAAAAACGAGGCTTCAGAGTGGGCACGCCCAAAAAAAATATATTTTCAAAAATTTAAAAAAAAAAAAAACCACAATAAGATTTAAGGTATATATATTAACAGAAAACATGACACCCCATCATTTTTTTTTATAAATTTTTTATTTTTTTTCTTTAATTATTTTAAATATTTTATTATAAACTCACAATAAATTTTATTTTATTTTAATAAACTATATAAAATTTATAATCTCACAATAAACTATATAAAATTTATACTCACAAAAAATTTATAATAAACTAATAAAAATTTAATATTTCAATAAAATACCATTTAAAGATACTTTAAACATATTTTAAAAATATAATAAATTTAAACATATTTTAAAATATTATAAATTTAATAAATTTAATTTTTTTTTTAAATTTTTCTTATATTTCTTTCAAAAGCCCTAAGTTATACAACACACACTGCACATCAAAGATAAGTAAACATGTAAAATTCTAGTAGTTAATTTATTCTGTCGTAATACATATATATATATATATATATATATATATATATTTTGTAACACTGGGAAAAGTAATTTGCAGAATCTCTATTATTATATGATTCAAGCACTAAAACCTCGATTCGAAGGGTGCCATAGCCCGGCATCATGGCCGCTGCAAGCTGCCATAGAAGCTTCTTCCATGAAGGCTTGAGAGATCCCTCCATTGCATATATTTGCAAATGCACGCATGTGTTTCATCCCATATTGAGTCAATGATCCACAATGCGTTTCAAATATTCGAACCTGGAATAATTATTAATACTCATTAATGCTATGGAAGAAAATGAAATAATGAAAAAGGAGTAGAAAGATGATAGTATTACCATTGATTTTAAGCAAGTCCAGTCATCTACCAAAGGCAAACCAGGTTCCCTGACAGATCGAAGAACTGTAGAACTTTCCTTATGTCCAAATAACAAGGTTCCAATCAATTCTATGCTGCTATCCAAATGATTTCTATGCCTAATTGTCTCTTTAATCTGCTGCAGGATTTGTGTCTTCCTTTCTGATCCATTATCTGCCCGTTTGTACTACAGAAAATGAACAAATTATCATGAGTTGTTACTGTTTAAATATGTTCTAATTCCACTTAATAATCATATCCATTGGCTACAACTTTATACTCACCATTTGCCACATGAAGAGAAGCTCCGCATCTCTCTGATTAACAACTTCCATAGGCGAAGCTATATGACCATTGCTTGGAGGGAAATCGACACTAGCAGGGTCAAAACCTTGATATAAATAAAGCTTTTCTTTTTTAAAGCTTGAATTCCCATATTCCATCACATGAGACCCAATAGTGTAAGTGTTAAAATTTGAAGTCCTCGCCTTCACCTGCAAAAATTGAAATTGCATATCAACTCAGACACTGGGTTATTATTCAGATTGTCTCAAGGTCCTGATAATATAAGTTCAAACTCTAATTCAAGTGTGTGTAAAATATATATATATATATATATATATATATTATGCACACAAAATTGGCATTACCGTCCGGTATTGTTGCCTTAACGATTCTTTCTTCAAATTGTGTGTCTCACTGCAAAAGAAAAGAGAATAAAATGGGCATATTATAATCCACTCCATCAATAGGAAAAATTAGGAACATTAATAATTAGGCAAGAAGTAGATTTTTTGGGGTTAATGTTACCTATCTTCCATCCAAGCAACACTGTACAAATCCCCTAAGCAAGTGATGAATTCTGGAGGTGGAGCAGGCTCCATTCCAGGACAATAAGTTCCCCAACTATTCTCTTGTGCATTTGATGCTGTGGTCACATAAATATTTTTGTCCTTCGGCATAATCCCTTCAAAAATGCTACCACTCTCACAAGCTTCTACATATATCACCTGCATTCACAACAAAACACATCCAACCTTATAACCATCTAAATGTTTGTTTCTTATCTTAAGAGGAACAGAAATGAAAACAGGCTCTCTTTAATTAATTACCATTTTCTCGAAGCCGCCTGCGGCATGTTTCTTCTTAAGAACTTCCATAAAATCCATTGCATAGATAAAAGGCAAATTTGGCATACCTGCAATATTATTACATATAAAATCATGAAATTCTAAATTTACCATGAGCACAAAAGACAAGCGCCACAAATAGGAAATTGCTAGCTTACCAAGAACTCCAGGGCCTCCATGATCAGAATAGTACAAGAAGATCCTATCATTGGCCTTGCTATCTACAACCTTGCCGCTTCCCCCTGTGACAGCACTTTTGTCACCCAGAAGTACTGCATAAAAATTCTTAGCAGTAACATTCTCGCCAGTATAATCCTATAAACATGTAACATCAAATTCAGCATAATCATGATCACCAATTAAAAAAGAAAAAAAGAAAGAAAAATTGCATAATCATAAGCAAAATATCTCAACAAATTAGTGATTAATCAAGTGACAAAGTAATGACGCAAAATGTCTTTAATGAACAGTAACATCATTTGCTTTTTCTTTCAATTAAAGATTTCTCCTCCTTTTAATGGAACCAATGTGATAAGGTAATTTAACAAGCAATTACAGAAAAAAAAAATATTGCCCACTTGTCCATGGCCAATCTAGCATCACAGTGTATGGACAATTTTGGAGATCCATAGCTTTAATCAATACACATATAGTATTTTTTGGATTGACTTATAAAGTATAGACAAACAAAGCACTACCAAATCAATTTCACATCAACAAATTTTAATAATATTTAAGCTAAAGCAAGAAAGATATTTTTCAAGAAAAGTCCAACAATAGAACCCATTGCTTTAGTGCATTGTAAGTGGTGTCAAATGTTCAAAATGGCACAACCTTTACGACTATTTCTCTATATATTAGATTATTTATTAAGATTCTCTAGCGCACATAGATTTTTTTTTGCAAACCAATAGAAATTAAAGATCTAAATATTTTTTAATTAAACAGTACTCAACCTGATAATCCTAAATTACAACTTGCTTAATTAATTAGTCTAAATATCACCGTCCTTGACAATAACGACAATGGCTGGTTCCTAATTAAGTTTGTTTTTTTTATTATCACATATACACATTTCATGGTGTCAATCACCATCAAAGATGATGTCCAAGCAACCATCAATTGACATGGGGCACACAACTAACACTAAACAATCAAATATCTGGTTGAAAAATAATAGAGAAAAAGAGACTATACCACAAAGTAGTATATTATACTGGAAGAATATGCTATTTGTACTGTAGTAATCTGGGTTTATGGCACTGAAATTCTTCAGAGTAGTACTGTGAAGTTTTCAATTAAAACCCCAAATCCAAGTTTAATTAATACAAAACAAAAAACAAAAAAATTAGTATATAACATTTCCCAAAATATACCTTAGGAACACCAGCATATACGTCTTGTCCTTGTGGATGGTTGATGATAACCCCTGGCCTAGGGTTTAACCCATTATTTGCTATATCATCATACATGAACACTATTATGTTCTCTTCTTTTATCCCACCCTTTCTTAGCAGCTGATATGCATGGCAAACATCCGCCTGTATAACATCAAATCCCAATTTTTTTTTTTAATTATGTACATATATATCATCTCTCAACGGTATAAAAAATAAATAAATTTGAATATGAGCCAACTGTAAAGCTTGTAAAATTGAATTCTAATCAATATTTGTATACTATTATATAGTACTTTTTCAACATCAACTCAGATCAACAGTGCTAAACTGACCCCCATAATCAAGATTCAAGAACACATCAATACTCTGTTTCTGGTTTTCGTGAACCAGATTTTTTTTATAAAAAAAATGGAAATGAAAGAGGATTAATTGGGTTTTATTTACCTGATGTCTGTAATTTCCATAACCCATTGATCCAGCAACAAGAACAGCCCACCTTGTACCAATTCGATCATCATCAATAATTTCTGGTTCATCTTGCTCTGTAGGCATAAAAATACCAGGCTCAAACTGGCTCAGCCGAGAGGCAGAGCCACTTTCTGATAAAGATAGAAAGAACAGTACTGTAACAACAAGAATCAGAGCATAATTAAAGGTGGACAACAAGAATCTATTATGGGCCTCCATGCAGAGAGTGGGAAAGAGTTGGTATCAAAAAAACAAAAAAATGGCAGCAAATAAAATAGTTTATGAGGAACTTGGGCTTTGAATGAAAATGGCGAAGGTGGGAGTATTTAAAGGGGAGTTGGTCAAGCGGTGGAAGAAGCCATGCAAAAGCAGGGGTTGACACGTCCTGGAACTGACTGAAAATGGTGGGTCCTTCGAAGCTGTAAGATTAAGCAAGTGGCTCCTTATGGTTTGCAAGCCTTAATTGGTTTGGTTAGATGATTTTATTTCTTACACATGTTGCCCTGTTTTTTGTTTTCTGTATGAAATACTCAATATATAGCATTTAATTAATTAAAAAAGGTTATCAATGCTTGCTCTTTGATTAACTTTAATTAACTGGGTTTTCTGGTGGGTTTAGAAGTGATTTACTCTTTAGTGATTGTTTGTTAAGATTTTTTTTTAAGTTTGCTTTTTTTTTTCAATTGATGCTTTTTCCACCATTTGCGTTGGTAAAGTTTGTGTCTGTTATGATTTGTCTTTTGCATTATTTTAGCAAAGCTTTAAGGTTAAGATTTATTGTTTTTGTGTTTTTGCATTTTCTTAAGGAAGATGATAAATTAATTTTTCTATTTATAATATAATTTTTGTCGTAAATAAAGAAGATAAAATATACATAGAGAATAAAAAATCTGAATTTTTTTTTATTATTAATTGTTTTAAATATAACACCTATAATAAAATATATATATAGCAGTACAAATAAATTTTTTATAAAAATAAAAGACTATGATTATAAAGTTAATCTTAATCTGGATAGAATAAAGTTAATTATAATTTCGATAGGATAATATTAATTCAATTAAATAATCATCCACATATATCATAATATTTTTCTTTGGACGACTATTCCTATGAATATGCCTCGTTAAAATCTTGTTAAGAAAAATCTAATGGGATAAAAATTTAGAGAAAAAAAATAATACAATATTCATAGGTGACTTTTCCTCAAAAATATATTCAATTAAAATATTTTAAGTGAACACATCCTAACATTGTATATATGTCTTTTGAGGATGATGTCGGTAGTGTCTTTTTGAATAAATCTGCTAAATTTTCACTTGAACGAACTTTGCAAATATCGATTTTTCATTTCTTTATTGTTTCATGTGTATAAGAGACTTTTGGTGATATATGTTCAGTTCTGTCACCCTTGTGTGGTCTCTTTCGATTTGTGCAATCCATGATATATTATTTTCATGCAATATTATTGGCTTGTTACTTTTTATAGGTAATCCATATGCTCCTCCAATATATTCGATCATGCTTCTCAACTACACACATTCACGACTAGTTTCATAAATAGTTAATAATTTTGAATATTTGATGAAGTAGCAGTGATTATTTGCTTCACATATCGCCATGAAAATAGCCGTATTGTTATATGTGAAGACATAACCTATATCGAATGTGCCACGTAGGTATAAAAGAACATATTTCACTCAATTTCAGTGCCTTTTAATTGGTGCAGAACTAAATCTTACAAGCAAGTTAACTGTAAAAGTAATATTTGGTATTATGTTATTAGCAAAATATAAGAATATCCCTATTGCACTGAGATATGGTACTTCAGGATTAAGAATCTCTTCATTATCTTTTTAGGGGCTGAAGAGATCTCCTTTTATATCAAGAAAATAAACAACCATTGTAGTGCTTAATCAATAAGATTTATCCACATAAAATTATTTCAAGTTTAATATTTAATCTTTGATGGACAAGAATTTCATTTGACAAATACTTAACTTGAAATCCAAAATAAAATTATGTTCTTCTAAGATCTTTCATTTTAAATTCTCTTGCTAATAGTCTGTAGTAATTGACAAATACATGGGCAAATAAAATCATTTTCATATTCATTTTCTCTAAGTGTTCAAATAAGCGATTACACCATATTTGCTTATATTGCTTTAGCTCGTACCAAGATCTTTGGAGTACAATACAATATATTTGTCAAGGTATTATATGCTTCAAGTATTTTGATACTTCGTACATCTTAAATCCTTTAGAGATTTTCACATACATGTCATATTTAATAAACCATATAAGTAAATTTTCATAATATCTATCAAATATATGTTAAACCTTCAAGAGGCTACCAAACATATCAAAAATCTAAAGGTAATAACATCCATGACAGAGGAATATATCTCATCACAATTTATACAAGGTTGTTATGAGAATTCTTGTGTCACAAGTTATGCCTTGTTTTTTAAATTTTCATCTAACTCATTTCTCTTAAGAGTCATATGAGCAAATTATTATAATATAATATTGAATCCTTCAAGGCTGCAAAACTAATTTTAATAGTAACTATATTCATAATAGAAAAAATATACTTTTTTACAATCTCATATGATTTTTTTTCTTTTACATGCAATATCCATAGGTATGACATCTTTTGGTGTCTGAACTACTGGTCCAAATATTATATGTTTAGCAAATGAATCTAGTCCGTCCTTGATTACTTTTCATTTTGGCCAATCACTTCGATATCAATAATTTTAAATATTTTTAGGCTCAAGCATATTTTGATAATTTTAATAGCAACATATACAAACATGTTATCAACAATAATTTTATCTTTTTTTCACATATTTCTAGATTTTAATGAAATCTCATAATTTTTCTGTGCCGAAACTACTTCTGGGGTTACTTCTCTAGAAATATATGGTTATTGAAGTATGTTGCTTTTGACCTCTTCAGGAATGTTACTTTGAAATTATTTATTTTTTCTTATCTCAAAAATTAATATTTTAAACTAAGTAGTCTACTACGCTTTAAGGGTATATTATATCTATTAGCTGTCACACTAATAAGATGTCCTATAAGAATAATCAAATTAGTAAGTTTATTAGCAGTTGAAATATGTGATTTGAACACCTACTGGATATTTGTAAATATATCTGGTAACTTATTTACAACATTATGCAAACAAATTAGTTTTTGAACTTTCAGTTCACATTAATTTGTGCAGATATCAAGAATGGATAAAGTTGGTGTATTCTAACTAATTTATTGTGTTTTTGGCCCTTTTCTTTTATCATTCTCTAATGGAGTAAAAACCAACTCACTAAAAATCTTGATCTAAAAAATTTATCGATAAAAGTTTATAATATCTAATGTAGACAATCAAAATCTATATAAATATTCAAATAATATTGATAATCTATTTTATTTCTTTAAGGGGATGCAATAAGAATATATACACCGCAACAAGAAATTTTAATATCGCAAATTCTAAATTAAACATATTAATTCAGATAAACACAAGTTGCAAAATGAAAAACTTGTGATATGCAGACAATCAAATACAAATTAAAGGTGCAATATAAATAATAACATGTATCCAAGCGTATATTGAAAGTTTTGATTTCATAAGCATAAGAATAATAATTGATCATAAAATCTTAATAATAATTCAACTAAACCATATCTAGTATGAACATATGCAATAAAATATTTAATAGTAATATAATCATAAAATATTTTTTCAAGTGAACTCATATGCATTATCTATAAAAATTGTCTTGATATGATAATCAAGAATCACTGACCTTAACTTTATAATTTGAGCAAGTAATTTAGCAAAAATAATATTAGGAGTTGACAATAGATAAACATATGATCATCTAGTTAAAACATTAATTAAAATCATAAAGTATCTAAATATTCTACAAAATTGATGGATATGGTCACAAATATTCTCATGTATTTTTGTAGAAATTCAGTAGATTCTAAATTTAATTTAGTTGGTGAATGTCTCATAATTAAGTTACCTTAATTATAATAAATATAAAAGTAATTATCAAGCAAAATCATTTTCTAATTTTTTTAGTAAATGTCTATTTGTATTCTCAACAATACGTCACATTATATTTAAATATGGATGGCCAAAATAATCATGCCAAAGAATAAAAATTTTGAGATCTATGTACTTCCGGTGTATATAGTGTAACTCAGTCATCTTTATTTTTTTATAAAGTACAATCTAGTTAAGAAATTTAAAATTTCTTAAATATGAACTTCTGATTTAAATTCATACAGTTAACACATAAAAATTCAATATTTTTTTCACTTTGTTTCAATAGAATATCCACTGCGACGTATTCTTTAAAACTTAATAGATTTTTTCGGGATCTAGTTAAACACAATACATCATTGAAATATTATTTTGCTTAAATTCAGAATATAAGATGGACTATTATGGAGTCTTCAACTATATTTGTAGAACCAGATATCATGTTAACATTAATTTCTGTTAATGTTAACTATAGCAACTATTTTCTAATCATGAAGAATTATTATAATTGTGCCAATATATATCTTTTTAGCATTTTTATTTTCAAAATTGGTAAGAAAAAAAAATTTCTCCATGATTATTTTTATCAAAATCTCATTAATGATCTTGAAAATAAAATATTATATTCACTTTAGAGAATGATATTAAGCCATTTGAAAATTTTGTTTAGCTACAGATAAATAAAGAAAACTAGTTCAAAATATTTGTGAATCTATACTCTCAATATTGTTACTGCAGAAACACATTTGAGGCATAAAAAAATTAATATTCATCAAAAAGACTGTAATAATTAATAATAAGATAATCAATTTTCAATTTCTCATTTGAGTAATCAAAAGAAAAATTATTACTTCTAAGCGATTCTGCAGGGATACTTAATTTTCTTCTCAAATATCTCTAATTTCATTATCAAATACTTATAACGGATATTTTATTCAGAAAATATCAAGGATAGTAAATTGAAATTTTATGAGATTTAATATGTAAAAATAACAAATTTAAATAAAAATCATAATTTAGATAGATTACAAAGCTATCAAATAAATAAGACTAAAATTGCAATTAGAGTTTAAATATCATAACTCTAAAATTACAAATGATCATATGAAATCATAGTAAATATTAATTTATTTACTAACTTCACTTTAATACACAAATATTTACTCATAATTTTTATATATATTTAATTTTCATATATTATATTAAGATATTAGATATATATGCATAAACACGAAAATAATTATAAACACGTATTTAAATTTAAATTTCACAAATAAAATTTTAAAATTTATTTGTTTTTTATTTAACAGCATATAAATGCTGTCAATATACTCAATATATTATCTTCAATATGCATATATATATATATATATTCAAGAACCACATTGCATAATAGATATACAATGTTATTAATAAAGGCATATGGTTGCTAAATGAGTATTGATGTAAACCAAGAAAGGATGCATAGACATTATTTTATATTGGTTGTCAAATTTAAAATAAAACTTCAATGATCAAAGTAATAACATTAAAATTAAATTGCACGTTTTATATGTATATGTATATATATATATATACTGTTTCTATAAATAATTAGTAAACCACACATATAATTGCACGAAAATTAAGACTTCAATATAGGTATATCTATATATATATATGTATGTATATGAATCCATATTATAGGCCATGCATAAATCATTATATATTGATAGAATTTTATGCACAGTATACGATGGTATCAAAAGCTAAAATATATATACATATTTTATATATTTATATATATATACATGAATTCATATTTTATTAATATATATAAAATAAAAATATATTTTTTAATTCTTTAATAAATTAAATTCATAATCAACAAAATTAATCACTCAATTAATCTAAACCCTTAGAATATTAATTTTAACCATAAATTTAAAAAAAATATACAATAGAGTAACTCTGATGTTACTTATTAGAATATGGTTAAACCAAAATATATATAATTAATCCTATAAACCATATGTATGTATATAAAATAATTTTAATCAAGCCCAAAAATACAATAAAATTCTCCATACAGAGAATAATGAGAATATAAGAGAATTAGCAGAAGCGTACCTTGATTTGAGAGATAGAATAATTTTTTTTATAAATTAAAAAATTTAAATCTTTTTTCGTTCATTATTATTGTAAAATCTATCTTGCTGATAACGTGTTATAAATAAAAGAAGAGAGAAAATATATAGAGAATGAAAAATCTGAGAAATCTTTTTATTATGAACTATTTTAAATATAACACTCAATAAAATATATATAATGGTGTAAATAGACTTTTGATAAGAACAAAAGACTATGAAGTTAATCCTAATATGAATAGGATAAAATTAATCATAATCCTGATAGGATAATATTAATCCAGTTAAGTAGTCATCCACATATATCATAATAATTTTTAAATTTTCTTTTCATCATATATAATTTATGGTATTCTTGATGCATAATTGAATAGGTTAAAATTCTAATATGATTTGTATTAAGGAATTTAGAAGTCTAATATATATGAATATTTAATAATTTAAATTCAAACATACATAAATTTTATTTGTATGTTAAATTTAAGAACTAATATTATGATATATAAATTATGGATATTTTAATATTATTTATTAAAATTTTTAAGTTTGTCATTTGAAATAACAAAATTAGAAATAAATATGATTTGTAAAACCACTAATAACAATTAAGATGATACATGTATATAAAAAAAATTACTTAACATAGAATAATAAACTTGGTTAATTTAATAACAAAAATGGAAAGATAGTTAATTGATTCTTTTTTAAAAAAACAGTAAGAAACGAAAGATGATTGATTGATTTCTTTTTATCTTTATAAACGATAAGAAAGGCAAATCAAATAATGAAATTTTTAATTAAAATTTAGGTTTATATACTTTTCTTAAAAGAAAATTTTTTACATTAAATTTTATATTTAGGCCTATATTAGTAATCTAGTATTTTACTATTGAAATTTTAAGTTTGTTAATAGTAATAAACTGTGAATTATTATTTTAAAAAAATTATTAAAATGCATATAAATTTAATACATCAAATATAAATAAAAATAAATTAATTAACATTTTTAAATGAAAGAAAATTAACTTAAAAACTAATAAAAATACTTTTGAAGAATTAATTCATGAAAACAAATATAAAAGATAGTAAAAGATAAACCACAAATATGTAAAAAAAAAAATGAATTAAAACTAATGAAAGATAAAAAAAAACATAACAAAATTGAAATAGACATGTCCTATATGAAAAATTGAGCTTTTAAACAAATATAAAAAAAATGAATATTGTAAAATGAATGTAAATATGTGAAATACAGTGGCATTATGAATATGTATTTATAATGAAATTATTTATCACAATCATTATTGAATTATGAATCATAATATAAATTAAATTAAAATTTTAATTTGTAACAAGATTTTTCTCAATTTTTTTTATATATGTTGACATTGTTTTTTAATTAAGATAAAAAAAAGATATGCTAAATTAATTAATTAAGAATAACAAAATTTTATTTATTTTATATTAAAAAAATGTTTTTAATGAATAATTCAAAATTTTCACCTCGATTTTTATTTATATTATAAATAGATAGATATAAATTTCGTAAATTATAATTTTATTTAATTTTGATTTAACGTAAAATTTTTAAAGGATAAGTGTATTTGCCTGTCAAGAAAGTTTGATTTTTGGTGTATTTTAATTAATTAAAAAAAGATATAATCCTGATAAAAAATCATTTAAAAATACTCCAATGATTTTAAAATTAAAACCACTGTAATTTCATATTTTAAACAGGTAAAAACATATTCATCCTCTGCATTATTGTGATGATGATGATGATAATAATAGTAAATTAATGATAACAATTAACACTCGTCGTGAGATGTGAGAAAAATAAATTGAAAATAAGAGTTATGGGGACAATATCAATTTGGTGATTTTGATAAATAAAAAAAAAAAAAGAAAGGGAGAAGGGACGCTAAATACAATAAATAAATAAAAGCCAGACGTTACTCGTTTGTCTGTACGAGGGGTATTATTAATTATTTAATTTATCTGACCATTTCCTTGTATTATTAATAGATTTTTTTTTGTTATTGAAATTATACTTACTAAAAATTTCTCTTTGATATATAATTAGTGAAGTTCAGAAAATAATTAAATCTTTTAAATTATTTTAAATTTAATTTACAATTAAAATAAAAATTTACTGAAAAAAATCTTATTTAATTTGAGTTTCAATTAAAGTTAGGCTTACTTAAAAGACTCTTTTATCCAATATTACAATGGCATGAGACAGAAGTTACAAAAGAAAAAAAATTATCTATAATTAATTGGTGAAATTTTAAGCTATGGATTGTAGAAAAGTTAGCATATACTTTAATCTTTTTTAAAAGTATAATAGCCAATGACTTATACACGGCTGGAGTAGCTCAGTTGGTTAGAGCGTGTGGCTGTTAACCACAAGGTCGAAGTTTCAACCCCTTCCTCTAGCGTATACCCATTTATTTTGGGGGATTTTTTTTTTACTGAATTTGAGGTTTCGAAATATTTCATGCATCGGGGCTGGTTTATAATGGTTATGGAGTTTTGGGCAAGTCGGATAGCCGCGTCAAATCACCTATGATATCTCCACTGCGTGAAGACAAAGAAGCCTCTAATCCTTCCAGCAATGAAATAGCCTGTGCAATTTGCGTCATACTATGCCAACTAACTAACGAATTTCATGTGCCACATCGTAGACTCTCAAAACCAGGCCATATTATTGTCAAGGAAATTTCATAAATTAAACGTCTAACCAAAACTTTTGTTTTTGCAACGTATAGATGATATCACCATGTTTCATGTGAAAGACAATCCCCCTATTGTAAAGGGACTAAAATTATGACAGTTTTCTAACCTCTCCTCTTGCCCGCACTACAGGTATTCTTGTTGAATGGATTAAAATGAGTGTAGATAACTTGCCAGTATTTCCCCTTCCATGATGACCACTTCAATTTCAATTGGTAATATAAAGGAGGAATCCCCAGAACTCCTCGTTCTAACCTTGGATCGAACACATCAAACTGTATCTTACATAAGGAGTCCAAGATAACTTGGGCTGGAACAGCTGGTAGAAGCACTGGGCGGTTACAGTTTCAGCCAATGCCCGAGCCTTCTGCAAATGGACATTAGCTACTGATGCCATCTCAAACATAGCATCACACAAGCCTTCACGGGAATTCAAGGAGATTTCTGATCGACCTCCCTTCTTTACTAATAATCCGTGTTTAGCTGACACTTCCGTTGGTATATAAGAAAAGTGACGGTTGCGACTAGCATGATACGGGAGTGACTTAAGTAGCAATAGAAGGCCGCTTGCCTTACCAACATGAGATGCTGCATGATCAGCTGCAGTGGGCCTGATACCACCAGCTTGCAGTGTCATGTACAGAATGGTTGACACCGTGTCTTCAGCATATTTCTCCAACTCTTCTAAAGTTTCTGGGATATCAGTAACTTCTCTTTTTGCATCATTGATGCGTGCTTCGACTGACTGTTTCAACCATCCCTTCGTAATTTTATTCTCTGATACCACAGATGAGAGGCCTGTGCTGTTGGGTGCTCAATTAACTTGTTAGCATAAATCTTATCTATAGTTTCTTGCCACCAGAGGAGACGCATGAGACCGATTCTGGGATCTGAAGCAACATCCATAGCTCTTGCAGTTTCAACATTGAAGGCGCGAAGGGCAAATGCAGCCTTTCGCATGATAGGGGAAGTTCAAGCAGGCAGAGATAATGATGGTAATCATAACTTCGCACTTGCTGGACACAGTCGGAGAAAGCTGAACGTAAGCTACTAGAAGCACCTTTCATCAAATCTTCAGTGTGCTTCCACCTAAAATTCATCATAAGTATATATAGATGGCAAATCTAAGAAATAGCCTAGGCAAGCAAAATTCAGAAGTATTTTAATAGAGAAAGCATGAAGATGAAAAAACACAGGAAAAAAAGCCACCGTATTTAGTTTTTTTGAGGAAAAAGCCACCGTATTTAGTTAGGAAACCTATATTTATATTTACGGGTGTTGAGTTTTTTTTTAACATTGGACAGCTAAAACAGATCAAGGGTGTCTGTGAAGATTACTAATACTTCACAAGTTCAAACTCACAGGTGTTTATGCTAAGTACTCAGTTATCATTTCCATTATAAGACAAAAACTGTTAATCTACAATTCCCACAAACATCAAGCATGAGATAAGAAGAACATCAACTTTTATTCATCATCCCGGTGCCCCTTCTCTACTTCTCCCCATGGATAAGTGCATATCTTAAAAAGTATATAACAAATTTTTTTTTTTATTCGATTTAGTGCCAATGCTTAACCCCGCCCTCAATATAACTCTGACACTCACCTGCGAAACAACAAATATTTCCTCAATTTTTGGGAGCAAACAAAAAAAATATGCTTTATTTCCACACTCGAATCCCAAAATTAGCTGTGAATTATTCAAAAATAATTAATCTAACCAAGCACACTCCAAAAGATAACTAGCAAAACTACAGTAGGAGAAAAAAAAAGTAGCATGTTTCTCACAGGCATTTTAACAAACTGAGGTAGTGCATTCAGATTAATGGGAATCTCCTCAACATCTTAAGCCAATAAAGAACACAAAATTAAAGAGAACATCCCGTTTATATGATCCAATGCTGAAATTTTAAGAGGAAAGAAAAAGAAAGAAAAAAGAACAGGCAATGCAATACAAAGAAACCTGGAGGTAACCTTATGAGAGTAAATGTATGGAAGTTTTGTGCTAAACAAATTCCAATTGAAGCTTTGAGAAAATCTAAAACCCAATTTCAGAATGTAAAAGACGATCTTTAATGAGAAAGTCCGTGAGATCTAAAGAGGCAATGGCCGACGTGCGCTTGGTTTGCATTGACATTAAGCCAATGTTTGGATGGTAGTAAGTTTGGGAGGAAATTGAATCTACTTTAACGAAGGAAAAGAGGCTAAATGACGGGAGAAATTAAATTTACTTTTCTTTGCTCTCCTTTACCTTATTATTTTTAATACCAAATAAAAAATAGTAAAAAAATTAAATTTTACTTTCTTCCCCTTTGCCTCTATTTACTTCCAACGAAACATAGGGTAAAGCTTCTTACTCGAACAAAGTAGGGAACGCTGCTGGACATTCGTTTTAGTTCATCGTCTCTCCCGTTACAAAACTTCAAAACGCAGCGTTTAAATGGAGAACACCATACATGACCTTTTATAATTTATGATACAGGATGAATTTAAAATTAAATTTACAGATTAAAAATAAAATTGTCCAAAAAAATACAATTATAAAATTACGTAAAGTTGACTACTAAGTTAGGTATAAATGAAGAAAAATCTTAACATACATCCGGTTCATGTCCTGCTATAAACTAAAGCCGGTCAGAAGACGTGATTTGAAAATTAAAATTAATTAAAATTAATTTTTAAATATTATATTTTAAATTAATATTTCTGATTAGTTTAGTGCATGAGATATGGATTAAATCTATAATAGGATTTTCTGTAAAAGAATATTATTAACAATTTTCAAGTTGAAAGCATATTGATCAGCTTGTGTTAATGGAATCTATCGACTTGTGAATATCTATTTGCTAGAGAATTAATAAAAATTTTTGGTAAGCCAATGTAGTCGTGTTAGAAATTGCAAGGCATAGAATGTTTTTGGGTTATTAATGTGGGATTCAGAAAATTAATAAAATTCGGCTTATATAATATACAATGAAATTTTCTCTTTATTATATAAATTTACACTTTGTTCTTTAAATTTTTATTATTCATAAAATAAAAAAGTATAATTTTTTTTTTGTAATATAAGAGAAGACAACACCGTAAAATTAAGCCAAAATTGATTTGGGTAGCTAGATTTCACCATATCTTTTACTTCTTTAGGTTGAAAAATAAGATTTGAGTCAAAATGAAAAAACTTAATAGTATAAATGGCTAACCAATATGCTGAAAAGTTCCGACTTTTTAATAATTAATATAAGAAATCTTCACTTGCCAATTTAAAATTCAGCAAATCCTTAATCCGAGTTATGGGAGCAACATTAACAGAGGTTACCACTTTTCTATCTTGCAGCATTTGAACAACACAAGATCAATTTATGAATTCTCTAATGCAAGGCTATGGTAGGCACCCTAGAGCTCAGCTGGCGTGACAGAGCAAGAGCTTATGTTTGTGACAAAGCTGGAGATCCAATAATTCTTATTAGAATCCTGATGAATTATGCCACCAATATCTGCACATTCAATTTGAACCAGCCAGAAAGAGAAAACCATTCAAAAAGCTTTATGCAAGATTCATCCAGACATGCATGGATCTCGACAGTAATAGCATGGAGCAGTGGCATTTTATTATAAAAAAATGAAAACATTTCGCACATATCAAAAACACCACCAACCAAAGCCAAAGTTGTAGTTCTAATTAGTAGCCAAGCTGCTTAACAAATTATAGTAATAAACCATTCATGCAGCTGGTGCATCTTAAAGAAAACGCTTTTAGTGGCCGGTGGAATGATGCTTAGCCAAACCTACTTATAGATGGGACAAGCACATCTCTAAACGCATGAAGAATATCTTATTCATTTTCCCAAATTTAAGACAAGAATTATCAGTGGTCACCAAGCATAAAAAACAACTAATTGTGATACTTTCTCAAGAATTTTTATGTATATCATCCAACACTACGTTTGTAAATTATAACCTTTTAATTCATGCATAAATGTTAAGATAATAATTGTAATTCTTTTTAATTTATAAAAATTAGAATGAGTAAATATATTAAATTTATTTTTTTTAATTTTTCTAGCATTTTTATCAAAAGTCAAAATATTTATATTTAAACTCAAAAAAGTTTAGTCAGGTAGGTCGGACCGAGCGGTATCCGGTTATATAGCAAGGTCTATTAATGAGTTAATTAAAATAAATGAATAATTGATGAAATTATCAATGGAATCGGTCTTACTAGTTTCTTTGTAGGGGAAGGTATAAAATATGTAGAAAGCGGTCGCATCTCTTCTTATCTCTTATTGTATTTTTTTTTGTGCATTAATTTTTTATTAATTTATTACTTTTTTTTAATTTGTAAAAATTGATATATATATATATATGTGTGTGTGTACGGTGGTAAAAAAAGGTTAAAACTACTGAAATTACATGCACTGCTTTAAAATATTAATAATTTATTAGTAAAAAAATTTAGTGGTATATAAAAAATATTAGTGGTATATTAAATATGTAAGTGACACTATTCATTAAATATAATAAGTAGTATGTTATATAAATACAATTGCTCATCACTTGTTATCTTGATTATAATATTTGATGGATAATGCTAAAAATTAATAATATTTTATTTTAATGGTAGATCTAAAATATTTTAGAGATTTATAATTTTTTTAAATTTTAATTGAATATAAATTCAAGGTAGGTTTGACCAGGCTCAGAGTTGTGCAAATATTTACTAGCCGGTGTTGAATAAGAGAAAGAAATTATTTTTTAGGCCGGTCTAGGCTCAAGGAACCATATAAAATTCAGCCTACTTTAAGCGTAATCTAAACCGGCCCAACCCAATCTATGGTTATGTTTACTCCGATTACTATACTCTTATTTTATTTATTCACTAATAATAAATATATAATTAGAAAAGATAATTATTTTTTCTTAATTTTATAAATTAAAATTTTCATAAAATAAATATTTTTCTTTTAAAATGACAAGTTCAAGGGAATAGAACTATTACAACTTAACTTCAAATATGAAATTGGATATATTTCTCGGTGAGGTCGCATATCGTCTCGTGGATTAATTACGTGCTGTTTATTTTGTTTAAAAAAATATTACATGCTGTTTATTTACTTGAGAGAAGAAAAGGCAAGTTGCCTCATTTACAACGACGTCGTTTTAGGCTAATAAATGCATTAGCAGTGATTTGTTTGCTTAATTTCATGAATTTGTCATATATCTAAAAACGACATGTCGCTGAGAACAAGTATATCAAAGATAAGCGCGTCCAGTTATACAATTATACATACATTTCTCCGTAGACAAACAGCCCCCATTCCATCAAGCCCGTAAGAGCGAATCCAACACCTCGTATGCGTTGGAACATTCCAGAACACCTTCTTCTGGAATCACCAGAACTCTCTGGTCTCAACTTTATTTCCTATAATACTCTACTTTTTCTCTTCTCGCTAATCCTTACTTTGTCTCTAAGTAACAACACTGAAATCGCAATTTCTTCCAAAAAAAGTGTTTCAAAATCAATACAGTATTTCTCTTTCATGGCCGAAGAAGCCAAAGCGAAAGGCAACGCCGCATTCTCCTCCGGCGATTTCGCCGGCGCCGTTAAACACTTCACTGAAGCAATCTCACTTGCACCCTCCAACCATGTCCTCTATTCCAACCGATCTGCTTCTCATGCCTCGCTCAACAACTACGCTGATGCGCTTGTCGATGCAAAGAAGACTGTTGAGCTTAAGCCTGACTGGTCTAAAGGATACTCTCGGCTTGGTGCGGCTCACCTTGGACTCGGCCAAATTCAGGACGCTATAGCAGCTTATAAGAAAGGGCTCGAGATTGATCCAAATAATGAAGCGTTGAAGTCAGGGTTGGCTGATGCCCAGGCTGCGGCTTCTAGGTCGCGAGCTGCGCCGCCGCCTAGTCCGTTTGGGGATGCGTTCTCCGGGCCGGAGATGTGGGCTAAATTAACTGCGGATCCGTCAACGAGGCTTTATTTACAACAGCCTGATTTTGTTAAGATGATGCAGGAGATTCAGAAGAACCCCAATAATTTGAATCTGTATCTGAAAGATCAGAGAGTGATGCAAGCTTTGGGGGTTTTATTGAACGTGAAATTTAGAGAACCTAATTCTGGAGAAGATATGGAGGCATCGGAGGCAGAGTCTTTTCCTCCTCGGCCAGAGAGAAAGGCAGAGCCGGCAAAGGAGGAAAAGGCTCCTGAACCAGAACTAGAGCCAATGGAGATCTCAGAAGAGGAGAAAGAAGCGAAGGAGAGGAAAGCTCAAGCAGGGAAAGAGAAGGAGTTGGGAAATGCAGCTTATAAGAAGAAGGATTTCGAGACTGCAATTGCACATTACACCAAGGCAATGGAACTTGACGACGAGGATATTTCATATTTGACAAATCGTGCAGCTGTTTATCTAGAGATGGGCAAGGTACATCATATGATTATTTTTGCAATTTAGTTTGATTTTATTTATATTTCCTTTAATTGAATGGTATGGAAAATTATGAGCTATTATATGCTTCTCTTGTTTTTGTGCCATGGGCATTATTTTCCTTTGTGTTAAATTAATAAATTTGCTGTTTAGACCTTTTTTTTAATACAAATTTCCTTTAGCATTTCATTACTACTTTACTGTAACTAGAAGGAGGTAGGTGGTTGTGTGTGTTTATGTTTAGGACATTATCGAGCTCATAACTTATCCAAGTTACTTTGGCTAAATTGGATTAATTATAAGATGCTGTGCTCGTGATGTACAGTACATGATTTCTCATGTTTCGGAGTTTGTTCCTATTCTTGTATTTTTGGGCCCTTAAAAGATATCATTTGTCAATTTAGGATATTGAAGCTGTACTTTGTCAAAATTTTAAAGCAGACACATATTTTGTGCTAGTTTGATTTGAACTGAAATTTATTTTCACCTGATACTGATCATCCATTTCTGCGAATATGTTAAAACAGAATTTTCTTTGTAATCTTTACCCTAGTTTTGCGACAGTCGATAATGTATTCCCAAAATAAAGATTCTTATAAATGGGCAGACTTAAACTAACTTTGACAAGAGTGGTCTAAAATGATATTACAACTTTATATTTATCGGAAGATATATAGTCTTAAATCATATAGAGTGGAAAAATATAATTCATACAATCGATCTCAATTAACTTAGAATTGAGGTGTTGTTGAGTTGCATAAATGGGTATGAACGAGCAAAGAATTGGAAATGGAAGTTTAGACAATTTTGATCTTTCTTGGTTACGTATTACTTCTGTATATGTTTTGAATTGAGCTACAGAGTGATAGTTATTACTATTCATTTCATCCCCTTGTAATTCCTTTTCTTATTCAATTGATGCAATTTTAGTATGAGGAGGTCATAAAGGACTGTGACAAAGCTGTTGAGAGAGGAAGGGAACTTAGATCAGACTTTAAGATGATAGCAAGAGCTTTGACAAGGAAGGGAACCGCTTTAGTAAAAATGGCAAAGTGCTCCAAGGACTATGATTCTGCTATTGAGACATTCCAGAAAGCTCTTACTGAGCACCGCAATCCAGACACACTGAAGAAACTAAATGATGCAGAGAGAGCGAAGAAGGAACTTGAACAACAAGAATATTTTGATCCCAAGTTGGCTGATGAGGAACGCGAGAAAGGTGTCTTTTCTTATCAAAATCTAGCCGTTATTAACATCCATACTATTATTTTATCACTTTTATAAATGATCCTAATAGTTTCTCTTTCAATCTTCTCCTCTTTCCTTTTCTGAAAAAATAAATAAATAAACATATGAAAGAATCTGTCATGCATCCCAAACAATCAAGACACTCATATGCATGCATATTTTTGGCTTTCTAATCTACATAAATGTAATTAATTCTCTCTGTGAATTTTCTCCAGGCAATGAATATTTCAAGCAACAAAAGTACCCAGAGGCCGTGAAGCATTATACAGAATCTTTGAGAAGGAACCCCAATGATCCAAAGGTAGACACGCTCATCTAAGCAATATATTGCATAGTGTTTGTGATTGTTCTGTTAATTGACTTTGTTATGTATTTGCTGTTTTGTGCTATGTGCTTTCTTTCAGGCATACAGTAATAGAGCTGCATGCTACACTAAACTGGGGGCTTTACCTGAAGGATTGAAGGATGCAGAGAAATGTATTGAGCTTGATCCAACTTTTTCAAAAGGTTATACAAGAAAAGGTGCTGTCCAATTTTTCATGAAAGAGTATGACAAGGCATTGGAAACCTACCAGGCAGGGCTTAAACATGACCCTCATAACCAGGAATTGCTCGATGGGGTCAGAAGGTATTTGATATTCTACTTTATCTTTATATTTGATCTCATTTGACACACGTCCGTGGTCATTAATCATGCCCGTAATTTTTCTGCAGATGTGTTGAACAACTTAACAAGGCTAGCCGTGGTGATCTAAGCCCTGAGGAGCTGAAAGAGAGACAGGTTATTCTTTTCTAACTTTTGTTCAAATCTACTATGCAGGAGTTCGCTATGGTCATAGGAGGATTAAATTCATTGGTCTGAAGTTATTTGCATAATCTTGCAGGCCAAGGCAATGCAGGATCCGGAAATTCAGAACATTCTCTCAGATCCTGTCATGCGACAGGTAAGGATTGAAAGTCCCATTGCTTTTTTTTTCAAATTTTTCTTGATACATTGGTAGCGCTTTAATATGGTACTCAGAACGTTTCTTCTCTGGTGGTAACATTGTTTTGGCTTAATATTGCAGGTGTTGGTCGATTTGCAAGAAAATCCGAAGGCAGCTCAGGATCACATGAAGAACCCAATGGTGATGAATAAGATTCAGAAGCTTGTGAATGCAGGAATAGTGCAGATTAGATAGATTTTAATGCGGGGAACCAATTCCATGTTTATTCTGCAGCTTTTTCATAACTTAATTGTGGTTCCCAGTGTGGATTATTGTTTGATAAAAACTAATTCAAGTTGGAAAAATTTTGAGATACTTGTTTTCGTGTTTCTAAATTTTAGTATTCGCTTTAAGAAGTATATTTATGCTCCATTATCTATTGTACACCCTCATTTGCGGGGGGCTTTCCTTTTGTGGCTGCGTTCTAATCCATCACTCGCACGTGCATGTACCCCGACATTGAAACACGGGTTGGGTTACATTTAAGATCGGTGGATTTTGTAAGGGGGAAATTATACTGTATAATATGTTTTTTATTTTTTTTGAAAATATTTTATATTTTTAATATACTAAATATATATTTAATATATATTTTAAAAATAAGTTTTTAAAATTTAAAATTAAAAAAATAAATATTTTTAAAATTGAAAAAAAAATATTTTTGAAAATATTTTTATTTTTTAGAGTATTTTTAAAAAAAATCTTTTTGTAAACTCTAAACAATATTTAATTTGGTAAAACCAATAAACATGAATTGGGATAAGATAAAATTCCGTTAGGAAGATGATATCTATCACTATCTTTTTTTAAAAAAAATTTATATATTTTAATTATTTTATTATAAATTTATAATTAATTTTATAAATTTATAATAAATTAATAAAAATATGATATTTTTATAAATTAACTATAAATTCTTATAAATTTAAATATATTTTAAAAATATGATAAAATTAATTTTTTTTTATTTTTTTTATATTTTTATCAAAAATTTAATATAATCTAATTTCATTTGCTTTTGGAGGAGCAATATAATAATTGCATTTGCTCGGCTGTAAGGTAGGAAATTTAATATCACGAGTGACTTGACTGGAACTAAATATCCAGGATTTGATTTCTTTCTTTCTGATCTGATCAAAGATTCAACAATAAATTTAGAGATGGAAGATGGTGTCTCAATTCTTTCTTTTCATTCTGTTTTGCTTTTATATATGAAATGAATACACATGGAAACAAAACTGGCTCTTTGAATCATTAGGATCAATATGACAAAAAGTTCCCGAGAATCAAGCAGCAACTTCTTGCTCTTTTGAAGCAAGCTGGTTCTGAATGTGTTGAGGGACAACGTCAAACTTCGCTAATTGCATGGTGTAGGATGCACGACCCTTCGTCATCCCTAACATACTGGAACATCTCTGCCAGTGGAACAAGGGAGTCAACAACCTGCATTTATTGCAAACCATCACATTCATAGAATGTTTAACAAAACGCAAATAGCTAATGCAAAATTGCAAATGCTTTGCTTTAGTTTCTTGTCTTTGCTAATCCTATCTTTGCTTTGGGTACTCTAGAAGTGGAAAGCCTAAAAGGGACCAATAACTAAGCAATGCCTTGCAGCCAGAGGTGCCTAGCGCAATCCCAAAAAAACGAACCCAAAAAAATGAACCAAGAAATAAAATAGCAACAGCAAAATACCTTTAGACCACCAGGTTTGTCACCAAAGCTGTTAATCTGACCTCTCCTCGAGTTGAGATCACCAATCACGTCTCCTAAATGTTCTTCAGGTGTGACCACTTCCACTTTCATTATAGGTTCTAGCATTTTCGGCCAGCTCTCTTCATGCCATCACGAAAAGCTCCCCTAGCAGCCAGTTGAAATGCCAATACGCTTGAATCAACAACGTGGTAAGAACCATCTACCAGTACTGCACGTACATCAACTACAGTATAGCCTGCCAGTATTCCATTACTCATGCACTCTTCCAATCCTTTCATCACTCCAGGAATATATTCTTTTGGCACTGCACCTCCCTTGATTTCACTTTTGAACTCGTATCCAGAACCTGCCTCCAGGGGCTCAAATCGTATTGTCACATCAGCAAACTGTCCTTGTCCGCCAGATTGTTTTTTGTGCACATATTTGACTTCAGCAACTTTAGAAATGCTTTCACGGTAATTTACTTGGGGTGCACCAACATTAGCTTCCACCTGTTTGATTCAGATAAACATTTAGTAGAACTAACGGATTTCTTCTCAGAAATTTCTCTTTTACTAAGAGAATTTCTTTTCAGTACTTCAAAAAGTGAGAACTACTGAATTTCTCAGAGAGAATAAACTTATTTCTTCCGGTCAAAAGACAGTGCTAGTTTATCAATTATTACAAGTCAAGCAGTTCATCATTTTCACCCCTAACCAATTTCTCTTTGCATATAGATCAAATAAAATTCGATTTATGCTTCAAACTAGTGTTACATGTTGTTAGAATGATAAACATGTAAGCTATCTTATTGCGGATGTAGATATGAAGTGATAAAGGTGCAAGTGAATAAAGTCAAAATGTGTACTGTTACAAACTAAACAACGATACATAAGGGTCTGCTTCAAAACTAGTGTTACATGATGATAGAATGATAAACATGTTAGCCAACTTATTATGGATGTAGAAATGAAGTGATAAAGGTGCAAGTGAATGAAGTCAAAACGTGTCACACTGTTACAAACTAAACAAGGAAACATAAGGATTTAAGCATCCTAAAACAGAGAACATTTTGAACAAAGATTAATTTGAAATCAGATGCATGAATAGAAGATACAGACCTTAAATTCTCTCTTGAGGCGATCTACAATAATCTCGAGATGCAATTCTCCCATTCCTTCAATCACAGTCTGGTTGATTTCCTCATCTCGTGAGAAGTGGAAAGAAGGGTCCTCCTGAGCAAGTTTGATCAAACCATTCGCCATCTTATCTACATCAGCTTTAGTCTTGGGTTCAATTGCAACCTTAATCACAGGATCAGGGAACTCCATACGTTCAAGCACAATTGGATTATCAGCATCACAAAGTGTTTCACCGGTTATGGTATCTTTTAGACCTGCAAGAGCGACAATATCACCGGCTAAAGCTACCTTCACATCCTCCCTACTATTAGCATGCATTTCTAGAAGTCTTCCAATTCTCTCCTTCTTTCCTTTGTTTGCATTCAGCACATAAGACCCTGCAAATAGCTTCCCTGCATAAATTCTCACAAATGTGAGGGATCCCACAAAAGGATTGCTCATGATCTTGAAAGCTAGTCTGGCAAATGGTTGATCATCACTTGCAGTCCTTTCAATAATCACTTCTGGGTTCTCAGGATCGGTCCCTTTCATGGCTGGCAAATCAACAGGGGAGGGCAGATAATCAGCAACAGCATCAAGCAATGGCTGAACCCCTTATTTTTAAAAGCAGAACCACATAACACTGGCACAAAACTGCTGCCAATTGTGCCCTTCCTAATTAATTTTTTTATGGTTTCCTCATCAGGTTTAACTCCTTCAAGATATTGCTCCATAGCATCATCATCCAACTCAACTATAGTCTCTATCATTTGCGCCCTGTATTCTTGAGCCAACTCTTCAAGATCAGCTGGAATATGATCATATACAAACTTTGCACCCAATTCTTTTCCTGACCAAAGTATAGCTTTCATCTTTACAAGATCAACAACCCCTTGAAAATTATCTTCTGCACCGACTGGGATTTGAATAACAAGGGGTTTTGCACCCAAGTTAGTTATTATCATGTCTCTCGTTCGGAAAAAATTTGCTCCAAGGCGATCCATCTTATTGACGAAGCAAATTCAAGGTACTCCATACTTATCAGCTTGCCTCCACACAGTTTCAGACTGTGGTTCCACACCAGCAACACTGTCAAAAAGGCAGATAGCACCATCCAAGACCCTGAGAGCTCGCTCCACTTCAAGTGTGAAGTTGACATGGCCAGCAGTATCGATAATGTTAATTCGATGTTTATTCCAAAATGTTGTAGTTGCAGCAGAAGTAATGGTGATCCCTCTTTCTTGTTCTTGCTCCATCCAGTCCATTGTAGCTGTCCCTTCATAAACTTCCCCTATTTTATAGTTTCTTCCTGTATAGTACAGAACCCATTCAGTTGTTGTAGCCTTTCCTGCATCTATGTGAGCCATAATTCCAATGTTACGGTAATCCTTCAATGGTACTGCACGTTTTCCCTCTGGCAAAAGGAGAAGAAAGAAAATGTCAATATAAGCTGAAAGCATGAAAGATGGAACCGTTAGCATTTGACAATGTAACTTCACATTTCCAATGTTTCATATGATGAAGTTCACATAATTTATAATGCAGAAAAGTAAAACTGGTGCTTGCTAACATTTTTTATTTCAAGTAGGATAATTAAGTAACTTCAATAAATATTTATTCTCAGATTGGACTGCTCTTCTTGGAAGAACATAAAGGAAAGTAGATCCCTTGGCAAGGGAAAGGGAAATGTAATTTGTACTTTCAAATTATTAACAAACATCAAACCTCAATAATTCCAACTCAAAAATAACATCATTAACTCGTCAAATAAACACATAATTGCATTATAAGAAGCCTAATTATGATGCCTTTGATCACCCTGCCTCATCAGCCAGCAAAATATAAACTTTAAAAAGCCAGCAAGCGTTGGGTGAGCTTAAAAATAAATACACAACATATATAGATACACAAAATAATAAAAAGTACAGGAATCAGAAGCCTAATTTCAAAATTCTATCATCAAACATATCAAGAAATGAAAAGAAGCATTAAAAATGGGATTAAACATAAAAAAAAAAAACCCAAATACTACAATCCCAAAAAAGGATACACAATATATGACTTCAGAACAAAGAAATTCAGTAGCAAACAAACTAAACTGGAACAAATAGAGAAAATATGACCTTCAGCAGCCATGGCAAAGACGGAGAAGTTCCTCCTCCTCTGTTGTTGACGTGAAGTGGAAACTTTAGAAGACTGTGAGCCAATACGCACACTTCCCAGAAAATGAGAAAGTGAGGAAGAGATTGAAGAAGAGGAGACTGAAGCTTGAGGAAGAAGACCCAGAAACCGAATTGGGCTAGAAGGAGAATTAGCTTTCCTTTGAGACCCATTGAAGCTGCAGACTTATGAACACGAACCCGTTAATCTGACAGTCTCAGCCGCCATTTTCTCGGTTTTTAATGTAGAAGTTACTCAGTCTTTCCCTTGCTCAGAGCTCAGTAGTGAATGAATGTTATTTAGGGATAATGAAAAACTTCTCTACCTCAGGGCTCTGTTCTGAAATTTCCCGTCCTCAACATATCCCCTGTTTTTTTCCCCCGAAAATTGGAGCACACCTAAATACCTATATTGCCCGCCACTTAATTTGAGCCAATTTTCCATGAATTAACGTTTTATCAAAATTAAATTAAATGACTACCCTGTTTAATACGACTTCTTTCTTCAAAAAAATTATTAAAATATAATAACACATTTACTATGCAAAAAATTTTAATTTAATGAACGAAAAAAATAAATGAAGGCTTGTTTATCTAGCATTGATAGTTTCTAAGAAAGTAAATAATTGATAAAATATTAAAAAAATAATAACATTTACCAATGTGAAAAAAATATTTAATATATAAATAAATAAAATAAAATATATACATAATTAGCATTGATTAAATTTTGAGTTTTTGATATCATAACTTCAAAAATAATTTAAATTCTATTTAATCAAAATTCTTGCACAAAAAATCCATAGGGATTTATTTTTGCTTTGCATTATCTTAAAAGGGTAAGGAAAAAAATAGGATTCTAATTTCTAAAAATAAGAGAACTGGCAATTCTGAAGTTTTATAAGTTATGATGGTTAAAAATGTCAAAAAGTAAATGATTATTTTCTATTAGAAGGGGAAAAAATGAATGAATATTGATAAATAAAGACCTTGAATAGCAATGGGTAGAAAGCTGCCAGAGATACCTTAACATTTTCATCCGCAAACTTAGAGAAGAAGTGGGCCTTTTTTGAAAATTGCCTACTCAAACTTGAAGCTTAAAATAGCCTGCAAGCCTGCAATTTCATTTAATCACACAAATTAATTCAATAATTTGTTTATAAATTTCATTTCCTTTAAAATTTTATAATATTCCTGAACTAGAAATTCTCAGATGAAATGAATGATAATGAAGTTTTCTTTTCAGTTACATAGTATATACATTCAACAAAAATTCTACATGTATAATTTGCAGGATGTGGAGAAGTGGATTGGCTAGCAAAGCTTATTTTTACATAGAAAATATTTAAGGGGAAGTACACTAAAATATTATATTTTTATGGTTTCATGATTATTTTAATTAAATGGGGCTGACATAATTTTGGTGACACTTTACTATTGTGTGCTCAATGTCATTTGAATTAATTTCTTCTCCCTTAATATAATATTCAGAAAAAAAAAGCATAAGTAAATTAATATATGCTTTTTTTTCAATTATATACAAAGAATATAAAAGATTAGTGAGACATTTAAAGGAATGAATTATTATTTTTCTACTACGTAACTTATCATTTCAAAAATTAATTTTATAATCTCTTGATTTTATTATTATCCAAGATTTTGGTCTTCCATTTGAGAGTATTAATATGATGGGAAATTAATGATAAAAATCATATCACAATTAAACAAACCATGTTAAAACACAAAGTTTATATATATAAACTTATTTAATTACATGTGTTCATACTCTTAATTTTAGATATAGCAAAGTCTACACATATACTTGCATGACACTTTGACAACAATAATTAAGCACAAATAACCTTACTGAACTAATTAATTGACATATAGATCTAAATTTTTTTTTTGGCATTAAATGAGAGCATTTAATATTAGTGAAATTGGAATTTTGACGGCATACTAATTATACGAATGCAATCCTCATCATCATAACATATATAGAACTTATTATTATTGATAATAACAGCAATAATAATTGTAGAAAAGATGAGCCCAAGCGTGATTTATTAAAGCAAATTATGGCTATGGCTCGATAGTTTCAAAGGATCAAGTCTGAATTTCCTTGTGAATAGGCAAACCTATTAATAAGAGCCAAGGCAATGCTTGTCAAATGAGCAACTTCTTCGATATTGTTCTTTACTATATTTTTCACTTCACCATCCATAGCAATAGCATTAATATCATTATCAGAAAATCCATCTAAACAAGTATTATCATCAGTTAAGGCTGCACTCATCCAAGTTTGTATATCATTAATTACAGGGTCTGAAGATGATCCTCTAGCTTGACCCATTTGTCGAATAGACTTTTCTATCTCATCTACTGCATCACCAACGACCACCGCACAATCAGCAATGGCTGTAGCCTCTCTATGGCTTAATTCATTGCGTTTAGACAGGTTTTTCATTAATTCTGAAGCTAACTTTGTGGACTTTAGGGTTACATTGAGAGCAACATGGACTAGCATTTTTGGGTTATTTTGAATTTGGCTTGAAAAACTTGAAAGAGAGGTATAGCACAATTTAGGATAGGTTGTTTTGGCACAAGATGTTTTTATGTATTGGGTATTATTTGTGTGGGTTGAGGTAGAGATTTTAATCATATGGGCAGAGAATAATAGAAGAATTAAAATTGGTATATTCATTGCATGGCTTAGAGCTGAATCTCCCATAATTTGATAGAATATTATTTCTCAAGGTTTGCTAGAGATTAGAGAAATAATTAACAGTTGAGTGTTAATTAATGTGCTAAAGTGATCTCTCTGATATCGCAATTTATAGCAAATTAAGTTATAAAGTCGGGGGAAAAGTATTAATGATTATATGAATATATCCAGGGAAGGCATTGGCTGAGGAGGGTGATGAGATTTAGCAGCTGACGAACCAAACGTGCTAAGTTGATTAATTATAGGCATTATGCATATAATTGCTAATAATTAATTACAGATAATGAGGCCTTGAATAATAGATAAAAATCGAAAGAGCAGTGATCAGATTGGTCCTCATCATATCTCACAGACATCATGATAATTTAGGGCCCGCATTGTATAATGCATTTACACCTTCTTTATCTATCAATAATTTCATTATTGATGTGAATCAGATTGAAAATCTACAATGTCTCATATATATTCTAATTATATATTTTAAAAAAAAACAACATTAACAACACTCCATTAGACCATACAAATCAATTAGTTCTAAAGAGAAAATTAAAAAAAAGAAAAAATAGATTAATCAATTAATTATTTTGTGATAATAAAACATGATAGGTGTATAATTATCCCTGAATTAAACCTATAAATCTATTAATCAAAACATATTTGAATTATAAGTGTAAATAGCTAAACCATGTATTTGCTATTTTGACTAGTTAGACACAAAAATTTCAAATTTTATTTGATTTTAATTGAACTAAATTCAAAACCATCACTGTATAATATAATGACTAGAAATATATGTTGTTTTCGTTTAAATCTTAAATTTGAATTTAAGTATTTTTTTCATGTGTAATTAATAAAAAAATTAAACTAAATCCGAAGTCAAATAATAAATTGATGAGTCAAATTATTCAATTATTATGATATTTTATTCAAATTATTTATCAGTTTAACCAAATATTTAAATTTTATTTATTTTTAGTTAACAAATATTAAATCGAATTTAAATATCTCAATGGAATATTTTTCAAATTAAATTTAAATATAAAAACTTAAACTCCAAATTGAAACTTAAATTTTTTAATTAAATTGAATCAAAATTAAATATTATATCTATTAAGTTGGATTTGATATTTCGGAATAAAGTAATAATAATTAAATTAATTATAATGAAATAAAATTTATTCTTAATTCATTGTTTTATGGAACCCTTAATTTGAGTGTTTTATGATGTGTTGACTGCAACCTACCAAATATAATGAGCAGTGCTGTTATGCAATTTTGTATTGTTATATGATTTTACATGAGTTAGAGTTTTAAATATTTTATATATATAAATAATTAATAAATATTTATAGCCTCTAAATTTTAAGTATTTTTCTGCCATGTAGTATATATATATATAGTATATTACTTCATCACATTTTGGCCAAATCTTTATATATTATCAATCATATGCGCAATTAATGAGATGATTATTGTCCCTTATTGACCTAACTTTTGATTCACATCCGGAGTCATCTACTTTATAACCTTTTAATTAAATGAAATTTATTTTTAATTATATTATTTGTATTGTTTTGATTTTTTTTAATATTGTAATAATGTTTTTAAATATTAATATTAAGACAGAAAATTTTATGTTGAGCTATAATTTAGTGATAAATATAATTCTTCTAATAAATTTATATTTAATTATCTCTTTTTCAATTATAATATTTAAAATATATATATTAAAAAAGAGAATTGATTATGAATTTATTTTTAAAAATATATATATATATATATTTACAATTAAATTATATCTTAGTATACACTAATATTAACTATTTAATGACGGTTTAATATGTATTTTGCAAACTCTTTAAAAATTAGAGTTTTTCTTTTAATGGATACCTAATGCTAATTCAAATTAGCAAACATATTCAACGATACAAAGGCTATTTTGTACCATTCGGCATGTAAATAGTACCAATCGTTATTTTTAATATTATTAAACAACATTAAGTTTACTATGTACTTCCATTTAAATAATAAATCAAATAATAAATTATGATTTTTAATTCCATCAAAAGTTCTTAATTTTAATATTTAATATAATATTTTAATCTTTAAATTTTGATAAGATTTATTTATTTAACAATAACGAGTTGCTGTAAAAATCTTAAAAACATAAATAACGGCGAATTACTATTAGGGTCCGGCCCAGTTCTATACTTAGCTATATTAGGTTTGAACTTAGGCAAAAGATCAGATAGAGAACTCAATGGGCAACGTCTAGGACCCAATCCCTTTCCAAGACCCACCCTATAATCAAACTTGACCCAATTGTGCAGCTATCTAACCGATTTTTGTAAAAGCGCCTAATTATAATTTTTTAAAAAATCATCCATCCTGTAATTTAAAAGTGAAGTATGAAATATTATTTATACTACAGTAAAATATTATTTATATTACAATAAAATATTATTAATGTTATAATAAAATATTAAGTATACTCTTCACATTTTTATTTATGCTACAATAAAATATCAAATGTACCCTTTATATTTTTTATCTATTCCATAAATTAGTATAAAATTTTATTTGACCTATTTATTGCATGAGAAGCTTGCTTTTGCATGAAGAGTTTGCTTATTTTCGGTTGTTTTTAGTGGCATTATAAGAATATAACTTTTTTTTTTACTTTCGATTGTTTTTAGTGGCATTATAAGAATATAACTTTTTTTTTACTTTCGATTGTTTTTAGTGATATTATAAGAATATAACTTTTTTTTATATCAATTGAGGAAAAATTGGTTTAAAAAATTAAATAATGAATTCACTTTGTCTAATATTGTACCTAAGTTTAGCTCAATTTCTAAGCTTAAGTAAATTATTTTCTATATATTTCATACTATATGTATATTTTTATCATTTTTTTAATATTATTTATCAAATTTAATGGGATGATGATAAATATATATATATATATATATATAATATGACAAAACAACATATATTACTTTCTAGAAATGGAATGTAAAATTTAAAAAAAAAAAGAAGAAAGACATGCGATGAATAAGTTATTGAAATTAAATATTAATAATAAAAATATATAAATATATATAAATATTCCGAAAAGAGAAGATTTTTCTCTAAAAATTAATAAATATTAAATTTATTAAAATAAACAATAAATAAAAATAATGTAATCACAAAGTAGAATTTTTTTTTTGTATTTAGGAAAATTATCAGAGCCGATGTTCATTGAAAGTAACATATTTATACCTTCGCAATTCAAGTGGGAAACAAATTTAAGTCTTTGACAATTATTTATAATTTGTTTGTGGATGCTCTTCACAATGATTAAAAAAAATCGAAATTGAAGTCTGAAGATTCTTTTTAAGAACACTGCAGCTGTGCAGTGTGCCAGAAGAAGAACCCAATACTCAGAATATAGGACCCAATCCAACCAAGGCCTACAATGAACAATATAGAACCCAATTTGTCAGATAAGCCTTCTATTTATATATTTCATAAATTATATTTTGAATTTTAATTCAAAAAATTCATTTATATTCGGTAATTTTTATTAAACCTATTATACGCATTTAAAATTAAAGTTGAATTATTATATTTAAATAACAAAAGTTTCTAATATAATTTGTGTAATAAGATTTTTTTTAATAATTTACAAACTAAGGAAAAAAATAAAATGCCCATTTTCCAATAAAACTAATTTAACAATAACCTGATGTCATAGATCATTTTTTTGTCTTGCTTTATCTTTATTATGATATAATAATTCTATTAATAATATTTTTAGAATTGCTTTTTCATTAATGATTCGTAGCAAAATTTTCCAAGATTTTACGCTTCCGCCTCTCCATTACCATTTATTTATTTATTTTTCCTTTTTGGTTCATTATTATTTGTAGTGCACTAGTTGTTGGGAATCGTGTAGGTACGTACGCCATCTATAATGGAGAGGCAAACGGAGAAGAGGAAATTAAAAGAAAAAATAAAATAAATGAATAAATAAATAAAAGGAAATAATAAGAATTTAAACCATATAAAGAAAATTAATTAATACATCTAAATATAATTTACTCATAGTCACAGAAGTGAGTTCCTAGCTAAAAAAAACAAATTACACTTCATGCTCAACTCAAAGAAGCCTCAAGCAATTAAAAACCACAAAATAAAGCATATACTAATTGACAATTTCAAAAGATGAAAAGCCCCAAGACAAATTCAATTGAAGCTAAAAATTTCACTCACTTGAGCTTTCTTGAGACTTGGGGTTCACAAGAAAGTCACTATATATTTATTTATATATAGACAAAAAAAAAAAAAAGAGAACCAAAGCAAACATTATTGTAAATTGGTGGCAGCATAATTATTAACAAGAGCCAAAGCATTACTAGTAAGATGAGCAATTTTCAGTATATGTTTCCTTGTAAGAATCCTGACGTTCCCATTGGTAGAAGACTCTGCAAATCCATCCAAGCAAGTGTCATCATCTGTCAAGGCTGCACTAACCCATGTTTGTATATCATCCATTACTAGATAAAAATTTGACCCTTTAGCTTGATCCATCTCTCCAATGGATCTTTGAAGCTCAGAAACAGAGTCAGCAACTACCTCTATACAATCAGCTACGGCTGCTGTCACTCTAGGCTTTAAACCATGAATTCTTGACATCCTTTTCATCAATCTTGATGTTGATTTTGTGGCTTTTAGGGCGAGTCGAAGAGCAGTATTGGCTAGCAATTGAGGTTCAGTCTTGATTTCGCTTGCATAGATTGAAAGAGAGCGGTAGCACAATCTTGGATAGGTTGTGTTTGTACATGATGTTTTGATGTATTGGGTATTTGGATTGTTTGGTAATTGGCTTATAGAATTTATTTGGATAGAGAACTGGAGAATTAGAATAGCTATTAATGTGTAGATTAAATTTGCTTCCATAACTCTCTTGTTTTTGAAGGCCTACAAGTGATTTTTTGGTGTCTGAAGGAAGAGAAAAGCTATCTAATTTATAGAAATTGCTTAAGCTGCTTGTGGTTCCCACAAAAGAAAAAAGAAAAAAAAAAACCTGATTTTGAGGATGAAGACATATCTTTGGAATGGCCTAATCAACTTAATGATTTTAAATCTATGGATAAAAAACAAACTAAGCCCATATTTGATTAGGAAATTTAATTTTGTACTCTTTACGAAAATACAAGAAAATTAAAAATAATTTTAAATTTATTATATTTATAAAATATTTATTAAAATACTAAAATTTATAAAATATTTATTAAAATATTAAATTTTTATTGATTTACAAAAGTTTACAATAAGTTTATAATGAGTTTATTATAAATTTATAATGAGTTTATAAATTTTATACAGTTTATAATGAGTTTATAACAAAATAATTAAAATACTCTTAATAAAAAAATAAAAAATTTTAAAAATATAAAAATTATAAAATACTCTTAAGAAAAATAAACAAAAATAATTAGTCAATTTCAATTATATAATTAAGCACCTTATTCCACTTTCCAGTAAAAAAACCATTGATGCGCCCGTCTTCCATTTAATTAGATCAAACCTCATAGTATATCTAAGAATGAGATCATAAAAATTAGAATTGTTATTTTTTTTATGCCGGTTTGGTATTTAAAATTTTATTTCAATTAATTTAAATTTAACCCGTATTACATACCTAATAATAATGGATGAGTTTCTCAGTAGAAATAGCTATATATCAAATTTATTATTTTTATATAACTTGTAATTACCAAAGTTTATAAAATTAGCAAATTTATGATTAACATCGTGTTCTTAATTTTTATAAATAGAAAAATAATAATAATGACAAAGCAATTAAATCGAACAATACAAACACGCTTTGGTCAATGCTGTATCATTCTAGAACTCAACTTTACCACAATCGTAATTCGACTTTTATATTTTTAAATGAGTCTAAGCCCACAACTATAAATATTGAATCTATTATTCTCATTGAAATTTTTAACTTCAATCTCGCATGAGGATAATAATTATAATTTTCAAATTAACAAAAAATAACTTTTATAAAAGAAACCATTAAAAATAAATAAATAAATAAATAACAAGAAAAAATACTAATAGATCTGCAAAAAGTAAATTTATACTTGTTTAAAACAAACAAAAATTATAAAAAACAATTAAACTATTGCCATTTTTTTTACTCAAAATGAAAAACAAAAGCAAATTAAACTTTAAAAAAATAAAAAGTTAAAGGGGGTTAGAATTAAAAAAAAATCAAAATTTTTAATTTATAATTTTATATGTTTATATTATCATATTATCACTTTAGTATAATAAAATTACATGGTGGTAATGGATCAAATTTTCTATAAAAAAAAATTGAGGTTCTAGGGTTTTTTTACATACTTATGGATTGATCTGTAGGTGGGGGAATATATGGATATTGGTTTTCTTTTGAGTAATTTTTAATCTATAAATATGTTTTTTTCTATTAAAAAATTGAATATAATAAATAATATCCATAATTTCGATCAAAAAAAAAAAAGATCAAACTTTCTCTATCCCAAATGAAATGAAAAGAATAACATCATAAATCCATGAAAACAAAGACAAGAGTAGAAGAATAATATATAATGAACCAACCAAGCAACTGTTTATAAAAACTTATCACTTAGTGAAATAATAAAGACAAATCAGTATATATATATATATATATATATCAACATCTTCGTAGTACCACGCAACAAAAATATTGTCTACGATATCAATTGCAAGAACCAAATACTCGGGATAATTACTAAATTAGGAGAGAAATTCTAAAAAATTAATGAAATATGAGATTTTTTTAAAAATATTATCATATTACGATAGTTAAATAATTAAATTAAAAATTATATTTTTAATTTGATCTTTTATATTTTTTAATCATTTTTGCACTAAACTGTAAAATTACAGTTTAGTATAAATTTTTTTTTAAAAAATATTATATCACCGAACCGCAACTCAAAATTATTATTTGATGTAATTTGTTTTAAAAATTTTGTACCAAATTACAAATTAAAGTTGCAATTGGTGTCTGGCTGATGAGAATCCCGATATTAATTAAAAATCACTATATATAACACTAAACCTGAAATACTACTATATTAATTAGACTTCATATATATAGAACCAAACCTAAAATACTACTATATTAATTAAAAAATTAAAATTTTTACTTAATTATCAAAAAATTAAATTTTTATATAAAATACCACTAACTTAATTAAAAAATTAAAATTTTAACCCTAATTAACATAAATTACCTAATTATCATATATAAAATCTAATTTTACTTTAATATATTAAAAATTAAAATTTTAACTCTAATTAATAAAGAACTCTAATTTTTACCTAAAATACTAATAGATTAGTTAAAAATTAAATTATTAAATCTAAAAATAAAAAATTTTAATTTTTTCCTAAAAAATTAATTTATATCACCTAAAAATAAAAAAAAATCTAATTTTTTTCTAAAAAAATTATTTTATATCACTCATTATCAAACACTCAAATTTTGTCCCTAAAATACCACTATATTAGTTTAAAAAAAATTATAGAAACAAATTATAATGGTATTTTAGGGACAAAATTTGAATGTTTGATAACGAGTGATATAAATTAATTTTTTAGAAAAAAATTAGAATTTTTTATTTTTAGGTCAACAAATTTAATTTTTAACTAATTTATCAGTATTTTAGGTAAAAATTAGAATTTTTTGTTAATTATGATTAAAATTTTATTTTTTTATATATTATAGTAAAATTAGATTTATATGAAATTTTTATAATAATTAGATAATTTATATTAATTAGGGCTAAAATTTTAATTTTTTAATTAGGTTATTGATATTTTATATAAAAATTTAATTTTTTTTTATAATTAAGTAAAAATTTTAATTTTTTAATTAATATAGTGACATTTTAGGTTTGATGCTATATATATAATCTAATTAATATGATAGTATTTTAAATTTGATATTATATAATGGTTTTTAATTAATATCATAAATCACATCATCTAAATACCAAATCATAATATCAAACTATAATTTTGAGTTATGGTTTGGTGATATAATATTTTTTTAAAATTTTTACATTAAATTATAATTTTGAGTTGCGGTTTAGTAATATAATATTTTTTTTAAAGTTGTACACTAAATCACAACTCAAAATTACAGTTTAGTGTAAAATAATTAAAAAAAATGATGAAGGATCAAATAAAAAATGCTGACTTTTAATTTAGCCTTTTAACTCTCATAATATAATAATATTTATAAAAAATTTCATATTTTAATAATTTTTTGAGACTTCTCCCTTAGTAATTGTCCCGGAATACTCTGCCAATTGGCCCTCTTTCTCACTTCTATCTTTTTCAGGTATTTAAGATCAGAATTTTGTAGCTACTGAAGTAATTAAAGGGAGGTGTTATCTAAGGCTGAATTAATTTCAATTAGGTTAATGTCAATAATTAAGATCATATGATGCAAATAATTAAAAATATCATACGTTTAACTGATGATTTAATTGCCTAAAATGATGAAGCCATGTTTAAAGCGTGAAATAAAGAAAGAAAGATTGTTTCTGTTAGCGCTTTATGGATCCAAAAAATAGCGTCTCATGTCAAAATCATACTTTTTTTTATATAAAAAGAAAAAGGATTTTGTTTTCCATGTGAGAAATGAAAAAGAAAAAGAAAACTATATTTTTCGTGGATTTATTTGATCTAAAAATGAAAACAAAATGCAAAGATTGATTGCATTGAATTAGCCAACAAAAAAAATTCATATATATATCTAGACAGTTTATAAAAAAAATAAAGAGGAATTAGTATTTCAGAATTTATTATTAATATAGGATTATTTTTTTATTTTTTTTATATAAATATATTTTTATCTCAAATTTATAGACATATTTCTTTTTTATTTTTCTCAAAATATAACTAATTTATTGTTTTAATAAATTAGTTTATATATTAAATTTTTATTAAGTTTATATTTAATATTATTTATTAAAAATATTTAATAAATATATATTTTCATAAAAAAAGAATATAATAAAAAAATATGTAAAATAGTATTTTAAATTCATATTGAATGATTGATGTATTAAATTATTTTCTAGATTCATAAATTTAATTTAATTTCTTGTTGTACATAAACTACTAGTGAATTATTTTCTAGCTTCTTTATAGAGCCTCAAATCGCACATTATCTATGACTTCCACTCAAAATATTTTTCTTATCCTGATTATTGTCACGGCGTATATAGATTTGATTTTTCTTTTCTTTTATGTGTTGAAGTTTTTATCGGCCAATTAAACATTTATCTTAACTTGTGTAAACAAATTTTCCTTGATTTCTTAGTATTCTTGGGCTTTTCTTTTACAGGTTGCATGGCTCTACTCAGCCTTATTCTATGGAATGTCTTTATCTGATTTTTTCACATTGAAAGTGATGAACAGTGAATTTATTTTATCACTGTCTTCTTATTTCTAATAAAAAAATATTTCTTGTGTCATGCATAACAAGCATTGAATCACAGCCATCAAGCTTTTATCAAGTTTCATGCATCTTTATAGAATGAAATGAAATGTCGGTTTTACGGAGAAGAAACAAAAAAAAAATAAAGAAAAGAAAAAAAATGGAAATTCTTGTGAATTGGCTTTCCGAGGTATCTGCTATAAGAATTGACAAGTCTAGAGATATTTGAGAAATTATCTTATTTTTTTTATACTGTACAAAAATAAAAAAATATATATACTATTTAAAAAAAGATATATTTAAGATAAATATATGTCTTCCATAAATATTTGTTATCATTTTAATCGATTTTTAAATTAGTCTCCGTATTTATATTTTATAGTAACATAAAAACTTAAGTTACGAATTTTAATGTTATTCCAGTGAATATAAGAGAATAATTGAAGTATATTTTCTTTTAGTTTTGAACTTAATAGATAGTATATAGATATCTATTGAGTTAAATATCAAAGATGAATAGTATGTGCCCTTTATTCTGATTGAGTAAAAAAAAAAGATGAATAGTTTTGGGGTCACTTGGATGCTAAATTCCTAACTGATAATTGATGGAGAAAATCCAACTATAGTAAGTGGTTTAGATTTTTTTTTTGTTGTTTTTCAAAAATATCTTAAAAAATAAAAAAAAATTAAAAATTTTATCTTTTCAATTACAAAAATATCTTTTTTCAGCTTTTAATTTTAAAATACTTCTTTTTAAAGATATATTTTTAATATATATTTAATGTTCTAAAGAGATATTTTATTTTTAAAGACATATATTTAATATATTATATGTATACTAAAAAATAGATATTTTTTTAAAAAAATAAAAGTTATGTTGTAATTTTTTTTACAATTAATATTTTTTCTATAAAGAAAATTTTGGTTTGATGATGTCAAATTGGATATTTTTTCTTGAAATATGATATAATTTAAAATCTAAATATAAATGAAGTAAGATTTTAAAATATTAGATATATTTATTTTTTAAAATTGAATTAAAAATTTAAATTTTTTAAAATTATTTTATGTATGAGAGAAAAAAAATCTTATTATTGAAATATGATTTTGCTTTTAATCCAAAGGTGATGCAGAACTGTCTTATTAACAAGTAAATCCCCAGTTAGAGTCTCCACGCGGATTTCCTCTGTTGTTGTTTAATAATAGTATTATTTTATTCCTTTATGGGCAATTGAATTCATCAGTTTTATTTTATGGGGACTGCTAACCTCTTTATTGTTCATTGTGTCAGTTTTCATGCATATATTTTACATCCCAAGCCACCATAGTCAGATGATAAGTGAGTTGTGAGAGTTAATAATTGAGTTTTTTATTACTATTTTTGTTGAAATTGAATTATGAAAATAGTATTTTAGATAACAATTTAATATAATGCATAAAAATTGACTCATAATAGTATAATTTTATAAAAATAAAAAGGGAATTCATGAGAAAATTTTTGGAAGAAGATTAAATTGCTCTAATCTTTTGGATGCTTTTCCGGTAAGATTGACAAAATCAAAAGGCATAGCAGATTGCTTTGCTATTGTCCACTTTCACTGCTTTGATGCTTTTTTTTTTTTTTGCAGAATAGAATAGAAAGATATATTCATTATTAAACAAATAAAATATACAAAGAACTCATTTTAAAGTTAAATAGTTGCAAATAAAACACAAGAAAGCATATGAGCTGAAAACTAAAATAAGAATTTGAATCGACCAAAAAAAATAAGAATTTGAAACTAAGAGTGAGAGCTACAAGACTAGCAGACAAATATCTGATACCAAATCTTTGATGCTAATTCCATAAAATTTTAAAGGATAATCTTTCACTGATTTACACAAAATTTTCATGGATGGCTTTTGCTATAAGATAAGCACTGTAAAAAAAAAAAAGATGTGTTGTTTTCTTTATTAGATTTAGATTGATTTCTTTTACTTGTAAAAATCAGCTAGTATCAGATTTGGTCACCTGCTTCTGGCAAAGGTTGTCAAAAGGAAATTAATAATTATGTTCTTAATAATAAATTAATAATACTCACATAAATATGATGATATTTTTTTTATTGGAAATATGATGATATTTAAGCTTTAATAGCTTTAATTAAATTGCCTCTTCTTCTTTTTTTTTTTTTTTGTGTTGCCTTTCCTGCTTAATCTTAGAGACAGGTAATGGTCATTTACATGATTAAAAAATCATACTTACTCGTACATAAATACATATCCACTTTACCTATTTCATTATTATTAAAAATATTATTTATTCTTAGTACCTCAATAAAAATATTAATATTAGTATTATTTTTTTATTAAAATACTCTTTTATTTATTAATATTATAAAAAAATCAAATATTTTAAAATTTGAAATTAGAGAAAATTTAGAAAAAATAGTTAAATTAGTAAAATGTGTTAAAATTTTATTTTAATATTATTTAACATAAAATATTTTAAAATAAAATTAAAATTTTAAAACGAAATTTAAATTGAAATGAGAGGAATATAATACAAGACTAATTGTAAGGGTGGACATTCAACTTAATCACCGAATCAAAATTTGATCTTTTTTTAAAAAAAATTTTAGGAATTGATTAATTTTTAATTTTGTGTTGAAAATTTAAAAGAATAAATAAAAATATGAAAATGAACATAGAAATTATATTTTGTACTCAACCATTTAACACAATAATATGTCTATTTATAGGCTTATAAAAGAATCAAAAAGTACATAAAATCACTCAAAAATATTATATTAAATGAAAAAAATTTATACTAAATAAAAAAACAGATCACAAAAATATTCTAAAAACAAATAAATAAATTTAAATATTATGTTTTAAATTAAAATTTCAACGTTTTGAACTGTTTGGTTTTTTATTTAACCGAATTAGTTTAATAAATAATTGGGCTGTGACTGTTATTGGGACGAGGAGAACCAATGAGTAGTTTCAAACTTCAAAGTAACTCTAATGAAATAATTTATTTATTTCATAATGAAAAGATGTTGAGAATAAATAATTTGTCTATTTAAAATAATCAAATAAAAGATGTTGAGAATAGAAGATGATGGGATGGCCATTGAATTTTCCAAAACAAGAGATTATAATAAAGATCAGAGCCTCATTTTTATCATTTTTATATATAAACAGTAATGCAGTTATGTTTGCAAGAGCACCTCATCACCTTATTTATAGCCATTTTAACTCTTCTTCTCAGACCGCTATTTATTGTTACTGTATTTCTTCAAAAGCTCTTTAAAATGCTTCCAATTCTCTTTATTAATTTTCTCCAATTAGAATTCATCATTTTTCATTCTTCCTTAGCCTCACCTCTGTAGAAATTTCTTCATTATGTAATTTTAGCGTTTCAATTCTATACTGTAAAACCCTAAAAGAAAAAAAAAAGTATCTATGTATATCAATTTTATCTATTCTGCATCATGTAGTGTACAAACTGATCATTGCAATTTTTTTTAATTGGTTAACAGTAAACTGATCTATTAAATTCAGTTAACCATTAACTAAACCGATCATAAATTAATATAATTGATTAATCGAGTTTTCGATCCATTAATTATTTTATGTCCACCCTAGTTAATTATGTCTATATACAAAATACAAAAAAAAAAAAGGGAAAAAAACAAACAGCACTAGCATAGCATATTTTATCATGGAGGACAGAGATTTAGGCAATAGTGTCCCCCAACCAAATTAGAAGAAATAAATAATGTTTTATTACAAATTGGACACAAGGATATAGGTAGTGTTCCACTTTTTTTTTTTTGGTCAATACACTTTATTTTTTTTTTCCGATGGAAATGAAAGAAAGCTTTATTTATTTCCTTTTACTTTTATATGCTGACAGGATGCTTTTACGCACTCATAAGCAGTAAGCTTATACCCTTTTAAGGCAAAACCAAGAAAGCCAGAAACCAACCTTTTACCATAACTATTATACAAGACTGAAGACTCCATCAGTCCACTAAGACAAAACCTTAAGGCTTTTCACCAGATGCAGCTTTGCTGTGTCTAGACGCGAAGCGATTAACCAATGCAAGTGCATTGCTGGTGACTTGAGCAACGTTGGTAACCCTGCGCTTGATGGCAGCCTTCACACTTCTGTCCATCCGATGGTAAGCAAATCCATCAAGGCAAGTGTTTTCATCAGTTAGTGCAGCACTAACCCAAGTCTGCACATTACTCATATGCCACACAAAATCCTGCCCAACAGTTCGCCCCACATGACTAAGCTCCTTAATTGACTGACTGAGTCTATCCACACTATCTCCCATGTTCTCTATACAATCTTTCACAGCTTGGTAGTCTCTAGCCTTTATCCCTCTAACTTTAGTCAGCGTAGCTACATATGCAGCAGCTGATTTAGCCCTTGTTATACTTACTGACAAAGCAGTTTTAGTTAGATGTTGCTCATTCTTTCGAATTGCACTAGCGTATCCCGTGAGACATTCAACACATAAATCAGGATAGCGAGTGACCTTGCACGAAGCCTTGATGAAGTCTGTAGGACTGGTGGCAGATGCTGTTATGCCTACCATGTAGAGGACAAAGGAAAGAAATAGAAAGGAAAGGACAAACTTTGCCATAAGATTTTTGAAGGATAGAAATGAGCCAGATTGAGTGAAAAGCAAGGGAGTTAAATTTGAAGTTACATGCCCATACCTTCTTTTCTGTCTCCAGTATTCCGTGCTCCCTTTGGTCTTCACTCTTTATTAATGTTTATCCAGTGGCAAAGAATTGAAATCTTCCAATTTTTTTACCTAACTAAAGAACATATCCGCGTTATGCACACAGGCGACATGCCTAACTTCCAAGATGTGTCACTGGACCTAAACACACAGACTCTAGTTTGGGACAAAAGCATCATAAAAGCAAGATTTGGTAACCAAGCAAAGATGAAAGAACGGAAAACATATTCAATGGTCTAAATAAATTATCATGAAAATACTCATTAAAATATTTTGATCTGACATTCAGGAAGACAAATCCTTCACGTTCTTTAACAGAACGTCTAACAGTAGGATCCTGTTCATTAAGGCCCGCCCAGGACAAAAGGAGGAATTTAAGGTGGGATCACAGACCCAAAAAAAAAAAGGGTATCATTTTAAGCTTGCAACAAATATATAAATATAAATGCCCAAATGTACAAGATGGTTCTTAAATTAAATAAACACTGTTGATGATATAATTTATCAACTGTATGTCTAGTGTTTCAAAAGTAAACGATTAAAACCCCTATCCTTGTGTTATGTGACTTCCACAACCAACGACAACCATAAGCAATAAAATATAGCAACAATCTTACAATTTGCGTTTTATATTGACTATGAGGTCAAGATTCAGCCAGCGAGCCAGTTTAGGATGCTAATCATGCATTAACCATGGGTGACCAGTCGCAACATCTAACCTATGTCAAGTTTGCAATCTCAAGTAACACATAGATCAAATTCCCCTTAAAGACAATACATTAACTCATAGACAAGTAAACCTATGTCAGGATCATATATTAATTTAATTTGTAGCCTTGCTTACCGATTATCTTCATCAACAGTTGTGTTAATATTGCACCTTGGTTGGGAACTTGGAATCTACACAAGTCTCTTTTCTCCATCGTTTGAATGATCAATCAAGGGGTTCACACCTTTACATGGGCATGTAGGCGCAATTAAGATGCCTCACAAATTGTTTTAGTTCTACTTTTTCTATAAAGGCAAGGACATGGCAATTGTGTTGTGCAATGCTCTGCCGTGTTAGTCTGGCCTCTGTAAATTTTTCATGTCCCCCCAACCCAAAAAATTATTTGTGTTGTATTAAATCATGCAAAAATTTTAAAAATAATAAATCAACACAAATCATTAGCTCATATATAATCTAGATTGTATTGTGACTTGTCAAATATTGAATTAGTCTAATTCTTTTAATATAAAATTTACAAGTATTTTTTAAAAAATAAATTATACTAACTTCCTTTAATGTTTGACTAATTCTCAATTAATTCAATTTTAACTTTCAATTAAATTAGGTAATTAAAAAAGACAATTAAAAATTATTTACAATTACAAATTTAATTTTTCCAAAGAAAACATTTATAATTTGCAAGAACTATTTTTTTTTATAATTATATATATTATACTAAATATAATATATTAAATAATTAGTATATTTTAAAAAATACGCTGGTGGGCCTATCGGCCCAGGCTATATGTTGAGCATCAACCTAATAGGCCATGTACTTTAAGCTCAGCCCGACCCAAGACACTAATCACGGGCTCTTTTACTGATCTGTGCCGAGCAGTTGGACCGTACTAGGCACGGCCCAATTGCCATTTATACTCTTTCGCACAAGCACAGAGAGACAGAGAGAGAGAGAGAGTCTTGATCAACTAGGTGGCCTACCTGCAGCAACTCCCGATAAACAAGTCAGCCCATAACAGAAACACCTAGAGGCCACTAAACAATACTGTAGTTCTTGGAACTTAACGTCTCCAAAAATTGATCGAAGAGGGCTCCACTCCACTGTTTAGCACATTACCAATGAATTGCATAAATGTATGAATAGGTTATGATTGTTCGGGCAACTGAAACATAATCTGGATCATGCACATGAAATCAATCTCAAACTTCATCATGTTCTGCAAAAACTTTCATGGAAAAATTTTCTACTTTAGTATCGTTTTCAATGTAGCATCAAGGGGCCACAAATGTGCATGACCACAGGTAAAAAGCACTCACTAAAGCACCACCATCACTATGATACAGTCCATCTATTCCTCCAATTTGCTGGCATGAAATTTGATCTATCCAATGAAACCTAGATTTTGATAATTCTCAACCAAATAAATCCGGAATCTATCCAACTTGACAGGCGAGTGCAAGATCCCATCTTTGTGCTAAACTGTCATGTACTTGAGCATGGATGCACGAAGTTTTTCCATGAAAGCTGCTGCTTCTTTCTGCAGGAACAAATCAGGCTTTATGTAAAGTTTAGGCATTTAAAATAATTTGACATCAATAGTTGATCAGCTAATGGATAAAGGTTGAATGCATTTCCCTCTTTGAAACATTAGAATAAACAAAACTAAACCTTGATACTTTGTCTGCTATGGAAACTGGTTGCAACAGGACCACTGATGGTGAATTTTAATTTGGAAAGTCATTACATTTGTACTGCTATACTAAAAAATAATTATTTCTCCGTAATCAATCTATGACATTCTTGTATTAATTTCCTCATTGATTCAACAGGAAAAATCTCCCACAGATAACCATTTAATTAATAATTCTTTGTCTCTTTACACGCTCTTCTTTTATGTTATCCAGCTCTGTTTGGTACATATCTTTATTACGTGCCTCATTTAAGCAAACATGCTCCCCTTAGTTAGAATAAAATGGCCTTCCAATGATCAAATATTTTCTATCACAAAGCATAAAGACAGACTTCATTCTGCATCAAGCACAAAAGAAGTGGAGTCGATTCTAAATGACTCACAAGATGAGCGGGCCTGATTCTATAAAGCAAGAAAGAGCACTAAGAAGACTGATGCCAAAAGAGAGACCTGATTGAATAAGAAGCACAAAAAAATTACTCAATTCTGTGTGAAACACCAACATAGTCAATTATTTCCTTATAAAGCTCACAAACAGAAGGCTGAACTCTGTATAAAACAAAAATAAGTATATGTAGTTCCACGATCAGATGAATAATAACATTCTACACTTTAGTCTCCAGCAAAGATCAATCATGATTTCCTCAAGTCATTTAGTAGTATAACTCCAGCCAAGAATTATCACTTTTACCAACAATTTTGACTAAAATGAATAAGTTATACTCATTTTTTAATTTATTTCTTAAGTAACTGAAAATCTAGTTTGTCCCATACAGTGCAGTTTAGAATTATATCAGTCAACAGGCTGCTCAACAATCAAACTTTTCAAATCAGTTTAAGCAGGAGCAGGATTTTTTTTTCCAAAGCGAAAGCGTTTTATTTGGTCTAGCATTCATCACATCGTGAGAGCAAGAAAAAATCTCCAGTGCACAGGAAAAGGCCAACCTTCAATTAACTGAACAGAAGATTTATTTACTAAAGGATAAGATGCCTTTTATTTTTGGATTATTAGTCTAATATGCCCTGTGCATTGATTATAATACTCCATGGAGTATGCTCCATTCTATGAGGAGGACTTTCATGCATTCTATTCTGCCTAGTGTGTGCAAAAAAGCAGAAGATCTAAACTAAGAACTGTCCAAGGAGTAGTATAGTTTAAAGACATCATTAGTTTGTACAGGAAACTCGCGATAAAGATGCAGTTCTTTCCACAACTATCAGAAAGGAGAAGCAATTTCATGGCAGATGGTGGAGGAAGCAGATGATAACCAAGGAGTAGAATAGAGTAAAAGACAAAACATCATTCAAAATATACGAGTCAAAAGCTTTGTACTAATGTTTGTCATAAAGCTTGAAAAATTAATAACCTTTCAATATATAATTGCTAAGAAATTGATATCTTTTCAACAAATAATTATTTGCTCAACAAATGTAATGAAATTCTAGCATCAAAGGGAGTTAAATACTGTGGCTGGAGAAATTTTTCCGCAGAACTTCTAGGGAAATGCATTGGTTCCAAAGACTCTGCTTATGATTGAACATGGCTAGAAGGTTAATATGCAACCATACTCATCATATAGAGGCCAAGTAGACTAGAAAGGCGGAACTATTAACATCACTGTCAATCTTAACCAATGATAACTTATTCACTTAATGAAGCATCATTATAAGGTGGTGGCCTTATCTAGTGGCATGACGTTAACATTCTTAAAGGACATTTACTGCAAAACTTGAAGAAATACATCACAAGTTTATATGGGCAACAATAGCAAAATTATGTTTTTGTGTTGTAATTGTTAGATAAAAAAGAATTCAAAATGGATGTAAGCATATGAATCAAGTAGATGTTATGGAATTTGTATCAATTTAACCATGTCAAATAATTAGATTCTGAGCTTGGTGTTACCTGAATAAGGATACACATGATGTTTTACACTTAAAATGCATACACATAGACCTTGTATCTCGGTCATGGTAATGTCTATGTATTTCTGATCATGATAATATCTAGCAGAATTTGTGATCACGTATTCTTTGTTCTAATATTTGTTGCAGTGATACAGTTCAAATATCTACGTGATTTTAATCTCAATGTGGCTTTGGTGTTCTTTTGCTATGACCAAAAGTTGCAGAAAAAGAGGGGCATATTACTGAAAAATTAAATTCATCCAACAGGTTTTACCTGGTTAATTAGGTGAGCACTTGCAATATTTTCATCAAGAAGAGACAACAGTGATCTGTTGATTTTATTCTGCTCAACCATCTCCAACAACTAGCATGATCAAACAAGGACATAAAATCAACATAATTGAGTAGCATAAAATAGTAAAATACATAAATCACAGCCTGGATAAGTGAAAACACAAATGCATACAGTTGCTTTTATATCCTTTGATGTCAAGATCTCGGTTAAACTTTTCCTTGCACTTACAAGATCAGCCTGCATCTTATCATAGGCTTCTACGATGGGGATATTGAGAAAACGTTGAATCAGTTTATAGGAAAAAAAAAATTATAATTCTTTAAAGCAAGAGTCTACTGAGACGACTAACCATTTCCTTCCTGTAAAGCCTTCTGCAATGCTTCCAGCTCGATCAATCTGTCCTCCATATCCTACAAAAGCCGTCAGATTTGAATACGATTTCTTTGTTTGATTATGCAAAATCGAGTCAATTCTCATGTCTAATTTGAGGAGCAAACCTCAGTTTTTGAAACAGCAAAACGAAGCTGCCCCAGTTCAGACTGTAGTTGAGAGAAAAATTCATGATTCAATCTGGAAATTACACGTGTTAAATGGCATTATGCACCTGAAAATTCATATATTAAAGAACAAAAATAAACTGCTTCATTTTAAGATTGAAGAAGCAAAATATCGAACAATTGTGTACTTAAATCAGGAGATCAAATGCACTAACCGCGGCCTCATCCTCGCGATTTCAAACTCAATCTCCTGAGCTTCAGTGTCAAGGAAGTACTCGATAAGCTCCACCGGAGTATCCGGAATAACCCGAGACTAACCAGTTATTAATAGAAGAATGAAAATGTGAAAGATCACAATCACCAATCCTTAAAAATAAATGTTAAGCAAAGTGTCAATTTACCTGGCGAAGAACATGCCGACGCTCTTTTTCTTCGCGGACTTGTTGCTCAAAGGCCTCACGAGCCTCGGCGTCTCGCTCCAGACGTCTTTGAAACTCACGTCGGGCGAGGTGGCCCATCTGTGGAGGACCGAATAGTCCTTCTGGATCCTTCCTTCGCAGAAATTAGAATAAAAATCAGAAAATAAAAATTAAACTTAAATTTTATGTTATCATTATGAAATTAGGATAATTAAGTACCCATCTAACGCAGGAGATTCGGGGCCGGCGAGTGTTTCTCGTTGTTGGCCTTGCACGGACAGCGACGGTCGTGGAGGTGGCGATGCCAATATTAAGAGCGGCCATTGGTGGCTTTTTCGGAAGCTCTGAAATTATTAGTAATAGATGTTATCTGTTTTGAGTGACTTTACTTATCTGTATCAGTTCAGTTCTGTTGATGGCGGGATTTTACAACCGTCTGATTTTCATATTGTTGCAGCCTTATTTTGAACTTTTCAGTGACATTAATGGGCTTTGCTATTGAACCCTCCTTTTGCATCAATTGAAGCCCAATTAAATTTTATGAGGATAAAATTATTGAGATTTCTTCAAACAATATTTCAAAAAATAAAAATATTTTAAATATCCATTTTTATTTTTTTAAATATTTTATTTACATTTTTTAATTTCAAAAATACTTCATTCAAATAAATATATTTAGTATATATATATATATATATATAAAGTGATACATTGTATAATTTCCCAAAATTATGCTCACAACTTCTAGCTTTGGGCCTCAAATATATGATCTTTATGCCATTTCTAAATAAAAAATTACATAAAATATCATTTTTAAAAAAAATTTAAATATTTATAGTTTTTAAGAAATTTTAAGAATTTTTTTTAAAGTTTAATTAACTCTTATTAAAAATATTATTTTACTATATTATATATTATAAAGTGGTATAATAGATGCATACTTTATATATTTGAAAATAAATTAAATATTTTAAAAATATTTTTAGCTTTTGAAATATTTTCACATTTTCATAAATCTACTATAGTAGCCGGAATTGAAATTGAAGGATATTTTTGGAAAGTTTTTTTTTTTAAACAACTACTGGGAAAAACTTTTACAAAAAATTACGTGAAATAATATATGCATGAGCATGTATGCTATATTTTTTTTTTCTCTCTACAAATTCTCCTCCAATGACTCTTACCTCCAATGATTATTTTTTTTATAACTTTATTTTTCATTTAAACTGTAACTTGAAACATTCCATCACAATCTTAAAGAAATAATATTTTTTTAATATATTGAAAAAATATATATTTGAAAGCGTGTAAAAAATAAAATTGAAAAACTAAATTACATGTATAAAAATCTATTATTTTTAAGAGACATTTACAGAACTATCTGAAAAAATAAATTTTATTTTAAAAATATTATAATAAATAAAAATATTTTTATTTTTATAAAAAATTAGAATAAAATTTCAAAAATACTTCATTTCCCCTTTTCAAAAAAAAAATACTTCACTTCCTGATAAATTTTTTTTAAAAAATATCTTTTTTTACTATAATAAGTATTTTACTTTAATTTTTATTCTTTTTTTAAATTTTACTATTAAATAAAAATATTCTAATAAAATAATAAAAATTAATATTTTAAATTTTTTTAGCATATAAAATTATTAATTTTTGTAAAAAAATAATTTAATTTTAATTATAAAAATAAATAACACTCATAAAAAATAAAAAAAAAGTAAAAATATATTAATAAAATTAATAAAATTTATTTTTAAATAAATTTTATATATTATATACATAAAAAAAATAAAAATTTTAAAAATATTAATTTCATTATGCAAATATTATGTAGATATTATGTATATATTTTTGTGTATATGAATATTATGTATATATTATATATTTATTGTGCATGTAATGTGTATGTTATACAGATGCTTTGTAAATTTTATGTGTATGTTGTATGTATAAAAAATTTAAAAAAATAAAATTAAAGATATTAAATATATTTTATAGATATTGTATATATATTGTATAAATATTATTTGTTTTGTATGTTTTTTATAGATGTTGTATGTATATTATATATATTGTATTTTTTATATGTATATTGAGAATATTAAAATAAAAATTTTTTTATGAGTAAACATATATAAATAAAAGTAAAAAAATAAAAAAAAATAGAAATGAAATGGTAAAAAAATCATTGATGTTTTTTCTGTAAAAATGAAAAAATAAAAACCCAATGTTAGTGTTTTGAAAACAAAACTCAGCCGCCCTAAGATTGAAAATAGGAGCTCAAAACCGCGTAGAATGTGTAAATTCCACTATTTTCAATTAATTACACTATTAAATTATCAATACATCCTGTGAGAATGTTATTTTTTGGGCCCTTTCATAAAACAAATTAAGTTATAATAATGCCCAATAACATAATTATAAATCAACATATTCCATAAATTTTGTTTTTTTTTTTTGGTTTCACATGCAAACACTGATTTTGCAGCCAATTAATTTTCCACTGTACAAAAAAGTAAAAACATATATGCCTTTGCATTGCTAAGGTGAAAAGGTCCCATGACATTGAGCTCTAGATTACAGCACTTCTTCAATTTCTTGGCCAATAACTAATCAAACCATCTACCTAAGAATATATACTTAGCTATTTCCTTTGCATATAGGACTAAACATCTATGAGATTGATCGATTTATAAGAGTCAATTGATCAATTTATAAGAGTCAATTAATCTAATCATATCAGTCGAATTAAAATTTTTATTTTTTAAAATAAATTATTATTAATTAAATTTAATTAATTTTATTAAATATGATCTATTTTAATTAATAAAAATATAAAACGAAATCGATCAATTCAATTTATTTAAATTGATATAGACATTTATTCATCCCTATTTACAAATTTCTTTTGCTTTATCCATTAAGATCAAATTAAGAAAATAAAATTAATTGGACATAATATCACTTGAAAATCTAATAAAATTCTAGTGCTCAAACGCTTCATTTTAATTTTTGTTTAATATGCAAATGAAGCTTTAATTCACTATTTATTGAATTTTTATTTTACTATTTTTATTTAATATAAATATGCGATTTTTATTATGCAACTTTTCATATTCATTATAAAATTATGAATCATAATTAAATATATACATTTACTAGTATGTTTACAAAAGAATTTATTGTTATTTTTATTAAACATATTATTATTGTATTGATTTATTGAAATTATCCAATTTTTAATTGATGAGATGGGAACAAATTATGCAAACACTTTCTTAATTTAAGAAATATATATATGTGTATGTCTATAACTATAAAAAAAATGACTTATTCAATTAAGAATAATTTTTAGTACATTAAGAAATTGAAATCTTGGACAACTATTAGCCTACAAAGATAATTTTTTTTAAATTTGGTTTAATTAATTAATGGCATAAATATAAGTTGTTTCCATTAATTAATTAGTTGAAGCCCACGTGAGGTCCTCACGGGCCAGCATGATTCCTTATACCTCGCCTTGTGATATATGCAATATATATATATATATATGCGATCTTTAATTTTTTTGGCCTTGACAAAAGTACAAAAGAAATTAATTTTTTTCAAATTTATCATATTTTTAAAATATATTAAAATTTACAAGAATTTGTTAATAATTTACTAAAATATTATGTTTTTATTAATTTATTATAGATTTGTAATGAAATTATAATAAAATGATTAAAATATTTATGATAAAAAAATAAAAATTTTATAAAAAATGAGGGAGGATCATTTTTTTCTAAATAATTTATTAACATTCTCATTTTTTTTGAGCTAAATTAACATTCTCAAGACCCAACAGCTTTTTTCTGGTTTCATATGAATGTCCATTTCGTATAAGAAAAAATAAGGCAAAAACACTTAAGACATTTCTACTGTTTTTTTTTTTTTTTGTGAGGGAAATGTAAAATTTCTTCTCCAGCTTGTTTCTTTTCTATTCCAAGTGTTTTCTTCACTTTTTTTTTTTTTTTTTAGCTTTTTTCCCTTTTAAAACTTATGGGTTTTAACCATATCAAGAAGTACTCTGCATAACCATTATTGTGTAAATAGGAAGTCCGTGTGTTTTGGTATGAGATGGAAAAGTAATTAGAGGAGGTTGAAAATTATGGCATTGCAAGTTAAGTCTCAATTAAAACGGCCCACCAAATGATGACAGCCATTCGCTGCTTTTTCTTGAATTTTTTTGGCTCTCTGTGCTTCAGTTTCTCGTTCACTTGGGCATTTTTCTTAAAATTTATAATTTGCTCTATATTAAAAATATGCACTCATAAAACCGTTGCCTTGATTTTTTTTTTTGTGGGAAAAACAAGAAAACGACAGCTGGTTTTTACAATCATTTCTTATTAAATTATATATTTTTTAATTTATTTATTTATTCGAGATGGTGTTGATAATTCAACAAAAAATAAATAAACAGCCGAATCCGGACGCATTTGCTGACCATGAGAGCAATAACTATAAATAACAATGTGTGAACGTGACAACGCATATGAAAAAATATTCAACGGAATATTAATGGAAGTTTATGCAAACCCTAAATATATATTTAAAAAATAAGCTTTTCAAACCTTACAGTTGTTTTCACACCTCACAGCACTCAGGTGATTTCATTTCTCCTAATTTGTTGTTTTTCGGCTACAAGTTAATTAATACTAACTCTTAATTGTATTTATATAATGAAATAGTAATATGTGTTAACAATATTTGTCAATAAGATCTCTGTGTTTTGAATATTAATATGTACGTTAGTAATTATATTTTTATATTGTTATTATATTCACATTTTCATTTCACAGAAAAATGTTTAAGTTAGTTTAATTATATATTTTTATATTTTTTCATATTTATCCCTAATTAATTCACAAACTTTATTTAATGAAATGAAATTCTGGTAGAAATATTATCATAGAAATAACAACTAATTTAATAAAAATATATTTATCAAGAATGAAAAAAAATTAAACAATTTTTCTTTATCTGTGTTATATTTAAATTTTATTTATTTTATTCATCTTTTTTAATTAATGATGATAAAATTAAAATTAATAATTTCATAAAAAATATTTTTTAATATTAAAAACACATACTAATTAATTAAAGAGTATAATTGAAAATATATATAATATTTAAAATTAAAAATAAAAAGTGAATTATTATTTTAAGATGCTAAAAAAACAATAGGAGTATAATTTTAGGGCGAATGAGTATATAAATGATTCAATAATTATGAAGTAGTTGGACATAAGGTCGCATTTTTTTTTTTTTTTGCAAGCATTTAAATGGAGACACTTGTTAATCCTTAAGAAACAAGTCAATTAATCCATTCATGCCTGTAGCTTTCACCAATTGACTAGTAAATGTTTTTGAAATTTGAAATTAGATTTTGGCTAAACTTTTTTTAAGTACATTCAAATTCTTCTTATTTAAATAACCACGCATCTAAGCAAATAAAACTCTTGAAGGGAGCTTTTTCTAATGCTTTTCTTTCGGTCTTTTTCCTCGATTAATAATTCCTAAGTCAATTTTTCAACACGTTATCTTTTGGTCTCTTCTTGGTCCCAATTTACCCTTCTTCTTTTTTTTTTTTTTCCCTTAAATGGACTTTCATGCAGCGGCTTGATTAATATATATATATATATATATTGAAATATTTATTAATATATGTATATAATTAACTAAAAAGAAAATCAATTAAATATAATTGATTTTCTATATATATTTTTATATATTTTCTATATATAAAAAATATGTTGAAAACTTGACATTGAATATAAGAATTAGTGAGAATTACTCGTTAACAATTTGATTATTCATATATGAAATTTAACAAATCAATCAATCATTGATTGAGTTTATTGGTAATTGATAACTGGCATCAATAGTTGATGAGTAATTTCAAATTTTCAATAGTGCTTATGAATGGATGTGTTTTTTTTTTTTTTTATATAAAATGAATTGATGTGTTAATTATAATTGCGGAATCCCATTTTTTCTAATTATTATTTCTCCAGTAAATTTGCTAGGTTTTTATGACACAAAATTATAGATTATTTTTTTTAATAAAAGATTCCTAGGAAAAAATATTAGGATTTACATTACATTAGTGTTTGATATATAATCCTAAATTCCAATTGATGAGAAAATTTAATAGCAGTCAGAAGTTAGGCGGTAATTTAAACTCCAATTATTAATTAATACAATTTGAAAGCATTTCAAAATTTACCAATCAATCTTTCAAGGTTTGTCGTTTGATGCTTAAATTTCCAATAATTACTAGTATGAGCCCATGAGGCGTACAATAAATTAATTTAGCAATTGAATTTTTTTTTTGATATAACAATTAACAGTAATTAAATTTATACTAATTGAAGCATATATCAATTAATTATAATTAATATTCTCAATACTATATCACAAAATGCAATATTACAAGTTCCCATTTGATCATTACTCGATTTACAAGATACTTGACTCGGTCTCAATAAAAAGTCCAATTAAGTTGTTCGAAACTAGACATTACTTAACCATTTGTAAAAAGCCAATGCATAATTTCTCATCCAATCAATTGGTCAGGCAGGACAACATAGTTGGTTGTTGGGTATTTTGGTATTAATTGGAATTTGATATTATTTAGAGAGGCCAAAGTAAATATTATCTTCAAATACATTGTCACTAATTTATAAGTATAATAAATAATATATATATATATATATATTATTTTTTATGCATTTGATAAGACAATAAATACACTTTTTTTTGTTATAGATATTTTTAAAAATATATATTTTAAATACATGTATTGAACATGATTTACTTATTTTTTATTAACTCATGATTTACTAATGTAAATTTATTTTTATAATTTATTAGAAATGAAGAATAAGAACATGAATACAATAAAAAACTAAATCCAAATTATGATTATTCTAAAACTAATTAAGAATGAAAGTTGAGTAAATTTAACTATAGAATAAATTGAAGAAATATTTTTTTAATACAATAAAAATAATTAAAACAATTAGAATGAATTCATAATTAATTACGTGTACAATTAAAGTAATCTATCTATATATAATTCTAAATCTGAAATTGCTGACATAATATTTTGCCATTTGTCACTTTCTCAAGTTTTTTTAAATTAAAATTTTTAAATATAAAATTAAAATTAATTAATTTTATATAATTTTTAAATTAAATTAGATTTCTTTAAATAAATTTAAAATTCAATACGATTCATTTAGATGAAGTTATAATTAATTTAAATTTCTTTAGATAATTTTATAATTAATTTAAATTTGTTTAAATAATTTTAAATTAAATCAAATTCTTTTATAATGTAGATATTTATTATTAATTTTTAATTAAATTATTTATACAAATATATATATATATATATGTATACATATTAAGTCACGAGAATGATTGTTCTAAACTATTTAGATGGTTAGTTACATTAATTTACTTTATCAATTACTAATTGTAAATTTAAGATAGCACTTTGGTTAGGATTAATACTTTAATTATTTCATTATATATCTTTGGTATTCTGATTTTTGAATAATTGATATTTACTGTTTATTTAATGTGTTTAGAAACAAGAAGGCAACTACTACGAAGGAGATAGAAGATGCTTTTAAGTAATGATTTATATCACTTTTAGGTGTTAAAATTCATTTTTTCATATTGTAGGTTGATTATTGTTTTTTTTACTATACTTGATATCAAATTGCATTTATTTATTTGTTATTTATTATTAAAAATTGAATTTAAACGACGTGCAAATTCTCAACAACGTAATTCTTATTAAACTTCTCATATATTTAAACTTACAATATAATCCTAACCCATCAAGATATTATTTTTTTTCTTTATTTTTATTTTTTACCATTTTGTAGATAATTAATATTTTTTTTTTGCTATTATGAAACTAAACTAAGATGAAATTATTATAATATGATCATAAAAAGTATTCCATTAATAATTTAAATTTAATATTTTTGATGTCAATTTATTTATGATTTTTATATAATTTTTTTTATCACTATATGCTTCTTTGATTAATATTTATTTTTTCAGATTTGCCTTTTTGATTATATGTTTTTCTTTTCTTCATTTTTAGTTTGAAATTATTTTTTTTCTCAATTGATTATTTCTTAACTTATTTTTGTTTCATTATTAATTTTTTAGATTTTCTTTAGTGTAATAATGTCTTACTTCTTTTTTTTTCTTTAATTAAAAATTTTATCTGATTATTTTATGATTTTTATATAATTTTTTATTAATATATACTAATTTGATTAATATTTTTTTAACTTGCCTCATTAATACGGTAAAATTCTATGCCTTTTCTTTTCTTCATTTTTAATTTGAAATTTTTTTTAATTGATTATTTGTTAACTTATTTTTGTTTCAGTATTAATTTTTTTTAGTGTAAAATTTTTTATCTGATTATTTGATGTATAGAATTATTACTAATTATTGAAAACCATTTTTCTTTCAATAGATGGGACATGAAAACATAAAAAATTATGAGGTAGTATTTCAATTAAGTAAGAACTAAACACTGAGGATAATTGAAATTCACAATCAAATTATTTTGCGACTGATTTTATATTATATATATAAATTTCTATTTTTTAGCATTTTCTTACTTAATATATATAATAATTTTAAAAATTCATACTAATAAGTAATCAATTCAAAATCTTAAAAAATTTAATTTGAAACTTAATATAAATATTGTTAATTCAATATTTAAAAAAAATTAATTTTTACTATTAGATAATAGATAATTATTGTCACTATCAAATATATATCATAATCCATTTGAAATTTAATATAGATATTTTTAATTTAATATCTAAAAAATTTAATTTTTATTATTAGATAATAAATAATTATTATTAATATCAAATATGATATCTTTATCCTATTTGAATTATGAAATAAATCTATATAATAATTAATTAATTATCTATTTTAATAAATAATGCAATTTAATATCTTAAAAAAATAATTTAACTAATTAGATCAATATCAAATAGGATATTCTTTTATTATTTGAACTCTCTAAATACATTTTATAACAATTAATTAAATATCTATTATAATAAATAATAAAATTTAATATTAAATAAAAAATAATAATTTAATATTGAAACTTAATATATATAATTTCTATAATAGTTAATTAATTGTCTATTTTAATAAATAATAGATTTAATATTTTAAAAACTTTAATTTAAAATAAAATAATATCATTTATTTAATAAGAGTTGCTTTCACGATGTATTTCAATAATATTATTAGGATATATATATATATATAATGTGTGATAAAAGACCAAATAAAGTTACAATAGTTATTTATCAAATAATTTATATAATAATAATAATAATAATAATGTATAATGAATATAATTAACAATTAAGCCATTTGAAAAAAATAATTTAACTTTATAGTTGAAAAAAGACTATTGATTTATGATTCACCAAAGAAAAATAAAGTTTCTCTCAAAATAGATATCTATAGTTAATTAAATAAATAATTAATTATTTTAATAAGTAATAAATTATATATTTTAAAAAATCTAATTTAACTAATTATTATTAATGACAAAAAGGATATTCTAATTTGCAAAGATACTATTATAATAAAAAGAAAACCCTCAATGTTCACCTCCTTATCTATTAAGTTGGATTGTATCAACAATTTTATATTTAAAATATGAATTTAAATATTTAATTATTTTAAATATATACATATGTAAATAATTATCTTTAATTAAATTTTTATACATTTCTTAGCGAACCTAGTATCTTAACAACTCAAAATTTTATTTTGTATACTTTCTTAAGATATAAAATTATATAAAATAACCATTTTACCCCTTCCTATTATTTTAAGTTTCTAACCTTAACGGCGACGGTTCCACGGGGTCTTCTCTTCTTTTCGTTTGATTAATTATTTTCCGCTTATTTATTTATTTATTATTATTATTATTATACGAAATAATTTTTTCCTGGAGTTGTCATAACTTATATATGCAGTTCTACACAGAGAAAAATAAAACTCAAGAGACCCAAAGAAGCAATACCTCTCGTTTTCTCATCCGGCAAAGGTCAGAAAAAGAAATTCACAGAGAATGGCAATGGGTTCTTTGTCGATCTCAAGGGCGGCGATGATAGTGGCGATTCTCTTTGTGAGCACCAGTATAACCACAACAGAGGCACAGAACATCCCATCCTGTGCTCAGAAACTAATTCCCTGCGCTGACTATATATCAAACAGCACAGTCACACCTCCAGCTACTTGCTGTAATCCCATAAAAGAAGCCGTCGCAACTGAGCGCACTTGCCTCTGCAACCTCTATAAGACCCCTGGTTTGCTTTCTAGCCTTGGCATCAATGTCACTCAAGCCCTCAATCTCACCTCCAGGTGTGGGATCAGCGCTGATCTCTCCGCTTGCAACAACGGTATATATAATTATTAATTAAGCTTGCAACAACGGTATATATAATTAATTATTAAGTTGCAAAATTTGTTTTTGTTGTTTAGAATGTTAGTTTGATTTGTTTGAGAGTTAGCTAGAATTACTAATTTAGGAGGGTGATTTGAAATGGTTTTAGAGGAGTCGCCGCCGGTTTATGCTTTGTGTAGTTCGTAAAGTTTAAATTTTGACCTTTGTATTTCAATTTTCAAGGGGATGATAGAAAATTTAAAATAAAATTATGAAGAAATGGAAATTATATACAAGAGTTGATTTGATTATTGATTGAACATGTATTTGGAAAATTAGAATTATGAAAAACGTAGAATTAATTTTTGTTTCAGTTTACTGAATTAAAAAAAAAAATTTTTTTTATTTCCATTTGGGTAAATAATATTTAGATTTGAAATTAAAATTTTTTTTATGATGTTATATTTGAAAGACAAATTCAAAATATCCATTTTTAGACCTGAATTCTAATATTTTTAAATATTTGTCTATATTGATATGGTCCAGTGAGATTTAAATTTTTTTATTAATTTTGAGCTAATTTAGTTGATTATTAATTTATATTTAATATTTTTTTGTGCAGCTGAGGCCCCTACTTCCGCGACACCTCCACCGGGTAAATAAATTTCTACAGCCAGTTTGGTGGCCATTATTTATTTATTTATTTATAGCCCTTCTATTTTTTCCGGAAGTGAAAAATGAAATATTAGGAATTTAAGGAGATGTTGAATAATGGATCAATAGTGGTTTTGGTCTTTTGGGAGAAAGATAGAATGCATGTGATGATTTTTTTAACTTAATCGGCGTGACTTCCTTTTGTCTGTGTCAGACAAGTGGCATAATTTAAACCTTTCGATCTACTAGGGATGATTATGCCTTTGTCAAATTTTGACTTTTAGTATGCTCTACCTAATACTTTTTTTTTTTTTACTTTTAATTTTTTAACATATACAGTGCATGTATTTTGTCTTGTAGTGATGTTAAATTCTTTATACTCCCTCCTTCCCGTCTCAAATTGATAATTTTTTTTATTAGTGCTGAATTATAATTCACTTGTTAAAATAATAAATTAGTATATTAATTTTTTATAATATTTTTATTTAATATTATTTATTAAATATATTTTATATTAAAATAAAGAAATAATTAAAAAAATTTATATAAATTTCTATTTTTAAATATTTTTTTAATCTTTATAAAATGAGAAATGAACCAATTAATTTGAAACGAAAATAGTTAAATTTGAGAATATCAATTTTAAAATTAACTGTTAAAATTATTTTTAGAGACCACATTTTTTTATTAATTAGATGATATATCTATATTTAATAAATGGGATGGAGATTTAACAGTGAGTTGCATATCTGCCGACTGCCATTGCCTGCAATAGTTTAGAGTTTAATAAATGGTGGCTTTGATTTCTGGTTACTGCTTGAACTCTTGTATAACAATGGCCTGAATTTTGTTGGGATATGTACAGGGGTTCCAGGAAACGATGGCAGCAGGATAGGGTGGACTGGAATTTCAAGCTTGGTCTTATTATGGGCTGCAGCTACTTCTTTATTTTATTAGGAGACCTGCATTATTGTTGTTTTTTGAACTCTGGAGATATCTTATTAGTACAGTAATATTAAGATGCTGAGATGATTCATGTATTAGGGAGATGTATTGCCGTATTACAGTTGTTGTGGTTCACTTGTTTCGTTTCCTCTCGTTGTTTGATATGAGCATATCTTATTTATTTTACATTATTGAAAGAGCATATCTATTCGATCATTTGTTATTATTTTGATGGATTTTAGATTCTGAAGTTTAATCTTAGTTTTGATCTCATCTTTAAATTGAAACCAAAAAATTTAGTTTTTTTTTTTTGAGCAGACAAAAAAATTACTTGATTTGCAGATATTTGCATCTACCATTTGAACAGCTGATTCAGATTTATTTTCGTTACAGTTTTCTCAGTGCTAGAAAAAAAAACACTTGATTTTAGTTACAGACAGTTCTCTTTTTACTATACTGTTTATGATTTAGCTTAGTTTTGACTGGAATTTGAAATTTAAAATTTACAATTTTAGAGATGATTATCACTTCAAAACATTGGAAGGGCTAGTTCTGATAGGAGCCCAGCTCATGATCTTAGGATGTGCCTGCAGTCCTACAGACAGATTATAAAAAGTTTTTGAATGGATAATGGGCTTCAGTATTTTTTTATAGTTAGAAACTGAGAACTTAGAAAAGCCTTTCAATTTCTTAGGTTTATTATAATAAATTACGTGTGCGCTGCTGCGAGTATTTTTCTTTTTGGTAGGGGTGGACATTTTCGGTTCAGTTAATCGAACCGAACCGAAATGCAAAAACTGACAAAAAACCAATGAAATATATTAGTAACCGAAACCGAAACCGACAGAAGTAGAAACTGAAAAAAACCGAACCGAAAGTTTTCGGTCGGTTTCTGTTCAGACCGAAAAAATTGATTTAGACCAAAAAAATTATGTAGGTTTCGGTTTAGAAAAAAAAATTGGTTTAGACAAAAAAAAATCGGTCGGTTTCATTATAAACCAGCGGTTTTTGTTTAGACAAAAAAATTCGGTCTGTTTTCGGTCGGTTCGATTTTCTGAGCAATGAAACCTCTAGCCGACTGAATATTTTCGGTTTGAAGTGATTTAGAACCTAAAACCGAACCGATCAGTCGATTAACCGATTTTTCAGTCGGTTTTCTATCGGTTCGGTTTTCTCGATTTTTTTGTCCACCCCTACTTTTTGGAGCTAAATAATTTGATATTTAAATAAAAAAAATTCACAAAATTGAGGACAAAAATAAATTAAAATAATGAATAACTTTTAATCCAATTACGTATACCTGGATTTAAAAATACAGATGAATAACCCTTAATTCAGTTAAAATAATATTGAGTATACTATTAAATAATTAAATTTAAAAAGATTATTTAAAGAAATTTAATTTAGTTTGATATTATCTAAATAAATTTAATTTAATTTAATAACTATATTAAAATTTAGAAATCTAAATGAATTTAATTTAATTTAATTTAAAAATTATCTAAAATATTAGAAATTTAATGTAGTTTGATATTTTCTAAATGAATTTAATTTAATTTAAAAATTTTCTAATAAAAGATTTTAATTTGAAATTTAAAACTTTTTAATTTTAAATTTATCTAAAGAAATCTAATTTAATTGAAGAATTATCTAATATTTAATTTTAATCTAATTTAGCATTAATTAATCTAATTTAAGAATTATCTAATATTTGGCCATATTGTGTTTTATCTGCTTCTTCTTGAAGTTTGCATATTTTATTTTATTTTTTGTTTCCTTTTTCTTTTTTGAGAAACAAAAGTTTTTTTATGAAATAATATCAAGGCTTTTACTCAAAAGATCAAAGAAGTACGGCAACTAAATTTGGGATAATATCCCAAACATGGAAACAAGAAAGGGAACTAGCAGCCTTAGCCACCACATTCACTTGTCTCCTTACCCACCTAATGGACACATTAAACCTATTAGATAGCAGCATCTTACAATCTTCAACAACAAAACCATATGCTGACAAATTCTCATCTATAGAAGTCAAAGTTTGGACAACTTGCTGTGCATCCAATTCCACAATTCCTGGCCCTTCAAAATTCTCTAATATATACTGCAACACTTGACGACAACAAAGTAATTCAGTGAGAGAAGGAATGCACACATTATCAAGGAGGCCTGATATAGCAGCTAATAAATTACCATCTTCATCTCTAACTGCAGCACCAAACCCAGCCCGTCCAATAGAAGAAAACACAACTGCATCCATATTACACTTTCAGTAGCCAATAGGAGGAGCTTTCCATCTCAACACCTCAATGTCAGCAGATTCAGAATGGATTATAAAACGATCTTGAATTTCCATAGCCTGTCTCTAGTCAAATAAAAATTTTTGCATTAACATAACAGAAGTGCGATCTACAAAATTCTTCCCTTGCCAAAGCAACAAATTTCTTTCAGTCCACAAACGCCACAGGCAGCATAAGAACTCAGCGGATTTTTCTTTATTATACTTATGGAGCACCTGTTGAAAATAACTCCATATATCTCCCACAGAAACACTAAAATGCAAATTAAGAATATTCCAACAGCCCCTTGCCTTGCTGCAATCAAAGAAAGAATGCTCTAGCGTTTCTCTTTCACCACACCGCGGGCAAGCATCAGAAATAAATAACCCCTTTTCTTGTAAACGAACTTTAAGAGGCAATATATTATTAAGAAGCCTCTAGCAAAAGTTTTTGACCTTTGACGGGACTGTCGCATTCCAGACATGCTTCCAAACACTAGATGAATTAGCTCCCAACATGGTTCCTTCATCATGGATTAGATGATATACTGTCTTCACAGTGTAAATGCCATTTTTAGAAGGCCACCAAATACACCTATCATCCCGCAAGTCCACCCCAGGGGAATGTCCATAATTAGATCAGCCTTCTCATCACCAAAGAGTCCTCCAACCAAGTCTAAGTTCCAACTACGTTGATCTTCGTTCAATAGCTCACACACTTTCATATCCTCAAAACCCTCTAGAGAATGACTTCGTATAATTAAATTATTAAATGGCGCATATTAATTTGTATTTTATTAATTAAAATTAAGATACAAAGTGAAAGTGAAAATTTGCCATCGTACATATAGAGACTAATTTTTCTTTTTGAACAGTAAGAATAGAAAAATTATGCATTCAAACCAGAAATATTCTGCAAAATATACAAATCAAGTTCTTTAGGGTGATTGAACACCCTTTTTATTTATATTAAATGATGAGAAGTCTATTATTCTTTTATTTTTATGAATATTGTTTTTTAAAATAAAAAATTTGGAACTTATAAATAATTCTTTAGAAATACTCCAATGCAATGCGCGTAAAGCGTATAAATTATTCTTAAAAATTGACAATAAATGTTTGCAATTCATCAAAATTAATAAAAAAAATATAATGCGAAATAACTCATATAATGGAAAATTTATTTTTTAGTTATAAAATATTTTGGTGCAGTTTTGAAAAGTAAGCGCCATAAAAACTTAATGTTTAAATTAAAATATTTAGAAGATTTAAATAAATTTAGATCTTTCTAAAATGTTTGAATTTTTTTAAAGTCAGTAGGTCTTAAATAATCCTTTTTGAAAAGCCCACTGAAGCAGAAAAGCTTGAAGCCCTCTTCAAATCCAAAGATTGTTATAATAGGCAATGGGTCATAATCTATTGAATTTCCTTCCAGAACGATTGCAAGCCCAACCCGAAACTTGATAACCTAACCCGAGAATCTAACCCGGTAATCACTGTTGGATAGAAGCAATTTTTAATTATATTTTAAAATTAAAAAAAGGGTAAATAGTTATAAAATCTCTTAAGTTTTATATATTATATTATTCAGTCTCTGTATTTTTAACATCTACTTTTTGTATCTCTCTGTTTTCAAATATTAAACTGTTTAATCATTCGGTTACTATTTTTATCCTAAAAATATTAGTCAACTATTTTGATATTATAAAATAATTTATTTACTATTCCTTTATATATTTTTTTTGTTATTTGTTAAATCATGTTTATTTTTAATTTTATTTATATTTTTTATAAATAATTTATTTTAATTTTATAAATATTATTTAAAAATAATTTTAAATAATATGAATAATATTTTTTATTATTTTATAAACAACCTATATATATCATTTATTTTAATTTTATAAATATTATTAAAAAATAATTTTAAATAATATTAATAATGTCTTCTATTATTATACAGATAATCTATATATAAAATAAAATAAAATAAAATAAACTTAATAAATAATAAAAATAAATAAATATAATTATATTTTTATTTAGAATATAAATTTAATATTTTTTTATTAAATAAACTTAATAAATAATAAAGATAAACTTAATATAGTTATTTGTTAAGATAAATTTAATATTTTTTATTAAATAAATTTAATAAATTACAAAGATAAATATATATAATTATTTTTATTAAGTTTATTTATTAAATTTATTAAGTTTATTTAATAAATATATATAAAGATAAATAATATTTTCATATATAAAATATTTATCTTTATTATTTATTAAGTTTATTTTATTTTTAATTTTATTTTATATATACATCGTATGTAAAATAATAAAAGACATTATTAACATTATTTGAAATTATTTTTTAGTAATATTTATAAAATTAAAATAAATAATATATATGAATTGTATTTAAAATAATAAAAAATATTATTTATATTATTTAAAATTATTTTTAAATAATATTTATAAAATTAAAATAAATTATATGTAAAAAATATAAGTAAAATTAAAAATAAATATGATTTAATAAATAATAAAAATATAAAAAATAATAAATAAATTATTTTATAATATTAAAATAATTGATTAATATTTTTAAAATAAAAAATAAAAAAATTAAATATTAAAAATATAAAAATTAATTAATATAATATGTAAGATGTCATATTTGGCAGCAGTTTAATAATTATTTAGCAAAAAAATTTACAGGTGTTAGTTTCATATCCAATAGAAGCTACTGGAAGAAGCTAGTCCCAATCGTCCCACACTAAACTACACTATACCCGTCCGCCTCTTCTTTTTCTTTTCTCCGAGAAAACCATAGGAACCTACAGTTGTATTGTATCTCTCCCCGTCATTCCCAAATCAGATCAACAATGATGGACGCTGCTAAACTCAAAGAACTCAAGCTTTTCATCGAACAGTGCAAATCCAATCCCTCTATTCTTAGCGATCCTTCGCTTTCCTTCTTTCGCGACTATCTCGAGAGGTAATCACTCTTATCTATTACTGTTTCAGTCTCTATTTCTTCATTTTTTTTTCTAATTTTTGTTTGATTTTTAGTCTCGGCGCTAAGCTCACTTCCAATGCTTACAAACACGGTGGCTCTAAATCGGTACTGTTATTGTTTCTTTTATTCACTCGTTTTCAGTGTTCCTAATTTATATGCATGTGAATGTTTATTTAATGTGTATTTTGGGAATGCTAAAGAACTATGCTGTGGAAGAGAGTGACGAGGAAATTGACGATAAGGAAGGGCCACAAGTAGAGCCTGATGAGGAGGAAGAGGAAGAGGATAGTATAATAGAATCTGACATTGAACTTGAAGGCGAGACAGTGGAGCCTGATAATGATCCTCCTCAGAAGGTATTGTGTAGGAATTACATTGTCTACGCGTTTTTGGTGCTTATCAATTGATTTTTTTTCTTTAATTTTTATTTTTTGTATGCTGCATATGGCTTTTTGTAGATGGTTGACCCCTCAGTAGAGGTCACAGAGGAGAAACGCGAGGCTTCGCAAGAGGCAAAGGCTAAAGCCATGGAGGCCATCTCCGAAGGTAATAGCATTTTTATGCTTATTTATTAAATGTGATGTGGATTCTTTTTCTTCTTTGTTGATGATTTGATTGCAAACATGGTGGTTCTTTGTGATAGGTAAATTGGAGGTAGCTATTGACCATTTATCAGAGGCAATTTCACTTAATCCGACTTCAGCAATCATGTATGCGACCAGAGGTAATAGTTGATTACTCACCTAATAGTTAAACATTCCGCTTACTTTTGCAATTGGCATTTGTCTGTGTTCTTTTTGTTGTTAATTTTTGTGTATATTTGGTGCTCTGCAGCTAGTGTTTACATGAAAATGAAGAAACCCAATGCTGCCATCCGGGATGCCAATGCAGCTCTAGAGGTTGTGGCCTTCCCCTTATTTCCACAATTTGCTTCTTTTTTTTTTTTGTTTAAATTTAATATAAGTAGGGCAGCTAACTGTGGTGTCATACTTTGTGTGGAGATTTAAGTTCCCATAATGCTTGTTTCAGATTAATCCTGATTCAGCTAAGGGCTACAAGTCTCGTGGCATTGCACGAACAATGCTTGGTCAGTGGGAAGAGGCTGCTAAGGATCTTCACGTGGCATCAAATTTAGATTATGATGAGGAAATAAGTGCTGCGCTGAAGAAGGTCTGTCTCTCTTTCCCTCTCTCTCTCTCTCTATGTACACTCACACTCATGCTTGTATAAATGCACTTGCATATTGAATTATTTGACTGCTAGGCAGCAGCTTTGTGAAGTACACGACTACACGTACACACATGATTACCTGTTTCAGAATCTCAAAATGATTAAGGTAGTCCAAAAGATATCTAGATACTGAAGTAGGGAACGGCAAATTCTAAATCATATGTTAAGTATCTGCACCATGTGGGCATGTACTGGGGAAGCATGGCATGCAACGTGATGCAACGTGATATGACTGCCATCCCTCTTCCTAATGATGATAAATGTATTCTTAAAATATCCATTTTTAAATCTGTCTAAGATGAAAATTTTTGGGATTGAGATGATTTTAAATTTGAAGTTCATTGTTCATAGCATGTAGCTGCAGTCCGCTATATTCCTCTAATGGTACATTCTGCAATCAGCTATGTTCCTCTAATCTTAGATATCTTATATGTAACATGGAAGTACATTATACAGGGTCAAGTGCCCCACATATAGTTTTTATTTCTTAGAATTCTCAATTTCAATAAGATTAAAATGGAGAAAAAAAGAGCTAGTCAGCTTAATTTTGCATGAGTAGTTCTGCGATCCTGAATTTGAGGCTTTCTTGGACATATCGATCATGCAAAAACAATCATTTCATTGGGGCATGACTGATTTATTGCACAGGTTGAACCCAATGTGCACAGGATTGATGAACACCGTAGGAAGTATGAAAGGTTGCGCAAAGAGAGGGAGGACAAAAAGATTGAACGTGAGAGACAGAGGCGTCGTGCCAAAGCTCAGGTAGTTATAACTGCATTGGTTGTTCACATTTGGTTACAATCTTTTAATGCATGATGCTTACTTTTTTAACCTTGCATAAAAGGCCGAGTATGAGAAGGCGAAGAAGCAAGAGCAATCATCTTCCAGTGGAAATCCTAGAGGTAAGCCAGGAGGTTTCCCAGGTGGAATGCCTGGAGGCTTTCCAGGTGCTATGCCAGGTGGGATGCCTGGAGGCTTCCCAGGTGCTATGCCAGCTGGGATGCCTGGAAGCTTCCCAGGTGCTATGCCTGGAGGGATGCCAGGAAATGTTGATTTCAGCAAAATATTGAATGTAAGTCCATTTAATGTTATTTGTGGTTTTTCTTTTTATATTGCATTGAGAATTTAAGATGCCTGTAAATGTTATGGGTGATGAGTTGCTTGTCTATTTAGATTTGGCCAACTACCGACTGTAAAAGAATTCCATCACTGACCATATTTACTTCCTACTATATAAATAATGTATCTCACAGGCAGAGATGCGTGCATGTGATTGTACACACAACAAAAATCAACACTTAAATTCTTATGCATAAATGAATTATTTTGTTGATGAGTGCCGTCTGTTGATGTGCTTGTTTGATGCCTGTGTTGTTGTTTTGACTGTTTTGTTAGGACCCTGAGCTGATGGCTGCATTTAGTGATCCTGAAGTCATGGCTGCTCTTCAAGATGGTAGGTTTTTTGTTTTTTAGTATTGTTATTATCTATTGTTTCAGTTACTTCCACTCTTATCTTATATTTTAACCTTTAGCTGTTTTAACTATTTGGTAAGTTATTATTGATTTCTAACTAGCTATAAATTGTAATAGAAACATGTGTCCTGTAAGGATGTCATTTGTTAGACCATGCAACCTTTTGAGCTGTGTACTTAATTTCTCCTTTTGTTTTAATGAATCATGATTTTTCACTTAAATAGGATTTTTGACAATATTAGGTCAATCTTCTTACGGAAGTAGGTGAAACCAGTTATGTTTCTGGTTTGATAAAAATATTTGAGTGTAGTTTTGTTGAACATAATCCACCCTTTTTAGATTGTGGAGATGATCCAATGCGCAGATCATGCATTTTTATGGTTGTAGATGATAGTTTCAATAAGATATAAAGGAATTGTGTTTTCTACTTCATTCGGCATGATTAATATGAGAGGGTCTGGGACTTGTTGAAGGCCTTATTCCCAACACATTTTGAATTCTTTGTTCATATCTGACAATCATTCTGATTCTGCAGTAATGAAGGACCCTGCTAATCTTGCTAAACACCAAGCGAATCCTAAGGTGGCTCCTGTTATTGCTAAGATGATGAGCAAATTTGCTGGACCAGGACCAAAGTGAAAGGTCTTTAAAGGCACCGAGTAGGAAGTCTGTTTCCAAGTGTTGCAGCTTTGATACATTTGTAGTTCTTTTTCTCCAATTCGTGTGAGCTTCTTGAAGAGGACTATGTTTGGCTATCACATTGTTCCTGTTTGGTGGGAATATATATTTTGTAGATTGAACTGATTCATTTCTTATAAATTTTAAGTCTTTCATTATAATGTCCAAAAATAAAACTGTTTTGGGGGTATGATTTAATGTCGATACTCGCTGGATAAAGACAGGTCTGGATATCGAGTAAACAATGGCAAAGAAAATGGGCCTCGTAATCCAGGGAAGAGATTATACGCGTTGACAGTGTTCAATTTCTACAACACTACAATCAAATTGCCTAATTAAACTTCAGAACCACAGGTCACAGGTTTCTTTTGGAATTTACACCTGAAAGCAACTGGTAAGGAATAAGGTAGCAATGGTGCATGATTGATGATGATAATGGATGAATTAGAACCCAGTATGATGAAACTAATTTAAATTTCGTCAAGTGCAATTTCTATCCTAACTTTTAGTTCAGTTCAGTTTTTATCCCCACTTTGAATTAGTATTCAAGAAGGGCGTAGATATTCAGTTTTAGTTATTGTCATTTTATAATTAGTATTAAATGATATAAATATTATATATATGTATATATAATTTGTTACTGCACCAAAAGGAAAGGGAAAAACAAGGATTAATGTTGAGTAATGAGTAATATATTTTTAAGATCCAATTATCAAGAAATCTGAAAGCTAGAGTTTTTGTAATTTTATTGAGAATTTTTAGTTTTGTTAGTTTCATCTAACTTAATATAGTTTTATTTGTTTGTTTATTCATAATTGCGTATGAGTAATCAAGAATTAAAATTGAAAAATAAAATAACACTATATACCTAAGTAAAAAAAATCAAATAATAATATAAATTATGCTTCTGAAAAATATATATTTCTTTTCTCATTTATGAAAGAAATCTGTTTTTTCTTTCCTCTAAATTATGCTTCTCTTATTGACCTTCGTTGGATAAGAAAATAAGATATTGATGTTCGATAAATAAATTCAATTTAATAAATAATAATATCATTATTTCTATAACGGTAGCAGTTCTCCACGCGATTCAGTTCGTTCTATTAATAAAACAATATTTTCTAAAATACATGTTAATGATTGGAATTAAGTTTAAACAAAGCAATAAGAGTGATTGATCGAAAAATCTGTTCAATTTGACTTCTTGTTACCAATGATTAGTAGGTATATGAATACGAAATACAGACATGATATAATAAACACGTTTTTTTAAAATGAGAATGAAGAAGATTTTATTAAGATTTACAACAAAAATACAACAAACAAACAACAGAAGAATAAATAGAAGATGAAAAAAAAAAAACAGAACAGAAAATAAAACTAAGACAACCGAAACAAAATAGATCTTCATTTCACTCTTTGTAGAAGAGCACACAGAAAATAGTTTGTTTGAACCCTCGAATGGATGGCCATAAAAACCACTAAAAGGACCGAGATCAGATGAAAAATGCATAGCCAATAGGTTGTTAGTCCACTATAGCCGATGGAATGAGCGAAGGGTGAAAGAATAAAAAACTTTGCTACCTCATATATTCTTAGTTTTTGAATATATTGAGAGAAGAGAAGAGACAGAGGTCCTAAAAAGAGGTTTTGCCAGAGCTTCTGAGGAAGCTTCAACCATTAACTTTAAAAGAGAGATGGAGGGAAAGAAAACTGAGGGTCAATTATTTGAGGGAGATTGAAGAACAAAAAATAAGAAAGATGAAATCTTTGGGTTGAAATATGTGTTCTTGAAACTTTAAAACTCAGATAATAAAAAAACACTGAAGAGAGCCCAAAAATAAAGGATCCAAGGGTGTTTTCAACTGAGAGATGTCACAGCTAACCATGGTCACAGTTTAATTAATCGAAATCGCTGATTTATAATTGTCGGGTTCAGTTCATAATTTTTATGAACTTTAACCTTAATCGGTAAGAACCGGTTCAGTTACGGTTTAGACTCTTAAAAATCAGTCCGGTTCCGATTTCGATTCCAATTTAAACCACCGGTTCAAATCAATTTTTTTAAAATATTATATTTAAAAGAAAATACTATTATTGATACATGATAATATTTTTTTATGAGATTAAACACCACTTATAAAATTAATAATATTATTTAAGTTAAATCAAATAATATTATTTATAAATATTTAATATTACAATTAAAGTATAAAGAAAAAATTTTAAAAAATATTTGAACATAATTACTAAAAATCAATTAACTATATAAATTATAATTATGAATATTTAATATTACATTTGTAATATTCAATAAATATAAATAATGTGCTTTGTACTTGTCAATTTTCTTCTTCTTCGTCATCCAAAATATTAATATATTATTGTGAAATTTACTAATCATCACTTATATTATAAAAATGACTAGAACTTATTATTTTAATATAAATTTATAATAATAATAATAATATTTTTTAACAATAATAACAATAACAATTACTACTAATAATAATAACAAAATAATAATAATTAACAAACAATAAATATTACTAGCAATACTAATAAATAATAATAATAATAATTAACAATAAATAATAAATATTACTAAAAATAATAATAAATAAGAATAATAATAAATAATAAATATTACTAATAATAATAAATAACAGTAACAAAATAATAATAATAAGAATTTAAGAGAGTAAAAATTAGAGAATTGAGGGTTAAAAAATTTAGAGTTAAATTAGATAATTAAAATTTGATGATTGAGAGAAATTATACAAAAATTAGAAAATGAATTAAAAGATAGTGTATCTATAGAGTTTTTGATTTTTTTTTTTCATAAAATATCCTTAAATTTTTTTTTTAATTTTTCAATTTTGAACCGGAACCGCCAGTTCGATTCCGGTTCAAATATTTTGAAATCAAAATCTTAAAGGAATGTTTTGATTTCGATTCTGAACTTTTAATTACGGTTACTATTCGATTTATTGAATTGAATTAAAACCGCCAATTTAATTCTACAGTTTAACATAACCATGGCCATATTTACTTTCGGCTAGAAACAAAAGAAAAAAAAAAAAGAGTGCAGAAAAACTAAGCGTAAGAAAATAAAAAAGAGAAGACTGATCATGGGCCCTGATTTTGGGCAGAAATTGAGGAACTATGCAATTTGAGAGAGAAAAAGGCAAAACAAAACTACTTAAACTTCTACCCTGAATTATTTTATTTTGATAATTTTTAAAAAATAAAGATACTAAGAATTTATTTATATAAAAATATAATGAGATAAATATATATTAATCAATTTATACATAAATTGATTAATTATATAAATAAAAAAAGATTTTGTGTGATAAAAAGAGAAACTTTATAATTATAGTTAGCTAATAATTTATCAATATATCATGTAAATAAAAAATTTTGCAACAAAATATAACTCAAAAATTGACCTAGCTATGGGCCGGTTGAGCCGGGTTTAATGGAGGCTAAATTTTATATGGTTAAATTAGAGTTTGGATCGGCATAAAAATATTTATCTTGTCCAAATCCGGCCTAGTAAATATTTGTATAATCCCAGTCTGACCTGACCAATTATCTATGCATTCAATTAAAACTTTTTTTAAGAAATTTATAAATCTTTAAAATATTCTAGGTCTGCTAGTAACTCTTAGAAATCTAATATTGTCGTGTGTAAAACCCTTACATGTTACTAACTTTTTTTTTCCTTACCATCATACATATATATTTATATATTTATATATATTAAATATATATGTGTGTGTGTCATACTTGGGCCAGGCTGGGCTAAGCCTATATTTGTAAATTTTTAAAGATTTTTTCATTTTAAAAACCTTAATTTATAGTTAAGATGGATCGTATCTCAAATTTCGCAAGAGACAGTCAATTGACATTTTGACTAGATTCCTTTTGTAAGCAGAGGACTAAGAAAAAATTTTATTCCACGAAATAGTTTGGTATAACAGAATTTTGTAAGAAAAATACAAAATAGTGGGCATAACTACTCCCATTATTTACAAGAAAAAAAAAATTAAAATCGACATTTTTAAGTAAAATAAAGTCCATATATTTTTATTATGTATTAGAAATTTTTATATGAACGGAAATAAATGTGAAAGAAGAATATGAATGAATGTAAGATTGGAAACAGCCTCTGGCAGTTGAAGGCTTTGTTATTATTATTATTATTTGCAATTTTCTTAATGAATCTTTGGACCATCCAACATTCTATAATCTAGAAATTATGGATTAATCTGAATTCACATTGAATATATTTATTAAAAGAATATAATATTTATAGACAAAGAAAATGACCAGTCAACCATTGAGAATTACCGACCAATAATATGTCGTTTTTGCGTCAAATGACTGGCCAATCTGTCGTTTCCAAAACTTTCATTTCAGATAACTCCCCAATCTTATTCCAAACTTCGCCTACCTAATCTCACCCTCTGCATATCATTAACCACCAGACTTATTTCTATGGATTTTTTCCAATTTTCTTTCCAAGTTATTTTCATTTCAGTTTATACGTCAATTTTTAATTAAATTTTTTTTCTACCAATCATAATCTTTATTTTCACAATTAATCCTTTCTTTGATGTGCCTTATCAAGATTTTATTTTATTACTTTAATTGAATCTTTATAGTCATTATATTAATAATTGTAGAGTTGATCATAACCCATATATATAGCTAGGCTTCTATATGTTGATTAATACTAGCTAAGGGGTTTAATTAATTAATTAAATGATTAATCGACTTCTAATTTAATTATTTTCTTAATTTGTATATGTAGCTAATTTGGGGTTTGTCTAATGACGATGAGATTACTCAAAAATTACGTAATTTTGGCAGTCTAATGAATTTTAAAATTGACTCTATATAAATATTAATGCTGGAGTTAAATTATATATGTGGAAAATAGCTTAGTTATTTGCAATATTTCATATGAATTTGGTAGTTCAGAAGTCGCTGTAATGTGCGCCAGATGTTGTTTGAGGCATAATTATGCAATTTACTCTTTGGATGCTCATTATTAACACAAGTGGCGTATTTCTATTAATTAATTGGTTTCAAATTATTAAAGCTACTAATTTTTTTTTATTTCAAAAAAAAAAGTTAGTTATTTGCTTGATATAATATAATATTATCTTTTCATAATTAAGATATAAATTACTTTCGATATCAAAATATACAAAAAAAAAGATAAGGGCTTATTAGTGTTTCAATTTATTATTTAATACATTCTCTTCAATGCAATTATTTATAGATTAATTAATTGATTAATACATGTAATATTTTTAACTTAAATTTAAGTACAAACATAGGATTAAAATGTAAAACTTATTTAATTTTTTATCTGTTAAAATATTAAATTTTGATGCCAAATCAAATTACATGAATTTGAAATAAGTGTGAACTAATAAATTGAGAAGCTTAAGAATTCATTTTATATAAAATGATCAATTGATGTGATGAAAAATGAATTTGAATATTTAATAACTTATAAGCTCATACTTTCTGATTATAAATATTAATTATCAAAATACAAAAACTATGTTTATCTTCTTTATGAATTATATATATATATATATTTTTATGAAATCATTAACAATTTAATAAAATTTTCAATATAGGATATTTGAATCTTGTTAAACCAATTTTTTTTAAAAAAAAAATGAAAAGACATAAATTTTTATGTTCCCATTAAAATTTTAATTATATATGTCATATATCTGAGTCGGCAATATTATTTAATTTTAAAAAAAAAAGTCGTAGTTTTTGCAATGTAAAAACGTGTGTAGGCAAGTATTTTCAGCAATTGAAAGCAAAACACTAACGAAAGAGATTAAGGATAGGATATAGCTGTCTTCCATGACCGTATTAATAAACTACAACTTCAAAAACATTATATATTTTATTTTGCAAATTCATAGTTAATTTCTTCATGATGAGCTCCCAATAATTCAATTTTATGCCCTAAGAATTTTTTTTCCTATATATAAGTATTAGGCTTTTGAAACTAATAAATTACAACATGCACATACAATACAAATATATTTTTTTAATTAATTAAATTTTAATTGATTAGCTAGAATTCAAATTCGCAATCTTTTAATTTTAAATACAACTATAAAATAACAATAAATATTATTTCTCATGTTATAAATTCCATCTTCACCAATTGAGAAATTTTATATTATTTTGGAATTAATTATTATAATTAAACAATAAGTATGATATATATATTGCTATATTTTTTCACATTATTTATGACCAGTGGGAAGTGAAAGACACAACACAAGAGATCTTTTAATAAACTAAAGGTTTCTGACATTGTTTAATTCAGTAATTAATAATTAACAAACACAAAAGATATTGTTTTATTATATATATATATAATAATTAAAAAAATATGTGAGATGTGAACGTGGTTGGACCCTTAAAGATGTGGTGATTGATCATGATCATGAACTCACAACTGCTACAGTTGTGGCTAAGCCTGAACCAGACAGACCCAACCACACAAGTAATCTCATCCTCAGCTACCTTACCACATTGAGATATTTGTCTCTCTACCTATAAATATATAAATTACTCAAAACTTGTATCCCTTAAAAATACATGCAAAGATTGTTAGTTCACAATACAAAGATATCTTCCATGGTTTGCGATCAAGAATCTGCTCAGCTGTTAACTGAAATTTTATTTTTATTGTTTAATAATGGCGACATATATACGTTGAGATCTATCTATCTTTGATTAACAATATGAATGACTTTAATATTAATTTGCAGAATTAGAATGAATGAAAGAAAAAAAAATTTTTTTGAATAGTTTATATTAATGTGTATAATATTCTTGCTGGGAAAGAAGTTAGACGTGGTCGATTTTGCATTAATTCGACAGACCAAGTGTTTTTCTTTATAATCCTTCCAAATTTCTACACAATTCGTTTAATTCCTATCACTAATTCTCTTCTATTATTACTTAGAAACATTGACAAAATTAATTATATTTAATTAGTAGAAACTAATTAATTAATTTAAAATTTATTATCAATTATATATTGTAGTGTCTTGCAAGTTATTTTGAAACTTGCCATTTAATAAACACTTGAAAACAGGACAATAGAAGCAATAAATAACAAGATTCAGCTTGATTGAGATCTGTTATGATTATGCAATTGTGGCTACCAATTACTTAGCTTGACAAATTGGATTTCTATATATTACTGGCTATTGATATTGGAAGTTCTATGTATAATTAAATATATATTAACAAGGGTGGTATTATTTAATTTTGCAATTAATTAAGTAAAAAGAAGTGATATTATAAGGGTAAAGGGTCCACATTGAACTATAATTAACCTAAGCTTAGAAATATAAGTCAAACACCAAGAAATTGGATCTTGAACTGCTCCAGTTTTGCCTTTTTGTATAAAACAATCTTATTCTTTTACATAGCAAAATCCTGATTGTTTTTATAATTAATCTCTTGATTTCAATGTAAAATCCAATCAAGAAATCTCAAATTATGTTTGTAATATTGAATGGAAAAATCAAGAATGTTTCTTGAATTTTATACATACGTGTCATATAAATTATAATGGTGCGTATTATTGTTAATATAAACATATTTTTTTATTATATAATTTGCTCTATATTGATGTTGTCCGTGTCAAAATGAAACTCAATCTTGCCTTTTTGTCAAAATGTGCACGCATGTGTATGAGAATGATATTTTAATATCCTTATAAATAATCAGATGTGTTAATTTTTAATTCAAATTAAAATTTTCTAAAAATTAGAATCAAAATTTGATGCAAGTTAATTCAAATTTGAAATGATTACATTTCGAAAAAAAAAGTAAATATTAATTTGATCATATTACAAAGTTAATAAGATGAATTAAAATTTTTTTATCCAAATAAATCAAACATGATCTGGCTTGAAATTAATATAGATGAGCAAAAAAATTCATTGCTAAATAAATTGAATGATTTTTAATAATATATATATATAATCAATTTGTTATCAAATTTTATTGTTTGGTATTAATTTTTTTTACATAATTAATATATTTATATCTAATATAAAAATAAACTAAATTATTTTTAGTCTATTGATTTAATTATTTTTGATGTGTTCGAATAACAATAATAATTAAAAATTATTGCTAGAATATCAAATTTTAGCTAAATTTTATTTAGCTATTTTATTTTATAGCATTATCATCTTAAAATTTCAAATTTTAATATTTTTTTAAATTATTTGCAAAATGAAAAATATATTAATATTATAATATATTAGAATTATTCAATTTGATTATTTGATTATTATGTAATTATATGCGTGTAGGCATTGAAAAGTATTTATTTTTTATGCTATAATATTTTATACATAAATATAAGTAATAATAAATTTTAAATATTTTATTTTTTTAGTTAAATTATATATATGATATTTAATAGTAATTGTTCATTTTCATTATTAAATTTCAAATATTATATATATGTATGTATATAAATAAATGTGAAAGATTTATTTGTATAAAAATTTATTATGATGCAATTTAAAAAGTTAATTTTTAAAAATAAAATATGAAAATAATCTGAATTTTTATTCAACCCAATGATTCATCTAAAATCCAAACACAATTCAATTCATGATGGCACAATCTGAATTCAGCCGGATCCGATCGGACTCAGCTATCATATATGCTGAGAATTACTTGTGATTAAGAACTTCTCCAAAGTACTCAGGAAAAAATCTGGTGGTGAGAAAATTTTTGGTGCATAATTATCCATATACAGTTCTAATCATTGCTTTATTAATAAAAGCAACTATTAAGAGCCTTCAACTGACAATTCTCTTTCCAATCTTGCTGTTATGAAAAATAATTCAACTCTATAAACAAATCGAGTTTTACTCTCTCTTGGTTCATTTTTCCTTTTTCTAAAACAATTACACAAAATTAAAACAATTACCACAACATAATCAAATTACCTTCTTTTTTACAAAAAAAAAAGGTTAAATTATTGAGTATTTAATGTAAATAATAAGAAATAAAGATAAAAAAACACGATCTCCATATTTCAGAACAATAGAGAAATTGAAACAAAATAAAAAAGGAATAATGAAGGGAGTAATTAAGTAATTAAGAAAATTGGTAATTGATTAGTAAATTTTGTTTGATATAGAAAATGAATGTAAATTAAAGGGATTAAGAATGAATAATGAATATTATGAAAACATGGTTTTCTTTAAACGTCATTTAATTAATTATGGGAGATAATTATGATAAAACTTAATTAGAAGATAAGCAGATTTAGCAAGTTGCTAATTAATGACTCTTTCAGTCTTAATTTGCTCTCTCTGTTCATGTAATGCATACTCCAAGGCAAAGATAGGTTTCTTCACAATTTTCACTTATTACTTCTTTCTCTTAGGACATCATAATTAGTTTTTTCCCAAAATATGGAAACGTAGAATTATATAATACAGATTTCCATTTAAAAAAATTGTCTTATAAATTATATACAAGCACAAGTTTTTTATTAGATATATATATATAAATCAAAAATATATTTTTTTCTATTTTTCAAACTTCAATTGTAAATTTTTCAGTTTGAAGAGTCGTTAAGTAATATAATATTGAAATCTATTTAGTTGATGTATTCAAATAATTTCAATAAGAATGTTATTTTTTTTTCTCAATCATATGATTATGGAAATAAAATAAAGACAAGACTAGTACTTGGAGTTTCAAATCCAATAAGTCTTCATGCATGAATTTTTATTATAAACTTTTGTATTTACTAAAAGTATATTAATTAACTATATATATATATATATATCATTGAAAGACTGTGTACGCACAGAATAATAATTAAACCGAAACAACTTGCAAGCTGCAGGAAATACTCTGCTCAAATAAAAAGAAAAAGAAAAAGAAAAGGAAATGGATATGATAATATATTTTTTTCTTTGTTGCTTTCTATATGTCATGATGTTGTAAGTGCTACTGCTATTTTTTATTTTTTATATATATGCTTTTTTCAGGCTAGAAAATTATTTTTCAATTCAACACTATAATCCTTTATATCAGGAAAACAGTGGAAAAAAGTAGAATAGTGCTGTGGGTACTGTAGTTCAAAAGAATCATTATAATTTTCTTTGATCACTTGTCTAAACAAACTCAATTCATGATATGACTCATTTGCTATTGTTTTAATAGTTAAACGTTTACTTTGTAATAATTTAACATATTAGAAACGCAAACTTTAATATTGAGCCTTTTATTTTGAATTTTATTTTAAGTATAAAATTAGCTAGGCACCTTATTATAATTAGTTATTTTTTTATTTTTTAGTAAATTGAAAATGTTTTAAAAGAGAAGAAAATTATTACTATTAAATTATGAATTTTTGATCTCTTACATATGACAAAATAAATAAATAAATACTTCTTTAATGGATTATTTATTATTTTAATAAGGTTCATATTAGAGTTTTTAATTTCTGCTTTTGTATATTGTTCATTTATATGTTCATTAGCTTAAAAAAATAGTGATATATCAATATTTAAGCAACCAAGAGATATGCAATAGTCAATATCAAAAGTTAGAAAAAGAGGAAAAAGAAAAATAATTAATTAATTAACTTATGTTTATTGTCTAAAAAAAATATTGATATAACAATTAAGCAACCAAGATTGGCAATGGTCAATATATACTAAAAACTTAAAAAAAGAAATAAATTTAGTTAAAAAAAATTTTCTCCTTTAAATATTAATTAATATAATATATAAAATTGCCATGGAAAATTATGATATATCAATTAAAAATTAAAAATAAATTAACGGAAAACCATGACATAAAAGATTTGTGTAAAAAAAATAAAAGGGTTGGAAATCATGGAAATCAAGAAATATAATAACTTAAGAGGAAGTGATATAAAAGACTATACCAATAAAGACACGTAAACGTGGTGATGACGAAATGAGTGATGTTATGGTTGAGTAAGAGTGCAATCTGGAGGAGTGAGCTTGTGTAGCAAAATGGGAAGATTTTATTTATTTTTTAATTTTTGTTCTTTGATTTTTTTTAAAAATTACCATAAGTAATTTTTAAAAATATTTATTAATCTGAAAAGAAAGTAATACTCTCTCTCTCTCTTTCTCTTTTATCTTTTCATGTATTATCATGGCATAGATAACCATATATATTTGACATATATTTTATTTGATAAAATTAAACATGGAATAATGTAAGCGTTTGAATGTTAAACATTATAAAATCATTTACTAATAACTAAATTATATTTACTAATGTTAAATTATATTTACTGTAGATAATTTAAAAAAAACTGTAGGTAATTTTTCTATATTAAAAATTTTAAATTTTAATCAAGTTATTAAATAATTTAAAACTAAAAATATTTTTAAAAAATAAATTTTAATCCGAATTTATATTAATTAAATATCAATTAATTTTTGACCTAATAAAATCAAATCTGAGTGATAGGGGTAATCTCATATTGGACTATACTATTCAGTTTAATTATCAATTTTAATGTCTAATACATATAAACTTAATATTGTATACGCATTATCTAATAATTAATATATATATTTTTCTAACTAAGGTATGGATTAGAGGCCAAAAACATGTGTTGTTTCTATCTAATTTTTGAATCTCACATATAATTAATTAAAAAATATATATTTTTTCAGATAATAAATTTAGAATTAATTATTTTTTCCATTCTGATACTAAAAAAACATTTCTGTCCTTTTTTTAAAAAAATAAATCATATCCTCTCTGAATTATAGTGTTTTAGTTAAATGTCTTGGTGATAAGCTTAGTTCTTTTGGTCACTCAAAATATTATGGACTATACCCACACATTAATAACTCTAAACAAAGCCCCATTTAGTTCTTATGTCCTTTTCAAAAACCAATAGTGGACCAATCTCTATACAGTTCCATTATCTCCTCCATATGTATACACACACATGTCCTTCATTCACATTTTTTTTATTTTATTTATTATAGCATACACACTTGTCTACATTATTATTATTATTTTATATTCACCAAATTAAATTTTGAGGACATTATATAAAGGTGGATGTGGGGCTTTTGAACCTTTACAGCAACAAGTAGTAGTGTTGGTGAGACTTTTTTTTTTCTTTCTTTTCTTTTCTTTATTTTTATTTTTATTTTTTTGGCTGAAAACATAGCTTATAGCTATTATATGTGTTTGTGAAATGGGAAGGCAACCTTGTTGTGATAAACTTGGGATCAAGAAAGGGCCATGGACTGCTGAAGAAGACAGGAAACTCATCAATTTCATTCTTACTAATGGCCAATGTTGTTGGAGAGCTGTCCCCAAGCTCGCCGGACTCCGTCGGTGCGGCAAGAGTTGCCGTCTTCGTTGGACTAATTATCTTCGTCCTGACTTGAAAAGAGGTCTTCTTACTGAAGCAGAAGAGCAATTGGTCATTGATCTTCATACTCGTCTTGGCAATAGGTAATTTTTTAAGTATTTATTATTAATTAATTAATTATTTTTTATTATATATAATAAAAAAACTGCATTAATTAATTAAAGCATTTTCTAAATAGATGTTTTTCTTAATGGGATTTGGTGTTCTAGCTTTATCATTCACATCTTTAATTAATTTCTGCTGCCATATATAATAAATGACACGTTAAATATTAGTATAAAATTATATACATATATATATTTTTGTCAAAGATTATATCTTTTTTTGGTCTATGATGAAGATTATGCCTTTTGAAATTAAAAGTTTGACAAGGTGATACCTAAATAATCTTTTTTTTTCTTTTTTTCCCCATAGTTAGGATATGATTGATTGTGAAACAATTAATAATAACTTATAACTATTTGAATAATAATATTAATATTATTCGTGTACCATTCTTCTTATTCTAAAACACTCATTATGCAAACTTTCAACATAATTAAAAGAAAATAGTGTCAACTTTCAACAATTAATAAATGTCAAGTGTTTGAAAGTTGATGTAAACTTCAAGAATATTAGATATATTATTCCATTTTCAATTTGCTTAATTATTACTATTCAACAAATTTTTTTACAAATAAGCTTTTGTTCTGTAATATTGAAGATTCAAGTATTTATCTTCGTGAAGCTTGACAAAAGATAAGTATTTTCTTAACATTTGATTTAATTGGTTTTAACGTATTTTAGGTGGTCCAAGATTGCTGCTAGATTACCAGGAAGAACGGACAATGAGATCAAGAATCATTGGAATACTCATATAAAGAAAAAGCTTCTAAAGATGGGAATTGATCCTGTTACACATGAACCCTTCCACAAAGAAGAAACCAAGACTGAAGAAAGTTCATCAATATCCCATCCCGATCATCTTTTACCAGAATCCGGCAACAACAACAACAACAATACTAGTGTGCAAGAAAATGATGGTATTGTTAACTCATCTGAAGAACAATCAAACTCAAACTCAAACTCAAACTTCAACTCACCACCAAATGATCTAAATTGTTATAGCGACGAATCTATTTTGTTAGATAGTATTTGCAACGACGAAACATTATTGAATAGCTTGTGGATAGATGATCAGCCTCCTCTAGTAGATGAAACGTGGAACAATAATAATAATAGTAGTAGTAGTAATAACAATAACAATAATGACAATCTTCCTGGTCTTGAAAATCCTGGTTATCCATTTCCATCATGGGAAGAAGATAATTGCACCTGGTTATTCGATTGTCAAGATTTTGGAGTCCATGATTTTGGATTTGATTGCTTTGATAACCTCGAATTCAAAAAAATAGAGATGGAAGACAAGAACTAGAAGCATACATACATGAGAAGTATTTTTTTTTTTTAAAGATTTAAAAAATATGGTACAGAATGAAGTATCATGTTCATGTTTTTTAATGTAACATTGCTGTAGCTGATCAAATTAGGTTGCCAAGTACTGTTGAATTTGATGGTTCAGATTAATTGTTGTTGTTGTTGTTTGGGGGGTGGGAGGTTGGGTTCGAAGCAAAAACTTGTCTTGTTTAGAGGTTTCTCAGTTCTCACCCATGACCAAGTCAAAATAGTGATACCCAAAAAAATTTTTAAAAAAAAACAAGGATAAAAAAATGAAAAATGTGACATTATAATTTATATATATTCTTGGTGCTTTTACAAATGTTATAATCTCATATTATGTGTAAGATAGGGAGATATTGGGCCATTGTCGAATAATACGGGTGGCTACTGGGGGTTTTTAAGTAAATTATTAATTATAACATTTGTAATTATCAATGTACGTATTAACATTTGTAATTATCAATGTACGTTTTAACGTTGTATGATAATGTCAAATTAATAAAAGGGATAATATTATTTGTTCTTCTTATTCTTTTTATATAATATTGTGGTAGAAATTATAAAGTTTCAGTCACTCTAATTTTCAGTAATAAATGCCTTTTTTTTTTTCTAAATGTGTATACACAGTTGATCCGTTTATAATTTGAGTTTAGATGTATAAAATATTATATTTTTAAAAAATTTATTTAATTTAACTTGAGAAATTTTTTTCACTAATTAAAGTTTGCTATCTCATTACACGAAGAGGTATATATGATAGGAACTGCATATTAGTTGAACTATTTATCTGCCGCTGGTATGTTCCTAAAATAATACGCTTTTGTTAATTAATTGAACTGCATATAATTAGTTGAACTATTTAGAATTAACCCAATAGTAAATATAAACATAGTGCCTCCGATTCTCTTGGAGATATAATCATGACGTTAAGCGCATTATAATACATTATTATAATTGTTTGGAATCGACACAAGTTAAATAATTTTTGAATACGTAAATTGATAAAATATATATATGTTTAAATATTTGGAAAAATATTATTAGATATTAGTGTTAATATGTCTAGTGACTAATAAAAATAAAATTAATATTCATATTCATTTAAATATTACTTTTTTAATAGAATAATTTAATATCTTTCTTTTTAAATAAGAGTTGTTTTCGAAAAAAAAAATCTAATTCAAATTTCGCAAACAGTAATTATTTGACTGCATAACACATATTTAATAGCTAACAAATATTATTAAAAAAGAAAGAAAGAGATATTTCATCCTCAGAAATCTTTCTTACTAATTTTAAAATCAAATTAAATCTTTATAAATTTTTCTCTTTTTAGGATTATCAACAAATATGATTCAATAAATTTTTTTTTCTCCAGAATATTAAAAAATGGAGTGCGTCATCGATATCCACCAATAATGTCATTCACGATACTTTGGATACTTAATATACATATTTTATAGTTACTTTTATGTTATAAATTCCCATGCGCCATTTTTATTAATTAAACAAGACTATTTGATCAATAGCAACTTCATATCATATTCAACGCATATATAATATAAAAATATTATATAAATTAAATTAATTTAAATTAAAAAAATTTTATACATTAAATATATAAGAAAAATAATTATTCTAATCTTATATTTATATATTTATAAGATTAGAATAATTATTTTTCTTATATATTTAATATATAAAAATTTTTAATTCGAATTAATTTAATTGATTTAGTATTATTCTGTATAATATTTATATAAATTAAAAAATTCTAATGCAATCCTAATATGGTTTCGGGCACTGACAGAACTTCCACGTGGCACAAAAAGAAAACTATCATTGGCTATGTCTTTTTTTTTTAGATGATAATATATATATTTAAGTTTTAATTGAGCTCATCATACACCATTGTGGTTTTTCTTTTTCAAGAAGCTATTGGTCGTTAGAATTATTTCCTTATCAATAATTAAAAGAAAAAATTAATGCACTTTGCACTAATTTAAAATAATTAATTGTACTTTAAGCAATAATCTCAATCATGATCCTCTCAACCTGATGATATATATATAGATGTGCCCCATTAGCTTTTAATCCTTTAATTAATTAGTGGTGCTAATTTTCAATATTCTTGACAAGCACTAGCAGTACAAGTTTTTCAATTCCTTATTTGATCACTACACAACCTACTAACCGACTGTAAACATTGATATGGATTATTAATTCATCATTAATTTTTAGTTTACCTCTCTCACTAAATATTGAAAATTGATGGTTTGTCTTTTATTAATTTTCCTTTTCTTTTTTATTTCTCAATCAATAGGAATCACATACTAATTTTTACATCAAAAAATTTTATTTTTCAAATTAGCTAAAAACATACTTATTTTACAAGATATAAGCAAAAGTATTATCGAATTTGTTTTTTCAAGACAGCTTAATTAATTAACTCATATGTGTATCCCCAAATTAATTATATATTAGAAATATTATTATTAGCAACCACTATTTTTTATTGGTTAAATGTCACCATAATGGCTTTGATGGAAAAGATGTTTAATTGATGTGAAAAAAGAAAAATGAGAGACATTATAAGTTAAATCTCATCGTCAAATTTTTTATAATATTGACTTAGATTGTGACTTTGAGAGTAGACCTTAAATTCAATGCAGGGTTTGAAAGTTGAGAATGAATTTATATAGCTTTTGAGCATAAAAAGAACTTTAGAATATAAAGTATTGCGAGAAAAATTAAAATAACAAAATGCAAATCAGACGTACTTGCTATCAAATTGCATAATCATGATGTATATGCTATATGTCAATGTGAATTTTCTTAAAAAACAAGGCAGATATTTGCAATATAAAAGATTATTTACGAATACGTACACATATACATATAAATAATTTTTTCTTTTAAAAAATTGATTAAAAAAATTAATACTATTTAAATGCAAAAAAAAAAGACAAAAGAAAATTAAGGAAAAGACAAATTTTAACCAAATTAATTTGAATTCAACTAATGAATCAAGGAACTAAGAAGAAATTGAAGTTACAATGAAGAAAAAAAATACAAGATTAGAATTTATTTTTAATTTCTTATATTTGCTTTTGATTTTTCAATATTATTTCTACTTCTATTTTTTTATTAATTTAATTTTTTAACAAATGAAAATGATCTATTAATAGACTATAAATTTAAAAAATAGTGACTATATAAAAGATACAATTAAAGAGTATTTATGAAATAAAAATAAAAAGGGACGATTAGATATGAAATTAAGGTTTTCAAAAAAGATTTTGGCATTTTGGCCTTTCTCTTAAAATCCTTATTTTGCTCATATGTGCATTATAAAAATTAGTATTAGCAACAAAAATTTAGCAGGTGAATATTTTTACCCCAAAAGTTGACTATAAGAATGTAGCGAATTATCGATAAATTTTTTTATCGGTAACTTTTATTTTTTTGTCGATAATTACTATTACCGATAAAAAAAATCTATCGTTAAATTTTTCGTCTGTAATAAAAAAAAAGCCGATGAAAACAGAAATATGTAGATAAATTACAGACAGAAAAAATCTGTCGATAATTTTTCTACAGAAAAATAGTCGGCAATATTTATAGATAGAAATTATTTTCGTCGGTTCCGATTAAAATTATTGACAGAAAATTTTACCGATAAAAATATTTTTTATCTGTAATACCGACAAAAAAATTTCGTCGGTAATACCGACATAATTTCTATTCTATCGGTAATTTTGAAGTACGCAGATTGTCGTTAGAAAATAAATTTGTCGGTAAAACATAAATTATTTTTTAAAATTTAAAAATATTTTTAAATTTTATAATATATAAATATATGTATAAATTTTTTATTAATAAGAATAAAAATATAAAAATAAAATTAATATTTTAAAAAATATTATATGTAATAAATATTCAAATATTAAAAAGATGAAGATAAAAATAATACATTGTATATAACCATATGAAATTAAAATATCGTTGTATATATATAAAAAAAATCTAAAATCAAGTAGCAGGAAGTGGAGAAGGTAGAGGTGGAGGAGCACCATCAGGCAGAAAGTGTCGTGATGGATTGAAGGTTCCTGGCATGAGTTGGACATAATCTCATTAAGTTGTTGTTGAACTAATCTCTGTACCTCGGTTTGCATTTGCGCCTAAATCCGAGATTGAACATGCGCCTCCACCTCCATCTGCATATGCTCTTGGATCTGCTACTAAATAGTCCGATCACGCTCCGCCAACTGCTCCTTCAAATGCTCGATCTCCTTTCGTAAGGCAGATGAATTACTAGAAGAAGAAGAAGAAGAAGTTGTGCTGACATACTGTGAGCCAAGTCCATATAACTTTTTTTCTTCTCTCATCCCACAGCAAATCTAAATAAGTTGTCATCGTAAACAAGAATGTCTGACTGAAAGGCCTTCTCCCGAAAAGTAATGAAACGATCTTATATAATATAAAAATATTATTAATTCTATATTTTAAATTTAATTTTTGTAATATTTAAAAAATTATGAAATTACTTACATTTACATCCTGTGATCGACGATCTACAAATGAACGTCCGTCGTGACCCCAGGTGTGTGTATGCACAAACAACTCATAGCTATTCGACGACCGTATGTAACTCACCAAATGAGACTATGGTTTATTATAAAATTATTTTTATTCAAATAAAAGACATTAACAATCAATATTGAGGTAGCGCACCCTTTTTATATTCTAATCTCATATTTACTCATGCAACTTTATCCATTTTGACTAATCATAAATAAGGTCTATAATGTGTTGAGACATATTCTACATCAAATGAATTCTTTTTATTGGATTAAGTTCTATACTTGTGATATTTATTACTTATGTATATTATTAAAAATATTGCATTTATTAGGTACTTTAGTAATAAACTTATTATTATTATTATTATTATTATAAAATATTTTTTAAAAATTTTAAATCTTGGTTGGTTGCATTGCAATTGCTTTAAACTATGTTTTAAGATAATATTTAATAAATAATATATCGATTAAAGAGTTCTATAAAAAACTGATTAGATATAAAAAAAATTATATTAATCATCTATTGCATTTATTTGGACTTCTATCTATTCTCTAGTATTTTTTTTAGAAATTTAAATGAAATATTATTTTAAAAAAAAATTTGTTTCCAAATATACCGTGCTTAATTTTTTTCATATATATATATAAATCTTTTTTTCAATCAACTTTACATTTTTTTAAATTTTTAAAGTAATATTTTTTAGCGTTTCTGTAACATTAAAATCAAATTTGTATGATTTTCATCATTCTGCTTCTTTTTTTTTGCTACATTATTTTCTATTGAAATTTTTTTTGCTTCTATTTGTAATCAATATTCTGCTATCTAATTATTTTGTTTTTATCCTAAATATATACTTTGAGTATATTTTAAGTATTATTTATTTATTATTTATTATTTACATTAAATTAAATATTTGCTCATTGAATTTATTATTAATTATATATTAGATTTAACCGCTAACAATGAGGATACTAAATTATTTCTACTTTATTTTTTTTACCTAAGTAATAATTCTTGTAATTGCGAGATATTCTTTTTTTTTTGTATAAAATTTATAATCAAGTTGATATAAATGTTAAAAATGTACTAAAAATGAAAGGATCATTATTATGTATATTAAAAAAAATATAATTGGGACTATAAATATTTACTCTCAATTTTTTAATATTAATTTTTTTAACTTATCCTATTTCTTGTGGATTTGTACATTTGAAATTTTTTTTAATTTAAAATAAAAATAAAATAAATTTTACTATATCACATTTTATTTTTAATATTCGAATTATTGAATTATTATTAAACTATCATATTTATTTTTCACTAAAAGTACAAAAATAATAATACTTATTCAAATATATAAAAATAAAAAAATGCACATATAAAGAAAACACATACATATTTATATGTAAAAATTCAAGTACAAATATATTAAAAAATATTAATAAAAATAATATTTCATAATTTTTTATTATTAAACATATATAATCAATATTTAATTGTTTAACTATAACCTAACAATCTCTAAAATAAAAAAATACTATTAATTAATAATATAACCAAATTTTTTAATTCATACAATTAAAAATTACCTATAAATCAGTAAGATCACAAAATATATCATTAATTATACACTTTTAAACTAAACCTAAAATATAAAAAATACATTAATTATAATTTCTTAACGAAAAATATAAAAATTACTAAAAAAATTATAAAATTACCAAAAATAAATCCAAACCCTAAATTATTTTTATTTATCAAAAAAACTTAAAAAATATAAAAAATATATTAAATTTCTCTAAACTTTTTTTATATTTTAGATACAAAATTAATTCTTTATATGTAATGAAATTCTATAATTAATAAAAAAGTATCAAATATTTTGTAAAATAAAAAAATACCTTTGTAAAACCCTTGATTTTTGGGGAAATTGGAGTTAGGGGCAAAATGGTAATTTTGCCTTCAATTCACATTCGGGTGAATTTTATAACGTTTGGTGCTTAATTTCATTATGTGGGTGTTGAGATGTTTGTTTTGAGTATAATATTGTGTTTTTGGCTTCGGGGGGTATTTTGGTCATTTTGGCTGTCGGAAAATTTTCGGGTTTCGTTTTGCTGTTTTTGATGTCATTTTGGTGACCGTGATGTCATTACGGTTATTTTAAGTATAATTTTGCTAGGGTTTGTGTTTTGGGAATTTTTAGGGTATTTATTAATTTTTAATTAAAATAAATTAAATTAAATAAATAAATTAAATAATTCTGAAAATAATTGAATTTGGGGTTATTTGTAAATTTTTATAAGTTAGTTGGGGTGTTTTTTTTTTAAATTTTTAAAGAGTTTTAGGGTATTTTTAAAAAAAAAATTAATATAGGGGTATATTGGTAATTTTCCACCTAAAATTAGTATAAATAGGGGTGTTAGGGCACCCATTTGAGTGTCTAAAATTATTTGCGCCGTCAGAGAGAGAAAGAGCAGAAAAATCAAATTTTTTTCTTCAAAATCAGAGGCTTGTCGTTTTGGTCAGTGGGCGCGCGCGTAGCCAGTGTCGTTCGGCGTGCGGGCGTGTCGTTCGGCGCGGAACTGCGGGCTGGTGGCGTTGTCGTTCGGCGAGCGGACTGTGTCGTTCGGCGTGGCAGCGGGAAATCGCGGGCTGTCGTTTTTGGCTTCCAATTTCAGGCAGTTTCGAGATTTGAGGTTTTTTTCAATTTTTTCTTTCAATTTCTTCCAACTTAATGACATGATTTGTGTTGTTGGATGTTTGTATGATGTTTAGGGTGTTAGAAAATAATATTTTTGATTTATTTTGATTTTTAATTAATTAAAAATAATTTAAAAGTTGTAGGATGATTTTAGAGGTTCTTGATGTTTAATATTTGATTTGTGAGTTTGAGTTAATGATCTAGTATTTTTGGCAATTGTAATCTGTTCTAGGGATGTTATACTTGATCTAGAAATTTATTTTTGAATTTTCATGTTTGATTTATATTTTTAATTCATTAATAAAGTGAAAAATTATTTCTGCTGTTGATTACTAATATTTCAGTAAATTTGTCGAATTTTTAAAAATTATTGGTAAATGATCTAGGTATGAATTTTTGATATGTTTTAGGATATGATGTTAGGTGTTTATAAAAAATATTTTGAGGTCTGGTTCAAATGTTTGTGTTTCGAAATAAATTTATTTCTCAACTGCTGCCAGAATGGTAACTGGTTGTGTGAATCCGTTTTAAAAATTTAATTGAGGGACTTAGAGGTTTCTAAAAATTATGAAATTTTGATATGTTGTTTATTTGGATGTTTTGAATCTGGGAAAAATAATTTTGAGTCTGTTTATAATGTTTAGGTTCCAAAATAAATTAAGAATTGGCACTGCTGTTGGTTAAGGGTTTTCTGATGATGTCTGATTTGAAAATTATTTTGAAGGTCTTAGATGTCTTGAAAAATTATGAAATTTTTATATGTTGTCCATACTGATGTCTATAATATGAGAAAATTATTTGGATAATTTTGTGGTAACGAAATGTGAGAGATTTATGATGATTTTTGCTGTACTGATTTTTAGTGGTTCAAACAGAACCAGAATGTTGTAAAATATTTTTGGGGGACCAAATAAATTTGGATTAATCTGAAATTTTACACACACGTTATTTTGATGTTGGTGAAGCTACTGGAATTTTTCCAGAGTTTTTGAATGATGGAATTATTTTCTGAAAATATTTGAATTATAGGGGCGACTTAAGAATTTTATCGGTTTTGGGTGTTGGTATGAATTATGATTTTTGCATAGGGAATGATATGATATTATTTGATAAATGAGTTATAAAAATTGAGTTGAGGTTCTGGTTCTAATAAATTTTAATTAATTAATTGATTTTATATTTTTGTGGTGCGATCGATTTAACCATTGGATTGAACCATAATTTTGAGTTGAGTCGGATTGATTTTTGATTTTGGATTATCTTGGTTAATTGTTGGTTGAGTATTGGTCTTTTTGCGTTCATAACATGCATTGCATCCCTCATGATAGATGAGATAGTGGGTTTGACTATTGGATTATGTAATTATCTTTCTTTAGGCAATAATCCGGCTAAAGCTCGAGGTCAATAGGTTGTGAGGATTTGGCTAAGCTTTCTTTGGATACCAAGTAAGTTTAATGGGTGTATGTGATTACTTGTGATGTGCTATTTGCTAACCAAATACTATATATATATTACAGCCCTTCTCAATATATAATTATTCTTTTCTATTTTGCTAGACTATTCTTTCTACCCAAGCTTTGCATGTGAATAAAAGACAGAGAAACGTATGTGTTTGATTTATTAATTGTATTAAATGAACTTGAAATTCTTTGTGTTGTGTGATGGTGTGTCATATGGGGACGGAGGTTATTGATTGAGATTGTTCATTGACTATTGCTATTGATTGTTCATTGAGGCTATAAGCCTGATTGCTCATTGGGGCTATAAGCCTGATTGTACATTGATATTGATTGAAGGAGGAGGTATTATGATATTGGTAGACCCCGACACACCATCTTGTATGAATTGATTGTGATTGAAGTTCTTGTTATATATGTATTGTTTATTGTTATAGAAAAGTTTCTCTGGCTCTCATGAGCTTACTGGGCGTCTATATAACGCTCACACCCCTATAGATTGATTTTGCAGGTTCAGAGCGATTGTTAGCATATGTCGGTATTTCTCTGCAGTCGTTCTTTTGAGTTTCTTGTCATCAATCTTGGTTGACATTTTTCCATTTCTAAATAGAGATTTCTGGAATAATTATGGGCGGACCGAGTCCGAACCCTTTGCTTGTAATAAGAGTGAAATATTTTTTTCTCGTTTGTGATTGCATTTAAGAGTGGAACATTTAGATATCTTGCATTATCACTAGAACTTTTGGACACATGAAATTGAGTGTATTGAACTTGTAAAAGGATTATGTATTGTTTTAATTTTTGGGTATTCAGGCTTGTATTGTTGTACTTAGGTACAGCTATACGCCGGTCACGGCTTCCCAGTTGGGTCGTGACAACCTTAATAAAAATTCAACACCCTAAATATTTCTAATTAAAAATAAATTATTAACCTTACTAAAAGTTTTAAATTTCTCTAAAATATATTTTATAACCATTAAAAATACCTTCAAATTTTTATATTTTTTATTATGAAATTTAATAAATTAAATCTAATTTACTAAAATTAAAAAAAAAGTATAATTCACTTAAATTAAATGTAATTTACTAAAATTTTTAAAAAACCCTAACAATAATCAAATAAGTCTAAAATATTTTTATTTTTAAAAAAATATAAATATTTTAAATTTGCCTAAAAAATTATTTTGTGAAGTAAAACAATCACTAAAAATTTATTTATTCTACCTATATTTTTTTAAACTTATACAAAAATCTAAAACTTTAAAATAATGTGGTGCAAGGTACTCTTTCTATTTGTTCTCTAGATGCACACATATTGATAGATCCTGGAGCTACTCATTCATTCATATCACCTAGTTTTGCATCTAGGCTGAGTATTACATCTGAACCTATGGAAATGCCATTAGTTGTTCATACACCTTTAGGAGAGGAGGTAGAATCTTTAAAGATATACAAGGATTGTGTTGTTAAAGTTGAAAATGTTGAACTTCTTGCGGATCTAGTGGCGTTAGATGTGTTAGAGTTTGATGTCATCTTGGGTATGGATTGGTTAGCTCGGCATGGAGCTAATTTGAACTGTAAAGATAAGGTAGTGGTGTTTGCATATGAGGCCGACAAGACTGTGACATTTTTTGGCTCTAAAATCAATGGGACCAGTCAGCTAATTTCAGCTATGAGAGCTAGAAGATTGTTGCGAAAGGGTTGTAATGCCTACCTTATTTCTATTCGGGATGTGAATAAGAAAGAAGCGAAACTTGAAGATATCCCCACAGTACGAGATTACATGGACGTGTTTCCAAACGATTTACCGGGGTTACCACCAGAACGAGAGATCGAATTCTCCATTGATCTTGTACCTGGAACCAATCCTATTTCTATGCCTCCATATAGGATGGCTCCAGCAGAGCTTAAGGAGTTGAGAGCAATTGAATGACTTGTTGCAGAAGGGATATATCAGACCGAGTACCTCACCGTGGGGTGCTCCAGTTCTTTTTGTGAAAAAGAAAGATGGATCAATGAGGCTATGTATCGATTATCGACAGCTGAATAAGGTGACTGTGAAGAACAGATACCCATTACCCAGGATTGACGATTTGTTTGATCAATTGCAGGGAGCAAAGTTTTTCTCCAAGATTGATCTATGGTCGGGTTATCATCAGTTGAGAGTGAAAAAGAGTGACATACCTAAGACTGCTTTTCGCACGAGGTATGGGCATTATGAATTTTTAGTGATGTCCTTTGGACTTACTAATGCTCCTGCTGCTTTTATGGACATGATGAACAGGGTGTTTAGCCCTTTGTCACGACCCAACTAGGGACCGTGACCGGCGTACGGTTACACTTACGTGTAACTATACAAGCCTAAGATAACAATAGCTAGATCATGCCTTAAAGGAAAATAGCGTAAGTTATGCTCATAAATTCAACTATTAGTCTAAAACAATATATAAAGTGTTCTAATTATTCAATACCAAAACAATACCGTCTAACAGAAAATGGTCAAATGTTTAAATCTCATTATTACAAAGAAACGGGTTCAGACTCAGTCTGCCCTTAGGTTATCCAGAAATCTATAAAGGAAGAAACATCTCCACAACCTACTAGCTTTAGAATTCCAAAGAACGAAAGAATGGAATAGACAACTGATGCTACCAGTAGACCTCAACCTGCAAAATCAGTCTATAGGGGTGTGAGCGTTATTTATAGGCGCTCAGTAAGTTCATGTGAGGCAGAGAAACACAACTATATAAGCAGTTTATAAATATCAAGTAACTCAAATACAATTAATTCAATCAAGGTAGTATGTCGGGGTCTACCAATATCAATAATTCTTCCTCCCTTATTCCTCCTCAATAATAGTTACAGTATCAGTAATGATAGTTACAGTATCAGTAATAATTAACAATAACAATCCACCCTTATAACAACCTCAGTATCAATATCAGTACAGTGGAGGTTTTTAACCTCATAATCAAATGTAATAACAGTAACAGTATTTCCACAATTTATCCTCCGTCCCCGTATGACATACCACCACACAACACAAGAAAAGTTTCATCAACATAATATTCACAACATTAGCATTCATAAGCTCGTTTCTCTGTCTCCTAAACATTTATATAACGGCTCGGGTATTGAAGGAATATAATACCAAAGCGAAGGAATAGTTATATAAGAAAGGCTTAATATATATAGATACATTTGTTGGTCAAACATCAGCACATCACAAACAATCAAATCACACCCATGAACTTACCAGATATGCAGACTTATTGAGATAAGCAAACTCCTCGATCCTATTGATCCCGAGGACCGACCTGATTATCACCTAAGTATACGATTCAACAATATCATTCATCAGAATCCGTCTCACTCACATGAAGTGTAAGGTATGCCATGTATGCCATGAATAACAGTCAATCGAGTATTATTCAATAAAATGACCATTTTACCCCTAATGCATTTCCCTAACCAATTGACCATTTAATCAACCATCATACAAACTCATGATTTAATTTAAAATTTCAGACCATACTCATGCAAAAACATTCACCCCTAAGTCTTACGTAAACGTAGCAAAGTGTTTCCAAAAGCGAAAATTAGTTTTTTCCACAATATCGATGTATTTAGTGAAATAAGGTTAATTTTGGAAATTTCATATAAATTAATCCTGCTGTTTAAAAATTTTGGAAAAATTCCAGAAGGTCCCTCACCCTTCCAGAGATCCCCGTACAAAATTTTAGGTCCATACAAAATGATTTAGTCCCCCAAAATCGATTTGCGATATACTGCCCGATCCATAACTACTAAAATGGGCAGTAGAATACATATGCATAAATACATACACAACATTATATAAAAAATTCCCCAAATATTTTTAACATTAAATTTACTTCATAAAATACAACATACTCAAATTTTGTAAATATCCAGTACGTAAAAAGCCCTCAAACAATTAACCCAACATGGACTGACCAGTAGACCCATTCTGGTAGTGACCAGGTCTATGATTTATTTACTCAACAAATATTATGATTCTGGATCTACAAAAATTACCATATGTAAATAACATCTGAATATAGAACATACTAAAATTTCAGACTTATACCCATCACCTACGATTTATAAAAATTCATCAAAGTTTCTGGAATTTTCAGTAATTCCAGACAGCAAATTATACCAATTCAAAATTTAATTAAAAATAAAATACGAATCCTAAAAATATAAAATAAATATACAGGCATCCCTTAGAAACCCTAGAAAAAGATACAATAAATTTTAGGCGTGATCTATTACTGTAAGTATGTTAATTAAATCAAAAACCGTTAGATCAATCAAAATCACTTACAGATTTTTCCCACTTTGAAAATTAATTAAAAATAGAAAATAAATTTAAATCCGATGCAAAATATGTTTTATCAGACCTAAAAACACCCTAGAATGTGATTGTGGAAAAAAATCGAATTAGAATTGAAGAGAAATAAATGAAAAACCTCAAAAATGAAAGAAACGCTGAAAACTGAATCTGGAGCCAGGCAAAACGGCAGGCCGAGAACCAGTGGCCACACGCCGAACGACGCACGCAGCACGCCAAACGACAAGAGGCTTCGCTCGCGTGGCTCGCCGAACGACCGACGCTCACTCGCCGAACGACAACGACTCCTTCGGGCGGCTGGATCAAAACGACAGTGCTGCGATTTCTGTTCTAAAACTCTCTTAAATTGAATACCCGATTTTGTGAGTGTCTCAAACTCTAAACCTAGCTGATTAGGGTCTATTTATATCATAAACACTTCCTAAAATTGTGTTTTAACCCCACTTCAATTTATTTTATTTAAATTAACCTCAAATATTAATTTAACCATTAAAAAATCACCCCCCTCAAACTTAAAACTCACAATTAAATCCCTCTTTACTAATTTTAACACAAAATAGATTTCAGTATTTATTTAAAATATATATAAAATATTTTTATTCCATTTAAGCACCGTAATTATTTTAAATGACCAAAATGCCCCCGAACACAAAAATACAATATTATACTCAAAACGACCGTCACATCGTCCCGAGTATCAAACAGAGCACCAAATCACCCAAATACGTTCAAACAAAATATAAGGGTGCAAAATGACCATTTTGCCCCTCAAGCGCAAAATTACCATTTTGCCCCCGAATTCAAATATTATAAAACCGAGGGGTTTTACACCCTTATCTCGATCGGTTTGTTGTCGTATTCATTGATGACATTCTGATATATTCGAAATCCAAGGAAGAGCATGAGCATCATTTGCAATTGGTGTTGCAGACTTTAAGAGAACATCAGCTTTACGCTAAGTTCTCCAAATGTGAGTTTTGGTTGGACAGGGTTATCTTTCTGGGACATGTTATATCCGCAGAGGGTATTCAGGTTGATTCACAGAAGATCGAGGCAGTGATGGATTGGCAGAGACCGAAGACTGTTACTGAGATTCGAAGTTTTCTGGGGTTAGCAGGATATTACAGAAGGTTTGTCAAAGATTTCTCCAGAATAGCCGCACCTTTAACAAAACTCACTCGTAAAGGTGTTAAGTTCATTTGGGATGATGCTTGCGAGGAGAGTTTTGCTACTCTTAAAGAAAGATTAACTACTGCACCAATACTTGTGTTGCCAGAAGGCACTGAGGGGTATTCTGTTTATTGTGATGCATCAGGCGTTGGTCTGGGTTGTGTATTGATGCAACATGGTAAGGTAGTCGCCTATGCTTCTAGACAGCTGAAGAAGCATGAGGTAAACTATCCTACCCATGATTTAGAAATGGCTGCAGTTGTGTTTGCACTCAAGATCTGGAGACATTATCTTTATGGAGTTACTTGTGAGATCTTCACTGATCATAAGAATCTTAAGTATGTATACTCCCAAAAAGACTTGAATTTGAGACAGCGAAGGTGGGTAGAATTTCTTGAAGACTACGACTATAGCATCCAGTATCATCCGGGTAAAGCAAATGTTGTCGCTGATGCTCTAAGTCGTAAATCTGTGGGTAGTCTGTCCCACATTTCAGCTTCCAGAAGACCGTTGATACGGGAGATACATCAACTGCTAGGTGATGGTTTAACTTTTCATATGTCTGGTAAAGAAATTGAAGGTGATAGAGGTGTGTTGTTGGCTAATATGACAGTCAAACCTGATTTCCTTGATGAGATAGTTTCAGCGCAGAATACGGATAAGGAGTTGTCAACGATCCGCCAGAAAGTCTTGTCAGGTGAATCCACAGAATTCTCGGTTGATGAAAAAGGAGTTTTGCGGTTCGGTTCAAGATTGTGTGTGCCTTCAGTGGATGATTTAAAGAAAAAGATTCTGAAAGAAGCTCACTCTACCAAGTACACTATACATCCTGGTTCTACTAAGATGTATCGAGATTTAAAGCAGATGTATTGGTGGAAAGGAATGAAGAATGATGTTGCGGAGTTTGTTTCTCAATGTTTACCTTGCCAGCAAGTTAAGTATGAGCATCATAAACCAGCCGGTTTACTGAGAGAGTTACCACTACCCGAGTGGAAGTGGGAGAGAATCACTATAGATTTTGTTGTCGGATTGCCAAAGGCTCCTGGTGGCTATGATTCGATCTGGGTGATTGTAGATCGATTGACTAAGTCAGCGCATTTTCTTCCGGTTAATACCAAGTACACAGTGTCTCAGTATGCAAAGTTGTATATTAATCGGATTGTGAGTCTGCATGGGGTACCAGTTTCCATTGTATCTGATAGAGGTGCTCAATTTACATCCATGTTTTGGCAGAAGCTTCAGAAAGGGTTAGGTACAGATCTTCATTATAGCACGGCTTTTCATCCTCAAACAGATGGACAGTCGGAGAGAACCATTCAGACCTTGGAGGATATGCTGCGATTGTGTGTTCTGGATTTTAAGGGAAGTTGGGCAGATCATCTACCATTGGTAGAGTTTGCCTATAATAACAGTTATCAAGCTAGCATTGGCATGGCTCCTTTTGAAGTATTGTATGGTAGACGGTGCAGAACCCCATTGTATTGGGAGGAGGTTGGTGAACGTCGTATTGAGGGTCCTGATCTTTTGCAGTATAATGCCCAAGTTGTACCGGTAATTCAGGATCGGATCCGTACTGCTTTTAGTAAACAGAAGAATTATGCTGATCTTAAGCGAAGGCATCTTGAGTTTGCAGTTGGTGACAGGGTGTTTCTGAAAGTATCACCTTTTAAAGGTGTTATGCAGTTTGGTAAGAAAGGAAAATTGGCTCCCAGGTTTATCGGTCCTTATGAGGTCCTAGAACGTGTCGGTGATGTTGCTTACAGACTAGATTTGCCACCCGAGTTAGCAGCTGTGCATCTGACTTTTCTTGTTTCGATGTTGAGGAAATATGTATCGAACCCCAATCATGTTCTGGCTTCAGAGACCATTGAGATTACTGATGATTGTACTTATGAGGAGCAGCCTATAGCTATTTTGGACCGTCAGGTCAAGCGATTACGTTCAAAGGATGTGGCTTCAGTAAAGGTTCTTTGGCGTAACCATTCTGTTGAGGAATGCACCTGGGAAGCAGAGGAACTCATGCTAGCAAAATACCCTCATTTGTTTGAGTCTTCAGGTGCGTTATTGATTTCGTGGGCGAAATCATTTTAAGGGGGTTAGAGTGTAGTTTATTAATAGTCTTGATATAGCACCATATGCATGCATATCATTACATCATTATTACATCATTATATCTTTTGTACATCATAAATGTATATGTGTTTGTCTGGTATTATTTATGATAGTTTGCTATTAAATTGCTTATTGGAAGATGTTTTTGAAAATCTTGGTTTGTTGAGATCGGATGTTATTTTTGAATAAGTCTGGATTGTTGGTAGAATGATGAGTATTATATGGATAAGTGTTATATTAGTAATGGTTTTGGTTGATTTGGGTTTGACTTGAGCACATGAGTTTTGACTTTTTGGGATGATTGTTGATGAGTGAAAGTTGAAAAGAAAATGCTTCTGTTTGATTTTATAATAAACATAACCTGGAGCAAAACTGGAACAGTCTGTAGCGCTTAGTATTGTGGGGTTATGACCTGATCAACCATAACAACATGTACTAAGTGAGCTATGCTTTCCGGATTTGTGTATAACTTAAAATATAAAAGTGTTTTGATGATGAGTATGTTATTGGGTAAAATTTCGAGGACGAAATTTGTTTAAGGGGGTTAGATTGTAAAACCCTTGATTTTTGGGGAAATTGGAGTTAGGGGCAAAATGGTAATTTTGCCTTCAATTCACATTCGGGTGAATTTTATAACGTTTGGTGCTTAATTTCATTATGTGGGTGTTGAGATGTTTGTTTTGAGTATAATATTGTGTTTTTGGCTTCGGGGGGTATTTTGGTCATTTTGGCGGTCGGAAAATTTTCGGGTTTCGTTTTGCTGTTTTTGATGTCATTTTGGTGATCATGATGTCATTACGGTTATTTTAAGTATAATTTTGCTAGGGTTTGTGTTTTGAGAATTTTTCGGGTATTTATTAATTTTTAATTAAAATAAATTAAATTAAATAAATAAATTAAATAATTCTGAAAATAATTGAATTTGGGGTTATTTGTAAATTTTTATAAGTTAGTTGGGGTGTTTTTTTTTTAAATTTTTAAAGAGTTTTAGGGTATTTTTAAAAAAAAAATTAATATAGGGGTATATTGGTAATTTTCCACCTAAAATTAGTATAAATAGGGGTGTTAGGGCACCCATTTGAGTGTCTAAAATTATTTGCGCCGTCAGAGAGAGAAAGAGCAGAAAAATCAAATTTTTTTCTTCAAAATCAGAGGCTTGTCGTTTTGGTCAGTGGGCGCGCGCGTAGCCAGTGTCGTTCGGCGTGCGGGCGTGTCGTTCGGCGCGGAACTGCGGGCTGGTGGCGTTGTCGTTCGGCGAGCGGACTGTGTCGTTCGGCGTGGCAGCGGGAAATCGCGGGCTGTCGTTTTTGGCTTCCAATTTCAGGCAGTTTCGAGATTTGAGGTTTTTTTCAATTTTTTCTTTCAATTTCTTCCAACTTAATGACATGATTTGTGTTGTTGGATGTTTGTATGATGTTTAGGGTGTTAGAAAATAATATTTTTGATTTATTTTGATTTTTAATTAATTAAAAATAATTTAAAAGTTGTAGGATGATTTTAGAGGTTCTTGATGTTTAATATTTGATTTGTGAGTTTGAGTTAATGATCTAGTATTTTTGGCAATTGTAATCTGTTCTAGGGATGTTATACTTGATCTAGAAATTTATTTTTGAATTTTCATGTTTGATTTATATTTTTAATTCATTAATAAAGTGAAAAATTATTTCTGCTGTTGATTACTAATATTTCAGTAAATTTGTCGAATTTTTAAAAATTATTGGTAAATGATCTAGGTATGAATTTTTGATATGTTTTAGGATATGATGTTAGGTGTTTATAAAAAATATTTTGAGGTCTGGTTCAAATGTTTGTGTTTCGAAATAAATTTATTTCTCAACTGCTGCCAGAATGGTAACTGGTTGTGTGAATCCGTTTTAAAAATTTAATTGAGGGACTTAGAGGTTTCTAAAAATTATGAAATTTTGATATGTTGTTTATTTGGATGTTTTGAATCTGGGAAAAATAATTTTGAGTCTGTTTATAATGTTTAGGTTCCAAAATAAATTAAGAATTGGCACTGCTGTTGGTTAAGGGTTTTCTGATGATGTCTGATTTGAAAATTATTTTGAAGGTCTTAGATGTCTTGAAAAATTATGAAATTTTTATATGTTGTCCATACTGATGTCTATAATATGAGAAAATTATTTGGATAATTTTGTGGTAACGAAATGTGAGAGATTTATGATGATTTTTGCTGTACTGATTTTTAGTGGTTCAAACAGAACCAGAATGTTGTAAAATATTTTTGGGGGACCAAATAAATTTGGATTAATCTGAAATTTTACACACACGTTATTTTGATGTTGGTGAAGCTACTGGAATTTTTCCAGAGTTTTTGAATGATGGAATTATTTTCTGAAAATATTTGAATTATAGGGGCGACTTAAGAATTTTATCGGTTTTGGGTGTTGGTATGAATTATGATTTTTGCATAGGGAATGATATGATATTATTTGATAAATGAGTTATAAAAATTGAGTTGAGGTTCTGGTTCTAATAAATTTTAATTAATTAATTGATTTTATATTTTTGTGGTGCGATCGATTTAACCATTGGATTGAACCATAATTTTGAGTTGAGTCGGATTGATTTTTGATTTTGGATTATCTTGGTTAATTGTTGGTTGAGTATTGGTCTTTTTGCGTTCATAACATGCATTGCATCCCTCATGATAGATGAGATAGTGGGTTTGACTATTGGATTATGTAATTATCTTTCTTTAGGCAATAATCCGGCTAAAGCTCGAGGTCAATAGGTTGTGAGGATTTGGCTAAGCTTTCTTTGGATACCAAGTAAGTTTAATGGGTGTATGTGATTACTTGTGATGTGCTATTTGCTAACCAAATACTATATATATATTACAGCCCTTCTCAATATATAATTATTCTTTTCTATTTTGCTAGACTATTCTTTCTACCCAAGCTTTGCATGTGAATAAAAGACAGAGAAACGTATGTGTTTGATTTATTAATTGTATTAAATGAACTTGAAATTCTTTGTGTTGTGTGATGGTGTGTCATATGGGGATTGAGGTTATTGATTGAGATTGTTCATTGACTATTGCTATTGATTGTTCATTGAGGCTATAAGCCTGATTGCTCATTGGGGCTATAAGCCTGATTGTACATTGATATTGATTGAAGGAGGAGGTATTATGATATTGGTAGACCCCGACACACCATCTTGTATGAATTGATTGTGATTGAAGTTCTTGTTATATATATATTGTTTATTGTTATAGAAAAGTTTCTCTGGCTCTCATGAGCTTACTGAGCGTCTATATAACGCTCACACCCCTATAGATTGATTTTGCAGGTTCAGAGCGATTGTTAGCATATGTCGGTATTTCTCTGCAGTCGTTCTTTTGAGTTTCTTGTCATCAATCTTGGTTGACATTTTTCCATTTCTAAATAGAGATTTCTGGAATAATTATGGGCGGACCGAGTCCGAACCCTTTGCTTGTAATAAGAGTGAAATATTTTTTTCTCGTTTGTGATTGCATTTAAGAGTGGAACATTTAGATATCTTGCATTATCACTAGAACTTTTGGACACATGAAATTGAGTGTATTGAACTTGTAAAAGGATTATGTATTGTTTTAATTTTTGGGTATCCAGGCTTGTATTGTTGTACTTAGGTACAGCTATACGCCGGTCACGGCTTCCCAGTTGGGTTGTGACAACCTTAATAAAAATTCAACACCCTAAATATTTCTAATTAAAAATAAATTATTAATTATACTAAAAGTTTTAAATTTCTCTAAAATATATTTTATAACCATTAAAAATACCTTCAAATTTTTATATTTTTTATTATGAAATTTAATAAATTAAATCTAATTTACTAAAATTAAAAAAAAGTATAATTCACTTAAATTAAATGTAATTTACTAAAATTTTTAAAAAACCCTAACAATAATCAAATAAGTCTAAAATATTTTTATTTTTAAAAAAATATAAATATTTTAAATTTGCCTAAAAAATTATTTTGTGAAGTAAAACAATCACTAAAAATTTATTTATTCTACCTATATTTTTTTAAACTTATACAAAAATCTAAAACTTTAAAATAATACTATAAACACCAAAATAAATTCTAAAATATAACAATAAAAATAATTTCTCAAAAAAAATTTTTTTAACCATTAAAAATACTTGAATTTTTATATTTTTTTCATTCTACAATTTATTAAATTAAATCTAATTACATAAAATTTTTAAAAAATTCTAACAACAATAAAATAAATCTAAAATATTTATATTTATAAAAAATTTCAAAAAGTATAAATATTTTAAATTTGTTTAAAAATTTATTTTTTGCCCTAAAAAATCTTAAAAATTAATTTTTTTACTGCAATTTATAAAATTAATTCATTATATCTAATTATTTTATTTTAAATAATTATACAAAAATCTACAACAATACACATATTAATTTTTTTAAACAATATAAATATCTTTAACACTAAAATAATACTATAAATACAAAAAAAAAATTCAAAAAATATCTTTAAAATTTTAAAAAAAATAATCTAATTTTTTTAATTAATTTTTAAAATCAAATAAATAATTTAATTAATTTTTTTAAAATTTAATAATATTACATACACTGCCTAAAATAAAAATTAAAATTCTCTAAATTTTTTATAAAAATTTTTTCTTCCCTAAAATAATATTACGAATGAATATAAATGTATAAAAAAAATTCAATTTTCGGATATATTTTTGCAAAAATATAAAACTACCCTAAAAATGTAAACAACCAACAAATAAATATCAACTATCAACCTAAACTACACAAATATAAACAATAACAACACAAAACACAAAATTTATTATAAATTAAAAATTCAACAAAAATAAAAATCATAAACAATATTTAACAAAAATTTTAAAAAACGAAATAAATACTTATATCTTTCTCCTTCTTCTTCTTCTTCGTGCAACAGGAGTAGAAAATGGAAAAAGGAAACAGAAAATGGAGAAAAGAGCAGCGACGAAAATTAAAAAAATATAGAAAAAGATGAGGTATATGTTAAATTTACCGAGACATTTTAATCTCTCGGTAAATTTATCGACAAATAGGTTTTTCTATCGGTAAATAACCTTGACTAATTGATTGATTGATACTAAAAATTTATCGAGAGAAATATACTTCTGTCGATATTATCGAGAGAAAAAATATTCTCTCGGTAAATGGCATCAAAGGACACCAAAAATTTCGCTATTCTACTATTCGTTACCTATAGAAATATTTATCTGTAGGTAAGTTTTCTCAAAAGCGGAGCTTTATTAATTATCTGATACTATGAAATTACCGACAGAAATGACTTTCGTCGTTGTATTATTGACAGAAATAATTTTCTCTCGGTAAATGCCTGATAATTGGCGGCAAAAATTTCATCACTCTACTATTTAATTACCGAGAGAATGGGTTTTCTGTCGGTATTACTGAGAGAATATTTGTTCTGTCGTAATTATTTCTAATAAAATTTTGACTATACATTTATCGATAGATGTATATTTTTATCGGTACTTTATCAAGAGAAAATATGTTCTTTCGGTACATGTCTAAATTACCGTGAGATAAGATTTCTCTTGGTAATACTAAATAAATAAATATTAATTATTTTGCTATTCATTTATTGAGAGAAAATCTCTCCGTATTCTGTCGATAAAATTAATAATAAATAAAATTAATAATTAGATTAAATTTTTATTTACCAACAGTTAAATATTTTTGTTGGTAATTTACCGAGAGAATAGCTTTTTTCGGTAAATGTATTACATTAGTGAGAGATAAGATTTCTCTCGGTAATACTGAATAAATAAATATTAATTATTGTGCTATTCATTTACTGACAAAATATCACAATAGTCGGCACTACTGACAGAAATCTGCTTCTCTCATAAAATTAACAGTAAATATAATTAATAATTATTATATTAAAATTTTTATTTACTGACAGGAAGATTTTCTCTAGTTAAATGTATATTATTTACTGAGAGAATCTTATTTCGTCAGTATTATCGAGAAAAATAAATTTCAGTCGGTAAGTTTTGTAAAAAAATTCACCCTCTATAATATCGTGCTATATTTATCGACACAATTTCTGTTGACAAATAGATCTGTCGTTATTCTGTCGGTAATTTATCTGTATATTTTTAAATTTATTTTTTAATATTTTCTCTCGATATTCTTTCTGTATTACTAACAAATAAAATTATGTTGGTAATCTGCGGCATTTTTGCAGTGTATCATAATTTAGATTATGATTTCTATTTTAATTTTTGAGATGTCCTGGGTTTAGTATCAATATTTCAATCCTTGTCCCATGATGAGTTTCATTCACCCGTTGATAGGCTTTCAAAATTTGCTTTTTGTTTGGTATGGAATGTCCTTTAGACTTTATAATATTTCGTATAGTATGAAAGTCTCTCAAGCTGCAATTTTTTTTGATACAATCTATATCATAAATTTGCAAGTGTCAACTAAGTTTATAAAAAATTCTCTTGGCTCAAGAGTATGATATTTAACCCCACTTTGATTAAATATATTAAATGAGCTTATATACAATTGAATTTTTCAATCTTACAAGCTAACTTTTGAGGTTGGTTCTTCCAAGGATATATAAACTTTCAACACTTCTATATGGTATCAGAGCAGTTATTCCGCCGCGTTGTTTTATCAATTGTCCGATATTTATTCTGGTATAATTATATAATTGATTATTGTGATTCACCAATTGTTCGATATTCATTCTAACCGGATTATATAATTGATTGTGAATTATTTTACCGGTTTTTTAAGTGGCCCAATCATTCAGATTGACTATTTCAGTTGCCACTTACAGAAGAGTATTAAGAGTATAATCTCAAATTGAAACAGTAAAAAATATTAACAACTTAAATACTGTGAATGATGATTGTCCATATATCCAATTAGGTATTTTGGATTAATTATCTTAAGTCTATCCTCTCTCATTTCTCATATGTTCAAAAATCTTCATTTTATTTTATAAAAATCTTAATAACATATAAAAATTAACTTAATTATTTATACTATATATATATAAATTATGGTCTAAAAATTTTAGCCCCTAAAAGAATTGTTTATATTTCATCAATGTTAACAGCGACTGGAAAATTGATGCCAAATTGAATACACAAATAAAATACTTTTTGTATGTGTTCTTTTTTTTTTTTTTTTTTCTATTTAAGTGTTCGAGGAGATAAATTGTTTATTAGTAGTGAGGTTTGAAACTTACACACATCATTTTTTTATATGTCAGATAATGATGAATCATATAAATTTTTTATAAAAGGTGTTTGCCGTTATTATTAACTTTTTGGCAGCAAACTTATATTTGCTAAAATAATTATGGCTTCATTTTTTACAGCTGGATGTGGTTATATTTTTGTTGTCATAATATATAGTAACAACTTTTTATACTTTTAGCAACAAGAATAGTTGTTATTAATTATAGTATGTTAAGTATCCCACGCTGATAAAATATAATAAATATGTGCTCATTATAATGACTTGGATAATACTCACATTATGAGCTAGCTTTTGAAGTTGAGTTAGGCCCAAATTAATTTTCTCAACATGATATCAGAGCCATGATCTAATATTTTAATATTGGGTTATCCGCAGATATTCAGTCCTACAAACTTTACACTCTAGATTTTCAACATGTGTTCTGCTCTGAACGTGAGAGAAATGTGTTAAGTATCCCACATTAATAAAATATAATAAATGTGTGCTCCTTATAATAATTTGGACAATTCTCACATCATGAGCTAGCTTTTAGGGTTGGATTAGACCCAAGTCTATTTTCTCAATATAGTATTATTATATCGAAAAAAAAGATATTTTCATTACAAAAAGTAACTTCCTTTAATGATTGAATTTACATATTGTTGAAAAATAAAAGAATAAAAATAATTTTTTATATTATAATTGGTGTTAAATTATTATTATTATTATTATTATTATTTGAGGGAGATTAACAATTATATAAGAGTATTGACTAAGATGTCCAACACTAGACACTTAGGTGATAGTCTCCTACTATATATTAGCTAACCCATAAAAATTCATATGAGATGACCTTAATTCTCTCCTTCAGGTGATAATTGATAATACACATCTAATTGTTATTTAGACTTGATACTAGACTAGCCGAAACTAGATATATAGCTCAAAAAACTAGGAAAAAAAAATTCAAACACTCCCTCTGAAATACTAGGGCGACTAAGATTGGATATGCAGTTTGAGAAACTAGAAAATAAACACAACGGTTGATATGGGACATCCAACATCAATCTATCTTGACACCATGTTAAATTATTATTATGAATTGAGGGAGACTGATAATTGTATGAAAGTATTAAGTTCGCAACATATAAATATTGATATATTGAATACTATTATAACTAAGATATCTAGCATTAGACACTTATATAATAGTCTCTTATCATATATTAATTAATATTTTTTTTATTTCAAATTCATGTGGAAATATCTTAATAGGCAAGGAATTAATGTGTAATTAAGTTGGTAGTAATAGAAAGGTAATGAATGCATGATTGCTCTATAGCATGGCCTGAAAATTAAAATGGGGTGATTACAAAGTGGAATTAAAATTAAAATGGTGTGATTACAAAGTGGAATTATGATTCATGACATGATGGTTTTGGTTTTGGCTTTTGACATATTATTATTATTATTATTATTATTTAGTGATCCTTTAGCTTTCAAGTGTCAACTTGAAAACAACAACAAATAGTCCATATCGCAATGAAGGGAAAAAGGTGCCCATTTCTTTTGATTTTTTTCTTCCATTCCATCTAAAGCTAAAGTCATTTATAATACTAATAACAAGGTGGATCTCAGTTGATTTTATAGCCCTTGTTTGGATATTAAAGGTCAGCTCATTTATCTGCAAGATAAAAAGAAGAAATCGAGTTCGATGTCTAAATCACTTTGACTTATCTGCAGATAATAAAATAAAAAAATGAAAAAAAAGATTATTTATTTATAAAATTTTATTTCTATTTATAACTGAGGAGTATGGGATAAACTCTGAGTGTATCAATAAATTGCTCGAATGTATCAGCATCATAAAAAGACTACATCAAAAGTTTATCTCCTTGATATTAAGAGCTTAGTCAGCCCTTAAAGGTTTGGTATCGAGACTTACCATTTCTCGAGAGTTGGGTTATGGGCTAGAAGGTCCGGTACTAAGGGGTAATATCTAATAATAATGGATCTGATACTCAATTTGGATAGTTTATGTCTCAAAAGTATTTTTTTCCCCATTTAATAATACTAATGGTAAAAAAATAACTCTTTACTATCAAAAAAAAAAAAAAAAAAAGCTAAAGCCATTTATGGATCTCAATGCAACATTTCGTCGTGAATTCAAATGTTAATTTAATTTTTCTTCTTTTTTTTTCTTTTCTTGAGTTAATTTTTTTATGAGAGTTAATTTATTGCATTTTTCATATATAATTTAGCCACTTTTAGTAAATCATAATTTGGAGAGGTTAAAGAATTTTTAAAATTATAATTTCTTAAAATCATTGAGGTTGAGAGTTTTTATTTTCTGAAAATGTATCATTTGTAAATATTATTTTGAAAAAATATCTCTTGAGATATAAAAAAAATTACAATTTTAAATGTTATAAGTTAACCCAATTGATAAAAGAGTTTGCTCATTTTTCTTATTATTTGTAGGTTCAATTTGAGAAATAATTAAGATCAGAACTAAAGATTTTTATTCATTTATAAATCCTCTAGCTAGTTGTTAATTATTTTTAAAAAACTTCTATTTTCAAAGGAAAAAATAATTCAAATTCTTATATTGATTTTTTGTTTTTCAATTATGATCCAGAATTAATGGATCGAAATAGCATCATTAGTATTAATTATTATAGCTACGCTCCTTTTTTATAATCTGATTTTAAAAAAATTGATAAATAAAATCTTTTTTTTTATGAATAAAAATTTTATAATTTAATTACTTACTGATCAAATTAATTGTAATTAATCAACCAATGAAAGTATACTGGCTTCCTATCTCTAAACAGTTTGGAGTCATCATCAAACTTATGGAACTCTGGCGAGAATTATCATAAAAAGAAAAGAAAATTAAATTAAAATTAAGTTATTCCTTTGTTTTTATTTCGCAACATTGATTAAAAAAAGTATTGATTTGAAATATTCTCAATTTTTAATTTTTTATAATTTTATATTGTCATTTGAAAATAGATTATTATATAACAAACTTTTAAAATTGTTCATAATTATATCCAAATTTTTATATTATTATAATATATCTTTGGTTTTTAAAATTTTTAACAAAAAATTTGTTTCATTGAACTAAGAAATAAAAAAAAACATTATGTTGACAATTTATCAAAATTAATTTTGGATTTAATTACGCAAACAGGAAAAAATATTTTTTTTCACTTATAATAAATGATATATTTTGTACTTCGTATTACAAATGTCACTATGCACTAATAATTGTTTTCAATAATAGTAAAAAACTACTCCTTTTGTTAGCAAAAATAAATGTGGTAAATCATTTATTTATTTCTTTTATAAGGGACTTGTTAATTAAATTAAATATGAAACATTAAATAATAGCATGTTTTTTATATTTTTAATTCATATAATATGTTATTGTGAGAGAGAAAAAAGTTGAACGTTTTTCCGAATAGTATAATTATGATACAACTTATTTCCAAAAGATACAATACAATTATAACAAGATGGAAATTTAGGTTATTGCAAATCAACATACTAAATAAATATATTTTCTCCGTTCACTTCAATTACTGTAAAATTTTTATTTTATTTTATTTTAATTATCGTTTTCATAAATTCACGATATTATTAATTATAAATTTTAAAATATTATTAATTATAAATTTTAAATTTATTCTTGTGAGATAAGATAGATTAATAATTAATAAAGAGAGAATATTTAAAAAAGTTTAATTAAGTAAAATATTACAATTTTTTTTAAAAAATTTATAATTATTAATGATTATTTTGATATGTGTGATTATTCTTAAAACAATAATTAAAGTGGAATGGATAGAGGAATAAAAAAATTAATTGCAAGAGAGACTCTTCTAAAAAAATTATTCTAGAAGCATAACACTTATAATTGAGGTTAATTCTAAAATAGTGGCAAGTGATTGAAAAACATTCAAAATAAAACATTACTATTTTATCATTCACAAAAATATTTTTCACAAATATTTTTCTATCTTTCTCAATATTTTTATACTCTCTCTATATAATTTTTTCTCTCTTAAAATTAATTTTGAAAAATGAGGAAGGGAAGGCCATTTATAGGCCTTTCCAACCGCGTATAGTACGCGGCTTGGTAATTTGGAATTGCAATTGCAAATTTGGTGGAGCAATCTGTCCAATTGGGCAACTTGTTTTTCCTTTTTTTTTTTTAACTTGTTGATTCCACTTGAGTGAGATACCACCATAAATCTCTCTCTCACACTCAAATGGATGGAACTTCTATACCGGTAATCTCTCTACAAGCAATTAGCTTCTCCGTGGGTAGAACTTTAGTCATTATGTAAGAACCATTATCATTAGTGTGAATCTTTTCAAGTTAAACTTAATTCATCTCCAGTGCGTCCCGAATCCAATGATATTTTACATCAATATGCTTTAATCGTGAGTGAAAAGTAGAGTTCTAACTGAGATGAATAGCGCTTTGACTGTCACAGTACAACACATATTTATCCTGCTTAAAGTTCAACTCTTGCAAAATTTTTTCATCTATAACATCTCTTTGCTTGTTTCAATAATTGCAATATATTTAGCTTCAGTAGTTGATAAGGAAATACATTTTTATAACTTTGATTGTCAAGAAATTGCTGTCCTGCAAAAGTAATCAAGTACCCAGAAGTAAATTTTTAGAGTCAACATCGCCAGTCATGCCTATATTTGTATATCCATCCAACATAGGTCTCTCATCACCAAAATATAAATAAATTTTGAAGGTGCCTCTAAGATATCTAAATATCTATTTCATCGCTAGCCAATATTTCTTTCCTGAATTAGAAAGAAATCTGCTTACAACTCCAACAGCATGGGTAATATCCGGTCTTGTACAAACCAAGACATACATCAAACTACCAACTGCAGAAGCATAAGGTACTTTCTTCATTTCTTCTCTATCTTTCTTATTTGAAGGACATTGTTTGGAACTCAACTTGAAATAACCTGCAAGTGGAGAGCAAATTAGTTTTGCTTTGCTCATGTTGAATCTATCAAAAACTTTCTCAATATATAGCTCTTGAGAAAGCCACAATTTTTTCTTTTTTCTATCCTGAGAATTTGCTTGGCGGATCCCAAGTCCTTTATTGCAAAGGACTTGCTAAGCTCTTTCTTCAAAAAACTTATCTTCTCAGCATCATAACCAACTATCAACATATCATTCACGTAAAGTAATAGGATGATAAATCAGCAGTTATCTTTGCACATCTATGATCTATCATGAAGGACTCAAATTTCTTATACCATTGCCTTGGTACTTGCTTAAGTTCATATAAACTTTTATTTAATCTGCAAATAATATTCTCCTTGTCTTTGACTTTGAATCCATCTGGCTGCTCCATATAAATTTTCTCCTCCAAGTCATAATGGAGGAAAGTTATCTTCACATCAAGTTGTTCTATCTCCAAATTTAAGCTGACAACTAAACCAAGAACAATTCTGATGGAATACATCTTTGACTGCAGGTGAGAAAATTTCTTCAAAGTCAATTTCCTTCTTATACCTAAAACCTTTCACAATCAATCTAGCTTTGTACCTTGGCTGTGAAGTGTTGCTTTCAGTCTTCAGTTTGAAAACCCATTTATTATTTAATGCTCTTTCCTTTAGACAAATTTATTAGCTTGTAAGTGTGGTTCTTATGCAAGAAATTCATCTCATCTTGTATAGCATTCAACCACTCATTTTTCTGATCGTATGTCATTGCCTCTTTATAGCTTTCAGGTTCTCCTCCATTAGTGAGCATCACATACTCATGAGGAGAGTATTTCTGAGAGGCCACTCTATTTATGGTAGATCTTCTTAATTGGACTTTAATTGGTGGTATAGGAGGAGGCTTATCATATTGCTCATTAATAGCGTCATTATTTTCAACAGTATTACGAATAGGCTCACCATCATTATTAACATCTTGTTCATCTGCATTACTTTACACAAGATTAGAGGATTCTGATGTGAGATCTGGAGCATTTTGTTTGATTGGTTTAAGCTTTTCAAAATCTTCAATGGCTTAATCTTCAAAGAATACCACATCTCTGCTTTTGATGAATTATTAATAGGATCCCAAAGCCTGCAGCTAAATTCTTCATGGGCATAACTTAAGAAGATGCATTCTTTAGCCTTAGAATCAAGTATGAATCTCTCATCTTTTGAAATATGAACAAATATTCTGTATCTAAAAACTCGCAGATAATCATATGAAACATCCTTTCCCCTCCAGACTCTTTTTGAAATATCTTCATCAAGAGGAACTGAAGGAGAAAAATTAATCAGGTCAACTGCAATTCTTATTGCTTCACCTCAAAAGGACTTAGGGAGATTAGCGTGAGATAACATACACTGGATCCTCTCCACAATAGTTCTGTTTATTCTCTCAGCAATACCGTTTTGTTGAGGTGTCTTTGGAATTATTTTCTCCAAGTGAATGCCATGATCCTTGCAATACATCTCAAATGGACCCCTGTATTTTTCACTATTATCAGCACGAACACATTTTAACTGCCTTCCCATTTCTCTTTCAACACTAGCATGAAAATATTTGAACACATCTAGCACTTGATCTTTAGATTTCAAAGCAAAATCTCACACTTTTCTAGAGTGATAATCAATGAAGGTGACAAAATACGAAGCACTACTAAAAGATTTATCACTCATGAAATAAACATCAGTATGAACTAGATAAAGAACATTTGATCTTCTAGAGGAGTGAGATCTCTGAAATACAACTTTAAATTATTTTTCAACCAAAAAATCAGTGCGTGATTCTAGATTTATACTTGTTATTGGTAGAAATTTCTTCCCAGTGAGAACACCAATTCCTTTTTCACTTAGGCGACCAAGCCTTTTATGCCACAAATTTGATGAAGTATCTGCTATTGCATTTACCTCTCCTTTATATATCCTGGCTTGCAAGAAGTGTAAAGTGTCTTATCTACTTCCTTTAGCCAACACAAAATTTTCTTTGGTAATTTTGCAATTCTTAGTACTAAAAGAACTAATGCAACCCTAATCAGCAAGAATGCCAAATGAAATAAGATTGAGCTGCATCTCAGGAACATGTTTGACATTATTAAGGCACAGCTTTCACCCAGCATTAGTACTTAAGCATACCGTACCCATGCCAACAACCTTAGCTGAAGCTTCATTTTCCATTCTGATATAGCCAAAATCACCATTAGTATATGATGAGAAAAATTTTCGTTTAGTAGATACATGATATGAAGCTCTAGAATCAATGACCCAAGAGATTTCATGATCATCAAGATGTAGATAATTGTCTTTAGTAGAAATGACAACGTCACCATCAAGTGCAACTGAAGCTGTATCTTCTTTTTCTTCATTTTTATCTCTTGCCTGCTCTTTTTTTAATTATCTGCAAAATCTTTTCACATGTCCTGACTTGCCACAATGATAGTAAGTGATACATTTTCTTGACTTGGATCTACCCCTCGACTTGTCATGGTAGTCAAATCGATTGTCTGTATTTTGATATTGTCTAGTTCTGCTTCTACCAAGCCTTTCAACAACTAGTACTTTTGTTGAGTGAGTAGAAGAGTCTTGATCTTTTCTCCTGATTTTTTCATTTGATAAACTTTCACAAATTGCATCCATGGACAATTTACCTTAAGGAGCTGAATTACTTAAGGCAACCACTAAAGTCTCCCAACTGTTAGGTAAAGTACCAAGAAGCAAACATGTCTGCATTTCATCAGACAATACAATTTCTAAATTAGTTAAACGATTTACAATATTTTTAAAATCGCTAAAGTGTTCAGCCATACTGCTTCTATCTTTAAATCTCATGTGAATAAGTTTTCTAATAAGAAAAGTCTTGTTCAGTGGAGATTTTCTTTCGTATAAGTTGACAAGTTTTTTCCATAGAGCCTTGACATTTTTCTCCTGAATAATATGATGATAGACACTATTATTTATCCACTGTCTGATTGTACCCACAATCTTTCGTTTCATTTTCTCCCAATCCTGGTCGAATTTATTTGCTGGTTTGCCCTTGTCACCTTCAATAAGATCATAAAGATCATTGCAGATCAGCAGATCTTTCATTCTAGACTTCCAAATAGAATAATTTAAAGAAGTCAATTTAAACATACTGCTAGACTCGTCTTTTTTTAATTACACAAAAAATAATCAATCAGACTCTAATACCACTTATTGCGAAACGGGTGTTAATAACAAATAAATTATTTGCTATTATACAAGTAAATAAATGTATGAAATATTGTATTAAAAAAATTTTAAGAAATACTGGAGGGGTCAAAGACGGTCCAACTTAAAATTCAGTCTCCTTAGATAAAATTTACTAGGATAATTAATAGCACAATATAATAAAATAATTACACTTAATAATAGCTATAAAAATGAGACAATAAAAGTATACCAAATTTAACATGGTTCACCCTTTTTAATTTGGACTACGTTCACAAAATAAACTCCGAATAATTTCTTCCACTAATAAATAGTAAGGTTACAAGAGAGACTTTTCTAAAAAAATTATTCTAGAAGCACAACACTCACAATTGAGATTAATTCTAAAATAGTGATAAGTGTTTGAAAAACACTCAAAATAAAACATCACTATTTTATTACTCACAAAAATAATTTTCACAAATATTTTTCTCTCTTTCTCAATATTTTTTTATACTCTCTCTCTCTAATTTTTCCCTCTTAAAATTAATTTTGAGAAATGAGGAAGGCCTATAAACTGCGAATAGTATGCAGCTTTGCAATTTGCAATTGTAATTGCAAATTTGGTGCAGCAAGCTATCCAGGACAGCTTGCTTTTCCCTTTTTTTTTTTACTTGTGGGTCCTATTTGAGTAGACACCACCACAGTAAAGGGAAAAATTATATGCTACAACTGTTGTAGCATTAAATATCTACAACAGATCAATGAGATTCTTACATGTAGATTAAATGAAACATTTCATTTAATTCACGTGTCATATTTAATCTATGTGTAAGAATCTCATTGGTCTGTTGTAGGCATTTAATGCTGCAACAGTTGTAGCATATAATTTTTCCAGTAAAGGAGGAGCTAAAGTATATTTAGTATGAACCTCAAATACACACATTGTCCCTTTATTGCTGTAATTTATGGTTTAGTTAATTGAGTTGAATGTTAGACTGTCTGCTTCCCATTTAGGATTCTTGCAGTTTGAAAGAATAATTATGTATCTTATATACCTGGCCTTCAAAATGCTTGCTTGGCTTTATTAATTCATTCATGATTCCCTTCCCTACCTGCATAACGACCAAAGACACCATTCCTATTATCTTATTTTTTGATTGATTAGGTTGGTGGCTTTAACAAATAATTTTCTTATTGACCCGATCCCCCTTTTTTGTCTTTTTTTTTTCAGGTGAAATTTTCAGGGCTGTTGTTGTAATGGGTGATTTTTCTATTCAGATTAGTGCCGATCTTGTTAATAGGCTTATCAATGATGGTGAGAAGTTAAAGAAGAAACCAAAGAAAACTAAAGCTAAGACACCAAGAGAACCTTCCCCTCCCCAAACTAAGGTAAATGAGGAGCAACTTTATAATGATCCTGAACAGCACAAGGAAGCTCCTTCTCCAGGATGGCCAGTGCAACCGCCATTGTTTGTGCCAGTAAACCCACCTGTACATTCTGAAAACGCAGAGTTGGATGCAATTAAGTCTGTCATTCATGACAGTGAAAGGATTCTAGAAAAGCTACAGAAACAGGAGGATAGCATGGTGCAACAAGAAACAGAAAGAGCCAAGGACCTTCATGATAAGGAATTCAAGCTTCCATAACAGAAGCCCAAGCCTTGTTTATCTTACTATGAAGCTCTCCAGGCATGCTACAAGGAGCTTGGTTCTGATATTCTGAAATGTGCCCCTCTGACAAGAAGCTATAATGATTGTGTTCGCAGTGCGAAGCAACAAGCAAGCATGGCAGATAAATAAACTTTCATGGAGTGAATATTTTCCAAAATCATATACATGATTCCAAACTAATTTCCAGTTTGAGAGATGAGACAATTACATTTTTGCGGTGCAAATGAACCAAACATTCATTCTCATTACCATTATTGGAATGTACACTGTGCTTTCTGATGCCATTTAGGATTTTTTCTTGTTTATTGCTTCGTTCTGTCTCTGAACCTTGTGTTAGTTTTCTGACAATTTAACTCTCATACTTAGGACATCTTGCTAGCATTTGATGTCTACACATTTCTAGATGGCTTTTTGCTGTTCAATCAGCACTCTTTTTTGTAGCACGCCAAATGAATCTCATGTATATGGTACTTTTCACTTTCTTTTTTGAAAATGAATGGTTTTTGCTGTTATATTGCCAAGGTTCTATCTAAAGTCCTGCAAGAAAGAGGATGTGCTCTCATGGAGAGAACAAATCGGGCATCGTACAAGCAATTTGATTTTAAGAATTGTAAGCCCATCTGGTAAATTAGCCTGTATTGCTGATCAATTTGCATTGAATGGATTATCTGCTGTGCCGTATCATCACATTATTGAGAAATGCTCCAACGCAGCTTTATTGTCTGTTTCTCTCTGACAGTAAGTTCAAATTGATCATTGTTTTTATACATTTTTTACTAGAGAATAGAGCCAATTGATTTCCCCATTGCGTTAATAGGAAGCTGATTAATTTTCACCAGTTATTTGTTCTTTTATATATTTCTTCTGAAGGAAATGATCTTTCAGTTTGATGATGGTTAGGTTGAAAATGTGCACAAAATGGAAATGTGGTCAATGGTCGTCATACTAACCTGAGCATTAGTCGGATGATGAGCGCTCAAGGGAAAAAGACATGGGAACAAGCCCCAACATTTTATGTTGAATTTATCTTCAAACGCATAAATCTTTTGTGAAAAAATTGTTCGCTGAGAATAATTATCGACGAGAATAATTATTAGCATTTAAATTATTAATTCATGTTATTAACATAATTTTAATAAATTAACTAATTCTTTGATTTATTGACAAAGACCTCATTTCTTTTATTGTTCAATATGACATTTAAATATTGATGCACTGGTCGTGGTAGTAATTTTTTACAATTTTTACGAATCACAGCACAGGCTCGCATAACTGCACTTTTTTAAGTGATAAATTCATAATTAATTTTTTATTTTTTATAATAATATTAAAAAAATTATAAAGTGCGTAGGAAGTTTAAACAGATACTTTGACTTTTTATATTAAAAATAATTTATATATTTAGAGAATATATTAATTATTATATTATAATAAAATTATCATAATTTTATTATAAGTTGTGTTCAATCGTAATTCTCTCTCTATAGTGTGTTCTTATATGTTATTTTTTTTAAAAAATTATATCATTAAAATGGAAAAAAATTGAGAAATGAAATGTGGAGGCAAAACATTATTTTTCTGAATATAAATTAGCATTTTTATAAGTAAATATAATATTAATTGGAAATTACCACAATTTATCACGGTTTTAGCTATCAAAAGGAAAGAAAATTTCTTTAAATAAATTACTTTTAGTAGATCAAAGAGAATTAAAAATAGGATTTTTGATAAAAATAAAAAAATTAAAAATAATTTTAAATTTATTATATTTATAAATTATTTATTAAAATATCAAAATTTATAAAATATTTACCATAATATTAAATTTTTATTAGTTTATAATAAATTTATAATGAGTTTATTATAAATTTATAAATTTTATATAATTCATAATGATTTTATTATCAATTTATAATAAAATAATTAAAATATATTTAATAAAAAAATTAAAAAAAATGATGGTGAGTCGTTTTTTACATTGTAATTTAAATTAAAAAAAAAAGAACGCCAGAAAAACGCAAAGGTCATGTACGGATCACGTGAGAGTGGTAAACGATTTCCACGCATACTCCACGATAACGGGTGTAGCGCTTGCCGAGGACCACTAATTTATCGCCGCTGTTTTTCATTTCCTCGTTACTTTCCTACTTCCAAAATCGCCGATCGAATTCCTTCCAGATTCCGACCAACCCCCTGCCTTTTCTCTCCCTATTCATCACCTTCTTGCAGTGGTTCAGATCAACTCTCCGTTCCAGCATCAACTCTCCGTTCCAGGTAATTTTTATACAGCCATTCTCTCTTTTTATAGTAGACTTACAGAAAAGGTTTATTTATCATTTTCAGTTTCAAGCGCTGAATCTTCTTTGGTCTGAATTTATATATTTTATATAACTCTTCTTTAAAAAATTGGAACAATTTTATTTTTGTGCTTATTTTCGAATTATACCTTTTTTTTTCAAAACATTGCCTATTTTTACATGATAATTTTTTTTTTTGAAGATAATTTTTACATGATAATTGATGTGCTTGTATTGGAATTTTACTGGCTGCATTTATTATATATATTAGCAGAAAAGTGTGCCTTATTTGAGCAACTTCAAAAGCAAGAGTTTTCTTTTAATTTTTATTGGTGTGATGAACTGAGTGCGAGTGCCTCTAATGGATTTTTATGAAGCATGAAAATTGGGTATATTTAAGAGAGATAATTGTTTGCAGAATTAAAGAACAAAAAATTTGGAAAACAAGTTAAAATGTGAAAAATTGAAAATTCCTAGGTTTCTGAAGGGATGATGTTGATAATGCTATAACAATTTTCTTTGTTATAAATACGCATAGCATTTTTTTTGCAGTTCTGCATTTAGTGTTGGTTTATATCTATTTAAGTTGATATAGTTCTTGAATCATTTGTATATAGTGAATGGTAAAATGATAAGTCTGTTTGAATTTGCTACTTCTTTACAGACTATGGTTCGTGGAAGAGATGCATGTTGGGAACACTGTGTTCTTGTGGATGCAACAAGGCAGAAGGTTAGATGCAACTATTGTCATCGGGAATTCAGTGGAGGTGTTTACCGGATGAAGTTTCATTTGGCTCAAATAAAAAACAGAGATATTGTCCCCTGTGCAGAAGTCCCAGATGATGTCCGAGATCACATTCAAAGTATACTGAACACTCCTAAGAAACTGAAAAACCCCAAGAAATCAAAGGTGGAACGTGCAGCCAATGGTCAACAAAATAGCTCTTCTGCTAGTGGTGGTTTACATCCTAACCATGGATCCAGTGGCCATCATGGTAGTACCTGCCCGTCTTTGTTATTGCCACACCTGTCACCTAGTGCACACCCAGAAGTGGATGATGCTCAGAAGCAAAAGAAGGATAACACTGATAAAAAAATTGCTTTGTTTTTCTTCCATAATTCTATTGCTTTTAATGCTGCTAAATCTATGTATTATCAGGAGATGTTTGATGCGGTAGCTGAGTGTGGGGTTGGTTACAAAGCTCCTAGTTATGAAAAGCTGAGATCCTCCCTATTGGAAAAAGTGAAAGGTGATATACATGATTGGTACAAGAAATATAGAGAGGAATGGAAAGAAACAGGCTGCACAATTTTGTGTGACAGTTGGTCTGATGGTAGAACCAAATCAATTCTTGTATTTTCAGCTACATGTCCCAAAGGGACACTATTTTTTAAATCAGTTGATATATCGGGTCATGAAGATGATGCTAATTACTTGTTTGAGTTGCTTGAGTCAATTGTCTTGGAGGTTGGAGTAGAAAATGTTATACAAGTAATAACAGAAAATGCTGCCAGTTATGTTTATGCAGGGAGGCTTCTTATGTCCAAGTATGGTTCTTTGTTTTGGTCACCTTGTGCTTCTTACTGTATTGATAAGATGCTGGAGGATATCAGTAAACAAGAGTGGGTTGCTACAGTCTTGGAAGAGGCAAATACCATCACTAGGTACATATATAGTCATGCATGGACTTTGAATATGATGAGAAAGTTCACAGGTGGAAGGGAATTGGTCAGGCCCAGGATCACTAGATTTTTGAGTAATTATCTCTCCTTGAGGGCCATTGTAATCCAGGAGGACAATTTAAAGCATATGTTCTCTCATTCAGAGTGGTTATCGTCCACACATAGTAGACGTCCAGATGCTCAAGTCATTAAATCTCTGTTGTATCAAGATCAATTTTGGAAGTTTGCACATGAAGCTGTTAGCGTCTCTGAACCCCTTGTTAAAATTCTAAGGATCGTTGATGGGGACATGCCAGCTATTGGGTACATATATGAAGGAATTGAGAAGGCGAAGTTTGCAATCAAGGCATATTATAAAGGCATTGAAGAAAAGTATTTGCCAATTTGGGATATAATTGAGAGAAGGTGGAATATACAGCTCCACTCACCATTACATTCTGCAGCAGCATTTCTTAACCCCTCAATTTTCTACAACCCAAATTTTAAAATTGATTTAAGGATGAGGAATGGGTTTCAAGATGCTATGATAAAGATGGCTACCTCAGATAAAGATAAAGTAGAAATTACCAAAGAACATCCAATGTATATAAATGCTCAAGGTGCCCTTGGTACAGATTTTGCAATCATGGGAAGGACACTGAATTCTCCAGGTATGTATAAGTTGTTGTGTGATTATTGCTATACATAGTGGTTAAATCTTAAAGCAAGTTTTAAAGAGCATAGAAGCTCAAAATAGGTCATACTCTTTATGTATCCAGCTCTAAAGCAGCATTTCAGGCCACCAGTCTATTAAATTAGCAAGGTACAAGTCAAAACAACACGAAAAGGAACTTCTTTTCTATGTTGGATGAGGTTATTGTTGGTCAATGGCTAGAAACATTAATGACAAGATGATCACTATGTTAAACTTTAGCTACTTTATCTTTTAGAACTGTCTTTTGGGTGCCCTAAAGTTCTGGCTCCATATTTTTGCCCTGGAATAGTCTTGAATGGATAAATATATGTCTGAAGCTATTTTTTAAACTTTTGATTGATTTGAAGTGTTAAACTTTCACTCTTGTTACTCGTGTGCAAATGTCCTTATCTGAGACTTGTACTGGTTTACGATAAAGTGAATAGACAAGTGAAACTGTGATACTGGGAAAATGTAATATTTCACATTTATATGCATTTAAAGACACATTACAACTACACTAATATGTCATCATATGTATTGTATAGGTGATTGGTGGGCTGGATACGGCTATGAAATTCCCACTCTGCAGAGAGTTGCTATAAGAATACTTAGCCAACCATGTAGTTCCCACTGGTGCAAATGGAATTGGAGCACTTTTGAGAGTATTCACACCAAGAAACGCAACAAAACAGAGCAGGAAAAGTTGACTGATTTGGTTTTTGTGCATTGCAATCTTTGGTTGCAAGCAGTTTACCAAAGTAGGGGTGGAAAATGTAATCCTATTATATATGATGAAATAGATGTTAGTTCTGAATGGCCTACTGAATTGGAATCTTCAGCCCCTCTTTTGGATGATTCATGGCTGGATAATTTGCCCCTTGAACGTAGAGCTAGTCCTTAAAATTGTACATATATAGAAGGACCACAGATTTATTGTATCAAGATGGCTAAGGCTATAAATAAGTCAAATTATTCAAATTTGATTTGGGTGTTGACTCTATAAAAATTTGATTAGACTCGAGTTTGAGTTATTTATTAAATGAGTCAAGTTTAAATTATGAAATATTCAGTTTATTAGCTCATTTAAAAAGATAGTTCGGTTATTATGTTGAATTAAAAATATATATAATTTAATATATATATATATTTATTTATTAAATTATATATATAAATATATTAATTTTTAATTAATTTAATTTATATAATTTATTAATATATAATATATGTGATAAATAAAATAAATAATATAAAATATATAATAATAATATAATATAATATTTTATTAATATATAAATATATTATTCATCCTTAATAAAAATATTAATATTAATATTTTTTAATATAAAAAAATAAGTAAAAAATTAAAATTAAAATAAATTTGTTAAGTATGTTAAATTTACTTAAATAAAATTTGAGTTTAAGATTAAAATATATAATATATGATTTAAATTAATATAAATTTAAATTTGAATTAGGCTGGATTTGAATTTGAATTTAAAATTGATTATTTTTTTGAATTTAAAATTTTTAAAGTAAGGCTATGCTGAATTCAATTATTTCGTTAAAGATAACCCTCCAATTCAGTGGATGGAAATTGAACAGCTAGCTACATGCAATTGATAGAAGAGTTCTTTCCAGAAGAGTCTTGAAATATTCTCCTCCAGCAACGCAGGTAAATTTTCATATGGAATACCCAATTACCAATCAGGCGAGGGCAATGTGGCATATTTAATTACATGAAGGTCAAATTGAATATTTGAACCATAAATATCTAAATATTATGAGGCTATTAAATTTTTTCTGGAAATACCAAAGTTTCAAGTTTGGCTTTTCCACCGACAAAACAAAACAGTGTTCTTGTCGCCATTGTCAATTGGCATCTTCGAAATCGATGCTTGTCCTGCTCGCTCACTCTCATTCATTAAATACAGGAACATGTAAAAATAATTATTTAGCCTTCCATTTATAATATTAACTCTTCTTCATGATGCCCATCTCGAATTTTCTTGGAAATCTTGGCACTGATCAAGCAACTATACTATTTACTCTCTCTGCAATTTTTACAGTCTTTTCGTGCTCATGGGTGTATGCCAAGTCCAAGAATCATGGGAGTTCGCCGTTGCCACCGGGCCCACCAGCTCTCCCAGTTATAGGCAACTTGGCCTCTTTTGACCCGGAGCTTCACTCATACTTTGCAGATTTGGCCCATAAATACGGACCAATTTTGAAGCTCCGCCTTGGATACAAGCTTGGCATCGTCGTCACGTCCCCATCTCTAGCTAGAGAAGTTCTTAAAGACCAAGACATCACGTTTGCTAATCGAGATGTACCGGATGTCGCCAGGGCCACCGCCTACGGTGGTACTGATATCGTTTGGACCCCATATGGGCCGGAATGGAGGATGTTGAGAAAAGTATGTGTTCTGAAAATGCTTAGCAACACCACCTTGGACTCTGTCTATACACTTCGCCGCCACGAGATCCGACAAACCGTGCGTTACCTATATGACCGGGCCGGCTCACCTGTTGATATCGGAGAGCAAATGTTTTTAGCTATATTAAATGTGATCACAAATATGTTATGGGGAGGCACGGTACAAGGGAAGGAGAGAGCTACATTAGGAGTAGAGTTCAGGGAAGTGGTTGCTGACATGACTGCCTTACTGGGTAAGCCTAATATTTCAGATTTTTTTCCAGGTCTGGCCTGGTTCGATTTGCAAGGTCTATTAAGGAAGACAAATAGCTTAACCAAACAGTTTGATGGGATCTTTGAGAAGATGATTGAAAAACGGCTGAAAATGGAAGCAGAGGGTGGGGAAAATGGTAAAGACTTCTTGCATTTCTTGTTGAAAGTGAAGGAAGAGGGAGATGCTAAAACTCCTCTTACCATGACTCACGTTAAAGCCTTGCTTATGGTATGAACTTCCTCTCCTTTATATCGAGTCTGGTATGCATACACATTCATCTGATATAGTAATTATTATGGATCAAAATTATTTGATATTAGTTAATGAATATATTAGTAGTTGATTAATTAAAATATAGAGTAATTTAATTAGCATAGAACAATGTATATGACAAAAACAAGGTTTATAGTGTTGTAAAAAATAGTAATATTATGTTTAGAATGAAATAATAATAATAAACATATATAATTTTGGACTTTATTTTGATAACTTTGCCATTGTTCACAGGATATGATTGTGGGAGGTTCAGACACATCTTCAAACTCGATTGAATTTGCTATGGCAGAAATTATGAACAAGCCAGAAGTGATGAGAAAAGCCCAACGAGAATTAGATGAAGTAGTTGGCAAGAACAATGTAGTAGAAGAATCTCACATGCCCCAATTGACTTATTTACATGCCATCATGAAAGAATCATTGAGATTGCACCCAGCACTTCCATTATTAGTCCCTCATTGCCCAAGCGAAACCTGCAATGTGGGAGGCTACACCATTCCAAAGGGTGCTCGAGTTTTCATTAATGTGTGGGCGATACATAGAGATCCTTCAGTTTGGGAAAATCCATTAGAGTTTAAACCTGAGAGGTTTTTGGATAGTAAATGGGACTATAGTGGAAGTGATTTCAGTTATTTCCCATTTGGGTCTGGAAGGAGAATCTGTGCTGGTATTGCTATGGCTGAGAGGGTGTTTTTGTATTCACTTGCTACCCTTTTGCACTCTTTTGATTGGAAATTGCCAGAAGGAAAAAAGATGGATCTTTCGGAGAAATTTGGGATTGTTTTGAAGTTGAAGAACTCTCTTGTTGCTATTCCAACACCAAGGTTGTCTGATCCAAAACTCTATAACTAGTTCTTAAAAATCAATTAGTTATATATATATATATATATATATATATATATATATTGTATTTGAAGAATGTTAAAAAAAAAAAGCGGTGTGGAAAAAGAAAATCAAGATGGTTTATGATGCAATCTTCAAATTATATTGCTCTTGATTCACCTACGTGTTCTAATATTTTTTTTTAATTTAATGGCTATATTTTTTATTGTTTCTTCAATTAATTAGCGAGAAATATATATATATTTTTTATTTTTTTAAAGATAAGTAGAATTTTTATTTGTTTTGAAGTTCTGTTAAGTGAAATTGTTGGGTAGTATTGAGAGTGTCGTGTTTGGATTTGACATTTTTAGGATAAAAAAACAATAAAATTGATTTGTAAATAATAAAAGCAATAACCATATAGAAATTAAATTATTGAAATCAAACCATTAAACTTCTTTTCGATTTAACAATCGATTTAGGTTAAAAAATATATTCCACATTGATTAAGTACAAAGCACATGAATAATTAATATAGAAATAAGTTCTTCAATTTTAACAACTATCTTCTAATATTGGTTCTTTTAAATTTATATTTAAAAATTCATTATGGTATCTGAGCAAACATTAATTCTTATAATTTTTTTCTCACAGATTTAGGCTGAGATTTCATTTATTTTCAATATGTAGGGTAGAGCTTTTAGAATTTATTCTTATCCAATAGTGAGTTTTCTTCATTATAAATATTTTCATTTTTTTTATTGTTAGTTATTTTCAATTTTAATGATTTATAATTAACATAAATATGAAAAAGGGAATGGACTGTTGGAGTATTCAAAATCATAATCAGATCATAAATACGATTTTGATGCAAACGGATTGAAATTAATTTCATTTAAATGAGGAAAATGAGGGAAGTTGTTTTACTAATAAAGAAAATGGCTATCTGCTGGTTTTAGTAGCCTTTCAACTGCAGCTTAATTTCTCTGCTTTTTCTGAGCTGATTTCTCATCTGCCACCTTTAAGAATCTATAATCATTTCTTCCCCTCAATTTTCTTTATATCCGAGGATGCCAAGGGCTCGCAGTATGTTATGACCTCTATTTTCCACTACAATAGGTTGGATTCTTTGCAGATCATCCTAAGGTACCTCCATTTTTTATAAAAATAAACCTTCATTTTTTACTTTGCAATTTACTCAACAACGAAGATTGACAAAACTATTGGTTACTGGTTTACACTCAAAGAATAGAGATTTTGTGCACACAATGTGATCAGTAGCTCCTGAATCCACAATTCAAGTACGAGTTTATGATTTTTGTGTAGAAATATAGAATGTAAAATGGCTACCTTGCTGGGATGTTTGTGGTTGGAAATCTGTTGAAAGAGAGGTGGAAATTGTATTGACCTGAGGATTGGTGTGATTATTATTAGGTGATTATTGAAGAAGACTTAGCAATGAGATATCTACTCTTGGATAAATGGGAATTGGCTGCTGCTGCAGGTTTGAGAATTCAAAGTTGAACCAAAATCTTTGATTTTAGTATTAACACATAAACCCTCGTCAGTAACAAAATCATGTTGAGCATCTTCATGAACAAACTCAACTTGATTAGCATTGTCACGACCCAATCAGAGAGCATGTGGCCAACACTAAGGAACGGAAAAAATGTGACTTTCAAAATCTGTAGTAAGCCTGACAACTTATTTTCCGATAAATCTATATTATAATTAGGGCTGTATATGAGCCAAGCTATTCGAGTTCGGCTTGAGTCTCGGCTAGGTAAAAGCTCGTTCAGGCTCGAACTGCTCGTTTGTTAAATGAGCTAAGCTCAAGTTATAAAATATTCGGCTCGTTAGCTCTCGAATTGGCTCATTTAAAAAGCTCGTGAGTTAAGCTCGTAAGCTAACTCGTTTAGTGTATTGGATTAAAAATATATATAATTTAATTTATATATACTAAACTATATAATTGAATATATTAATTTTTCGATTTAATTTATATAATTTATTAATATATGATATATGTGATAAATAAATTAAATAATATACAATATAAAATAGCTTAGTAATTTATAGTAAAATATAAAATTATAGTAATATAATATTTTATTTTTATTAATATATAATTATATTGTTTATCTTTCATAGAAACATAAATTTTAATATTTTTTTATGAAAATTTAGAAAAAATAAATAAATAAATAAAATTAAAATAAGTTTATTGAACTCGTTAAACTTATTTAAATCAAGCTTGAGATACATGATATATGAGCTGGCTCAATATAAGCTCGAGCTAGGCTCAGGCTCGATTCGAGTTCGAATTTGAACTCGACTATTTTATAATGAGCCGAGCTTAAGTTTTTCAAAACTCGGCTCGGCTCGATTACAGCCCTAATTATAATAATCATCACTGTTTTAAACTAGACCTACGAGCCAACTAATTATACACTACTTGTACATCTCATCATTACGATAATACATTAGTTAACAATCCTATTTGACTAAACAACAGAATTAACTAGAAAAATAGAAGGAAAAATATTAGACGGAGTTCTAAATTATAACAAGATAAGTTAGATAAATAATAAAATAAATAATTGAATAATACTGTCGATGAATAAAAAGGTAAGATAACCTGAATAAGTAGTATTTCTATGATCAACCTGTAACCTGAGAAAAAAATAGTCAATAGAAATGAGCGTTCGACTAAATAAGATATATAGTAGTTAATATAATATAACTATCTCATGTTTAATGTGCTCATACAAATGTCAATCAACCAACAAATCACATAAGCAAACAAAGATCAGAGTAAGTCAATGGGGCCATACTAAACCTCAAACTGAGGAGTCGATCCCTCTATCCAGCTCTTTTCGTCCACACGTTTTTCTTAGATTCCAATGCATAGGGTCCGCGATCACAGCCGTATCCAAGCAGCATTACTCGACTGACAAGCAGCGCTGAGCATGAAAATGTTTTCACCTTCACGTCAATCTTAATCTCATCATATAGTATTTTCATATCATAATCAGTGTCCTCGATCATGTGTGGTCCCACATCATCTTAACTCTATCCAGCATCACATATTATATGCATTACAAACCATTAACTTATGCACCGACATACATTATGCTTGCATCATCAAATGTTAATAATGGTAGTTATGTTTGTATAGCACAAGCAATCAAATACATCATAGCATTTTACTAAAGGTGGGATAATACCTGAAAATTATTTTCAAATAATATACAGAAACTATAAGAATGTAGACAAATAGAAGACTCCAAAGATTCTGTCACAATTCTGTCGAAATTTCGACAAAATCTCCCCTATAACTAGAATATTTTTCCCTGAAATAAACAAACAAATAACATTTCTTATAGCTCACAATAATCAATATCAATTTCATTGCCTCGTTTGAGTTTCAACAACAATTCACATACCTAGGATATTTCAAATTTGTTAAGTATTTAAAACATAATACTATCCAATTAAAATTTTCAAACATAATACATTAACTATTTAATTTAAATTATTTTATAATTAAATAATACATCCACTTATTTAATAATAATTATATTCATTATTGATTCTCCTAATTAGTAATTAGTTGCAACTAATTAATTAATCCTATAAATTTTAAACAATTTCATTAATAATAATAATAATAATAATAATAACAACAACAACAACAAGTTGGTTATCATAATCATTTAATATTTTAATTAAATAATTTATTTTATGAATTTCAAACATAATACATTACTACTTAATTTAATCATTTACTAATTAATTAACTCAATTAATTAATTATTAATAAGTTTTATTTCAACTATTTAGATTTAATTAATTAAAATAAAATCCACATATATAATTAATTCAATAAATTCATAAATTAATAATTATAATTTAAACTATGAGTTTAATAATTACTTAATCTTTATTATTTTGTAACCAACAATTATAACTTAAATATTTATACTTAAATCAATAAATCATGAATAATTAAATTTTAAATTTTAATTATCATATATATATATTATTAATTATTTTCATCTATTATTATTTTTTTTTATCAAATATATATTTAAACATAATTCATTTTATTTTGAACATAATAAATTTTATATAATATTTATAACTTAACTATAGCTTAAGAATTAATTAATTTAAAGAAATTTATAAAATAAATAATTATAATTTAAATAATAAATTAGTTTTGAATTATAATTTTAAATATCATATTTTAATTATTTAAACTAAATTAATTAACAACCAAATTTATATCTCAGTTCATAATTTACAATAATTAATCTTAATTAAATATTAAATTATTTTACTTAAATTAATTTATTTTAATTATTTTTTAACAATAATTATAATAATAGTAATAATTAAAAATATTTACTATAATTTGCAAAATAGGTACCAAAATGAAGCTGGAATAGAGAGAGTTCCAACGCCGCCGAAACTGTCATGAACGGATGTCGGAATCGAAAAACTGCAGAGAAGGTCACGAACAGCGAGCTGATCAGACGAAGCGTGCGTCGCCGTCCGACCACCGTTTGCTCCGATTTCACCTCGCCTGAAGTCGCCGGTCAGTGGTACGCCTGGTGGTGAGGGTAGTGTCGATAGATCGGAGGTTTCTCCGATCTCTTTCTTCTCCCCTCTATTGTCTCTCTCTTCTCTGCTCTCTGCCCGTTCCTTTTCTTTCTTTTCTTTCTTTCCTTTTTTTTTTTCTTCTTTTTTCCTTTATTATAAATAAATAATAAATAAATAATTTATAATAAATTTTTTTGAATACAGGGTATTACGGAGCATATCTCCTTGGTTTGGGTTTATAGCCCGGTGGGTAAACATATTTTTTAAAGCAAATGTCTATTGTGTGACCAGTGTAGCCACAAAAATTACAGGTTGGTTTAGAATTTGTGTAAGTGATGGGATTTCTTCCACTGTTCTGTATTTGGTTTGGAGGAAAATTTTTTGTTTGGAAAGAATTAGTTGTTTGAGTAGGTGTTTGCAGAGAAGTTGAATCAGATATTTTGGTTTTAGCAAACAAAACAGATGGATCAGGAACTTTCCCAAAATGGACTTGGCCTGTCTTTCATGTTGAACTGCTAAAGAGAAAACTTTGTTAATACCTGGCAGTGGTTTCGTGAGCAAGATTTGTGACTTGACAGTAGAAAAACTCTCATTCAGCCTTTTTAGAAATCGGATTGCATAGTCATTCTCTCTTTGCTGCTGCACTTTCTTCAATGCATCACAAGAACATTGAGGATTACAAGCACATTTTGGAATAGGTCGAAGATTATACAATTCATCCCAAATGACCCTCAAATTTGTGAAGTAGTCTGTAACAGAGAGATTACTTTGATGAAACGAATATAATTCTTCCTGCAAATCAGAAATTCTGAAAACATCTCTTTGAGAAAAACGTACTTCACGATCAGTCCAAACATCGAATGCATTGTCAAGCCAAACAATGCTTTTATGAATAGAAGGTGAGACTGAATGATAAATCCAAGATAGAACCATTGTATTTTATTTAACTAATTTAATTAATTTTTACCTGACTTAATCAGTTTGTGGGCCTATCTGTGCGTGCATGTCCATATACATACATACATACATATATATATATATATATCGAAGAAATAACACAATAAAAAAATTTAATAATAACACACAGCACAATATATAATAACCCATAATTAGTTTCTTTTAAAAATAATACATAAGAATATACCAAAAAAATAGCAATTAGATATATTTTTCAAGAAGACCATAAAATTCACAACTGCATAACACATGAATTTATTTCACAATAATTAATTTAATATATTTTTAATCAATAAGGTGAAACCGTGGTTGATTCCCCCCTCAATTCACTTGGAAATGTAATATAATACCTTTATGTAAAAATTTAATTTTAAATTATTTATTCTAAATTTTAATGGATACCTTAAAAATTAACTTTTTACAAATGATTTGAAATATTAAAATTATTTAATTACCTCTTATTCTATATGTAAGATAAATAAAAAAATTATTTGATTAAAGATATATTTTCATAAAAAATAAAATTATTATTATTTTACAACAAGTTATTAGCAACACTAAAAAAATTAACCTTATTTTTTTCCAATTATTTTTTATTTCCAAATAAAATTTTCAAATTCAGCTTGTAGGTTTATTACACATAAATCCTTACAAAAAATAAAAGACTTTCAAGTAATTTTTAGAGAGTATTTGTCTTAATTTATAAGCTGGTTAAATTAGTTTATAAGTTCTAAATTTAAGTTGACGTGTTTATTTAAATAATTTTATTAACTTATAAACTAAAAAAATAAGTTGATGTCCTCCAGTTTATTATTTGGTGCTTATAAACACTTAACTTATAAGCTAGTTTGACCAAGTAATTTATTATATTGTTCTTATTTATTTTAATAGATGGTCCTACTAAAATCACTTTATATTTTTTTTAGTCATTTTAATAATAAATATACATATAAGTTATTTTTTATCAAACATATTAGGTGTTTATCAGCCACTTATAAGCACTCAAAATAAACATTCAACTGCTTTATCAGAGTCGAGTCTTGTTTCTCTGTTTGGTGGCGGAGCAAATCTCAACGAGAACGTTGAGTCCCCACGGGAGGTGAAAGTACTGGGGGGTATTGTTCACTTAGGCATATCCTACATTGAATAAGTATAAAGTGTTCGATCTGTATATATGAGGAGGCAGAGCTCGGTTGGATGCGACATGTTTTGAGGTAAAAAGACCAGGTCGTAAGTCTCAAAAGCAAAATCATGTAGGCTGGCTGAATTATGGCGTGCCGAGCCCAAAGTGGACAATATCAGCTCAACTGAGCCCGGGCTGTTATAATTTCAATTGGTATCAGAATATAGGTTGTAGATTTTATAGACTTATACTGTTTCATATAGAAATAAGATAATAATTCTAGTCATATTTGTCTTATAAAATAATGTCACTAAAAGTACTAGATAGTAGAGACAGTGATAGTAATTATGACTAATAAATTGAAATTATTTAATTAGAGAATGTTGGCCGACCTCATAGGATATTCAATCATTCATAGCATATATATATTTGTTATATGTATCGAAAGAATTTTGATGTCCTTAAATTAAAAAAAAAAATTGTAGAGATTATAATTATTATTTTTATTTATAGTCATACATATAATGATGAAGTGATAAGACAAAGCTAAACATCAATATATATGAGATGAGGATATTCTTCCGTGTGGGAGTAAAATATATATATGTATATATAATAAATAAATAAATAAGGGAGAAAAATATATATAGCCTAATTATATAAAAAAAAAACTTAAAGAATAAGATAATATATACATATTGTATATAAAAAATATATACAAATAGTTTGTATACTTGAGATATATATGAATATACAACTTGTATACTTAAAATATATCTAAATAAATTATCTGTATAGTATAGATAAACTAGAAATCAATATTTTCAAACTTTCATTATAATTTATAAATTTATATGGATATTTAGAATTAATTAAGCTAAATTTAGATATTAAGTTTTGAATAAATTTTGATATGAAGATTTGGTTAAATATGGGTGGAAAGAGGCTAAGACTTATTATTATTTTAAATATTTTATTTCTACATGGATGTGGTAAAAATGTAATAGATGATTCATATGAGATTTGACTTATGTATTCTTAAAGTAAGATAAAAAGGGTTATAGATTATTATCTTATAATATTTAGAGAGGAACATTAAGATATAAATTTTGAGGATATTCTTAAAAAAAGTTAATGATATATATATATATATATATTAAATCTTGAGGTTATCTTTGAATTTTTGTTATGTGTTAAGACAAGGAATTGATAAATATTATTTATTAGAATTTAAGTTGAAATTATATGTATATATTTTGATGGCTAAAAGTATTTTTAATAGGATTAATTGAAATTTTATAGACTTAATATTTTCTAGTTTAAAGAAATTTTTATTGGTAAGTAAATTTGGGTTGACAAGATTTTTCTTGAGACTTAGAGGATTAGAAATTAATTAATTATTAAATGAGTACTATAAGAAAATAAATAATTCGTGAGGAATATAAGATAAAATTATTTTTTTAGATTTTAGAAAATATATATATATATATATATAAGAAAAGGATTAAGAAATTGGATATATATAAGAATGATTTAAAGATAAAAATAAAATTATATATATCGATAAAATATTTAAAATTTAGTGATATGGCATCTAAGATAAGTTATAGTAAATGAAGTAAATCCAATTAAGTAAAATTATGTTGGTTGTGGTGGATTAATTGAGATCAAGTAAAAAAAAAAAGAAAAAAATGAATAAGAGAAATAAAGAAATTTATTGTTAATATTTTATTATTTGGATATATGGTCTTGGTAGTTTGAGGAAATAGGAATAGAGAAAATTTTGAAAAAAGAATTTCAAGATCTACAAATAGATAAGTGTTTCAAACTAAAATTACAGATCAATTAAAATTGTTGATGTTTATACTTAAAATATTATAATACATGAAGCTTAAATGTGATAAATTGGATTAAGCTAATTAATTAAATGCATAAGCATTAGATGCTAGAATATATGTGTTATTGGATATTTTTAAGATATCTGAAATTTTAGATTAATATAGAGAAACTTAATGATTTCAAAATTTTGTATGGAAGTAATATTATATGTTCGTAGTATATAAGTGAAATTTTATAATTTTTCGAGTAGTTTTACTATTAAATAAAAATAGAGAAATTTTAATTGCTAAGGAAGTGACTTTTGGATAGAATCTGAAGGTAACAAAAGACCTAATTTTTAACTATAGTAAACGAACTTATAAAACTCTGAAAAATTAAATACAAGTTTATATATATGTTCAAAAGATATGGTTAATATTTTATAATTTTTTATGAAGGTTTAGTAATATAAATAAAATAAAAAATAGGTGGTGCCTGAGAAATGATTATGAAACTAGAAACTGTAGGTTTGAGAAAATCTAACTTAAAAATATAGTAAATAAACCCATAAAATTTTTATATTTTATATATAAGTTAATATACATGTCTAAGCTATTTAGTTAAAATGTTATAAATTTTTATAAATATTTGATACCTAGAAAAATTTAGAAAATGGTTACTATCAGAAGAAGTATTAAAGAAACAGAATCCGTAGGTTAGAAAAACCTAATATTTAAGTATAATAAATGAATGTAGAAAAATCTAAAATTTTATATATAAGTCCATATACATGATTAAAATTTTAAGTGAATATTTAAAAATGAATAAAAAGTTAAAAATTGAGACTACTAAAAAAGTTAAAAAATCTGACAGATTTGTAGAGATTGAAGAATAAATTAATGGTGTATATATATATATATGTGTGTGTGTGTGAATATGTATGAAATTAGTTAACTAATTTATAAATTACTAAGTTATTATTATTAAGTAATAATTTTATAAATTAAAGTATTTATTTATTTAAATTATAATCATTATTAATATTATTATTATCAAAATTTAGATAGTAATTAAGATTAATAATAATAATAATAATAAATTGAAATAAAGGTAATTGAAAAATATATTAATTAGTTAATTATTGTTATTAAATGAGAAATTAAGATAAAAGATAATTAATCAGTGTATGCGGTAAATATATGAATTAAAATAAAATATTAAGTCTAATTAAAATAAATTAAGTATTTTAAACTCTAAAAGTTATTAGTAGATTGTAGAATAAAAATATATATGTATATTGAGTTGATAAAACTATGAATTAGTAGATTGTTGTTAGTTAATAAATATTATCTTTAAGAATTTTTGTTAATATATAAATATATATAGTTGTTTAATATTTAATTAATTAGAATGAAAATACTATATATGCATATGTGTGTATATTAGCATTAGAGTAAATATATTTATAGTTAAATGAAGATCAATTTTTGAATTATAAATTTTGTTATAAAATAAATTGATGGTATTTTAGATATAAAGTTATAAATAAAAATATTATGAGATAAATAAATAAATTAAAATATAATAAATAAATAGTTTGTTAAATTAAGATATATTAAATATAAATATTAAATTATTATTTATAAGAGTTTTTTTGTAAAATAAATTAAGTTAATTAAAAATACTTATAAATTAAATTGAGTTAATTAATTATTAAAGTTAAATTAGATGGCAAATAAAATATAAATTAGAATTTATAGAAAATTATATAACTAATTGATAATTAAAATTTGTATTATTATAGTTATAATAATTAGATTATTATTATGAACTATGAAAATTGTTAAAATATAAATTATGTTAAGTAGCAATTAATTAGTAATATTATTAGTTTTGTAGCCGTAAAAGTAAAAAATTTTATAAATATTAATAATTTTCAAAACTAGTATAATTATTAATATTATTATTTTGACTACTACTATTAACCTTATATATATATATATCTATTAAATATTTATGTAAATAGTTAAATTATTATTATTATTACTAATAAAATTAAATATTAAATTTAATATAAATTATTAATTTTAAAATAATAGTAAATAAATAATAATTTTTAATTACATAAATAATGTTATTATTATTTTAGTAATACAATAAAAAAAGTATTATTAAGTAAATAAATTGTATATTATTATTTTTATTATTATTGAAATTAATATAAATTAATATAGTAAAATTTAAAGTAATTAAGTAATTATTTAAGCAATAAAAATAATATTAATATCTAAATAAATATTATTAATATCACTATTATTATTATTATTATTATTATTAGTGTCATAAATATTATAAATATAACAAAATAAAAAATTTAAATAAATAGTATTATTATTATTTTCTTCAATCTAGCATCGTTGTTACTAGTAGTATAAATTTATTAATAAACTAAAAAAATATATATGTTAAATTTTTATAAATTAAATAAATATTATTTAATATGTAATGAAATAATTAATTAATAAATAAATATTATTAATAGTAATAAACTATTAAAAGAATAAAATAATAAAATTTAATTGTGTATAAAAATATTATAAATACTTAATAAATTTTTACAGTTAAAATTTTATTAAGTTGGTGAAAATATCCGTTGGAAAATTAGATAGATAATTGCCTTAGAAATTAAATGATATTTATTGGAATATTATTTCAGAAATTCTAAGAATTATCGATTTATCGAGATTATTTAATAGTTACAATTTAAAGACTGGAATCATACATCATATATCCATAATAGCTAGGTATAATTTAAATTAAATAATATTTTTATATTATTTTAGAAACAACCAAGCTGCAGTTGTAGATTACCAAAAGAAATTCTATTGGCTAAGCAAGTACAATATTTAGCTAAGGTGAGTGGATAAATATGTAACATTTTAATTCTGAAGTATTATATTTACGATTTTAGAAAAGAATTTACAAAATTTAAAATTATAATTTATTTTTGAATAATAGTTTTTTTCTTATAAATTGAGAACAAATAATGGTAGTTTGATTTTTATATGTGATTGATTAAATATATTGTGCTGGATAAATAATTCATATACATTCTTATTATAATCCTGCGAGATCGCACCTTAGTGACGGATATTTATATAAATTTAAATATATTATAAATTTATCTTTGGCCGTGGTATTGGCTCTGCACATATGTATTAAAGTTGTATCTCCTTGGACTTGTAAGATAAATCATCATGCGCTATTAGATTGAAGTTGGATCAGTATGAATTATATTTGAGTATATATAAAAGATACATAAATTGAATTATTTTTTATTTTTCTGAGACCTAATAAATGTTTGAAAGTTATGCATTTTAAAAATTAATTATCCGGCTGATTAATTATTAAATATATATAGTATTATTATTGTTAAACCTTATTTATTTTTTCTTATTACATTTATTTATTTTTTCTTATTACATACTTACTTATTTACTGAATAGTTGGACTCACCCATTTATTATTAACATTTTCAGATACTATTAAAAATCAATTTGATAGATTTTAGTAGAATGTAAACTCTTATATTTGAAATTCTTCTGCATATAGAAGAGATTGAGCTAACAGATTTATATTTAAAGTTTTGTGGATTATTTTTAATGATGTAGATGATGAAAGAAATTCTTTGAAATGATTATATATTTGTGAGAAATAATAAATAAATAAGTTATGATTGAGATTTATAACAAGTTATATTTATTTAAATTTTAGAAAGTTAGAGTGTGACGTGCTTAAAATTTTAAATGCTTATAGGCTCATATTAACTTATAAGCTCATATTAACTTATAAGAGCTAATTTTCATAAGCTAAACCAAACAATTATATCCCTTAATATTTTCAAAACATTTTTGTGAGTGATAATAAAAATATTGTCACAAAAAATTAATTATCTTGTTCCGCGTCTTGTTGAGTTTCAGGGGGGAAAAAAACAGTGGCTCCATTGTCCCCTAGACCCCATGGCTTGCCAATAATCGAATCTCTTCTATTTGTAGGCGCTTTCCTTCACAAGAAGTTCCCAGCTGCGATGTTCGAGGTTCAGGTTACAGGGACATGCTAAGGATCAGTAGCCACAGAAATTGTCGACGAAATTGAGATATTTGCAATTGCCAATAGAAACCCAGCAATATTTTCAAAGTTATCATTCAAATTTTCCTGCTGCTAATAATTATTTATTATGGCTGAAATTGAGCTGCTAAATTGATTCTTTTGTATATAATATAGTATCCTTCATTTAACCACTCATCAAATAAATAAAAATCCCATTTTAGTATTTCCAGTCTCACAATCTCACCGCAAAACTGTTGAAAATGGAGAGTGCCAATCTCTTCATAGCAATTCTTACTATAACAGTGCTCTCTTTCTTGTGGAATGTCAAGAAATCAAAGAAACCAAAGGATTCACCACCCTCAGGTCCCCGTGGCTTACCAATTGTAGGATATCTTCCATTTCTTGCAGTTTCTTACACAAGAAATTCACAGAGTTAGCTGGTGTTTATGGCAGTTAGCTGGGGTTTATGGCACTATCTACAAACTCTGGCTTGGAAAAAAATTGTGCATAGTGATAAGCTAGCCATCACTAGCCAAAGAAATTCTTCGCAATAAAGATAAGATCTTTGCCAACAGAGATCCACCAACTGCTGCAAGAGTTACCTCTTATGGTGGAAATGATATAGCATGGTCCTCTTATGGTCCTGACGGACAAAGACCCGCAAAGTGTTTGTTCGAGAAATGTTAAGTAATTCAAGCCTTGATTCTTTCTATCCGATGAGAAAGCAGGAAATAGAAAAGGCCATAAGAAATGCTTTTAATTGTAAAAACCCAATTGATTTTGGTGAATTGGTATTCGAAATAACTGTAAATTCTACAATTAAAATGTTGTGTGGGGGAAACCTTGAACGAGAGAAATTGATTAAATTTGCTGCAGAGTTTTGAAAATTATTTGCGGAAATCTTGATGTTACAGGGAAAGCCAAATTTTTCAGATTTTTTTCCATTGCTTGGAAAGTTCGATTTGCAAGGTTTAGAAAGCCAAACGAAAAGGATAATGTTTTGCTTACATGAGAAGCTTAATTAACTAATAGAACATCGCTTGAATATGGGTGCTGAGGAAGAACAGAAACAGAAGAAGGGCTTCTTGCAGATTCTTTTGGACTTTAACAAGCACGGAGATGCTGAAACTTCAATTACCACCAACCAACTCAAAGCTTTGCTATTGGTATGATTCTTACACTCTTTCTTTCTTTCTTCCTTTTTTTTTTTCGTTACTATCTCTTTTCCTATCAGAATTAGGCCTGATTCCTAAGATCCTAAATTGGGTTATTTCCGCATAGGACATTATGGTGGGTGGCACAGACACAACATCGACCACGCTGGAATGGGCAATGGCAGAGCTAATGCTAAATCAAGAAATACTAGAAAAAGTATACCAAGAATTAGATGAAGTTGTAGGCATTCACAACACTGTAGAAGAGCTCCATTTATCCAAGTTAAAGTATTTAGATGCTGTTCTAAAGGAGACACTTCGTTTGCATCCAGCAGTTCCTTTATTGGCATTGGCAAAACTAGAAAATTATTGAAGGAGACTAAATTTTTACAGAAAAAATTATAGATAAATTTACTATAAAATTAAATATTTAATATTATAGTAGTTCAATAATTAATTTATATTATTAGATTAACTATGCCTATGAGATGATAATAGTATTCTATAACTTTGCATTTTTAGAAAATATTATATAATAATTTCATTTTTAATTTTTTAAAATAATATATTTCTCCACATAACACACTAAGCAGTCAATTATTTATATATATATATATATATATAAATTTTGGAGAAAATTTTATTAATTAAATAAAATTTATTTAAATTCATATGTATATATTATATACAGTTTACATATTATAATTCATTTAAATTTAAATATATAAATAAATTTATATAAACTCATATATAAATATAAAATTTATATATATATAATTAATGTGTATATATATATATAAATGAATGTATATAAATTCATATATAAATATAAAATTCACATATATATATAAATTTAATGTGTGTGTATATATATAGTTGTAAATATAAAAAATTAATGTGTGTGTATATATATATTTATAAATATAAAATTAATGTGTATGTATATATATAATTATACATATAATTGGTATCTCATGTTTCAAGTCAATCATGCACAGTTGGTGGCTATACCCTTCCAAAGGGTAGTGCTATTTTTCTAAATGTTTATGCCATCCATAGGGATCCCCTTCTTTGGGATAATCCCTTCAAATTTAGTCCTGATAGGTTCTTAACTATTAATGATCATAGCAAATTTGATTACTCTGGCAACAATTTCCAGTACCTACCATTTGGATCAGGGAGAAGGATTTGTGCTGGACTTCCATTAGCAGAGAGAATGTTACTTTACATTTTAGCTTCACTCTTGCATTCATTTAAATGGAAATTGCCACATGGCACAGAATTGGAATTATCAGAAAAATTTGGGATTATTGTCAGGAAAATGAATCCCTTAATTATTGTACCGAAACCTAGGCTTTCTATTGTGGAAATATAGTGTTATTTATAGTTAGATTACTGAGTTAGCTTAGTGTAGTTAGTTATGAATAGAGCTGAAGTGGAAACAAGTTAGGAGTGTTGTGTGTGAGTGTGTTAGTTATAGCAGCTATATATATGCATGATTAGTAATCTTGTTGAATAAATGAGTGAAGCTTCTGATTGTTTCTTCTTTACACTCTGTTAATCTCTACTTTCTTTACCTATCTTAGCTCCTTCATGGTATCAGAGCAGCTTGGTTTCAATCATGTAGATTATAGGCCGAGTACATATGATTGTTGATTTTTTGTTGTTCATTTTGAATTACTACATCACTCCTATAAATGCTTGAATTTTTTTTAAGCCTCGATCATGGTAGAAGCAAGTGCACCTAGCTACAGATGCATCACTGAAATGGTGGCCAGAATCTTGAATCTCCTAATTTCTTTCTTGTTACAGCATTTCTCACAGGTACACATTACTTGACTTGGAGTACTGCAATTCAAATTTCACTAGGGGCTAGAGATGAGTTGGGTTATACTGATGGCACTGTGAATGAGCCTGATGAGATCAACTCTGAGTCTCAGAAGTATAGGAAAGCTGATTTTATGGTGAAATCATGAATTTTAGGATCTTTAACCAAAGATTTAGCAGAAAACTTTCTCTGTTGTTGTACTGCTAAGGTACTTTGGGATCAATTAGGGAATGATTTGGTGTTATTAAAGGTTCTAGAATTTATCAATTGCAAAGGGAGATTAATTCGATTAAGCAAGAAAATAATGAACTGAATAGTTATTTCAATAAATTATCTAGGCTATGGGAGGATTTGAACAGGTTGAGGCCTACTCCCTATTGTGACGGTGGTTAGTCGGGGGGTGCTTTTTTGGTCTCCGTCCCTCTGTGAGCCTGGCTTACTCCCATAATCCTACCCACTTTGGTGGCCTTCTAATAGAGGGCTACCCCTCAATTAAAAATAATAATAAATAAATTTTATAAATATAAAAATAATTTTAATAATTTTCTAATAAAAATAATAATTTATATAATTTTTAATAAAAATAATTATTATTATTTGAGTCTCACTAAATGTCTATGTGGCATTTTAATATTATTTGCTATTGTAATGTATTTTATAATTTAATGTTTGAAATTATAATTTTCAATAAAAATAATAATTATTATTTAAGTCTTACTAAATAACTATGTGACATTTTAATATAATTTGTTATTGTAATGTATTTTATAATTTGATGTTTGAAATTATAATATATTATTTTTAATCATGTACTTTATCAATGTAATGAAAATGTCATTATATTTAGGAAAATCACCTAAAATATATCCTTTTTAAAAAGGTTAATATTTTTTATACCACAATCACCTTAAATGGGTCAAAAAAGATAATAACACCCCTATATCTAATAAAGTAAAAAAAATTTCAGTGTCTTCCGTATTATTCTTCTTCCTTGCATATTCTTTCTTTTTTAAATTTCTCTCTCTTTTTCTTTCCAAAATACGGATCTACAACTATTAGATCTATAAAATAAAGCTTTCTTATATACGATATATTTTTATTTTTTCATTTTAGTTGAATTTGTAACTTTATTAAGATGATTTGACTGTTAAATGATAAATCTTTGAAGAGAAAATATTTATTTTGTTATATTTAACCAATATTTGCATATATGTTCAGTTCATTTTCTTTTCTTCTTATAAAATTAAAATAAAATCTGTCTGATTTGTGTTAATTTTTTTTAAAAAAAAATCACAAATCTGTCCTAACTCTTTATAACTTGCCCTAACTCAAGTCAAAATACTTTATTCTGCTATAGAAAATTCTCCATTTAACTTCTTAAGACAATCTATATTCTTGAATCTTAAAATAAAATATATATGGTTGATGTTTGATTTTAAAAAAAAATTACAGAACTGCCCTAACTCCCTTAACTTGCCTTAACTCACATCTAAATACTTCTTTTTGCTATAGAAAATTTCTCATTTTACTTTCTAAGACAATCTGCGTACTTGAATCTTAAAATGAAATATGTCTGGTTCATGTTGATTTTTAAAGAAAAAAATTTACAGAACTGTCCTAACTCTCCAAAACTTACCCTAACTCACACTAAAATGCTTCTTTTTACTATAGAAAGTTATTCATTTTACTTTCTAAGACAATCTGCATACTTAAATTTTAAAATAAAATATGTCTAGTTTATGTTGATTTTTAAAGAAAAAAATTTACAATACTGCCTTAACTCCCTCTAATTTACCCTAACTCATATCAAAATACTTCTTTCTCCTATAAAAAATTCTTCATTATACATTCTAAGATAACATGCACACTTGAATCTTAAAATAAAATTTATCTAATTTAAGTTGATTTTTAAAGAGAAGAAAAAGTTTACAGTACTTTCTCAACTCCTCTTAACTTGCCCTAACTTAATATAGACTATTTTTTATTATACTTTCTAAGATAATCTGTGTACTTGAATTTTAAAATAAAATTTATTTGGTTTATGTTCATTTTTAAATGAAAGAAAAAGTTTACGGTATTGCCCTAACTCCTCCTAACCCTCGTCAAAATACTTTTTTTATAGAAAATTATTCATTGTACTTATTAAGATAGTCTGTACACTTGAATCTTAAAATGAAATATATTTGATTTATGTTAAATTTTAAATGAAAGAAAAAGTTTATAGAAGTGTCATAACTCCCTCTAATTTGCCCTAACTCGCATCAAAATGCTTCTTTTTGCTATAGAAAATTTTGCATTGCACTTTTTAAAACAGTCTACAAACTTGAATTTAAAAATAAAATCTGTCTTATTTATTTTAATTTTTAAAGAAATTACAGAATACTAAATATATAATTTTTATTTTATCAACAGATCAGATTGTGGAATGTTTATTGTTAAATTCATTAAATTTTCATATTCTCAAATTGTGATATCCAGTAAAATAATTAAAAAGATTTGAAGAATATGAGATACATTATCATATACAATATATAGTACCATGTAGTGTAAAAATATATTGATTTATATCACAATGATGATGAGATGTAATTGAGTATATTTAAATATTTAAACTAAATTTTTATTATCCATTTAGTTGTGGATAGTTTAATATTAATGTATTTTAGTAAATATTTAATATTAATCAAGACATATATTGAATAAGACCAAACATTAAAAAATCAATTTATCATAACTCTTGCTAACTTACCATAACTATATCTATATGCATTTAGACAGTTCTGAATCATAACATACACAGCATATCAACTTCAATTGAGATATTATATAATATAAAAGTAAAAAATATATAACATATTTATTTCCTCTAACGCTTGCTAACTGTACTTGTGTATACTCAGACAACTCTGAATCATAACTTGTATAATATAACAGACTTAATTGGGATGTTACACAAATAAAAATGAAAACAAATAAATTTTATTTTTATTAAGAAAGTTAATGATTTCCTATTTTAAAAGCCTAAATTATTACAATAGCTATTTTTAAATTTTAGTCAAGACAATTAATAAACATTATCCATACATTGAAAACTCAAAATGTCTTAACTTCTCATAATTTACCCTAATTGCATTTGTGTGCATTCAAATAATTCTAAACCATAACCTTGAATTCAGTATACCTTCAAATACATTTTGAGGTGTTCATATTAAATTTTCTACCATAGTAAATGGAAATAACTACATTACTCTTCGATATTTCAATTTGAAATTTTAATAAACACCCTACAATCACAAATAAGAAACAAAAAAATATATATATTAGAACCTTTTCCATTCATTACAATATTTCGCAAACATATATTTATGTCAGTTAGGGTATGTTATGGGAAGTTATGATAGTTCTGTTTACTTTAGAATACTTTAAAAATAAAAATAAATTTAACAAGTTTTTGGCGTCTTTGCCGGGAAAGAAAAAATTAATTTGATAACAGTAAGTTCAATGAGACAATTATGGTGAAAAAATAAGTACATTGCGATTTTTTACCTTAAGCTCCAAAGGAAAGTCAAGCTAAAGACTTTAAACAAGTGCTTTTGAGAGACAATCCAATTTTTTTATTTTTTATTTTTATTTAATCTTTGTGTTCTTAGTAGTTTTAGTTAATTTGATTTAATTAAGTTGAAATTTTGATTATTGATTTACATAATTTTTGAGTTATTAATTTAGTTTGTTGATTTTTGCAGGTTGATGTTTTAAAATTTATGTTCTTTAATGTTTAATTTTTGTTTTAATTTGTCAAGCAAATAAAAAGTGAAAGTGGAGAAGAGAGGGCAAGAAAAGGTAAGTTTGAACTGTATTTGTTCTTTATTTAGTCTTTAATTTTTTTTTTAAAAAAAATCGGGCTATTGTCACGATTGTGAAGAAAGATGGTGACCCGAGTGCACTGGCGCTTGTTTGCATGAGCAAGCTGTGCAGGAGCAACAAGTCTATTGCCATTGCGCCAGCCCGTGTGATCACGACAGTTGTGAAAAAAAAATTGCATGACCGCGCTGTAAGAGACAGGCCTTTTGTCACGATCGAGCCAGCCTACGAGATCGCGACAGGCTATTTCAAAAATTGTAAAAAAATAAATAAAACACAATCAGCCATTTCTTTCTCACTTATTTCTTTTTCTTCTTCTCTCTCTCACTCCTAACTACTTTCTCCCCAAATCCCTAACCATAAACCTCCCAAATACAATCAATTTCTTCCATAATTACACAAATCCTTACCAAATTCATTTTGCCTATCACTCTAATCTTTCAACCATGGCATCAAAATTTAAAATCATTGTAAGAAAAACATCAACAAGGAAAGGCAATGAGAAGGTTTTAAGCTCTTCCGGGAATGAAATAGATTTGTCTTCACAATTTAATGCTCATTTTTCTATTTATAATGAAGAAGAAGGTAAGAGATTTCTATCTCTATATTTAAGAACTATTTTATCATAAAAGAAGGAAGCTTTGATCTCTTCTCTTTTTCTTATCATATTTACTTTCTCTTGTTATTTGTGTGTGATCTTGTTTGTGGTATATTATTTTTTATTGGAGACAATAAAAAGATTAAGCGTGAGAGGAGAATTAGTTTTATTTGCTTTTGTAATTTATGTTGTTGGTTTGTGTTAATTTAATTGTGTAAATTTTTTTATATTTTTATCTAATTTATTTTAGTTAAATATAAATATTTATTTAGTTATTTTACTCCTATGTTGTAATCTACTTGGTTATTATGATCCCCACTTGTTCTTTAATTGTTATTAAATGTGTTAATTTATGTTATTTTAGATTTTAACTTGATTATTGAACTTTTTTAGCTAAATTAAAATAATTTTTTGTTATTCTCAATTTAACGTATGGAATAAAGGAGATTATGATTTTAAAAATTTTACAAATCATGAAAACTTCTTTATTAGAACAATTATAATTGCTTTCAGATGAATCATAATCTTTTGTGTTCATTATAATGCCATAAATTCTCGAGTTAACATGTATCTCTACGGTAGTTAATTATTAAATTAGTGATAATATGAGAATTATGTTTAATTAATTAATAACTATTTTTTGAGATGGAGAGCAAGACGCACTTGTTGTTGATAAAAATATAAAATAAAGCATAAAATGCATCCACAATAAAAAAATAAAAATGAAATGGAGTATAAAATGCATCCAATTTAAAAAGGAAGAAGCAAAAATAAGTATATTAAATACATCATAAATTATTGAATAGAGTTGGCTACTTAGTGATACTTACTATATTCTTGGATTAATGGAATGATGATGAATTGCTTATGGCTATATTTTTATATTGAAATTGTTGTTTATTGTCTTAATAAATAAGTGTGCTTAGTTTGTGAAGTTAATTGAGGTTATAATTATTTGAAGTTTAGTATTTTAAGTTAAGAATAAGTGATTATTATTTTTCTTTGATTAATTATGTTTGATTGATTGTTGGATTTTAACTTAATAATTTTAATTTGCTTGAAGACAAGCAAAAGTTTAAGTGTATGAGAATTTTATAATTGCATATTGAATATATATTTTCTATCAGTTTTTATATGAAATTGAGTTGAATTTACTTATTCTAAGCTTAATTATGTGTTTTTATTTCATAATTCTTGAATTAAGATTAGTTTGAATTAATTTCTTGTATGTTTGTGCAAAACTGAAATTTTATGCAGAATTAGACCTTTAGATCTTCAAAAATAATTTCGGTAGTTATAAAGTGCAAGATTAAAAAAGTGGTCTTCATGAAGTTGATACAGGACATCTCAAACTTTCTAAAAAGGTCTGATTTGTAAAATTCTAAGTTTATTTGGGCTTCCAATTTTAAATTCTAAGTTGGGGTAAAATTTCAGAAACAGAAGTCCAGTTCAAGGCATTGGGAGTAATTGGGCCATAATTGGAGCGTCTGAAGTCCAAATGAGGTGATTCAAATCCTAACATTATCTAATTTTCTAGGGCTACAACTTTAATAAAGAGGGACATAAGGTCGTTATCTGATAGAAAATAAGGTTTGAAATTGAAATTCAAATTTTGTAGAATGGGATTGGAAGTAAGAGTTTGTTTTTAGGAGTAGATTTTTTTTAAAAAAAAAAAGGGGGATGTGAACAGTAACAAGAAAGCAGCTATTCTAGAGTTTTTTCTACACTTTTTCATATTTTTCTAGAATAGATTAGTTTTTCACATATTAGAGATTAATGGAAGAAGAAGACTGTGTTGGAGGAGAACTTCGTCGTCTCTATAAGATTCTTCTTCCGTCCAGTTTGAACTTTCTTTTCGGTTTATATTTTCAAGTTTATAATTTATTTAATGCTTTGTTATTTTCTTATTTTGAATATTAGAATAATGAAGTTCGTGTTTAATTTTTTAATTTCTATTATTTTTATGTTTAATTTAGTTATGAGCAACTAATCTCTTAAGTGTGATTAGGTGGATTTAGGATTGTGGATAATGGGTATTAAGTAATTTGATGACTATTTATTTCTTAAAATTAAAGTTTTATTGATTTTGATCTTAATTCTTATGATTGATTGGTCATCAATTGCATGTTTAATTAAAATTGTATATTGAGCGAAAGTTATGTATAGTTTTAGAATAAGAAATTAACAACTTAAGAAAAATTCTGTTTAAAGATAAAAGAATAAGCTTAAGACCAATTAGTTCATTTGAGCTTGATAGGCTGACTTAATTTATTGTTCATGAAAATAGAATTAATAAATTACTTCAATCATTAATTTTTTTATATGAGGAAGAGGAAGATTAAAATTTAAGGAATTGATAACTTTGATTCAAGAAAAATTTAAATTAGTTTGAAAAGTTATTTTTATCCAATTGAAACAATTCTAATAAAATCTAATCGTACTACTTATCTTAATTATTTGAATTTAATAATTTTAATTTTAAGTTTTAATTAATAGATTAATGTCTTAGATTATTTTATTTTGAATTTGAATATTAATTTAATTTGAATTTCTTAAGGATTAAATATTTAATTTTTTCAAATATAAAATTAATTAATTTTTAAATAATAGTTGATTTGAATTTTAGTTAATCAAATTGTTCCTTCTCTATTAGATCGACTTTTACTTTCGTTATATTACTTGACAACGACCTGTACACTTGCAGTAGCTAGGCTAGGCCCTAACATCAAATATACAGACAATCTCATGAAGTAAAATGAAGAATTTTGTATAGTAGAAAGAAGCATTTTAATATGAGTTAAGGCAAGTTAGGACAGTTTTGTAAATTTTTATTCTCTTTAAAATTAACATAAATCGGATAAATTTTATTTTAAGATTCGAGTGTGCAGATTATCTTAGAAAGTATAATGGAGAATTTTCTATAGTAAAAAAGTATTTTAATGTGATTTAGGACAATTTAGAGGAGTTAGAGTAATATTATAAACTTTTTCTTCTCTTTAAAAATTAATATAAATCAAACATATTTTATTTAAGATTTAACTCTACAGACTGTCTTAAAAAGTATAATGAAAAATTCTCTACAGCAAAAAAAAGCATTATGATATGAGTTGAGACAAGTTAGGAGGAGTTAGAGTAGTACTGTAAACTTTTTATTTCCTTTAAAAATTAACATAAATCATACAAATTTTATTTTAAGATTCAAGTGTATAGACTGTTTTAGAAAATATAATAAAATTTTTTTAATAGCAAAAAGAAGCATTTTAATGTGAGTTATGGCAAGTTAGGAGAGCAAGGGCAGTATTGTAATTTTTTTTTCATTTAAAAATCAACAAAATAAAAAAATTATTTTAAGATTCAAATGTGCATACTGTCTTAAAAAGTGTAATAAGAAATTTTCTATAGTAAAAATAAACATTTTGATATGAGTTATGACAAGTTAAGGGGAGTTAGGGTACTACTGTAAACTTTTTCTTTTCTTTAAAAATCAATATAATTCAGAAATATTTTATTTTAAAATTTAAGTATATGGGCTGTCATAGAAAGTAAATTTGAGAATTTTCTATAGTAGAAAGAAGTATTTTGATATAAGTTAGGGCAAATTATGAGGAGTTATGTAGTACTATAAATTTTTTCTTCCCTTTAAAAATTAACATAAATCATACATATTTTACTTTAATATTTAAGTGTGCAAACTATCTTAGAAAGTGCAATGATAAATTTTTTTATTTCAAAAAGAAGTATTTTGATGTGAGTTAGGATAAGTTACGAGAGTTAGGGTAGTACTGTACATTTTTTCTTTTATTTAAAAATCAACATAAATCAAACATATTTTATTTTAAGATTCAAGTGTATATACTATCTTAGAAATTGCAATGAACAATTTTTTTATGGCAAAAAGAAGTATTTTGACGAGAGTTAGTGGAAGTTAGAGAAGTTAAGGCAGTACTGTAAACTTTTTCTTTCATTTAAAAATCAATATAAATTAAACAGATTTTATTTTAAGATTCAAGTGTGCATACTATCTTAGAAAGTATAATTAAAAATTTTCTATAACAAAAAAAAATATTTTGATATGAGTTCTGATAAGTTAGGGGGAGTTAGGGCAATACTGTAATTTTTTTCTTTAAAAATTAACATGGGTCAGATATATTTTATTTTAAGATTTAAGTATGCGGAATGTCTTAGAAAGTAAAATGGAGAATTTTCTATAGTAGAAAGAAGTATTTTGATATAAGTTAAGGTAAATTAGGAGGAGTTATGACAGTACTGTAAAATTTTTTTTATTTAAAAATCAATATGAACCAAACATATTTTATTTTAATATTCAAGTTGCAGAATGTCTTAGAAATTGCGATGAAGAATTTTTTATAGTAAAAAAAAATATTTTTTATGTGAGTTAGAAAAAATTATGGGGAATTTGGGCAGATTTATAAATTTTTTTTAAAAATTAACATAAATTAGATATATTTTATTTTAGTTTTAAAAGAAGTAAAGAAGATAAACTGAACATAGGTGCAAATATTGATTAAATATAACAAAATAAACCATTTTCTCTTCAAATATTTATCATTTCACAATCAAACTATCTTACTAAAAGTTGCAGATTCGACTAAAATGAAAAAAATAAAAATATATTGAATATGAGAAAGCTTTATTTTGTCAATCTAATGGTTGTAGATCCGTATTTTGAAAAAAAAAAGGAGAAAGAAAGTTGAAAAAGAAAGAGAATATGCAAGGGAGAAGAATACAGAAGGCACCGTGACTCTTTTTTTTTACTTTATTAGGTATAATAGTATTATTATCTTCTTCTTCTTTTTTTGTCTATTTAAGGTGATTATGGCCTAAAAAATATTAATTTTTTTTATAAGGATATATTTTAGGTAATTTTTCTTTTATTTATTGAGAATTAATTATTAAATAAATAATTTAAAATTATCTAATATTTTTATATAATTAAAAATTAACTTAATAAAATTTAATAAATTATTCACGTAACTAAATAATTTTATTATTTTATTATAAAATAAATTAATATTTAAAATTTAATTATTAAAAATAAAATAATAAATAAAATAAATATAAAAATAAGAACTACTAAAATATGACTTAGCTCTTATCATTAGAGAATCATATTTCACTTTTAGTTGAACCTTACTTTATACTTATCTAGCATATTAATGAGTTCCAATGATTTCTCACTATTGGAGGTGCTCTAATGCACTTGTAGAGTCAATCATAAGATGAATAAATTAGAGACTGATGGTTCCTTATATGAACCCAAGAGGAGTGGATTCTTTTGTCAAAAATTTTTGGCTAACTTAAAATTGATTTTGAAAATTTTTAAACCAATAAATATAAGTGAACACTAATTTAAAAGAATATAAAATAACAAATTATATTAGAGTTTCAAATAAATTTATAAAAATAAAAAATTTGAAATCTAGTCTAATGCGGCACTGGATTTGGACCGTAGGAGACCGTAGCATGGGGAGCATAGCAAAAATTATACAGGCATAGAAATTTAGTAAATTAATGAAACTTTCATTAATAATATTTTTATTTTTTATTGTTAATTATTTTTATTTTTAATTATTTATAATTAAAATAAATATGAAAAGAATGAATGGATTATTAGAGAATTCAAAATCATAATCAAATAAAAAAATTTATCATGAATATTTTTTAAAATCAAATCATAAATACGATTTTGATGCAAATGGATTTAAATTAATTTCATTTAACTTTTTTTTTTTGCTCAAAAAAGCATCTTTGTCCATGGCCTATCCCACATTTCCACTGATAATTCTTATTGGGTATTATTTTTTATTTATCAAACAATTTTTTTAAACAATAAAGAAAAAGAAAAATTTTTCCATCTTTTTACACGTCTGTAATTATATTATTGATATTTGACGTTGATATTGACATTTATAATGATATATTGAAAAAAATATATAATGTTAATTATAATTATTTTTAAAAGTTACTATTTAATAAAATTTTTTATTAGTTAAAAAATATTTATAATAAATTTATTATAAATATTTTTTAATTAATAGGAAAGAGATTATTAAATAATTATTTATTAAAATAAATATAATTAATATTTTTTAAATTTTTATTATTTTAAATATTGTAAAAGCTAGCTTCTTTCGTTTATACATTAAGTTTAATTTTTTAATTTATATGATTTTTTTATTTATATTAAATTTGAATTTAATATTTATTATAAAATATAATGCAGACACTTAATATTTAAATTATATATTAAATATAATATCTCATGCAAAAAAATACCTTCAAAATAATTAAATAAATTGCTAATTTAAACCTTTCGTCGAAAAAATGTCCCAAAATTTAGGCGTGAGAGGTTCTTGTTAAGTATTGATGCTTATAGCAAATTCATTATTCTGCTAACAATGTTAGCAAAGAAAATTAATTAAAAGATTAAAAAAAATAAATTGTGACTTATTTATTGTAAATTATCTATTAACAAAAATTCTTAATCAAAAGATAAAAAATAAATTGATAATTAAATTTATTACATCATATTGTGACCTTAAGTTTTAAATTTTTATCGAAAATAATTAAACTCTTTTAACTTTGTAAATTTTAATTGTTAATTTTTTCTTAAATTCACAAAATTAAATAATTCAATTAATTTTTATAAAAATTTAAAAATTAAATTAATAATATGACATAATATGTTATAGTCATTTTTACATTTTCCTTTTAAATTAATATGAAAATGTTATTCTTAATTATTATTTTCAATTTGACTTTAGAGTAGAGTTGCAATTAAAATTTTAAATTAAAATTATCAACATAATTAAAAAAATTTAAAAACCAATAAAATTGTTTTGTATATAATTAAAATAATAACCATGTAGAGCTATTCAAATCGAACGATTAAACTTTCTTTTGGATTTAGATAGTTTAGGTTAAAGAATAAATTAATTAATAAAATAATTTTAGAAAAAATTCAATAGTTCAATTAATATGAAATTAAAATATTACAAAATTACAAAATTATTGCTTCAATTCTATATATAAAAATTAAATTATGAAAATAAGAAGTTAAGCTCATAATTATAATTTCTTTTTTATCTAACAAAAATCAATTTATTAAAAATATAAAATACTATGAAATAAAATAGTTGGAGTATGTAAATATTTAAATGTTTAAATTTTATATTATAAAACCATGATTATTATTTTAATTGGATTTGATTAATTTTTAATATTTTAAAATCGTAATCAATTAAAATTTCGATTGTAATTATTTTTAAAATCAAATTATTAATAGGAGTAAAATGTAAATTGATTTAAACTAATTTTATTTAACCAATTTAATTAATTTTTATCTGACTCAAAATATTATCAGTTTGTAGTTTTTTATGTGTGCTTATATATATATATATATGTATGTATATATATGTATGTATGTATGTATGTATGTGTCGAAGAAATAACACAATAATACAAAAAAAATACACATCATAATACAACAACCCATAATTAGTTTTTTAAGAAATAATACATAATAACACATAAAGAGAACAATGATTAGATATATTTCACGACAAGTCTATAATAATTTTATTATAATAAATTAACAACTGCATATCACATGAATTTATTTCACAATAATTAGTTTAGTATATTTTTAATCAGTAAGGTAAGCTTTTTTTTTCAACAGCTTGTAGGTTTATTACACTTAAATCCTTTAAAAATAAAAGACTTTCAAGTCGTTTAATTAAATCCCTTAATATTTTCAACATCTTTGCTGGTGATGACGAAAAGATTGTCGTAAATTATCAAAGAAAACAGTGGCTCCATTGTCCCCTGGACCCCATGGCTTGCCAATAATCGAATATCTTCTATTTGTAGGCACTTTCCTTCACAAGAAGTTCCCAGAGGATTAGGTTGAGGATTAGATTAGGTTCCCAGAGGATTAGTGGCCACAGAAACTATCGACAGAAATGAGATATTTGCCAGTACACAGAGACCCGACAATATTTTCAAAGTTATCGTGAATTCCAAAATTCAAAATTTACTGCTCATAATTATTTATTATGGCTGAAATTCACCAGCTAAATTGATTCTTTTATATACAATAATAGAGATAGTATCCTTTCATTAACTCAACTCATCAAATGAATAAAAATCCCATTTCAATATTTTCATTCTCACAATCTCACCACAAAAGTGTTGAAGAAAATGGATAGTGGCAATCTCTTCATAGCAATTCTTACTATATCCGTAGCAATAATAACAGTGCTCTGTTTCTTGTGGAATGCCAAGAAATCAAAGAAACCAAAGGCTTCTCTACCCCCAGGTCCCCGTGGCTTACCAATAGTAGGATATCTTCCATTTCTCGGCGGTTTCCTTCACAAGAAATTCACAGAGTTAGCTGGGGTTTATGGTCCTATCTACAAACTCTGGCTTGGAAACAAATTGTGCGTAGTAATAAGCTCGCCATCACTAGCCAAAGAAATTCTTCGCGATAAAGATAAGATCTTTGCCAACAGAGATCCACCAACAGCTTCAAGAATTGTCACTTATGGTGGAAATGATATAGCATGGTCCTCTTATGGTCCAGAATGGAAAAAGACCCGCAAACTGTTTGTTCGAGAAATGTTAAGTAATTCAAGCCTTGATTCTTTCTATCCGATGAGAAAGCAGGAAATAGAAAAGGCCATAAGAAATGATTTTAATTATAAATTCCCAATTGATTTTGGTGAATTAGTATACGAAATAACTATTAATTCTGCAATTCAAATGTTGTGTGGGGGAAACCTTGAAGGAGAGAAAATGATTAATTTTGCAGCGGAGTTCCGGAGATTATCTGCGGAACTCATGGTTTTAATGGGAAAGCCTAATGTTTCAGATCTTTTTCCATCGCTTGCAAGGTTCGATTTGCAAGGTGTAGAGAGGCAAATGAAAAGGATAATGTTTTGTTTTGATGAGAAGCTAAATTACCTAATAGAACATCACTTGAATATGGGTGCTAAGGAAGAACAGAAACAAAAGAAGGACTTCTTGCAGATTCTTTTATACTTTAACAGGCATGGAGATGCTGAAACTTCCATTACCACCAACCAACTCAAAGCTCTGCTATTGGTACGAATCTTACACTATTTCTTTCTTTTTTCTTTTTTATTAATATTTCGTTTCCAATCAAAATTAGGCCTGATTCCTAATGTTCGAAATTGGGTCTTTGGTATAGGACATTGTGGTGGGTGGCACAGACACAACATCGACTACGCTAGAATGGGCAATGGCAGAGCTAATGCTTCATCAAGAAATATTGGAAAAAGTATACCAAGAATTGGATCAAGTTGTAGGTATTAACAACACTGTAGAAGAGTTCCACTTATCCAAGTTAATTTATTTAGATGCTGTCCTAAAGGAGACACTTCGTTTGCATCCAGCACTTCCATTCTTGGTACCGCATGTTTCAAGTCAATCATGCACAGTTGGAGGCTATAGCATTCCAAAGGGTACTTCCGTTTTTCTAAATGTTTATGCCATCCATAGGGATCCCCTTCTTTGGGACAATCCTTCCGAATTTAGACCTGAGAGGTTCTTAACTAGTGATGATCACATTAACTTTGATTATTCTGGCAACAATTTTCAGTACCTACCATTTGGATCAGGGAGGAGGATTTGTGCTGGACTTCCATTAGCAGAGAGAATGTTACTTTACACTTTGGCTTCACTCTTGCATTCATTTAAATGGAAAGTGCCACATGGAACGGAGTTGGAATTATCAGAAAAATTTGGGATTATTGTCAAGAAAATGAATCCCTTGATTTTTGTTCCTAAACCTAGGTTTTCTAATGTCTAGCTATGCTGGATATATCAGAAAGATTTTATCCATGTTTTTCCACTATATATACGAGTATAGTTGAAATAATGTATTAAAACATTATTTTAATTGAATATTTGAAATATATGTCATATTTATTTTTTATTATTGTATATTTAAAATTAAAATTTAAAATCATTTATCAAAACAAATTATGAAATATAAAAATTGAAATGTGCTCATTTGCAAATCATTGGTTTCCAGAGTAGCTAAGAACTAGGAACGAGGCAATAGATTGCCATCACAAATTTTGGTTTTTTTTAGCTGCGGTGAAAGGGACATCACATCACCATCGCACGGAAGGATGGCCTTTGGCCGGCCGAAATTACAATTTATAAACAACATTAAATAAATGTAAATTGCCATGGCAGTTATTTAAATCAACAGCAGATCTTACTTGCTATAATCACAGCATAATTATTTATTATAAGTGTGTCACTTAATTTTAATTTTATCTCATGGCGTGAATATCGAGTATGTGACACATATTTATATCAACTCTTACCTTTATTTTGGTGTGTCATAAAGGCTCCACCATTTCCTGGCTTATCCAAGTTTTTGGCTTGTTTAGACAAGAGTATTCATTTATTTTAATATTAAAATATGATCTTTCAATTTTCTGCTAGGTGTTAAAGACCTTTTAACCCAAAAGAGTTGCACTTCCAATAACTCAAGTTTGTGCTCGATTAGACAAATTCTTTGAATTATACAAGATGATCATATCAAGAAATCCCATTGCAATATTTTTGTTCACACTCACAAAAATGTTGAAAATGGAAAGAAAGAAACTCTCTATAGCAATTCTTACTATATAAATCACAATAATTACACTGTTCTGCATCCTGTGGAATGTCAAGAAGAGATCAAAGAAGCCAATGGCTCCATTGCCCCTAGGACCTCGCGGCTTGCCAGTAATCGGATACCTTCCATTTTTTGGCACTTTCCTTCATAAGAAGTTAACAGAATTAGCTGGGGTCTATGGACCTACTTACAAGCTTTGGCTTGGAAGCAAATTCTGTATAGTTGTAAGTTCAGCATCAGTAGCCAAAAAAATTGTTCGCGACAAAGATAAGATTTTTGCCAACAGAGATCCGCCAATAGCTTCAAGAATTTTCACATATGGTGGGAATGATATTCTTTGGTCCTCTTACGGTCCTGAATGGATGAAGACCCGCAAGATGCTTGTTCGAGAAATGTTAAGTAATTCAAGCCTTGATGCTTGTCATTTGATGAGAAAGCAAGAAATGGAAAAAGGCTGCAAGAGATATTTTTAATTGTGACAACAACCCAATTGACTTTGGCCAATTGGTATTTGAAATCATCATCAGAATGTTGTGTGGGGCAACTCTTGAAGGAGAGAAATTTATTGCTTCTGTTGCAGAGTTTCGGAAATTGGCACAAGAGATCATGGTGTTACAGGGAAAGCCTAATGTTTCAGATCTTTTTCCAACGCTTGCTTGGTTCGATTTGCAAGGTATAGAGAGACAATCAAGATGAATTTCGTTTCGTTTTGATAAGATTCTTGATTCTGTAATAGACCAACGTTTGAATTTGGGTATAAAGGAAGAACAGAAACAGAGGAAGGACTTCTTGCAGAACCTTTTGGACTTCAACAAGTATGGAGATGCTGAAACTTCAATTACCACCAACCAACTCAAAGCTACGCTAACGGTACAAATCTTACATTCTCTCCTGTTTTCCTTTTTTTTCTTTTCTCTTTTCGTGTTAGAAGTAGGCCTGATTCCTTGTGTTTTAACTTGTTTTATTGGTAAAGGACATTCTATTGGGCGGCACAGACACAACATCGACCGTGCTAGAATGGGCAATTGCAGAGCTAATGCTACATCAAGAAGTACTGAAGAAATTATATCAAAAACTAGATGAAGTTGTAGGCATTAACAACACCGTAGAAGAGTTCCATTTGTCCAAGTTAAATTATTTAGATGCTGTCCTAAAGGAGACATTTCATTTGCATCCAGCAGTTCCTTTATTGGTACCTCATATTTCAAGTCAATCATGCACAGTTGGTGGCTATACCCTTCCAAAGGGTACTGCTGTTTTTCTAAATGTTCATGCCATCCATAGGGATCCCCTTCTTTGGGACAATCCCTCCAAATTTAGCCTTGAAAGGTTCTTAACTAGTTATGACCAAAGCAAATTTGATTATTCTGGAAACAATATGATGAGAAAGAAACCGAGATAAGTTCTTTCATACTTAAAAGAATCTATGAAGAGTAACTAAGTAAAATTCAGCAAGCATATATCATAAACTCTGCCTCAAGATGTACAAAATCAAGTAAACATAAACACAAAAAATTTTAACGTGGAAAACCCCTTCAATGTGAAGGATAAAAACTGCGGGGCCTCTTTTAGTCCAAATAAAAGAGTTTCATTATCAAAATTAATATTTACAGCAACCACAAGCTACTACAACAACCTTCAAGTGGATTTTTAACAACTAATCAACCAAACAACAAGAAATAAACAAGAGAATTGAGAAAAATCACCCAAAAATAGCTAATGTCCATGCCAATAGATGAGCTCTGGCTGTTTAAATCTGATCTCCACTGTCCAGATTAAATAACAATATATTCTAAATATGCTCACCAAATTTCAGCCAAATCCCACCACAAATGACCGTCCAATCATTGGAGAAAGCTTAATTGGTCGCCGTTGAAAAACTGTAAGTAAACAGTAAACTTCGAGCCACAAATTCCGGAAATCCAACCGTCCAAAATAGATCTTTACCGTTGAGAATAAAAAACGATGAGTCCTCTAACTGCTGTCCAAATTTCAGCTTGATTGCAGCACAGATGATTGTCTGATCGGTAAAAAACCAAGACTAACCTGTTTTGAAATTTCCAGTAGAAAAATTCTCTTTTCTCTCCCTTCTCTCTCTCTCTCTCTCTCTCTCTCTCTCTCTCTCTCTCTCTCTCTCTCTCTCTCTTTCTTTTTTTTTTAGTGGCTGATACAAAAATCACACTCACATGCAACTTGGAGTTAATAAGGCTAAAATATTAATAGCATATTGGGCTAAAGCAAATGGGCTCAAACATTAGATTTTTCACATAGGAGGGAATCCAAAAACCTAACAATTCTCCACCTTTCCGACTATGTGAAGGAGTTTGCCAAACCGGCAACTCTACAACATGTCTCAAATTTTTCTCTTGATAAAGCCTTTGTGCAAATATCAGAACTATTATCATCAGTATGTATCTTCTCAAGTTCAAGTTGCTTAGAATCCAAAACATCACGAATCCAATGATACCTCATATCTATGTATTTGGATCTACTGTGAAAAGTAGAATTCTTACCGAGATGAATAGCACTCTGACTGTTACAAAATAAGATATATCTCTTCTGTGTAAAGCCAAGCTCATTCACAAACTTCTTCATCCAAAGCAATTCTTTACATGCTTCAGTTGCTGTAATGAATTCGGCTTATGTAGTAGACAATACAATGCATTTCCGTAACCTAGATTGCCATGCTACAGCTCCCCTGTAAAAGTGATCAGATATTCAATTTTATTAAATCTGTATCCCCTACCAAATCAGAATCTGTATAACCACCGAGAATAAGTTTTCTAATCCTAAAACACAACTTCAAACTAGCAGTGCCACGGAGATTTCTCAAAATTCACTTTACAGCATCCGAATGCTCTTTTTCTGGATTAGACAAAAATCTACTAACAATACTAACTGCATGAGCTATGTCTGGCTCAGTGCAAACCATAGCATACATTAAGCTACCCACTGCAGATGAATAAGAAACTTTCTGCATATATTCTTTCTCTTGCTCACTAGAAGAAGATTGTTTAACACTCAATTTGAAAGACATTGGAAGAGGTGTACTTATAGGTTTAGCTTTAGCCATATTAAATCACTGCAGTACCTTGTCAATATACTTTTCTTGAGATAGCCACAACTTCTTGCATTTTCTATCATGAATGATCCTCAAGCCAAGAATCTGCTTTGTTGGTCCTAAATTCTTCATTGCAAAAGATTTGCTCAACTCTTTCTTCAAGCTATCAATTCTAGAAGAATTAGAACCCACAATGAGCATATCATCAACATATAGCAATAAGATGATAAAATCACTATAAGTAAATCTCTGCACAAAAACACAATGATCAGAAGTAGTCTTCTTGTAGTCTTGTTGAACCATAACTGACTCAAACTTCATATACCATTGCCTAGGTGCTTGTTTCAACCCATATAAACTCTCTCAATTTGCAGACACAATTTTCTTTTTCTTTCACTACAAAACCTTTAAGTTGTTTCATGTAGATTTTCTCCTCTAAGTCACCATGAAGAAATATTGTTTTAACGTCCATTTGCTCAACCTCTAAATCAAGAGTAGCAGCTAATCCCAAAATAACATGAATTGATGACATCTTGACCACTGGTGAGAAAATCTCCTCAAAGTCAACTCCTTTTTTTCTGATTGAAGAACTTGACAACTAATCTAGCTTTGTATCATAGAGATGATGAATTCTCTTCTTGCTTTACTTTATAGATTTACCTATTCTTTAAGACTTTTCTATCTTTAGGAAGCTTCACTGATTTAAAGGTGTGATTATCAGCTAAAGACTGTATTTTATCTTTCATAGATGTAATCCATTCTGTCTTTTGCTCACTCTTAATGGCTTCTTCATAGCATTCAGGTTCTTCATTGCCTGTCAAAAGTATGTACTCATTAGGTGAATACCTGGTAGAATGTATTCTATCTCTAGTAGACCTCCTAAGTAAAACTTCAGGTTCCTCAACATATGCATCTTGTCGATCATCAACTGCTTCATATTCAGGAGTACCAACCCCATCTGCATTCTGATTATTATTTTGCACATCACTATAATTCTGAGCATCAACTGCATCAGGAGTATGAGTTATAGGAGATAAGTCTAAGTCAATCAAATCACCAGTCTCAGGCTTTGATTTCTCTACTTTGTTGATATCTTCAATAGTCTAATCTTCTACAAATACTATATCACGACTTCTGATAAGTTTCTTCTGAATTGGATTATAGCATCTGTAATCAAACTAATCTTGCCTATAGCCAATAAAGATACACTGTCTAGTCTTGGCATCTAACTTGGATCTCTCATCTTTGGGAATATGCACAAAGTATTTACAACCAAACACTCGTAGGTGGTCATAGAAAATATTCTTACCATACCAGAACCTATTTGGAACATCATTTTCTAATGTAATAGTGGGAGTTAGATTGATCACATATGCAACAGTGTACCAAGCTTCACCCCAAAAAGAGTTAGGCAATTAGCCATCACCTTTGACATTTTGTCATTGCCCATCTTCAAAACTTCAAAATCACATGGAGTATAAGATGTGAAGAACTTCTTTCTTGACATAACATGAAAGCATACACCACTATCAAGAACCCAAGTAATATCATCATTGTAATACCCTTATACTCTATATACATACAATACATATTTTCAGCATATGTAAAATACGCATATACGGTACAAAAATGTCACAGACCGGTTTAATAAAAAATTTTCACTTTTCCAATTTAAAATTTCAAATGCTAAATATATAAAATTAAATAGTATATAAATATTCTTTACTTGTTATAGGACCCCAAAATAAACATTTTATATGAAAATCTTTGGAAAAAAATTCGCTAGAGTTTTGTCTGTAATTTGGACGTTCCCAAAATTTAGCAAAATACAACCTGCAAAAAGAACACACTACCAAATAATTTCAATTCACTATCTCAACCATACTCCTTAATTTCACCAAGTTTCTCGAACATTTATATATATATATATATATATAATTTAGAACACATTTACACTCTCATTTCAAATAACTTAACCCAAATTTTCTATATAGTTTACAATACATAAAATCCAAAACATAATATATTATACATAATACTCAAAATATAGAATAACATAAAATATATACATGCTGCTTATAGTGTTTCTGATCTCGATATCAACTCTACACGCTCAACCACAAGTCTAGACCCGATCTGGTCTAGAAGAACTTTCTGGCTCAGCTAAATCTACCATGTCACCTGCGCGATGTAAACAATCGCGCTAAGTCGAAGCCTAGTGGTACAAACTTTGATAATAACAAAAATCAAATGCAATGTCAATGCACAATGCTTATGAATATCACACCATTCCATTTTCTTATATTTTTCAAATATTTCACAAAAAAACAAACATAAACATGGGCCCAAAGATAACTAATATGCTATTCAAATTTCAGAGTTACTATTTTGGTCTATAATGACACCATGTGTCTAGCCCCATAGGCAATATATCAATGTAATAATCTAACTAGGCTTGAGCTTACGACCCGGTCATTTCACCCAGCCTAGCTTTAAATATTTATTTTTGAGGCTTATGACCCGGTCATTTCACCTCAAAAATATTTTCACAATAACTCCCAGTGTCTAGCCCGTAGGCAATCATAGGCATGCCACCAAACACAGAACTCTAAAAATTAAATAACGTACTAGACACATAATTTATTCATATTTTTCATTATTAATCTCTTTCTCATTGTCACATATTCAATATAGGCACATTGCCTTATTTTCTTATTTTTTTCTCACTTTTCTCATTTTTCTCATTTATCTCAATATCAATTCATTTCATTATATTTCCATATATCTCATTACATTATATCACATTTTTTTATTCACAACACATTACCCAATCACTTTGGGTATTTTCACATAATACGCATTTTAATCACATTTACACAATTTACCATTATCAATAGCATTTCACAATGCATTTAATATATATATGACATTACAAAATCATAGCACATTATTCATGCACAACCAATGTACTCAAAGTTTGTACATACCTCAACTAGCAATCCAAAACAAACTTAAAAAACCTCCAACCCTATCTTTCTAACTTGCCCTTCACCACTTGGATGAAGCAAATCAACTTCCCTCAATGCCTAAACCAAATGTGATAATAAATAATTATTTAGTATCACATTTAATGGCATTTTTAATATTAAACCATAATTAAACATCACTCCTATAAATTTCTAAAAATTTAGCATTTTCTTACTTTAACATTAGAATTTCATTCTACTCCATTTAAATTAGTGTTTTAAGTTTATTTATATTATTAAAAATATATTTTAATACATTTAAACCATTTACATTATAAAAACACATTCATATACACAAAACCCTAAAATGGCATAACCTTCCCCCATTGAAGGTTTTTCATTCCAACACAATTCATTAATCATTTCAAGCTTATTTTCATCACTTTTAGCACTAAACAACATGCTTAAACAAATAAAATCACACAATTCAACAACTTTGAAAAATTACCTTTTTAAAACCCTAAATCTCCACATCCATTCTCAAACTCCAACTAAACACAACCAAATTCAATATTTGACTTTAAAATACTTGTTTACGTATCAAAATAACTCATTTGGAATCAATTTGCACAATTAAAGCTCATATTTTCACAAACTCAAATGTTTCATAACCCTAAATTCTCTCTCTTCACCATTCTTTATCCAAACTCCATCATCTCTTCAATCTAACCTTAAAATCATTGTTAACATCCCAAAATAACATAATACATACCAATTCCAACAATTATAACATACTACTTCAAAAATCTAAAACTCACATAATTCAATTTTCCATGAAATTTAAAGAAAAGAGTTGAAAACTTACCAATTGATGAATAAATTTCTAAAACTCAATTTGAATCCTTAAAATTCTTTTAATCCTTGGTGTATGAAAGAAGAAAAAATCTCCCCTTGTTGGCTATGGAGTTTCAGCCTAGATGAACAAGAAGAAGAAGATGAAGACTTTTTTTAATTTTCTTTTTTTCCTTTCATCTTTATTTTAAATCATATATATATATATATATATATATTAGAATAATTTAATAATTATTTATTTAATTATTTATTTAATAAATTAAAAGTCCTAAATTCCCTCTTCCATTCAAAAATAATTTATTTTTAAATTATTTTATTAATTTTAAATTTTTAAAATTTATTTATAAAAATATCATTGGACTTTGACTTTTTTTAAAAAAGTATTGACTTTTATATGTTATGTATATTTTACATATATATCACATATATATTTCACTTTTTCATTTAAAATCCCTTCATTTTTCATTTAAAACCATTAATTTAATTTATTCTTTTAAATTATAATTTATTTTATCAAAATTTCCAAAAATTAGAAATTTTTAAAAATTTTGGAATATTACAATTCTCTCCCCCTAAAATAAATTTCATCCTCGAAATTACCTATTCTCAAGTCTGGAATAATTGAAAAAACTGACTCTGTATCGCCTACTCACTTTCCCATGTAGCCTCCTCAGTGGCATGATTCCTCCAAAGAATTTTCAAAAGTGACACCCTCTTATTCCTCAATTCTTTAACCTCGTGCTAAAATCGCCACTGGTTCTTCATTGTAAGTCAGATATGGACTTACCTCAATTGACTCTACTGATATGATATAAGATGGGTCAGACCTGTATCTCCGAAGCATAGAGACATGGAAGAGATTATGAATTTGATCCAATTCAGGCGGCAATACTAGTCTATAAGTCACTAGACCAACTCTCTCCAACACCTCATATGGTCCTATGAAACGAGGACTCAACTTTCCTTTTCAACCGAACCTCAGAATCTTCTTCCATTGAGACACCTTCAGAAACACTTTATCTCCTACACTGAACTCTATGTCTCTTCTCTTCAAATCTGAATAAGATTTCTGTCGGTCTGAAGCTGTTTTCAAATGACTCCGAATCACCTTCACTTTCTCTTCTGTTTCCTTAATCAAATCGGGACCGACCAGTTTACCTTCTCCGACCTCATCCCAACACAAAGGTGTCCTGCATCTTCTACCATATAAGGCCTCATAAAGAGCCATCCCAATACTGGGCTAATGACTGTTGTTATAAGTAAACTCAATTAGTGGTAAAAATTTATCCCAATTCCCAGTAAAATCAATGATACAGCTCCTCAACATATCCTCCAGAATCTGTATCACTCTCTTTGACTGCCCATCTGTCTGAGGATGGAAAGCAGTACTAAAATGTAATCGAGAACCCAAAGCATCATGCAAACTCTTTCAAAACCTTGAAGTAAATCGAGAATCTCGATCTGACACTAAAGAAACCGGGATTCCATGCAACCTCACTATATCATTGATATACAGCTCAGCCAACCTCTCAAAAGAATAATCCATCCGAACTGAAAGAAAATGAGCTGTCTTCATCATTCGATCAACTATCACCCAGATTGCATCATGTTTCTTCTGGGTCAAAGGCAGTCCAGCTACAAAATCCACTGTCACTCCCTCTCATTTTCACTCGGGTACTAATAAAGGTTGGAGCAACCCTGAAAGAACTTGGTGCTCAGCCTTCACTTTCTGGCAAGTGAGACATCTGGATACAAACTCTGCTATATCCCTCTTCATACCTGACCACCAATAATGTCGCTTCAAGTCCTGATACATTTTGGTACTCCCATGGTGCATAGCAAAAAGTGACTGATGTGCTTCATCTAATATCATTCTTTTTAATTCTGTATTATCAGAAATACACAACCTATCTCTGTACCATAGACTACCATCATCCCTCACATAAACATTTTGGTACTCCCAGGGTGCATAGCAAAAAGTGACTGATGTGCTTCATCTAATATCATTCTTTTTAATTCTGTATTATCAGAAATACACAACCTATCTCTGTACCATAGACTACCATCATCCCTCACATAAAAGTCTCGACTCTCCCCCTTCTAACAAACCAACACAATTTTCTAAATTTCCTCATCTGCCAACTGAGCCTCCCTAATATGATCCAACAAGATTGACCTCAACTGCAACTGAGCCATCAAAGCTCCATCATCAGAAGACTCAAATCTAGCATGCAATTCTCTCAACTCAATAAGCAATGAGAGCGAATAAGCAGTCAAACCTGCCAAAGACTTCCGACTCAAGGTACCAGCAACAATATTTGCCTTGCCAGGATGATAATCAATCAAACAGTAGTAGCCTTTAATCAACTCTAACCATCGTCTCTGCCGAAGATTCAGCTCTCTCTGAATACCCAGGTATTTCAAACTCTTGTAATCAGTATAAATGAAACACTTTTTCCCATACAAGTAATGTCGCCAAATCTTCAAGGCAAGAACTATTGCTGCTAATTCCAAATCATACATCGAGTAATTTAGCTTATGTGGCTTCAACTGTCTATAGGCATAAGCAATGACTCTACCCTCCTGCATTAGAACACAACCTAAACTACTATGTGAAGCATCATTGTATATCACATATGGTTTACCTTCCACAGGTAGGGTAAGGACAGGAGCCTGAGTCAACATCTCCCTCAGCTGCTCAAAACTCGCCTGAAGCTGATCTGTCCACACAAATCTGACTCTTTACCGAAGCAATCTGGTGAGTGGTGTAGCTATCATAGAAAAATCCTTTATAAATCAATGATAATAGCGTGTCAAACCCAGAAAACTTCTAACCTCTGTCACAGTCTTCGGTGGACTCCAATTCAAGATAGCCTTGAATTTACTCGGATCAACTCTAATATCCTCTGCTGAAACAACATGATCAAGAAAAGCTACCCGATCGAGCCAGAACTCACACTTAGATAACTTGCATATAATTGTTTCTCTCTCAGAGTCTACAATACAATCCGCAAATGCCTATTATGATCCTCCTCATTATGCGAATACACTAAAATGTCATCAATGAAGACCACCACAAACTGATCTAAATATGGTCTCAACACCCTATTCATCAAATCCACAAAAGCTGCTGGTGCATTCGTCAATCCAAAGGGTATCACAAGAAACTCATAATGCCTATACCTTGTATGAAAAGCTGTCTTGGGTACATCCACATCTCCGACTCTCAACTGATGGTACCCTGATCTCAGATCAATCTTAGAGAATACTGCCTCTCCCTTCAATTGATCAAAGAGATCATCTATCCGAGGCAAAGGATACTTGCTCTTGATGGTCACCTTATTCAACTGCCTATAATCAATACACAATCTCATGGTGCCATTCTTCTTCTTCACAAATAACACAGGTGCTCCCCACGGGGACACACTAGGGCGGACAAATTCTTTTTTTAATAACTCCTGCAACTGCACCTTCAACTCTCTCAACTCAGCAAGTGCCATCCGATAAGGGATAATAGAGATAGGAGTGGTACCAAGCAACCAATCGATACCAAACTCCACTTCTCTCTCAGGAGGTACCCTTGGCAACTCATCAGAAAAATATCTAAAAACTCGGCAACTGTGGGCATACTGTCAAGCTGGGACCCCACTACTTTAGTATCTACAACATAAGCAAGATAAGCCTCACATCCATTCCGAATCATCCTCCTAGCTGAAACAGCTGAAACAAACATGGATGAAAGATATCTCTGCTCACTAGATACCATCACATCCCTGTCATCACGTGTTCTCAAAGTAACACATTTCTTCTGACAGTCTACTACAGCCCCATGCTTGGATAATCAATCCATGCCCAAAATCAGATCATACTCCCTGAAAGGCATCTCAATCAGGTCATCGAAAAACTCCTCATCCTGAACAATAACTGGACTATCTAGGTGCACCCTGCTCACCACAATACTATGCCCTAAAGGATTTGTGACCAAAACATCAAACCTAAAGACTCAGAATACAAATCACTCATAGGCAAGATGGATGCACTGATGTAAGAATGAGTAGACCCAGGGTCTAATAATGCAAGAACTGAAATACCAAATAATGTAAAAGTACCAGCAATAACAGCTGAAGCATCTGACTGCCTCTGCATCACATAAATTTGCTGTGATGGTCCTGCCTCATCCAGTCTACTACCTCCAGCTGTAGAACCTCCTCTCAGATTAGACCCAGATCGATCACCTCTACTAAAATCTCTACCACCACAACCCCCTCTAACACTGAATCGAGAAGTTGCAGTATCTGCCTGTTTATACTCTGGTGGCTCAGGACAATCTCTGATAAAATGGTCTGACGACCCATATCTAAAACACACTCCTGAAGTATCTCTCCACTAGCAGACACCTCCGTGTGCTTTACCATAATGAACACAAGTAGGTGGAGTAGGCCTCTGAGCCACTGGAGTCGAAGCACTAGCCACTGAAACTGCAGGTCTCTATCTCTGTCTCTGCTGCTGTACTGACCTGCCAAACTGCCCCTGGCTCCTATTGAACCTCTGAACATATCCACCTTGGCCTCTCTTCACTGATGAAGATCCTGCCTCACTCTGGGGTCTCCTAGCTCTGATCTTCTCAACCCTGCTAACTGTTGCAAGATCTTGTGCTCTCTCAACACTCCTGGCAGCTGCAACCAACTGAGAAAAATCTTAATACCGAGAGCCTTCTATGATACACATGATAGAGGGTCTTGGTCCCTCCTCAAATCTCCTGCACATGTCAAACTCGTCAGAAATGATCCCACCAGCATAGTAACTCAACCGGATAAACTCGATTTCATACTCTGTCACTGTCCTGGTATCCTATCTCAGACTCAGGAACTCCATCTTCTTTGCTTCCTTATACTCCCTTGGAGTATACTTCTACTTAAATTCCCATAGAAAATCATTATAGGTCAGGACTGGTGGATTATCCAAAGCATGTGAAATCGTCTTCCACCAATCATATGCATCCCTCTGCAGAAGAGATCTGACATAATCAAACTTCTCTTCTAGACTAGCCTGCAACTGAATGAATACTCTCTGAATCCTGTCTAGCCATTGCTTTGCTACAGCAGGGTCTGTAGTACCAACGAAGTCCTCAACTCTAAACTTTCTTAGTTTATCATACTGCCTCACCGGCAACTGCGGCTGCGGCTGCAGTGGCTGTTGAACTGGAGCATAACTCAACAACTCTACCATATGTCGTATCCAGCCAGACGGAATCTCATCAGCTGCTGGTCTCACAGGCATAGAAATAGACGCCTCACCAGCAGACACAACTTTAGCTCCATCTCTACCCTCATCTGGAGCCACACTTTCTGCACTACCCTCAGCAGCCTAATACTTCCGAGATGCCATAACTACCTATATCTGCAAACACAGTAGAAATTACTATATCAGATATTAGAAACTGTCAGTGTCAATGCATGTATTACAATTAAAAATTATTTTTAAATCTCTCATTTTCTCTCTCTATCAACCCACCTAGGTCGAGAACCTCAAACCTAGGCTCTGATACCAAAATAAATATAACACCCTTATACCTAATATACGTACAATACATATTTTCAGCATATGTAAAATATGCATATACGGTACAAAAATATCACAGACCGGTTTAATAAAAAATTTCACATTTTCAATTTAAAATTTCAAATACTAAATATATAAAATTAAATAGTATATAAATATTCTTTACTTGTTATAGGACCCCAAAATAAATATTTTATATGAAAATCTCTGAAAAAAATTCGCCAGAGTTTTATCTGTAATTTGGACTTTCTCAAAATTTAGCAAAACACAATCTGCAAAAAGAACACACTCCTAAATAATTTCAATTCACCATCTCAACCATACTCCTCAATTTCACTAAGTTTCTCAAACATTTATATATATATATATATAATTTAGAACAGATTTACACTTTCATTTCAAATAACTTAACCCAAATTTTCTTTATAGTTTACAATACATAAAATCCAAAACATAATATATTATGCATAATACTCAAAATATAGAATAACATAAAATATATACATGTTGCTGACAGTGTTTCTGATCTCGATATCAACTCTACATGCTCAACCACAAGTCTAGACTCGACCTGGTCTAGAAGAACTCTCTGGCTCAGCTGAATCTACCCTATCACCTACGCGATGTAAACAATTGCGCTAAGCCGAAGCCTAGTGGTACAAACTTTGATAATAACAAAAATCAAATGCAATGCCAATGCATAATGCTTATGAATATCACATCATTCCATTTTCTTATACTTTTCAAATATTTCACATAAAAACAAACACAAACATGGGCCCAAAGATAACTAATATGCTATTCAAATTTCAAAATTATTATTTTGGTCTATAATGACACTATGTGTCTAGCCCCGTAGGCAATATATCAATGTAATAATTCAACTAGGCCTGAGCTTACGACCCGGTCATTTTACCCAGCCTAGCTTTAAATATTTATTTTTTAGGCTCACGACCCGGTCATTTCACCTCAAAAATATTTTCACAATGACGCCCAGCGTCTAGCCCGTAGGCAATCATAGGCATGCCACCAAACACAAAACTCTGAAAATTGAATAACATACTAGGCACACAATTTATTCATATTTCTCATTATTAATCTCTTTCTCATTGTCACATATTCAATATAGGCACATTACCTTATTTTCTTATTTTTTTTCTCACTTTTCTCATTTATCTTAATATCAATTCATTTCATTATATTTTCACATATCTCATTATATTATATCACATTTTTTTCATTCACAACACATTACTCAATCACTTTGGGTATTTTCACATAATACATATTTTAATCACATTTACACAATTTAGCCATTATCAATAACTTTTCACAATGCATTTAACACATATATAACATTACAAATGTCATAGCACATTATTCATGCACAACCAATGCACTCAAAGTTTGTATATACCTCAAATAGCAATCCAAAGCAAGCTTAAACAACCTCCAACCCTATCTTTCCAACTTGCCCTTCACCACTTGGATGAAACAAATCAACCTCCCTCAATGCATAAACCAAATGTGATAACAAATAATTATTTAGTATCACATTTAATGACATTTCCAATATTAAACCATAATTAAACATCACTTCTACAAATTTCTAAAAATTTAGCATTTCCTTACTTTAACATTAGAATTCTATTCTATTCCATTTAAATTAGTGTTTTAAGTTTATTTATATTATTAAAAATATATTTAAATATATTTAAATAATTTACATTACAAAAACACATTCTTATACACAAAACCCTAAAATGGCATAATCTTCTCCTATTGAAAGTTTTCCATTCTAACACAATCCATTAATCATTTCAAGCTTATTTTCATCACTTTTAACACTAAACAATATACTTAAACAAATAAAATCACACAATTCAAAAACTTTGAAAAATTATTTTTTCAAAACCCTAAATCTCGACTTCCATTCTCTAACTCCAACCAAACACAATCAAATCCAATATTTGACTTTAAAATACTTGTTTATGCATCAAAACAACTCATTTAGAATCAATTTACACAATTAAAGCTCATATTTTCACAAATCCAAAAGTTTCATAATCCTAAATTCTCTCTCTTCACCATTCTTTATCCAAACTCCATCATCTCTTCAATCTAACCTTAAAATCATTGTTAACTACCCAAAATAACATCATACACACCAATTTCAACAATAATAATATACTATTTTAAAAATTCAAAACTCACATCATTCAATTTTCCATGAAATTTAAAAAAAAAAAGAGTTGAAAACTTACCAATTGATGAAGAAATTTCTAAAACTCTACTTGAATCCTTAAATCCTTGGTGGATGAAAGAAGAAAAAATCTTCCCTTGTTGCCTATGGAGTTTCGGCCTAGATGAAGAAGAAGAAGAAGATGAAGACTTTTTTTAATTTTCTTTTTTTCTTTCATCTTTATTTTAAACCACATATATATATATATTAAAATAATTTAATAATTATTTATTTAATAAATTAAAAGTCCTAAATTCCCTCTTCTATTAAAAAATAATTTATTTTTGAATTATTTTTTTAATTTTAAATTTCTAAAATTTATTTATAAAAATGTCATTGGACTTTGACTTTTCTTTTAAAAAGTGTTGACTTTTATATGTTATGTATATTTTCCATATATATCACATATTTATTTCACTTTTTCATTTAAAATTTCTTCATTTTTTTATTTAAAACCATTAATTTAATTTATCATTTTAAATTATATTTTATTTTATTAATTTTTTTAAAAATTAGAATTTTTTAAAAATTTTGGGATATTACAATCATAGGCTACATTGACCACATTCTCTTGATAAACTATAGTCAAATCATCATCTGAAGTGGTAGTCAAAAGGCCCACAATACTCACCACCATTATCAGTGTGAATACATTTCAACTTCTTTCTAATTTCTCTCTCAGCAGAAGCTTGAAATTCTTTAAATACATCAAGAACTTGATCTTTTGACTTTAAAGTATAAACTCAAAGTCTCTTAGAATGATCATCAATAAAAGTCACAAAATAAAGTGCACCACCAAATAACTTTTTCTTCAAAGGACCACATATATCTAAATGTACCAGCTCAAGCAAATCATTTTTTCTAGAAGGAGAATGATGTTTGACAGAAACTCTTTTCTATTTTTCAGCCAAGCAATGAACACATCTGTCTAACTTTACACCTTTCAATCCCGAAAGTAAATTTATTTTAGCTAGACAATCTAGTCCCTTCTCACAAATATAATTCAGCCTCTTGTGCCATAATTTCGAAGAGCTATCACCTTCAACTACATTAACAAGATTTGTAGAGATTGAAGCATGCAACCAATATAAGCCTGAAGCCATCTTTTCTCTAGCCACAACTAAGGAGCCTTTGCTGATTTTATATTTTTTTATCATCAAAAATGCTGCAATAGCCATCATCATCAAGCTTACTAGTTCAAATGCAACATAATGTCTGGTGCATGTATAACATTCTTCAGCTCTAATTTTGTTCCATTTTGGATCTCCAAATAAATAGTTTCAATGTCTATCACCTTTGACACTTCGTTATTACCCATCTTCAAAACTCCAAAATCACCCGGAGTATAAGATGTGAAGAACTCCTTCCTTGACGTAACATGAAAGTATGCACCACTATCAAGAACCCAAGCAATATCATCATAGGCTACATTGACCACATTCTCTTGATAAACTATAGTCAAATCATCATCTAAAGTGGTAGTGGCAACACGATCAGTATTGTTGTCATTGTCTCTCCTTTTTTTATTCTCTTTGTCTACCTTGTTCTCTTTCTTCCACTTGAAATAATATTTCTTGATATGTCCTGGTTTACCACAGTAATGAAATTCAAAGTTCTTATACCTTGATTTTGATTTACTCCTGCTCTTGTCTCTATTCTGATTTTGACTCCTACTTTTACTTCTCCTCCTGTTTTCAGTAACCAAAATTTCTAACTGTGAACTAGATGCCCCCTGATTTCTTCTTCTCATCTCTTCGTTCAAAATACCAATTTTTGCATATGACATAGTTACACCACTTTCAGGAGCAGAATTAGTCAAAGATACACGAAAGTTTTCTTATGAGTCAGAAAGTGTATTCAACAACTAAAGTCCAATAATCTCTTCATCAAATTTGACACCCAAGCCAAATACTTGGTCAAAGATACCTTGAAATTTATTCACGTGATCAAGTATGGAGTTGCCTTCTCTATATTGCAAGCGTATAGCTTGTTTAAGCATAAACAAATTATTTCCAGTCTTCAAGGCATACAAAGTTTTCAATCGTTGGAGAAAGCTGAACTGGTCGCTGCTGAAGAACTACACGTAAATAGTAAAATTGAGCCAAAAATGCCAAAAATTCAACCGTCCAAAATAGATCTTTACTGTTCAAAATGAAGAATGATGAGTCCTCTAATTGCTGGCCAACTTTCAGCCTGATCGGAGCAAAGATAATCGTCCGATCTCCAGAAAATTGAGACTGCCCTGTTGTGAAATTCCAACATAAAAATTCTCTTTTCTTTCCCTTTTCTCTCTCTTTCTCTTTTTTCTCTTTTTTTAATGGCTGATACAAAAATCACACTCACATGCGACTTGGAGTTAACAGGGCTAAAATATTAATAGCATTTTAGGCTAAAGCAAATGGGCTTAAATATTAGATTTTTCAAATAGGAGAGAATCCAAAAATCTAACACAATCTTGGATACTTACCATTTGGGTCAGGAAGAAGAGTTTGTGCTGGAGTTCCCTTAGCAGAGAGGTTGTTGATGTACGTTATGGCTTCACTCTCGCATCCATTTGAATGGAAATTGCCACAAGGTTTAGAACGGGAGTTACCTGAAAAGTTTGGGATCGTTATCAAGAAAAAGAAACCCTTAATTCTTTTACCTAAATCTAGATTCTCTAGTGTAGAGATCTACTAGAGGAAGAATATTTAATTATTTATCTATATTACCCTTTTAATAACTATGTTGAATTTTATGCATTTGTCTTTGTTCTCTATCAATCCAACTTCGTGCAATAAAATTTCTGTAAAGACCATAAACTTTTGAAATTTGCTTCCTTTCTAAATTATGGTTAACTCTCTGTTTTGCTACTAATTCGTTTCTATTTATTTAGAAGTTCTGCATATATATATACACAAACACATGCGCACACATTAATTTTTTTATTTCTATCAGTTATTTTATTTTATTTTATCAAATATAACAGATATAAATCAAAATTTAACTAATGTATATTTATGAATTAAAATCATTATAAGATATGGTGTGAATTAAGTTTGGTGGTTGAGGTATGAGATCTTTTCATTTTATCTGAAAAAGATAGGTCATATTAGTTTAATTTCTATAAATTCAATGTTTGAGATGCTTTTTAAAAATTAAAAATTTTAAGAGTGAATAATTACAATATAAAACAAAATCTCAACCATCGATTTGACATTCAGCGGTTGAGATTAGACTAATATGACTTATCATAAGATTTTAGTCAGAAGCCGAGACTATAAACTAAATTGAATGGATGGGAAAGCAATGCTGACTTGCCTATAATCGATGGAGCAAAATGTAGAGCGAATTTAACGTTAAGTTTTGTGCATCCTCTCTTATAAAAAGAATCACAATTTAATAAAACTAATTTGTCTCTTATTCTAATTTAATTTTACTAAACATTATCAAGACCAATACTTGCCAGAAGATACAATCTGCCAAGCAAAATCATTGTTGCCCTTTACACTCAGATATACTGCAAAATCAGAACCTATTTCCCTATCCATTTACTACTGCGAAAGTATAAAATGCTTACTAGTCCAATGATTTAGTGTAGTAATATTCACAAACTTCAATGTTCTTACTAGGATATATCGTGCTTGGTGAAAGAGACACAACAGCAACAATGGTAGAATGGGTAATTGCAGAGTTAATGCAACATAAAAAATAAAGGAAAAGGTCTAACAAAAACATTAACTGGATAAAGAATTTAGATTGGCACTAAGAATAAAATATAGACACAGGAAAAATATTCTTTTATTATATATTTTAGTTTTTTCTATTTGAAATTATTTTATTAACATAAACAAAAAAAATTTAGGTTCAAATTAAGACAGCTATCAAATTTATATAGAAAAAGAACACTATTTATTGATCTTAACTTTGATGACAGACATGTAGAAGTAAAAATATATATATATGATAAGAGCAAATGCAAAGGTATTTTAATGCTTTAACTTAAAAAAGAATGGTCTATTATTAATTTATCATTGAACTGCCTAGCTATTGTTTTTCAAAAGAGAAGTGCCAGTTCAAGATATTCACCAAGGACACATTACATATTAAACACAAAAAAAAGACAGCATTAATTAGAAGACTTGAACTGTGGCCTTTCAAAGAGTATCAGAAGGCATGCAAACAGGCAAATCTTTCTCAAGATTAGGCGGGATTCTGAGAATTGGGTTGTTCTCAAAGAAATTCACTGGCTTCAAATCAAAGCTTGATGATACTGTTGGCATTATTGGAAAATCTTCTTGACATGGTATGTGATGGAATCCTAATGTATACCACACCACAATGTCCTTGTTCTCAATCGGACGATCCCTTTAATAAAAGACAAATCAATCTCTTATAAATTTTTCTTCTATCAGAACCAAAAATACACTTACTAGATTGCATTACTAATTTTCAAGAAAATTTTACCTTTGAGACCATGTTGCAAGAGTGTCTTCACCATGACTCTGATAGACAAATAATCCACCTGCCCATTCCTGGCTCCGACAATATGGGATGACCCATATTTGATTATTTGTAAAAGCTCCACGTTTCTGTGGAGGATCATCATGATCAAGCAAACTAGCAGCCTGGCCTGCAGGCACCAGTTTACAACCAACTGGATTCCCAACTCCTAGTTTTTTTAGTCGGGTTATCACATGAAATTCAGATGGATCATAATTAATGCTGATTTAGTGCTTCTTTTTGTGCTTCTTTTGTGATTTAGCAACATTTCTTGTAGTTTTTTTGTGCTTCTTTTTCTGATTTAGCAACATTTCTTGTAGCTTTCAAGTAACTTCTTCTAGGTGATTCTCCTGGTGATGTCTGTTGCTTTTGAATATTCAGTTTTACAAAGGAATTATCAGAGCCATCAATGTCCATATCAGGGTAAAAAGTGATATAATGATCATGAATAACACCGATTACGTTTTCTGATAAAAGGGTGCCGTAGAGATTTTCTTGATCATCAACAGGCACTTGATTCGTGTTCTCATATGAAGTGCCATTCACCATCAAAATTCCACCAAGTCCAACCTGTTGTCAATCAATTTGAAAAAGTTATCTACCATTAATTATATATCTAGCCAAAAATAAAGCATCTATGACATTTACAATAGATAAAGACTACAAAAAAATGATTATTTTTTTTAATTGGTTGTGGAAACTTTGTCAGTTGATTGACAACGATTCCTATATAAGCATTGAATTAATTACTATAAACAAATATCTCCAGACAGATAATCACTGCCTCGACTCTGATTAGGCCATCTTGCTGGAACTCCCAATCAACTATATAATCATGGTTAGCTACTGATGCTGCCATTCTAACCACAAGGGTCACTTTTGGCCTCACCTCTCTAATCTACCAAACAAATTAAACACAAACAACAAATTCAATAGTCAATACCATGTAACATCATCATTACAATACTATATCTAAACGCATCAGATTTTTTTGCATGAAGACACTCCTAGATATGGCCAACCATATAATACCGTGTTTTTTTTTTTATATTAAGACGAGTTTGGTTATAATTTTGGGAACATTATTTATTATCTCTCTCTATTTTTTAATTATATTTTACAATTACATATTCAAAATTTTTATAATTAATTACATTTCCAAAATAGAATGTTCATTTTAAAAAAATATTCACTTTTATATTTATGTATTTATTTTCTATCGATTATTTTTTTATATTTTTCATTCATTTTCTATATTTCTTGATTTATCTAATTATGATTTATCAAATTATGAACTGAATTCTGAAGAGATGTCATAGATTGTTAGCACTTCGCAATATTTAGATAATTTACTAATTTAGACATGATATAGTTTATTAATTAAAAATATGTGTTACTCCCACTTAAATCTTAAATTTAAATCATAATTATTCTCCTTCTCACATATAATTAATAAAAAAATTTAACAAAAATAAAATTTAAGAGTGTTTGACACTGCTTAATTAGGAGTTAAGAAGTTCCAGGGTGGGAACAAATTAACTTAAATGCATTTAGACCCAAGGGGGGAATTACACAACATACGAAGTTTTAATTTCATCCTTTCAAAACTACGAACCTGGAAATTTTTTTTCATTTGAATGAAGCCGCCTCTCTTTTTTTTTTTCATTTTCAAAATTTTCATCGTGAATTTTGTTTATTTTTTCTTTTTTTTTTTAATTTTTATTTATATATATATATATCTTTTTATTTAGAAATAATTTTTTAATATTATATTCTCAATGTATATTAAAAAAACTATACATATACGACATATACACGCTATATATAAAATACACATAATAAATATTATTATACACAAAATATCTATCAATTATATATACAGTGGCGGAACTAGCATCGGACTGAGGGGGGCAACTGGTGGTCTGTCATTCCTCGTCGGCGTCGCTGGTCGGTCGGCGTCTGTGCTACCCAACAGCTCCCTCCTCTGATCTAGTTTTATCTTCCTCCAAGAGGGACTGCGATCAACGACGAATCACCGGAGCCACCGGCAAACCAACGCAAAACTTGTTCATATGTGCAGGGGGGGTCGTTTGCCCCCACTTGACCCTACCTGCTTCCGCCACTGCATATATAAAATTATTTAATTTTTTTATTATCCCACATGTTTCTCCACTTTTATCCATTTAACAATCTTAGTTTTGAAATAATCTGGTTCGAGATATAATTTACAGGTTAAGACCTTTTTATCCCTCCCTAAGGATGTATTTAATATTTTTTTAATTTTATTTTTTAAATTTTAAATTCACACAACATACAAAATCTACATGATATACACAATAAATATATTACATATATATAATATCTATCAAAAATATTCAACATATACATAATATATATAAAATATATACACAATATCTACATTACGAAATCAATATTTTTTAAACTTTTTACTTGTATAATATATAAAATTTATTTAAAAATATACTTAATAATTTTTATTAATATATTTTTATATTTTTTTGTTGTTATATATATATTTTTTAAGTGTTTATTTGTTATTTGTCAAAATTAATTTTTTTTACAAAAATTAATAAATTTTATATGCTAAAAATATAATTTAAAATATTAATTTTTATTATTTTATTTGAATATATTTATTTAATAATAATATTTGAAAAAAATTAAAATTAAAATAAAATATTATTTGAGTGAGAGAATAGGTATTTTAAAAAATATATATATTGTTTTAACCAAGAGTGAAATATTTACTCATGCAAATATTTTTGTTTTTTATAGTATTTTTAAAATAAAATTTATTTTTTAACATAATTTTACAAATGTCCAAAAAAATATATAAAAGATCATGAGTCGATCTAAAAAAATATATAATAGAATCAATAAAATGTATATAATATGAAAAAAAATCTAAGGATCGACCTAATTAATTATCGAATTCAATTAGAGAACCTTCATATTAAATTTATCTTGTGTCATATTTTATTTGAGAAAAAATAAAAATAAATTGCAATAGTTTAATAATCTCAAATCTTGATGCAAGTAGTGAATTCGTTACACTTGCCTCCATAACCGTGATCGGATTCTCGGCGTGCCTCCAATCGATATCGCCTGCATATTTCTCAAATACACAAATCATGTTTGATCGGACATATGGCTTTCCATCACCAGCAGCAAACTGTTTGATAATAAATTGAAAAAGTCTTTATATGGTCTTAAACAGGCCTCTAGACAATGGAATAAAGAATTTACTTCTCATTTGAATGCCCTAGGGCTTACACAGTCACCTAATGATCATTGCTTGTTCACCATTTCTATTATTGTTGGTTTTGTTGTGTTTGATATTGTATGTGGATGACATTCCCTTTACTGGTGATGATGAATTTACTATCATAGGGTTAAAAAGGCCCTTGATGATGCATTTACCATAAAAGATCTTAGTCTTGCTAAATATTTCCTTGGTCTTGAAGTACATAAGAATGATAAGGATATGTCTCTTAATCAAAGGAATTATGTCTTTAGATCTTTTAAATGATATAGGTCTTTCTAGTTGTAAACATGTTAAGGTACCTTTGCCTGCTAGTTTACATTTGAAGATGCTTCCTCTGATTTATATTTAGAGCCTGAAAAATACAAAAGATTGGTTGGCAGGCTTCTCTATTTGATTTTAACTAGGCCTGATATTTCTTATGCTACTCAACAATTGAGTCAGTACATGAGTTCTCCTAAAGTTTATCACGGAGAGGCTGCTTTGCATGTAGTTAAATATCTCAAGGCTACTCCTACAGGACTTTTCTTTTTTGCAGAGTCTTCATTACTGTTAAAAGCTTCATGTGATGCAAATTGGGGGACTTGTAAGTTGACTAGGAAGTCATTAACTGAGTATTGTGTTTTCTTGGGTTCTTATTTAATTTCTTGGAAAACTAAGAAGCAAATAACTGTTGTTCGAAGTTCTGCTGAGGCTGAATATAAAAGTATGATTACTATTATTTGTGAGTTGCAATTTTTGTCTTACTTGCATCAAGATTTTAAAGTTTCAATTTTACTTCCTATTCCTTTGAGTTGCGACAACTAGACAACCCTTCATATGGCTGCAAATTCAATATTTCATGAGAGGATCAAGCATTTAGATATTGATTGTCACGTTGTGAGGAACAAACTTCAAGCTAGTTTCATCTCTACTCATCATACTCCTTTCAAATATCAACTGGCTGACTTATTTACAAAAACTCTTATTGCTAAAGCTCATCATTATTTACTGTCCAAGATGAAATTGGTACAGCAATCTCCATCTTGAGAGAGGAATGTTAAGTTATTGTATTTTACTTTTCTGTATAGTTATATTTTAGGTTTTAGTTTTATTATAAAGGATATTTTAATCTTTTTTCATGTTGTATATAAAATCAGTAATACTGTATTTTTCGGATGAATTTCAATATACGATTTTCAATATATTTTTTCAGCACTTTATTTTTCTCTCAATTTTCCTAAACGCAAACCCTAGATTCAGTAACTTCACACAAACACTCCATCCATAAAATAAGCATTCCGGGGACAATCATTGAGCGGTTCAAGTGGCATGCCTGCAACCCGAACCCGTATTCACCCACATCCATATAAGTCTTAAAATACCACGCATCAGTTGGGTCCATATACGGCACAAATAGCTTCGAAGCGAACCCTTAATACATTACATTTCTCATCTCTCCACTATCCGGGTCCTGTACTTTGGCATTAGATATTATCACCCCATCTCTCGGGTCGGGTTTTAGGTGAAATTCCCAGTTTGCCCATTTCACAAGGTGCTCATCTTCTACTGTAAAACTGGGTCCTTTCGGTTGCTCTATTGAAATCGGATTTACTGGCTTCACTTTCTTCTTTTGGTTCTCATGGAGAAACGATAATCTGTGTTGGCGGCCTTTGGTATGGGTATGTTCCTGCCTTTGTCTGAAATCTCCAACACTTGTTTAGAGTCAAGATCAACAAGTACAGTCAACCCTTCTATTGGCCGCATACAGAAATTTGCAGTGCCTTTCATGAAGTAGCACTTTACCTTGATTAATCTCCTATTTTCTTCATTTTTACCAAACCAACCCAAAGAGATGGGTAAGCAACTCAGGTCCTTAAGATCAACTCCACGCTGGATAATCGTACGGTTGAAATCCGCGTTCGATAGTGGGGCGAAAGTCGCTGTAACCATGTCCTCAATCGTCATCGTCGGGTAGCCGGAGAGGGGGCTCTTTTCTTGTGCGGTAACTTCTTCTGTAGTTATATCTACAGTTATCACATATGTTTGGCCGTTGACACGTGCGACCACGGAAGCCTTTCTGGGCAACAGTGGTTCCCCTTTTGCCATTGAAGAACAAGTGACTTCTCAGGCTCTTCTAATACTTCAGAGTGAAGAACAAAAGGAGAGGATGATTTAAACAGTTCATGCGAATATGCGATGATAGGATTGTACGGACTATGTTGATTTTTTCGACAGTTAAGGGATCCCTGGGGTGGTGAGGGACGTCCGACTCATGGCGGTGGCGCGTGGATAGTCTTGGTGGTTTTTTAAGCTTGTTTATGCGGTTTTTGGAGGTGCACCAAGGGGAGTTGGGGATAGTAGTACAGTCAAGGTAGCCGGTGGTGGCGCATAGGGGAGATGAAACCAGATGAAGAAGACAAGAGCTCCGCTTAGAAATATCAAAAGGAAGCGGAAGAAATTTCTCGACTCCATCATTACTAACTGGACTCTACTATTTGTTGGGATGTGAATCCGACATTGGTAAGGAATGAGCAGCTTCAGTCACTTATAAGACTAGGCAATCTTCTTCTTGTCAATTCAAATTTTCAGGATGAGTTAGGCCCTGCTCTAATATGATATCAGAGCAATTAATGTCCAAACGGAATAGATTCTAAGCCAAACTCCCACATGACCGAAGCTGATAAAGAGATATCAGCCAGTCCGCCCAAACGGGCTTGTATCAGCAAGTGTCAACCTAAAGGTCCGATTGCACTTGAGGAGATGTTGGGAATGTGAATTCTACATCGGTAAGGAATGAGCAGCTCCAGTCACTTATAAGACTGGACAATTCTCTTCTTGTCAACTCGAATTTTCAGGATGAGTTAGGCCCAGCTCTAATACTATTTTGTTAGCTTCTGTGTTTTGTACACTGTTTGACACATACACACATATATATACACATGAAGTTGTAGATATTGTGAATTAGAAATCCATCTAAAAAATGACGATTCAGTTTGGCCTATCGAGCTTGACATTAAACTAATACTGTAACATCTTAAGTTTGGTGCTAAAAAATATAAAAATAATTTCAAAATTATTAATATTAATATTTTTAATATAAAAAAACAATTTCAAAATTATTAATATTAATTTTTTTAATTTAAAAAAAATAATTTCAAGTTAAGAATTTTATATTATAAGCTAGATAGGAGTAATTCGAAACCTCTATTATAAGTGGTAATAGACTCAATACATCTACAATCTCTTAAACTTAGCTATTTTAGTTATTTTACCTTGTGTATTTTTATATTTATTATATTACCCATTGCACTTTTCTTTTTTATTCCAGTAAATACTTATATAATCACATATTATTACTTTAACTTTTGTATTTATCTATTTCATATTTAATAGATACATAGATAAAAATAGTATTATAAATGCATATAAGTTTCTATTTGATATAAAATATATAAGTATAAGAGGTAAAATAACTTTCTATTTGATATAAAATATATAAGTACAAGAGGCAAAATAACAAACATGTAATTATATGAGTATTTATTAAAATAAAATAGACAAATAAATATAATAATATAATAAATATATATATATGGGACAAAATTATCAAAGTTGCCAAATTCAAAAGATAATTGATATATTAAGCCTAACAAATTGTTCAAAAAAAAAGCCTAACAAATAAGACATTGTTACTATAGTTAAATTAGCATATGTTATAATACTTGATCATATTATCAAGCGGTTGATCTCATAAACTGTAAATATGGAGATATTAATAGTTAACATATGGATGGTTGCTCATAGTAATCAAATTCATTGGATAATCTACTATGAGATAGTCATATGGAATATCTATTCAATGTCAATAATGTTATCTCAAATTTACTTGAGAGAAATTCTTTGGTTTCATGCAACATTTCCTTATTATTGGTTGCAAGAAGTATATCATCAACGTACAAAATCAAAAAAATAAATTTACTCCCACTGAACTTGTGGTATACACAATCTTCAATAATACTTGTCTCAAAACCAAATGAGACAACTACTTGATAAAATTTGAAGTACCACTGGCGGAAAGTTTGCTTAAGTCCATAAATAGATTTCTTTAATTTGCAAACCATATGCTTTGGGTCTCCTGACACAAAATTTTTTAGTTGCATCATATAAATGGTTCCATCAATGTCTCCATTGAGAAATGCGGTCTTAACATCCATTTGATTTAACTCAAGATCAAAATATGCAACAAGAGCCATGATTGTCCTAAAAAAGTCTTTCGAAGAAACTGGAGAGAATATCTCTTTATAGTTAATCCTTTCTTTTGAGTAAAGTCTTTAGCTACAAGACGTGCATTATACCTCTTCACATTACCTTTTGAATCCCTCTTGGTCTTAAATATCCATTTGCAACCAATGGGTTTCTTTCCTTCAGGTAATGGGACAAGGTCCCAAACTTGATTGTCTTGCATTGACTTATACTCCTAGTTCAATGCCTCAATCCACTTTTGAGAGTTTGAATCCTGCATGGCTTGATGAAAATTGATTGGATCATCTCTTACCAAACCTTCAGTGTCCTTATGTTCCTGGAGGAATACTATATAATCATCTATAATAACATTTCTTCTCTCTCTAGTGGATCTCCTTAGTGGCACATGCTCTTGAGGTTGTTGAGTTTGTTCTTGATGAATAACTTTCTCAATCTGAATAGGAAATTGTTCAATAGTGTCTTGTATTGGTTCCAAATCTGCTTTTTGAGCAGTGATAGATATAGAAACATGCACACTATCAAAAGCAGCAGTGAGAATCAAAATTGAGTTTTTCTGAGTTGATTTCTTTTTAAAGACAATGTGTCTGACATTATTTCTCCCCCCAAACTCAATATCCTCAAAGAATGTTGCATTTTCCATCTCAGAAATTGACTTAGTAGTGGGATCATAAAACTTATAGCCTCTAGATCGCTCTGAGTAACCAATAAAGTAGCTGCTAACCGTTTTGGAGTCCTGTTTTCTTTCATTGGGCCTATAAGGCCTAGCCTCAGCAGGACATCCCCAAATATGAAAATGTTTTAAATTGAATTTTTGCCCTGTCCAAAGCTCATAAGGTATTTTGGCAGCTGCTTTAGTTGGTACTCTATTAAGGATGTAAGATGTTGTCTTTAGTGCCTCTCCCCAGAGTAACTCGGGTAAGGTAGAATGACTAATCATACTCCTTACCATATACATAAGAGTCATGTTTCGTCTTTCAGCTACACCATTCATGTTGGGCAAACCAGGCATTGTGTACTATGGGATGATTCCACACTCCTCTAGGAAGTTAGCAAAAGGTCTTGGACGTTGTTCTCCTGAACCATCATATCTGTCATAGTACTCACCACCACGATCAGATCTGATAATCTTAATGTTCTTGCCAAGTTGGTTTTCAACTTCAGCTTTGAAAGCTTTAAATATGTCCAAAGACTTTGATTTCTCATGAATGAGATATAGATACCTATAACGTGAGTAATTGTCTATGAATGATATAAAGTATCTTTGACCATTCCAGGAAGTTATAAGGAATGGCCCACAGATATCTGTATGTATCAGTTCTAAGATACTTGTAGACCTGTTGGCACCTAATCTCTTTTGTTTGGTCTGTTTTCCTTTGATACACTCAACACAAGTATTTAAATCTGAATAGTTAAGTGTATCCAATATTCCATCTGACATAAGTCATTCAATTTTAGATTTGGATATATGACTCAAACGTTTGTGCCATAGTCTAGCTGAGTTATCATAATTCTGCTTTCTTTTAGTACCTCTTGTTTCCACATGCAGGATTTCATTATATGAAGCAACATTGTCAAGCATGTATAAATTATCATAAGTACTTAATGAACCAGTACTAATAATATTTGAATTTAAAGAAAGACAGAATTGATTGTTTCCAAAAGAGTAAGAATATCCAAATTTGTCCAATACAAAAACAGAAACCAAATTTCGCCTAAAAGAATGTATAATAAATGTGTCTTTTAAATTCAAATAAAAATCAATCCTTAATAATAACCTAAAATGCCCTATTGCCTCTACTTCCTTCGATTTTTCATCTCCCACATAGATATATCTTTCACCATCACTTGGCTTTCGGTAGCTCATAAATTAACTTCATAACATACCAAAGTAAAGAACATACTCTTCTTAGCACGCCAAGCGTGATATTTGATACACTTTTTCTTCTAATGTCCAGTCTTTTCGCAAAAGAAGCATTTATCTACCTTAGCCTTCTTTTGTTCTGGACTCTTAGCAGCTTCTTTATCCTTCTTTCTTTTCTTGCCCTTATCTGCTGAGGTACTAGCTAGATGAGTACTCTAAGATTTCTCTAACTTCATTATTTCTTCCTCTTGTGCACAGTGTGCAATGAGCTCATTAAGAGTCCATTTTTTACATTTTGCAATTGTAACTGACCTTAAATTGCTCAAACTATGAAGAAAGAGAATTCATGACCAAGTGCACAATCAACTCATCTGATAAATCCAGCTTAAGTACTTTCAGTCTTTTGGAGATATTAGACATGCTCACAATGTATTCCCTGATATTTTTATTGCAATATAGCTCATGGAAGTCAGTTTCACTAGAAGCGTCTCTGTTTTCGCCTTATCATTTTTCTCATAGATTTTCTTAATCTCGGTAAGAAAATTACTAGCCTTAGTAATCTCAGCAGAAATAGCACCTCGAAAATCATCTGAAACAACGCGCTTAATGATCATTTGACTTAGGTGATTAGAGCGTTCTCACCTCTTAAAATTTCATTTTGCTTCAGTGGAACTTTCAGCTATAAGAAGAGTAGGCTGCTCTTCCCTTAATGCCAAGTATAGATTTATGCAACCAAGATAAATAAGGATATTTTTCTTCCAATCCTTAAAGTTTGACCCAATAAGTATTGAAATAATGCTCGCATTGAGCAGCATGTTGGCAGACATATTAACTGTACAGAGAATAAAATAATAAATAATATGCTCACATTATAATCCAAAAATAATCTCTAAAATTTTAAATAATTATGAAATACATCTCGAGATACCTAGCACAACATTAATATCAAATCTTTGGACAGTAAAACTAATTTGTAAGTGGTACCCTCGGTATAATGATCAAATATTAACAATAAATTCTGTCAAATAATAAGCCTATCATTGGATTAACTTTTTTTTCACATGAAAATCTTATAATTGTCACACATTTATCACCATAAATATATATATAATTCTGTCATATTCTTCCTTTGGGCCGAAAAATACTAATATGAATTAACACACATATAAATATCATAACATTTTCAATAAGCTAATTTACATAAGAGATGTCACTTTGGCGACTTCTTGTTTCAACTAGTTCTATTAAATGTTTGACAAATTTATTGATTATAAAGATACATCCAAAAAAATTAATTAAAATTTAGAGATAGTATAATTTTAATGGCCAAAATAATGTAGTATAAAATAGATTAATTGAAAATTGATCCTTTATAATGGCAATATTATAATAACATTAATAATATCACATATGATCATACAAAACCACAAACAAAATATGCAGTGCCAAAGATAATAAATGATGGTCCAAAAACATGACCAATTAAAAAAAATGACCAAATTCACATAAACCAAATGGAGGTTTCTTCGGCCAATTTTTTTTAATAAAATCAATGCACTGTAGTATCCCAATACATGACAAAGGAAAAGAAACAGCCAGCTAATGCATGGCTATGTTGCAGGGATAAAAACATATGCATATATATATATATATATACACTTCAATTGTAAACCTCGATTTTGTTTTTTTTTTATTACTAAAGATCATAATAACCTCAATAATTCATAGCCATCATTAATGCCAAATATATGCTAGTGGCAGAACACTTTGAAAAAAAACGTATGGCTTTTATTTTATCATTATTAACAGCAAAAAATCAAATATGGCCGAAAACAGTGCACAAGCTTTACACAGAATATGAATTACCGAAAAATAATGAATCTATACCATTACATATAGCAAATCGAATAGGTATATACTGTATATTTTAATTTCTTCATATGTAATCGATAATCCATATCCATGACAAACAAAATCAATAAATCAATTGAATAATTTTTTTTAAAATCCTAATATCGGTCATAAACTTCTTAAAGAATTTATGATAGAGTTGTTCTAATGCCACTTGATAAAATTTAATTAAATTAAAATACATGCGATTAATTATATATATGTATATAAATATGATTGTAATTAAATCTAAGAATACAAAATAATACTCCATGTAAAAAATAATGAGAAATAATAGAAAAGATTAGCGGAAGCATACCATGATCCATAAAAAAATTGATTTTTTAGGATTTGAATATTATAAGTTATGATTTATCGTCTTACAGTATTTGTTCTGAATATGAAATAGATAAACTGACAACTTTAATTTAACTCAGGGACCATAACTCTTATAATATTATTTATATACTATATCAATTAGGGTTCTCATAAAATTTAAACTATTAATATTAGGCTTCTATACATATGTAGCTCATATTATATTAAATATTTCTAAACCTAAAAAATAAGATCACTTTATTAACTTTATTAAATTAAATAGTCTATGATATAATTATATTAATATATAAACCTAAATTAAGATTAAAAAATTTAACATGGAGACTTTTCAGATTCATCAAGTGATAAATAGTGAATAGATGGGGAGGAAATTGAAAAGGGTTGATAAAATGATGAGACAATGGTTCTGACTTTGTTGATTTCTTGTACTGAGAGTGGGTCTAGTGGGTGTTTAGGGGTTTGACTAGAATGGTCTTTAGGGTTGTTTATTTGGGTCTCTAAAGCTGAACCCAAACTTAACTTGGAGTAAATTATGCAAAAAGGAATAGAATCGTGAACAAGAAGAAGGTGATATGAAGAGATGAAGCAGTTTCCTTAGTGGGTTTCTTCCAAAACAGAGAGAAGTGTATCAAAAGCCTTTTTAAGAAGCAACAAGAATCTGTTTTTTTTAATCCTTTTCTTTTTTAAATATCATATATTATGCTCTTTGAAAGCGGCCTCAATATATTAATAATTTATGCTCTTTGGAAGCAGCCTGGGCCACATGACATATCTCGATATTTTAAAACTTCGAGAAGTTTTAAAAGAACTTTGCCATTGTCTTGTTCATTTTATAGATTATATAACGTATGTTTGTCAATAAAACAGTTCAAAAAAATTGTTTGTTAATAATAATTAAATATGTATAACCAAACCAGAAAGGGCCAAACTAATCATCTGCTAAAGTACACTTAAATAATAAATAAATTTGATTTTAAATATTATTAAACCACGTCAACTCTTTATTATTATATCGAGTTAGCATAAGAATGAGATAATGCTAAGAACAAAAATACTACATAAATTAATAGCAGTTTGAAATCAAACACTAAGAGTATTTTCAATCTAAATTATTAAAATAGTATAATTTTTACATTAAAATAGTATAAAAATTAAAATTCTTCTTCAATCTATACATCATTTTCTACATTAAAATAGCATATTTTTTTAAAAAAATTTATCTATTTTTTATATATTTCGTAAATTACCCGTGTAACTTTTTATTTATCAATTATCTCACATATTTTTTTATTTTCGTATTGATTCAATAATATATTTTAGTATTTAAATATTAAATAAAAATTAATATATTAATAAATATTAACAAACTTTACGATATTCGGTATCATCCGCGAAATAAATTTTCTTCATAGGGTGAATTTTCGGCAAAATAGTCATTATATAAATTATGAGCTGCTATTTTTTTATCACGATTAATCACTACATGTTTAAAAATTAAACCACTAAGAGTCACTTTATTATTGTTCGCAATATAGTATTTAGCAACGGTCATATTATTATTAAAGAGCATTTGAAAAATTAAATCTCCGTCTATCTCAATCGATGCAATATTATTTATCATTAATAGAGTATCATTATCATTTGAGGAGGAAGTTGATAATACATGCAGTGGATCTCTATTACCACAATTCTAATTCAAAGTGAGAATATTTTTAAAAATGTAAAGTAAAATGAGTTTTTTTTTCTTCACAAGGATTGTGAGTTATATAATTATGTTATTAATTTGTATTATGTTAGTATGTAAGTTTAATTTATTTTATGTTATTTTAATTAATTTTTATTATAAATTTTAATTTTAATGTTTTATATTGTAATTAATTTTTTATATTATTTATATATTAATTATATTTTATAAAAAATTAATAATAAAATAGTAATATTTTAATATAAAAAATATTTGATTTTGTTGAATTAATGAGAAATGAATTAAAAATTAAAAAGAAAATAAATATATAGGCTAAAATATAAAAATTTAAAAGTTAGTGGACTTAAAAAAAATTAGTGTATAAATAGTATAACACTAAATTTAGTATTATATTATTCACTTTTTTTATTTTTAATATTATTTTAGTGTTGAATTAGAGAAAAAATTAAGTATAATTTTAGTGTTTTATATTAAAATGATGCTTAATTGGAGATGATTTAAGTAATTAAATATCAACCCCCTAAACCGCTGTCAGCCTTTTTTTTTTCAGCGAGTTTTTTTTCTTTAAAAAAAAAACACAGCGAGTTGCCGAGTGTCATGAAAAAAAAATTAAAATTGGACTTAACTTTTAAAATCATAACTAAAAATTAACTTTTGAGTTGAGAATTATATTGTGATATTTTTGCTAAAAATCATAATAAAATTTAAAATAATTATGAAAATACTTACTAATTAGTAATGAATATATATATTTTCTATTATTTCAATTTTAAAAAATTTTAATATCTACATACATTCACATAATTAAATATAACTTAATTAAAATAGTTATTTTATCAATATATTTTATATGCAATATTAAATTATTAATTATATATGCTTAAAATTCATTCTAATATATAAAATAAAACATTTATTTGTTATTTTATAATATAAGTATAGTTTAACTATTAAATTATTAAATATTTTATAATTATTTATAATTGATATCATAAATCGGTCGCTGACCACTTATCTCTTATAATTGAGTCTTAGTAACTCATTGCTAATATTGTTAAATCAAATAAGGTTTAATGTGAATATTGGAGATGGTAGAATATTTAAATATTTATTATTTGACGATTTGAAAATGAAAAAAAAAAGATCATAATAAAAAACCATAAAGAGTAATTTTATTTATTTTATTAATATGACAGACATCACTATGCAATTATTTTAACCGTGCATCGAATTTAATTCACTTTGCGTTTGCAGTATCCGCACAGTTTTTTATTATTTTTTTATTTTTTAAAATAAAATTTAATTCCATTGTCACACAAATTGCTTTATTATTACTGTATATAATGAGTTTTTCAAATGGCATTATCTGCTGGCAACGTTGTGATCCATAATTTAGCTAAACGTGCTTTGTCTAATATGGAGGAAGTCTTTATTATATATATATATATATGGTTCCTAAAGCACATTCAACATTATTTCTATTTGAATTAATGGTGAGTTGAAGTATATGTGATATTAAATCAAATCTTAAAATTAAGGTACTGTTCAAAAATATTCTTGTATAAAAATTAAATTAAATTGAATTCTTTGAAATTAAATTTGGTAAAATTTTATATATTTAAAATAAATTTTAAGGTGATAAAATTTATTTAAATTTTATTGTGCAGAATAATTAAATTAGAAAAATATAGTTATTTTTTTATTTTATCTTTATATAGGAAGATTCACGAAGCATTTTAAATTTTCAACAGTAAATTCCATTAAATATATTGGATTTTTCCAAAATATTTTCATTTTAACATTATTCATTTTTTTAGAATAGCACTTTTTGTAAACTTAAGCAAAAATTAAATTTTATTTTTTTAAATATTATATTGGAGAAAAAAAATTATCATGAGTTTATTGGCTCCAGAGAATATATACTTACCGCTATGATATATTTCGATATGCAGGTAAAAATTAAAATTTATTAATTATGTATTTTTAAACAGAATTGATAAAAAATAATTAAATTAAACTAAATAAATTATTGCTAAATAATAATTTAATTTATAAAATTTAAATAATTAAATGTGAACCTTCTAGAAAGAGAACGCCAAGAGTGTGCCAATAAATTAGTGAGCATGTGAAGAATGCACAAGACAAAGGTAAGTTTTCCCCAACTACTTCTAAATTTCTAATTAGTTTATATAATAAGCATTTCGAATAATTAATATCCTATGTGAATTGATATTATAGTGTTAATAAATCAAGCTCCTAAATTAATTTTCTCTTGTCCAAAATCCAAACCAAGTTTGGTAGGTCGAAAGAATTAATTATATTTTCTTTTTAATTAATTTCAATCCAATTAAAGTTTCAAATACTAAAATTTGATTTAAAATTTCGCTTTTATACATATTTTTTTTAATTAATTACAGTGTGCTGGTTCCATTGGTAGTTTTCAGTACATAAAATTTAGTATATACATCTCTTTATTAATGTTGCGGGTAAGATACAAGGCTATATCTACATAAATCTACAAACGATCTAATTAACTTGCCTGTAAATATCTTCCTCATTGTGTCAAACCATAATCAAACTTTCAATACTAACTCCATAAAACCATCATATTTAATACATGCACACTTATTACGAAACAATTAAATTCTTTGTATATTATAAAAACTTATTTTGAATATTCTAAAATATCCTTTATTAACTCATCAATACTCTCACTCTAGTACTAATTAACTCATTCATAGTAAATTTATAGTTGAAAAAAACTAATTAATTATATAATCTCTTAATTTTATAAAATGATAACTTCAGTAAATTTTTTAAAAAAAATAGAAGTGATAATTTAATGAGATAATAAAAAAGATTATTTTTTGTGGAAGAGAAAACAGGAAGTTATTAATTTTAATGTAATTAGATTAGTGATAAGTGTAAATTGACCTTATATTCTTTATTAGATTTATATATGTAATTGACTTAAAGTAATTTATTCTAAACTTATTTATGTATTTTTATTTCATTATTTTTTAATTAAACTTAGTTTAAATTAATTTCTTATAATTATGTATAAACTGAAATTTTTAATAGAATTAGACTTTTAGAATTTCAAGAGTGATTTTGGTGGTTGTAAAGCGCAAATTTGAAGAAGTAGTCTTCATGAAGTTGATAGGAGACATCTCAAGCTTTCTAAAGAGGTCTAGTTTGTCAAATGCTGAGTTCGTTTGAGCCTTCAAATTCAAAGTAAAAATAGGACTTAAATTTCAGAAGTAGAATTTCAGTTCGGGCCACTGATAATATTTTGGTCATAACTTAGGCGTCTGAGGTCCGAATGAGGTGATTCAAAATTTTAAAATTATCTACTATTATAGGGTTACAACTTTTGTGAAGGAGTCAATTGGAGACGAAAAAAGATATTTGACAAAAAATCAGGTTTAAATTTTAAATTGAAATTTTGAAATAGAAGCTGGGTAAGAATATGAATCTGATTTAAAGAAGCTACTTATGGTTGCACAAGAGAATGTGAACAGTAACTAAAAGAAGATCCAGAACCAATTTTTCTATTACACATTTTTATTTTTTAAGGGGAGATTAATTTTTGACCACTGGAGATCAAAGGAAGAAGAAAAATTGGGCTTGAGGACAAATTTATGATCTCTACAAGAATATTCATCAATCTAGTTTGAACTTTTCTATTTTAGTTTATGTTTTATTTTATGTCTTTGTTTTATTATTAATTTAAATATTGAAATTATGAATATCATGTTTATTTTTTAAAATTCTATGTTCTTTATGTTTAATTTAGTTTTGAGCAATTAATTTCTTTGTGGGATTAGATGAATTTGGATGTTTAAACTATAAGTTTGATTATAATCTATTAATATACATAGATTTATTTTCTTTTATCCTTGATTTGATGATTTTAATTTAATTGATTAGCAATTGTTTGGCCATAAATTATTAAATATAAAGAATCATGCAAAATATGAGAGTTAAATGTAATTTTTAACGTGCAATCATCAATCTTGAATGATTAAGTTTAAAGATAAATTAATTGCTTAGAGATCTGAGATTGATATCTTAATTTAATTGAATTAGACATTGATTATTTGACATGAAAATAATAATTTAATTATTGTCCAATTATATTCCTCTTACTTAAGAGAGAAGTGGATGAATAGAGTGATATTGGATATTTAGTATTTAAGAATTATATTTTAATGCTTCATTAATCAGACCTATAGTAAAAACTCAATTAAAATCTAATCCTACTATTTATCATTGATTACTTGAATATATAGTTTAGAGTAATTAATTAAGCTGGATTTAAAATTAATAGGATAAATTTAATTGCTGTAAATTTTTAATTTTTAGATAATAGTTACATTGAATTTAGATTAATCAAATAAAATTTTTTCTATGAATATGATACTTACTTTATCACTTTACTACAAGAAATAATATCATGAACTTGCTATATAATCATAGTAATACACGTTCACCCATGATAACAACAATTAGATTAACTAAATGTGTTATTTTCACACCACATTTGTGGGAGCTAACCATATAATAATGCAATGGGGATCTTTTAATTGTTTCGTTTTGTAATGTTAACTATAACAACTAATTAAACTAACCAGCTCTTAATTAATACATCAACTTATCAACCTTGATTTTGCTATATAGCTGCCGCCAGCCATTGACCATTGAAATTTCAATGAGAAAATACTACTAAATTTACTGCCAAATTATATGTGTATCTAGTGGTGGAATGAAAAATCAAGCGAAAGAGGAGCAATTTTCTTAAAAAGAAATTATAGACGAATTGAAGATAAAATTAAATATTTAATATTATAGTAAAATTTATATTTTTGTTAAAAATTCCTATTAAAAAATTCTCTATCAAAATTTTATATTATTTATTAAATTCTAAAATTTTATTTATTTTTTACATGTATTTTTATTTAATTTTTGGATCTAATAATCTATTTATAAGATTTTATTAAAAAATTAATATTTAAAAGATTATTAATATATATAATTATATATATTTATAATTGAAAAGGATATAAAAAGTATATAATTTCACAAAGAAGGGTATAATTATATATAATTTTAATTTTATATCATTTAAATATAATTTTAATTTAAAAGCATATTATTATATATATATACAATTTTAAAATATATTAAAGGGATATAAAATTGTTACCCCATGTAATTTCGCCACTATATAATTCGTATGTATTAAAATCCTTGCTGCATTCACATCAGAGATCTTAAAATTTCACTAGTAAGAATTTCTTCATTATTCTGAAAAAAAAAAGAAAATCAATTTTTTTATTTATATAAATAAATATGATATATATATATATATATGCATAAAAAGATACAATCTAAGTTTACATATATTTTTATTAACAGTAGACTTAGTATTGTTTCTCCTATCTTCCGTACTAATATTTAAAAGGAAATAAATTTGAAATATAAAATTTATTTACAAAAAATAAAATTTAAGACTATTGGATGAACACATTTATTTATTTATTTATTTTGTACAGTAAAAAAGCAAAGTAAGCGGTGAAAAAAATAGTGCTATGAATTTTTTTGGTGCATGATTTAATTATTGCATGGGATGGAAAGTTACAAATTAAAGGACACACTGTCCTCATATATATCTCCAAATTAATTGGCAAAATTGAAGTAGTAAGCTGATATTATTTTAGGAGGGGGCCAGGATTTAATTATTATTGAAGTTGAATTATCTATTCAATATCAAAGAAAATATAAATTAAAATCAAAATGTATTAATTAACTAATTAATTAATTACTGTAACAAAGTAATGTAATTAGTTGAATTAATGGTACATAGGCCTAGACCTAGGGTAGGGATTAAAGGATATCATGGTAAAGACAATTTAAGCATTTCATGTTACTTGGAGATTAATTTTCATGATGAAATAATACTAGTGAATTTGGTGAATGTCTGATTTCATCAATTAAAATGGGAAAATAATGATAATAGAAAAAAGAAAGAGAAAAAAAAAAAAAGAAAGAAAGACAAAACCTAACTTCAATTAGAAAACAAGATATCATTATTAGCATGTTTGGGGAATGGTTGCCTTGTTTGCAAGTCTTTTCTTTTTCATTGCTCATCTACTTCTATTTCAACTAATTTGCATTATGTATCTCTATCCCACCCACCTACCTCCTTTCCATTTCTTTTTATTGTAATTATTTAGTATCATACTATACATAAATTGTAAAATAATCTAAATTTACATTGAACAGCTCTATTAAAGAATAAAATATTATCTCTCAAGTTTTAAGAATACTCCTATAAAAAAAATTTTAAAAAATTTTATATTTAAAGTTTAAACTTAAAACTTTTGATTAATGGATAAAAAACCCTCAACCATCACATCTCTTTCGTTAAAGATCACTTATATTTTATTTCTATCTCCTCTAAATTCTAATAAAACACATAAAAAATAAAAAAATATATATCTGATTGGAAATTAAAAATTAAAAATTAAAATTTTTAATTTTTAATTTATTGCTTATAATGATTTTATTAATTAATTTATTTTTAATAATTAATATTGAGTATATATTAAATACAATTTTAATTAGGAATGTTAGTTATCTTTATATATGAGTTTCATTTTCTATTCTACCGATTCAGATTTCCGCATTCAGAAAAGTCTCAAATTACGAAATCCTTTTTGACTAGCTACTTCTCTCACGTCATTATAGTTTTATCTCTCATCACTCATCCCTTCACTTTAATATTATATACGCCAATCATCCATGAATATAAATCGCCTTAAATGGTTAAATTTTATTCATACATAATTATTATTTTATAAAAATTAAAATAATTTATAATATTTATTTTAAATTTATTTCTTTATAATTCTAAAAAAAATAAAACTTTAATCTTTTTAAATTTTTACAATGTTCAATGAATAATATGTTAAAAGATAAGAGTAATTTAATGAAATATTTATATAAAATAAATTATTACATAATTTTTTTAATTCTTGTACAAAAATTTTAAAGTGATTTATATTTATAAATAGAGAGACCATATTATAATAAGAATACACGAGAAATAAAGTTATACATTCACTAAATATAAAATACATGAGTAACTAATATAGATTTTATAAAGCCAATTTTAAAAATTAGCTATTAATATTATAAAATTTTTATATTAATTATTCATATATTTTATATTTATTTAATATAGAACTTTATTTTCTATAAATTATCTTCATTTTGTTTAAATTATCGCTTTCATGCATACTTATTAAAAAAATTATTAAATTTTTTTAATATTATTTAAAATTATTTTAAATAAATTAAAATATTCTTTATTAACTCATAAATATTAAATATATTTTACTTTTATTTTATTAATTAACTTATTAATAATAATATATAATTAAAAAAATTAATTAATTTTTATTGATTTTATAAAATGACAATTGGATATTTTTTTTTTGTAAAATTGTTAATTTAAACAGAATAGAGATAGTTTATTCTTATCATGCGTCAATCTTATTCCAAAAAAGAAAATGTTCAATCTGAATCTTAATTGATCTAATTAAATTCTTAGGCTGAATTATCCATATATTAATGTAATTGCTCATCGATGAGGATATTTTTAAAGCTGCTCTTTCATGCATGAAACGTGAAAGTAATAATTCAATGACCCCAAAACTGATTCATGCACTAATTAACATTCAATTATCTTAAAACCCAAATGACAAAATTAAAGATTGCTCGTGTGAAAACAAGAAAAATCAAAAATCAATTACGTCTCATACTTTCCTAGAGTACTTGCTTCTTTGGAAAATGTAGAAATTGAACGGTAAAAATTAGTTATTTTTATTGAAAATATAAATATATATATTTTATTATATTTATATTTTAGTATAAAATAATTTTATTAAATATTATAATATGCATAGATATTTAACATATTAGAAAAATTAATAAAATGATAAATATGCTATAATTTAAAATAAATGAGAAACAAAAAGTGTGTTTATAAATTTAAAATGAAGGAGAAAGTATTATTTGTTCAACTCAAAAATTATTTAATTTTAAATTATATTTTTTTATTAAAAAGAAACTATAAATTCAATATAAATAAAAATATTTCTAGATTATGATTTTTATATGTAGTGTTATCTTAAACATGACTTTCGCATTTCCATCTTTTTTTTTTTTCTTTATTTTCAACTTTCAAAATTAGCAGAATCACAAATGCAGCAAAGCTTGGGAGATAATTGCATAAACAAAATCAATTATTATAGCAGAAGGATTTGGATTAAGATTAAGCTAACACCTTCCCTCAAAAAACCAAGGAAAAAAAAAACTCAAATCTGTCAGCCAATCATCAAATTTGGTCAAAATTCATAACTCTCTCTGTCCATAAATTTCCAAATTTGACGACAACTTTACACAAGGGAAAAAAAAAAATTGAACTCCCCTTCTCCGCCGGTTACCGGCTCAACCATCATATCGCCACCGCCACCTTGCGGTGGTTTTCCAGATTTTTTTTGCCCAATATGTCCTCACTTCTTGATTCAACTCCGACGACACCAGGCAAGTTCAAACCGGACAAGTCCTCAACGTATCTTCACCCTCACCACCACCGTTCTCTCAGGTTACACTCTTCTCTCTCTAAACTCACTTTCTATTCCTTTCTTTTCCTTATTCTTTTTCTCTGCTTCTTCCTCCTCTCCCCTCCCTCTCCTTCCTCTCGTGATCAGCCCAGTACTGATCCAACTGGGTCTCCTTCCTGGGAGAAAAAAGTTGTCAAATCGGCGCGTCCCAAGTCACGCGTTGGTATGACCGTTTTGGTCACTGGGGCTGCCGGCTTTGTCGGAACCCATGTATCGGTGGCTCTAAAACGTCGGGGCGACGGTGTACTTGGGCTAGACAATTTCAATCATTATTATGATGCCAGTCTCAAAAGAGCCCGGCAAAAGGTCTTAGAGCAATCTGGGGTTTTTATAGTGGAAGGTGATATCGATGACAGCGCATTGTTGAAGAAGCTTTTCAATGTTGTGCTTTTTACCCATGTAATGCAGCTAGCTGCTCAAGCTGGAGTGCGTTATGCAATGCAAAATCCCAACTCTTATGTTCGTAGTAATATTGGTGGGTTTGTCAATTTGCTTGAGGTTTGTAAATCAGCAAACCCACAGCCAGCGATTGTTTGGGCGTCTTCAAGTTCAGTTTATGGGCTTAATTCGAAGGTACCCTTCTCAGAGAAGGATAGGACTGATCAGCCTGCAAGTTTATATGCAGCAACTAAGAAGGCAGGTGAAGAAATTGCCCATACTTATAATCATATTTATGGTCTTTCTATTACTGGGTTGCGGTTTTTCACAGTATATGGACCATGGGGAAGGCCTGATATGGCCTATTTTTTCTTTACTAAGGATATTTTGAAGGGGAAGGAAATTCGTATGTTTGAAACAGCTGATGGAAGGAGTGTGGCTAGAGATTTCACCTACATTGATGATATTGTGAAGGGTTGTTTGGCGGCTTTGGATACTGCAAAGAAGAGTACAGGGAGTGGAGGGAAGAAGAGGGGAGCAGCTCAATTGAGAGTCTTCAATTTGGGGAATACTTCCCCAGTACCTGTCAGTCGGCTTGTTGCCATCTTAGAAAGTATTTTGAAAGTTAAAGCTAAGAAGAAAGTATTGCCATTGCCTAGAAATGGAGATGTAGAGTTTACACATGCCAATATTAGTTTGGCACAGAGGGAGCTTGGATATCAGCCTACAACTAATCTGGAAACTGGTCTTAAGAAGTTCGTCAGATGGTACCTCAGTTATTATTCAGGATCAAAGCGGAAGAATTCATGGTGAATCAATTATAGAACCTGCTTTTGATTTCAGTTATCTATCTTGGCACATACTATGAAATCTGTTGGTTTATTTTATTATGATACGAAGGAGGTATAGTTGTCTTGCAATGTGTTTGATTAATGAGCATGTTCTTTGCAGCTCATATCTGATTTGTATCAACAGAAATTGTTGTTTATTCCCATTTACCCCCACATATTGCTTCATTCTTTTAGAATATCATTTGTAGTTTAGAGTTTTAGACAACGGATCTATTTATAATTGCAATTTCAAAAAATTACTATTGATTTTGGATTAAGCGTTCATACTCGTGTTTAAATTAGTTCTGCTTGATTGAAATTATTGCATCTTTTCTTTTGATTATGGATGTTTGTACTTGTATATTCGCATCAGAAGCTAGCCAATTCTGCAGGTTATTGAAGTATACGATCAATGTTTGTAATGTTAACGTTCTTACTGACTTGACATATCAAAGTCTTTTCATTGTCGCGTAAAAGTGTGCATTACATGTTATATTTACTATGCATTTGCTAATTTTGCCATTCATATAATTTTGTAATGTTGATATAGGACATAGAAACTTGAGAAGAAGCCATTTTGAACTAAATTTGTGTGTTACCTCTTTGTTCAGGGGATTTTATAAGTTGGAATTGTTACTATTTACGCATGCAAATTCGATTTTGCTATCTGGAAAAAGTTTGTCAATAATGCAAATTTTGCATTGCTTTTTTTTTAGGTATCAAGACATATTAGCTATAGAAAATTCTTATCTAAATTAGGTGTACATGAACCTGGCTAATGAGAAATCAATAAAAGAGTAATTATAAAAAAAATAAATAATTTTATTAGTCAAATATATATGCACTCTCTAGATAAGTATTTTTTATTAACCAGAAAATTCTAAAAAATCGGAAGAAAATTATATTATATAACATTTTTTTAACTTTTATTTCAAAAATATCCCACAATTTAACTAAACTTGGACTATTGAAATACTGTTTGATTTATTCACTGGTTTCTAATTGTCAAAAGCAAGCTCTTAATGTTCAATTCAAGGGCACCTCTTTTATCTTATTTTAAAAAAAGGGGCACATCTCTTTATAAATTCGACATTTAGCGCCCAACGCAAAATGTAAACAATAAATTATTATTTGGGGTTCTAACTACTAGTCAACAGTAATACATGTCATTATTGGAGTTGCAAGCTCGAACCGCGGTTGACTTGGAGGATCTAATACAACTTCAAGTTACTCGTCTCATTGCTATCTCCCCTTCAACTATAGATAAGCTGGCAACAAGGTATTCTCATGCAATTAATTGTAGGAATAATCATAAGAATGGTCTCCTTGTTCATCCCTGAATTCCCGCAATTAGCAACAGAAATGATTTTTACGCTTTGCTGATGAGCATTAGCTTGAAAATTCCCAGTAACAGGAATGACTCAGGTACAGGATGCCCCTTCATCCCAGCAACGAACTAATCTGCATCCAAGAAAAATACAACATTATCCATCTAAATCCATGCCCTTGCTTATCACTGTTTAACTCTAGAAAAGAATTTAACACAATTTTCTGTATATCTGCCCAAAACTTTCCAACTTGATTCAAACATTTCAGAACCAGGAGATATTCACTCAAAAAAAAAAAAAAACTCCTTTCAAAATTATGGGCAATCCTTTATTCCTTTTGCATTTCAATTGCAACTACTGAATGAACTCTTAACATCGAACTTTAACTGCCATCCAACATTTATTAGCTGATAACTGAAAAATTCGACATTAAAAACAAGCACCAATATGTGTGACTTATCATCTAAATTGAAAAATTCAAACTGTAAACAAGCATCAATGTGTGTGAATTTCAATCTCAAACAAGTGACATAGAACAATACTATTAGGTGGTCTATAGTGAACCAGATCTTGCTTGTAAGAATGGTTTACTACATGTGACTTTGGATGTTGATAACCGAAGTGTGAAGAGTTCAATATTTGAGGGCGTCAGCTTTTGTGGTGGTAACCGTGCCTTAGCTGCGGAAAAGCTGCTAGGGTACATGGTCCAGATAAAGCCCTATGGGAGGGCAATTTCATTGCCAACTACTTGACAAACTATGAAGTGAATATCCTGCCAGGAAAGTAGACTTTTATCCAGCCACCAACAGGTATGTTGAGTGTTTTACTGCAAAGATGCGAGGGATGCTGCACAGCCCAGAATGTATACTTTTGTTTTTTCTTGGGGCAATGAGGTTTCTTCCCCTGTTAACCAAATAAATGACTGCAATTTTGTCAATTGAATTTTAAGGATTGGCTGAAAGTAGCAGCTTAAATTCAGGAAAATGCTTAGTTCACTCGCTACGCTTTCAGGTGTCAAGTGCTTCAGGAGGATTTATTTGACCGAAAACAAATATGGAAATTACCCTCTTCAGTGACAAAAACAAACTCTGAATCCTCATTGAAGGCATACTAGCAACATAAGCATATTTACTTGCCAATTATACTACCTCTATCAATAGGACCCATGTTTTCTTCATGAGTATCTTATTTTCTGCATTCAATAAGCATATTTACTTCGCTATGACACGTACAAATTTTTCTGTAAATGACTAGAGCAAAATACTTTTGCTGCCTATATTTTTGTGAGCCAGGTATTTTTTTTATTCATAATTATTATTCTATGCATGTTTGATGAGAATATTTGTTAGGCCATCGAACATTGAAAAATCAATTCAGAAGCCCATTAATAGACTACTGCTTGTGCCACCAATCGGTCATGAAGTAACATGTGATGCTAAACCTTTTTTTTTTCTTCTTGTACATATCAAGTGTGCTTTTTTTTACGAATTCCTACTAGCAGTTGGAACAGCAGAAAACAACGGCACTCAAAAAAGATTTTTATTGCATATAAATCATGCATCATTTATTTTATTACCCAGGATGACACTTTCTGTCAAGACTACAAGAATAATGCATCATAATATTGGGTATTAGATGTAAGGTTTTAACTTTCGTATGCCAGCCGCTTATCGACTTATCTCCTGAACGTGGCAATATGAAAAGACCAAGCAATAAGCATGCACAAGCAAGTGTTTCAACACTCATAGAAGAAATGATATGTAGTGGATTCAACATTACAGAAACTAAGAAATTAAATCCTCACCTACTCTAGGTAAATGACTAAAAACAATCAACTTAGCATGCAATTTCTACTAGAAAAATAAGATCCAAAATCACTGGTAGATATGGATACGAAATTTTAATAGCTCCAGCACTATTCTGTCCACTTACAGGAAACATGATCCACGCTTTCAGGTGGTCTGTTTGTAGAACTTCATAATAATAGTGGTAAACTTCACCAAGTCATAAATCTGATCCTGCTTCCAAACTATCATTAGCATGGCTTTTAAGTAGCCTCAGAATCAGAGTTCAGCTCCCACCAAGCCCCTGCAGCTTCCTTTTGCATAAAGTTAACCTCATCTTCACCAATGGGACCATCAAAATCTTCATCCTCGCTCTCATCATCATCAAAATAATCACCACTTTCACAATTATCAAAAGCACCAACCACACTAGAAAGTTTTTTGCCCTCCTCTGGATTGTATGTCCACTCTAGCCTCTTCAAAATGTCATGGTCCTTCCATCGCCCCACAACTGACACAGCCTCCTTCTTAGCTTTCCCCATCAAAATCTCCTGCCAAGAAAACACTGAATCAGCAACTCTCTTCAATGCCCCATCATTAATATCCCCAACAACAACAGTCTTCAGACATCTAAGTTTAGCCTGCTTCAGAACTCCAACAAAATCTGAATCATCCGATGCAAGCACTAGACAGTCAACTCTCCTCTTATCCATAACATTCACGATATGTTCCCCCAGTGCCAAATCTTCAGCCTGCGGCTTCTCTGACACAGTTCTAACCCAAAACCCTGCCCTCTTCAACTCATCTGCCAGACCATATCCTACCTTAGGAATCAAAACATTCCTCACAGCATTCTTCTGCATTTTCATTGCATATTTAGCTACTAACTTAACTCTCCTCTTCCCTCTTGCTGCTTCTATCTGATTCAATCTCTTCTGCTGTTCACGATCGTGAATTTGCTTAAAATGATTAATAAATTTCTCATTGTTATAAAACTTTCGCCCACAAACTCGACATTGATATGGTTCAACTGGTTTAATCACACCCCTGTTTTCTAACTGATTCAAAAATTTTCTCTCTTTTCTTTGCTCTCTTACAACCGTTGGCACATAACTAAATGCGTGCCGATTAGCATGGGCTACCATTTATCCAACAACCCCAAATGAAGATGCTGCCTTTTTGAGCTTCAGAGCAGCCTCATATGGGGGGACTGAATTTGGCGGCTTGTTGTCCAAATCCCAGAAAATTGCAACATTGTTTTGGGATTTTATTGATGATAGAGTCGGTGTTGGGTTTCAAGAATTGAAACCCACTTTCGAATCAAAGTGACAGCATCTAAATAATTTGAGACATTGGTTTAGCTGTGTGGATGAGTTGAAAATGATACGAAATTTGAGCAACATGGTTAATAGCGAATGGTATATACAAAAGAGAGCATGAATCAAAATAACAATATAGATAGAGAAACGAAATAACCTGAGATGACGCGTATTTTGTTAAAAAAAAAAAAAAAGCACGGCCAATTACCGGAGAAGACAGCCAGAAAAAAGAATAATGTTTTGGCTGCTGAGACGCTTGTGTTCTTGTCATGGAGTCAAATCCCTCCCTATTCTCTATCACATATAATCATATCACAGGTACTAATTGCAACCATTCTGAAGCGTTATTGTTAAATTTTTTTTTATAATTTTTTTATAAATAAATTTATAATTAATATTTTTTAATCAATAAAAATAATTATTTAATAATTATTTTTTAAAATAACTATAATTAATATCTATGCAAGTGGATAGATGCAACTTGAAAACGTCATATTCGCAGTAGAATGGAGTAAAATCGCAGTCGTCTAATCACCGGCGTCGAACGGACAAATGACCCAATTGGATGGCTGAGTCGTCGTATTAATAGAAACTGCAGACGCAAACAGAAAAGGGGTGGGCGGAGAGCTAACGACACGTCGTGATGCCAATTTTTTTTAATATATATTTTTTGGAACGTATAGTAAATTTTTTTACTGTTTTCTATTACTATTGTTAAATGATTAATAAGAAAATATTAATTATAGTTATTTTAAAAAATAATTTTTTTATTTATTAAAAAATATTTATTATAATATTTTTTTTAATTAATAAAAATAAAATTATTTAAGAATTACTTTTTAAAGTGATTGTATTTTTTTTATTAACAAATATAATTTTTTCGTACAAAAAGAAGCGAGTAAAAAACCTATAATGGTTGTTCAAAACCTTATAGATATCGTAAAAAAAATTAAAGTAAAATTGAACTCTAGAATATAACCATCCATAATTATATAAAAGAGTTAATCATGAATCAAACATCTATTAAAATTTTATTTTAATATATAATTTGATATTTTATTATTTTGAAACTAATAATGCTAAGAGTGTAAGATATTACAATTTATAATTAATGATAGCCTAATAGTATAATAGAGTTTATTTAATTTTGAAAATTTTTGGAATTAATAATGTAATAAAAAGTAAAACCTTCAAGCCATAAAGTCTAGCTGAATTTTTTTTATAATTAATAACTAAATATTTGAGTTATTATTATTATTATTATTATTATTATTATTATTATTACTATATATTATTTTTCAAATGAAACTGCTGTGTCAAAAATTTAGGATAAAAATTATGAATTGAATAAAAAAATCAAATTAAAATTTATATTAAGGAAAATCAAAACTCAAGTGATCTTTAATAATTTATCTTATAATCTTAGGTAAATTACTAAAAAGTCTTTGAAATTTAGCTATATATTTTATATGTTTATAATTTAGGAATTTAATAATTATTCAAAAATTAGCAAAATAAATTTTAAAAATTCAAATTAACCACTATTAACAAAAATAAAAAAAGACAACACACTGGTCAACTAATATTGGTTTTTGTGTTGTTTTCAGGATGTTAATTTTGTTTAGAAATAATTTTAAAAAAAACTGAAAAAATAAGGGGAAAAGAAAAGCAAAGAATAACGTTGACTAGCAGTTGAAAACGTAACCGTCAATTGACTGTTAAGACCAAGCCACGTGGTTGGTTAATCCAGTCAACCAATTTCACTGATAATAAAAAAAAAAACTGAAATTTAAATACTGATAACACGATCAAAATCAATACCACGAGAGGTGATAGGGAAAAAAAGGAGGAAACTTCAACCTGTGATTTGATCTATCAAAATACAAATATTCTTTCTTTCCCTTACATGAGATTTTTTTATGTTTGAATAGCCGCAATCAGCCATGAAAGGCGTCTCCTCGGCGCCTGGTGATTATGTCTACTTCAAGTCTCAAGTTCCTCTTCATAAGATCCCCGTTAGTGTTTTTTCTATCCCACTTTTTCTTTTATTTGCTCTTTCAATAATATTTGATCATGGGTTTTATTACTTCCTTCAATTTTTTTTTCTGGGTTTGCATTTGTTTTTAGTTGTAGTTTCCTTTTTCCTTGGCCAATTTTCTGCATTGGGTTTCAATTTTTAAAAATTCCAATTTGGGCATGTACTGATCTGGGTGTGTTTAATTCTTGCTTGATCATTCTTTTACTTGTTGATCTGATATGGTTACTGGGTTTGCTTACATTTTAGTTATGGTGACCTTGGACTTAAATACATTGATGTATCCCGTTGATAAGATTGGGTTTCAATTTCAGTCTAAAAGATGCAATAGTTAATGTAGAACTTCAATTATGATTGGTTAAGGATTTCACTCTGTTTTCCTCTGAGCTCAATTTCGATTACTTCACTCAGTTAAGTGTTGCTTTTATTGATTTATTGGTACTGATTTCCGTAGATTCACTATTTTTATTATACTAATGCCTTTTGGTTATAAACTTAGAGACTCTTTGTTCTCTGTCAATTATCTGATTGCGAATGAGGGCACATTCTGGTTTTCTCTGTCTGAATGATTTTTAAGTGATTCTTCTCAAATTGCATTTTACCCTTTTATTTCCTTTTTATTCTCCTTAAAGATTGGCACGAAGCAGTGGCGGTATTATGATTTTGGCCCAAAAGTGGTTCCGCCACTTATTTGCCTTCCTGGAATAGCAGGGACTGCAGATGTTTATTATAAACAGATCATGTCATTGTCCATGAAGGTAAATTTATAGATGGTGTAGCTAGCTATAAAGTGGATTGACATGTTAATGTTTTCCTTTTCCTCTAATCTTTTTTACTGGAATTATTCATTGAGGATTCAATTTTTCATTTTCATATTGCACTATTTGTGTCTTTCTCTATAGTTCTTCTTGTGACATCAACTTCCTCACATGGAAGTAATGTCATATCCTGAATCATGGGTATTTAATGCTGGACTTAATTTTGGATGAGAATCATATTTAATTTGCAATCACTGTTTCTTAAAGGAAATAGAAGGCAAACGACAAGAAGTTGCAAAAATTTTTCCATTTGGAAAGATTTATTCTTGCCACAATTATAGAATTGGTGCACATGAAAAGTTTTATGATTCTGTAGCTGCTTTCATTTAATGTGCATATTATTAGAAGTATCAAATATCTTTTAATTAATAATAACCCCCAAAATTCTTGATCTTTGGAACCTTTTCTACATGTAAGCTATTTATAACAAGCTGTATTCGTGATCTCATTCATTCCTTAATTTTATGTGAATCTACTTTTTTCTCTTGATGAAAACTGAAAAGCAAAAACTTGTCTTTACAAAATGATTTCCAGTTTATCTGTGATGGGATTTAAGTTTCTCATTTACCACTTCATGGTCAAGGAAGATACCTCATGTTGACTTGGAACATGTTGAACCTTAAAGGAATTGTATAATTATAGATCTATATTCTATCCTCAGTTTAATATAAATTCTCAACTTAATGAGAAATATGTCAAATCATCCTAGATGGAGAACCCAAGGCTGCAATCAGTATTGTTTGGGAACTTTATAATTATAAGGTGCAGCAATCATTTCTATATCCACATCTCATAGATGATGGTGATCATCTGCACTGCTTTGTTAATTTGATTTTCTAGTGGTAAGCGAACTGTTTGACCTGTTATCATAACCGTTTTTCTAAAATCTGGACCACTGGACCAATTGGTGAACTGGAAAGATAGCTAGTCCATTGATTTAGCAAAGTCAAAAGATGGTCAATTATAATTATAATTAAAATTTCTTTTGAATTAATATGTAAATGGTTTTGAAGGTAAAAAGTATAATATGGAAAAATTATGAACCCAAACTAATTATTAGTGCCATGCCTGGTCCAACAGGCCCATTAGTCTGGTTCTCAAGCACTGACCATAACTGTCAATTATTGTAGGTTTTGTATTTTACACATTGCATTTGCCATCATCCTGTTAAGGTTGTTTCACTTGCACATGACCTTTTTTGACTGTTTTTCAGGGCTATCGGGTGATTTCTGTTGATATTCCACGTGTATGGAATCGTCATGAGTGGATCCAAGCATTTGAAAAATTTTTGGATGTCATTGATGTTCATCATGTGAGAACCTTCATTAACATATATGTAATACTTTTCCTAGTGTGTCATGCTGATTAAGCACATTGACCTTTTTACAGATTGTTATTGAAGCGTGCCAAATGCTTTTTTGTCATGATGCACTTTTTTTATAATTTCAAATGTTTACTTCTGGTTTAGAACTTATCCTTTCCTTGCATATCGTATGAGTTAATTCATGATATTTCAAATATTTAAAGAAGTAAACCCTCAGAAGTCAGCCTTTTCTTCTTGTAATTACTGGTGTCCAGTGACCACTTAGCCTAGGCATTAAACTTTGTTAGCAGATGCTGGGTCCAGAAGGACCAGAACATGCTTTGGATTTGATTTACTGATGTGTAAGTACCGCTCATCTAGCATATTCTACGTTTTTAGCCAGGAGAGAAATTTGCAGTACCTTCTTTAGCTAAAAGGCTAGAAGTTATAATGAAGAATCACTTTAAGGTCCATCTATATTTTCTCGTAAAGATAACATTTGTTGCTTTGCGCATTGTTCTCCAAACAAAACTGTGGTATTTTCTACTACCTGGCTGATTGGTTCATTGTATAGAATTGGCAAGAATTTGTATGCAACAGTCAACTATGAGGAGCAGCTTGCAGTGGTATGATCTTAGTGCAGGACATAGTGATCAAGAGGTTTACGGGGTTATCATTGTTGTGATCATAATAAAACTAAATAGACAATATTATTTCTTGATCTCTTCTTTAAAAATTAGTCTTGTATGAAGGCTTACCACGGTGAAGATTGTAGATGCCCTGATAGTGCCATAATTTGCTGTTTACATATCTCAAACTGAAAGTAACTAGATATATTCGTATGTATCATATAACATTTTTTCCCTTCTTTTTGATCTAGTCACTAAGAACTGTATATAATTTGATTGGACTAAATAATGTTTGTCGACAGATACATCTTTATGGCACATCTCTCGGCGGCTTCTTAGCACAACTTTTCGCACAGCATCGTCCAAGAGGAGTGAGATCATTGATACTTTCGAACACATTCTTGGATACACAAAGTTTTGCTGCTGCAATGCCATGGGCTCCTGTGTATGTGCTGATCATAAAGCTTATCTTTCTTATGTGTTAGCTTTGTCATTAGCAGGATAATTGAACTTTCCTGTTATGATACAATATTGATTCCATCACAATATAAGATATCATATGCGAGAATGATTTGTGATTATGCAGACTAAAAAGGATATCATGAATTTGCATATAGATATACTGTACACCTGAAGAATATGGTATGTTAAATGTGGGATGCTTAATAACCTTGGGAAATTTACCATGAAATTTAAGAGGCAAGTTCTTATTAGTATGAGATGTTTCATCCATCTGAAGATTGTGTACAATTATACAACAACAAAACTGCAAGATCTATGTGAGATTTCATAGCTTAAAAGTTGATCTTCTACCTGCTGGAGCTTAAATAGAGCACTAGTGCTAGATTGGATGTTGAATGAGCTATAAATTCCCAACCATTAGCCCTATTATCCTTACCAAGAGAGAGAGGGATATTATAGCAATGAAAGTATTAAGGTCTCTGTCATATGGATTTCATTGTAAATAGTGATGATTCAGGACTATATGCTAAGCACATAAAGTCTCCTGTCAAGTTTAATTTGAAGGGGAGATTTTATAAGATGATAATGAGGCCAACTATGTTCAATCACATTATAATGCGAGCAATAGCGAAAAACACTAATGTGCATGATTGAATTAAAATGTTTCATTAGCTTAGTAGTGCAAAAGCAAATGCATTTCATATAAGATAGAGATGATACCAATTGAGGAAAATTTGTGGGAAGGTCATTTAAAGTAATTCAACCATGTGGAAAGATGTTCCAGTTAGTGACTGAATTGAGGAGGAGACAGCAAGGGCACAACGAAAATTGGCAATGAACCAAGTTAAAATAATGAGAAAAAATTCTTGTTCTGAAAATATTTAGGAAAAATATCGCATTAGAGAAGATTCAATGAATGAAAAGGAAATTGTATGGCTGTACTCAACAAGTTTGGAGTTAATTGTTGTTAGTTGGTGCCATTGAGGATGACTGTGCAGGTGAAAGTGCATAAATATATCAGCCTTGTAATTTTTACACAAGTCTTTATCAGCATTCCTTACTTTGCTGCATCTATCTAGAAAGTCACCACAATATGGACATGAAAGGGACTTGGGGAAAGAGAGGGTGGTTGATGAGTTTTCAATGTTCACCAAAGCGCATTATGCAGCCTAAAATTGTAAAATATTTGGTAATTGGTTTTTAGTATAGTGTCAACTATCATATCCTGCTTGGCTGGTTCTAATCTTAATTATAGTTTTCTAATTATTTTTTGCCTGCTATGTTTTTTGTAACCACGTACAAAATTCATAATTTGCTCAACAAATTAGTTGCATGTTTTCATGCAGTGTCAGCTGGACCCCTTCATTTTTGCTTAAACGGTATGTCTTAACTGGAATTCGTGATGGTCCTCATGAGCTATTTATTGCAGATTCCATGGACTTTGTTGTTTCTCAGGTATGGTCTTCAACCTGATCCTTTGGACCTACTGAAAAGCTCATCTCAGTTGTCCACCAACATATATCAATGATATGTTGAAGCAGTCTCCTTTTGATGCCTTTAATATTTTCTAGTCTAATTCCATTTTGTAAGCATGCGTCAATTGTTGTGGTCATCTTATTCTTTTAATTTGGCTGTATCCTCAAAAGTCACTGTTCAGCCTTGGGTTGGGGGGTAAGCTCGGTCATGGAGTTGTGCTGCATGTATGTTTTGGAGAATGGAGTTACTAACTCCTGTCATGCTTAAATATTTGCCATCCTTTTAGTGGGAAATATTAGGTGTTTATGAGATCTGCTAGAATACAGTTGTCCAAGGTTTTCAAGATTAAGTTTGGATTAGGACAATAAAACACAAGCCCCACTGTAGCATTTCAGTTCCATTATTTTGGTACAAGTCTCTTGTTCAAAACATGACATATACACGCACGCACACACACACACACATAGAGAGAGAGAGAGAGAGAGAGGGAGAGAGAGGTGCAGTTGCAGTATGCATATTTCTCTTTTTGAATATTTAGTTGGGCAAGAGTGAAGAGGAAAAATAAACCTTGATCAATCTGATTTTTGACCTGATTACTAATTCAGGTTGAAACACTTTCAAGAGAAGACTTGGCCTCCAGGTTGACCTTGTATGTTGATGCTGCTTCGGTTGGATCTCTTCTACCTTCTGATTCATACATTACTATAATGGATGTAAGTTGACCCTCGTTCTTAAGGGGGGAATGAGAATATCATTACACTGATAATACATGTTTAGGTTCTAAAGAAAAGAGAAATGCTAATTATAGTCACTTTGGAGAGTAACTGTTCAATAATCTCTCTTATTGTTTTGAAAATAATTATTAATAATTAGTTTCAAACCAATAGGAAGGAAATTGTTGAACAGTCACTCTCTAAAGTGACTGTAATTAGCATTCCTCCCAGAGAAAAATATGATTGGGAAAAAGGAAGGCAATTCTCTTTTTAAGAAAGCAGAATCATACTTATTTTTGTTTACAAAAGGATAAGTCTAGCTAAGGCTTTTATTCCAATATATTTTCTGAATTTTATTACTGAATGAAAAATTTGCTTATAATCAATCCTCTTGGTCTTTTGCATTTTTATGTCTTCTTAAAGACAAATGACTATTGTGCAATCCCTCAACAACTCAAAGACCAGTTGAGTGAAAGATATCCTGAAGCAAGGCGAGCTTACTTGAAAACAGGAGGCGATTTCCCATTTCTTTCTCGCCCAGATGAAGTCAACTTGCATCTTCAGGTTGATAGAGTATACTGTTTCCTTTAATATGCTTTGCCTGCCGACATATGCTGTATTTTTAATTATTATCTGCATAATGTAGCTACACCTACGACGAGTAGGGGTTGAAGCTCGACCAGACTTGGTACATGGCATCCCTAAAGATGGCACTGGTGGGAGTCACAGCAAAAAGATGGACGAGAAAGAAGATCCAGATGATCAGCTCAAAGATGGAGAAAGCTCTGAAAATCCATCTGGAGAAAACCAGTTACCTCCTGCAACAGAAAGCTCAGAAACACATACTGTGGACCAGCAACTCATTAGTGAGGCAAAATTTTATCTCGTTTGTCACGGATATATTTCACATCTTTGTGAATCATTGAAGAAAAAGGAAATTATAATCGCCACAATCATTTTGCAGTCCACTTGGGAGAGTTTTCTTCCGTTTTTAATTTCCTATTATGTGCAACCATTGTACATTACAACCAAATTGTTTTCAGAAACTCAGGCAACTGGTGTAAAATAGACATTTAGACATGGCTGTTCACTTAGCTGTGCCAAGTTTCCTCAAGCATTTGTTGCAAATTTACTTTCTTGGAGGTTGCTAGTGTTTTGGCTGAGAACCAGTTGTTCTATTTGACGTTGTTGTACATTTGTATATTTTCTATTCAAAATTCTTTCATAATTTAAAACGGACAAATAAATTTTTTGCTTTGTTAGAATTTCTTTTTTTTAAATCCATTTTTTGAGCCGTGTCTTTGAATTTCAGCGTCTGACATTAGGTAAGTTTGATGATTCATGCAGGCCCGTGCTTCGGCATGAAGATTAGGGAAGCCTGATCAGTGAATTTCGGTGTATATATATAAATATCAATAAATTTTCTCTTTTTATATTACTATTAGTATTATCAAATTATGCCCAGATGTTTAGTAATTTTTATAATGTATGGACCAAGAAATTCCTTTTTTCAATTGAACTGTGTAACAATTAATTTTTTTACTAATCAAAAGTTTGAATCAAATTCAACAACTGAAAGCGCAGAGACCTCTACTAGACTTGTTCCAATCCAGGATTTGACGCTAACGCTGTCAAAACATACACCAAAAAATTAGGAAGAAAAAATGGGAGAAAAAAAAGGAAACGATAGAAAATGCAGCTACAAGGAGTTGAATAATTCACTTTAGAATTAAAAATGAAATGTAAAAGATTTCTTTTTCTTTTTTTTTTTTTCACATGAATTCAAAATGTCTTCAATAATATTCTTTAAATTTAAATATTTATTTCCATTTCCATTTTTAATTTTAATTAACATGAGATTAAACTCAACTATGCCTTTCATATATATATATATATATATATATATTTGCTAGTTGAAAAAAAATAATGTCCAAAAGGGAGCAAAATTTCATAATAGATATATTCGCAATTTTTATATTTAATGAAGGGGAAAGTGTTCATAAAAAATGCCACATCTTTTTTTGTGTAGCTATAGTCAATATCCTCCCACAAGGAAAGCAAAAATTGAAGGGTTAATAGAATTAAACAATTGGTCAACCTACGTAAATAATGTTGCTTCTATCTTTTGCTGTTATGTATTATAAAGAGATAACCAGAAATAGATGCCATAAGAATCCTGGAAATTTTGCTTAACCAAAAATGTTAAAGTTAATGCTATCAAGAGTACATTTCATGAGGACATCAAACTAATAACTTTATCCTTATTAAGGCAGGACACTGAAACAGAACCTACAAAGATAAAATGGAAAAATATGGAACTACAAGCACTTCAGTCCTGCACCTAATGAACGGCAAAAGGTTTTTCTTCCAAAACAACTACCTGGAATAACAATGTTAAGCCTGCTTTGATGCAATACAAACACTCAAAAGTCTTCTAAATAGCACAAGGAGACAGAAATATATGGCATATTTAGACATCTATTCATCCTGATTTAATGAAACACATCAAAATACACGGCTAAGGCAACTATTCCTAGATTTCATGCAACAGCGATGTAATGATATACCAACTAAACGAGACATTCTATGATATCATTCTGAAAAAAGGGAACTTTAACAGTCACATCAGCTATGTAAATGCATATTAACCAGAGCTTGCAAGTTTACTTCAAAGTTCTATACTCGCAGAAGGGAAAGACTTGACAAATAAATTAATAAGTGACCATGCATTACCTAGGACTCCCAACAGTAACCATGCAACAAGAAAGTTTTAACTTCACAAATAAATTAACAAGTTCAGTTGATGATTCACACGTGAAACCAATCTACAAAGAAAAAGAATGCTATATGACTAAATTCACCACTTGCATCAGCTATCAAACACAACCTCCTCATAAAAAAGAAATCATTTGTCGTATCAAACACAACCTCCTCTCAACAACATTGGCACAGCTTTATGATCAACGAAATGAATTAATGAAATATCATGCTAAAAATCTGAATTAAATCAAACCATGAAAATTAACAGTCATCAAACTAGAAATCAATTAAGTCAATAATTCTAAAACCCAAAACTGCTCAATTACAAAAAGGACGATCTCAAGAAGAACCAGCTTCTACTGCATTGAACCAACTTGCCAAATAACAATTACTCAACGAACAATCTTATAAATATAAGCATCCGAGTTCAAAGCTCATATTATCTTATCATAGTTTAATGCTCCAAAAGAAGCACCCACCCCTTTTCCCATTGCCAAATTGAGTTCTCAAGGATATGATTCCAAAGATTTTGCCACATTTTATGCATCGTCTATTTCCCTTACAATTACAAACTGGTCATCTCATCACTTGTTTAAAAAATAAAAAAATAAAAACTTGCGAATAATTGCACTCAATCAGGAATATTACACCATATGTAACCAGCATAGGTCAAAATCAGTCATAAATAAGGTTTAGCAAGGCCAACTGGCCAACAAGATACATTTACATATGTTTCTGGTGTATTAGAAACTACTACTACTACTAATTTCCACAAACATTTTGATCAGCCAAGCTTTTTGCAGTAATAAAACAATAACAACCCAGATATATCCCATATTACCAGATAAAAGGGTCTACATAAAAATTTCGTTCATGGCAAGCAACAAAACCGACTCAGAGTTCCATAAGGGGAAATGCCAGAAAAGGAAAAAAGAAAAGAAAAATCTTGAACAGAAACAGATTAAATTAATTTTTCAGGCCCAATAGAGGCAAATACAAAAGCAGCAAATTTAAATTGCCTGGAAGTACACAGATTCAGTTACATTAGCTGGACATTATAAACATCAAAACACATTTAGAAAATCCCAAAATCTTTAATTAAAAAACTTAAAATTACTTCAATAATTCGAAGAACACCATCACGTTAATAACCAGACAAACCCTAATTTTTCCCAAACCAAAAACAAAAAGGCAAGCCTTACCCAAAATACTTCTGAAAATTGAAAAAAAAAAAAAAACAAAATTCTTCACGGATCTTACATCACTTGGCAACCATCCTGGCAATGAAATCCTCGTAGCGGATTTTTCCATCCGACCCGACATCCACTTCCCGGATCCACTCATCAAACTCGGCTGGTTCCAGCTTCTCTCCAATACTAGTCAAAATGTGGCGCAGATCCCCAACGGAAACGAACCCAGTGCCATCCTTGTCGAGCACCTTGAAAGCATCGCGGAGCTGGCGATCAAACGGCTCAGGTTTCATGTGTTTGGCCATGAGATCGAGAAATCTAGGGAAATCGAAAGGGGCAGTTAGCTTTTCCTCAGCGATAATGGTCTTGAGTTGGGATTGGGTCGGGTTTCCCCCAAGAGAACGCATAAGGATCCCCAGTTCGGAAGGGGCGATCTTGCCATCACCATCGGTATCGAAAAGCGTGAAGGCTTCCTTCATAGACGAGACCTGATCATCGCTTAGATCCTTGCCCATTTTCTGGTTCGGATTCGTGCCCGGGTCCTCTCTTCTTCTCTCCTTTGTTTCGAACTCGTGGTGCACACTGTGTGCGTGATTTTGAACGAAAGTGATGAAGTGGGAGGCAGGCTTTTATTTTTTGAGGGAGAGAGAGACGGTGTCGTTTTAGTTGCCTCATTTTTTTAGATGACATCGTTATTTTGTAGTTGTGGAAAAAAGCGACGTCGTTTGAAAGAATTTAGTGATGAGCGGGAACTTGTGTCGGCAATCATTTGTCTATGCTTGAAATTGTAATGGAATCAGTTCAGAAGCTGCAGGTTGGAAAGAAGGACAGGTCCCACTCTTTTTTTTATTGCGATTTACTACTCAAATTGTGGTTAATTTGGAAGAGACTACTGGCTAAGAAGAGCTAGCAAAGATAAAACTCTCTCTCAGTTAGAGCACCCATTAGAATTGTTCTATTTAAATTCCAACTTATTTAATTTTTAAACTATCATAATTTGATTAATTTAATTATAGTTATACTCGTATCTGATTTAAATTTATTTAACAATATTTATTTATCTGATTTAAATTTATTTAATAATACTCATTTACTATTTAAATCCATTTAATTACCCCTTTAAATATAAAAATTTTAAAAAATATAAATTATAAATTATAATTTTTTAATTAAATAATTACAAATAAATATGTAATATTAACATAATTTTATTAAAAATATTTTCATACTATATAATTTTATAATTAAAATAAAATATAATAAATATATAATCGAATTCGAATAGCGAATATCCGAATATCTAAATTTGAATTCAACCCAAACCTATCGCAAATAATAAAATTACTATCCATATGTCTCACCATAAATCCAATTAAAAACTATCTATTTTTTATAAAAGTAGATCAAAATAAATCGAATATCCAAAATACTCATATCCCTTATCATCCATGCTTTCTCTGTTTTCTCCGTTTCACTTTGGAAGCCTCTCCCCTTTCCTTGGCTCTAATTTTTTTTCTCTCATTTTCATGAAGTATTTTTCTAATAATACTGTAGTTTAGCTTTTTAGTTTTAATTGTTGGTTTTTTTTTCCAGTTGTATTCTCAAGCATGACTACAGCACCTAAATGACTTTGAGTGCTTTTAGTTATCCTTTAGGCTGTAGCTATTTTGGGTTTCTATTCTGATTTTTAAAAAAATTGTGATTTCATGCACAAATATTAGAATGATAATTACATTCTTTCATTTTTGTAAACAAAATTTAAATTTATTAAAATATTTCCTATTAATTCATTAATATTATAACTTTATTAATCATTTATTATTAATAATAGTATAATTAGAAAAACTAAATAATTTTTCTATATTTTATAAGGTCACAATTTTAGTAAGATAATTTGTTTTTCTAAAAGAGATAGGTTTAGTGGGATGTAGAAAATGATAACGTAAGTAAGTTGGAATAAATAATTTTTATAAAAAGTATTGCTCTCTTCTTTTTAAATTGACTGGTTTACTTTTTATTTTTTATCTGTCTCAAGTTATAATTTATTTATAATTTGAATAAGTTAGTTGTATTTTAAATCTATATAATATTTTTATTTAATATTATTTATAAAATATATTTCATGATAAATTAATGATAAAAAAGAAAAAATGTATGTAAATTTATATTTCTAATAAAAAATAATTATTTTTTAAAATTATTATTAAATGAAAAGTGAGTCTATCAATTTGAGATAGAAGATGTATTATTTTTTTAAATAGAAGATTTTAATTTCTTAATCCATTTGTTCTAATTAATTACAAATAAGATGCTGGACCTTTTTTATCATATAATATTAAAGATAATGTTTATATTGTTTATCAAAAAAAGATAATTTTTATATTGAACATTGCATTTTAAATAAATTAAAATCAATAAATTCAAATAAATATTTAATGACTTAATAATATAAATGAAAATGCAAATTAAATTCGCTTAAAAGAAATTTTAAAAAAACACGTTAATTAATTTAAATTGGTTGTAATTAAAGTAATTTTTATAATTCATTGGAATAACTGATCATTTAAAATGTTTAATTATTTAAAATTTAATATTATTTTTTTATTATTATCATTATATAATTTAATTTTAAACCATTCACCTACATCCCTTATACATATATATATATATATATATATTGTGTGATACAAATTATTTTAACTTTTTAATCTACCAAAACCAATGACCATAGACAATTTGATAAATGCCAAACCCAAACCCCATTATGGGCTTACAATTGTTATTGTGTTGTAGATGTTTTGCCCATAGGACTCGGCTGAGGCAGCCCATTAATAGAACAAAAAGCCTTAATCACTTTACGTGGTGCCCAAAAGCCAAAAGTTTTTTCCCAAAGATCAATGCATTCTTTGCAAGGACAGTTACAAAATTACATAAAAATAAATAAATTTTATTTTAAAAATATCATATTTCTTACTAAAATAAATTTTTTTAAAAATATTTATTAAAAAAATAAAATTTAAAAAATATTAAATAAAATTTAAACATATTTAATATATGATATGCATATACTTAATATATATTATATATATTGAAATTATAAATATTGCATGAATATTCTTATTTATTGTATATATATTTTATATAAATATTGTATATATTTTTTTGTGGTTATATTAAAAATATGATATAAAAAATCATTTATAAATTAAAAAATACAGAGAAAATTAATAAGAAAAACTAAAAAGAAAAAGAAAATATAAAAAAGAAAAAAAATTAACGTTAAATGAAAACGTGATAGCGCGTTAGAAATTAAAAAAAAAAAAAAATCATCTGCCGTTATTTTAAAGTTACGTAAATTCCTCTTCCCAGTATCTTGCAAATCAGCTGCTTCTTTTTCTCTCGAAATTCATCGGGTCGCGTTCAAGTGATTGTTTAACATAAAAGTTTTAGATAAAATTTTAAAAAAATATTAAAAATATTTTATTTTTTAATTTTTTATTTAGATATTTTTATGAATTTTTTATCATTTATAAATAAAAAAGAAAGACTGATGAAAGTAATAAAAGGTTTTTTAGTTTTATATACATTTATTTATGTTTTGATCAAAGATTTTTTAATGGCTTGATTTAATATTTATTTTCCTTTTTCAGACCCATTTATGAGATTTCTTATTTATTTATTTTATTGTGTTCTCAAAATTTTCTATCAAAATTTAAACATTCAATTGATGATAATCATATAATTTTAAGTTATTAAGTCAATTTCGCTTTTTCGTTTTAAATTAATATGAAATTGTCATTATAATTATTATTTTCAATTTCATTATAGAGTGTAATTGCAATTAAATTTTAAAATTAAAATAAAACTGATAAAAAAAGAATAAACTATAATCGTAAATTCACATAAAGTTATAAGATAAATTTATCCATTAAACCTAAACAAAATTGTTGATTTATTGCTAATTTTTTTGAAATATTTGTGTGATGTTACAAACTACTGTAAGTATAAAGATAGTTCCATTTCCATGGCTTTGATATGATATGACAAATATATATATATATATATATATATGATTATGCTCAGACGCACTCACAGAGCAAAAACACAGACAAATGCAGCATTTTAAAAGAACATACAAATTATTACTTGTAACTTTGCACTCCGCAACAATGCTTCCACCACTTAGTGCCCACTCCGCTGGCTTTGCCACTGCCTTGTCCCAGTCAATTAAAATTGCCACCTTGATCTTCATTATTTTGAAAATTATTTATTAGCAACTTGGTATTTTTTTTTTCTTTTATTTTCAAATCAATTTGCATAGTTATTAAAAGTAAATTCACTTTCTTTTAAAATTTATCTTCTAAATATTAATCTTAAAATTAATAATTAAAATACAAATTTTAAATTAAAATCATTATTTTTGAAATCATAAGAATTAAACTATACATAATAAAAAATAAAACTCATAGATATTCTATAATTAATTATTTCACTTTTAAAAGTTGTAATTTGCAGTAGCTATAAAAACATAAAGGAAAAAAACAAATCCCTGATATCAAGCTCAGTGAAACATAAAAGGTTAAAAAAAAGGTAAAAAAAACAAATCTAACTATAAAAGGTTAAAGTAAGATTTAAAATTGTAATTACTTTTTCTTAAAGTTCCTTCTCAATTAAAAAAAAAGGTAGAAAAGTAAGGATTAGCTTAGTGAATTCCCTCTATTTAATTGATTATAATATATCAATCTGGGCATAAATGATGTGTATTAATTGAATTAAAAAATTAACATTATATAAGAAATTAAAATTAATTCATACTTCCTTATGTCTAAAAAACATTAAAAAAAAAAAACTTCAAACTGTATTAGTATCATTACAAATACAGAAGGCAAAAAATTTCAAATGTAGAGAGAGAGAGTATGGTCTTTATCATAATTTATAGAAAGAAATTTGAAAAAAAAGAAAAAGAGAAAGCTTGAAAATTGTATTTATGTGCCTTTAAAAAATTTATCCACATACGTAAGCACATTGTCACTCTTATGCCATTAAGAAATTGCTGCCATATTTGAAAATTTCAGTTGCATTCTTTTTATCACAAGTTTGAATTTACTGATCTTTTTTCATTTCAATCTAATCGATAATGGTGGGGAAATTTGTCCTATCGAATTCAAATGGCACCATTAAAATTTTCTTGGTCTTTAAAGACATTCTCCCATTCTTTTCAATTTCGTAAGTTTTTTAATTGTCACCCACTATAATTGTCTTTTTCCTTTTTTTTTCTCTAATTTATTAAATTACTTACATACATGATTTAGAGGTAATGTTAGAAGGCTGTTGGTATAATATTAAAGCATTGATAAAGATGGATAATTGAATTTTATAGCTCAATTGTTCAAATTGTAATGTTAGTGCACATCAACTTTATGTCTAATTAATTACACTGTCTGTAAAAGGTTGTGGGGTAATCCCACATTGATTAAAAATAAAAGAATTGAAAGGCTTATAATAAGGAGGAGAATCCCTATAAATAGGTTTAAGTCAATTTGATTATAAGGTGAGCCCAACTTATTATAAGCTCAATTAATAATAAATAAATTTGACTAATTGATGAATTAACTAATGACTTATAGGGCCCAAATTCTTAACATGGTATTAGAGCCTGTCGAGCTGAGATCCAAACTCGAAATATGAGGGTCGAGTTACTATACCCTGACGGACCCGGGTTGGGCCGTCGATACTTGTCAAGTGGCCGAATTGCCACTTGAGTGGAGAGTGTAAAAGGTTGTGGGGTAATCTCACATTGATTAAAAATAAAAGAATTGAAAGGCTTATAATAAGAAGGAAGATCCCTAAAAATAGGCTTAAGTCAATTTGATTATAAGGTGAACCCAACTTATTATAAGTCTAATTAATAATAAATGAATTTGACTAATTGATGAATTAACTAATGGCTCATAAGGCCTAAATTCTCAACACTGTCATTGTAATTAATTACACTCGTTGTCATTAATTTATATTTTTTATTTTACTGTAATTATCATTTTAAGCTCATATATATATATATATATTAAAAAATTATTAAATTTTTTATATATTATATAAAATTATTTTAAATATATATTAAAATATTTTCTATTAATTTATTAATATTATATTTTTATTTTATTAATTAAGTCTCATTATATAAAATTATAATTTTTTTTATAAAAATGAAATTTCAGCTCAACAAAGTAACAGCTTTGCCTCGCTAAGTTAATATTTTTTAGTGCTTTTGGGTTACAATTTTTCGATAATAATGTATTGTTAATTCTATTCAATTGACAGCTACTTAATTAATTGTTTTTTAATCTTGTTTAATGATGGATTTTAACATCATATAGTTTGTCATTATTAGATTATTTGGTAATTTCTATTGTCGGTAAAACAACACAACATTTTGTCAAAGCTATAACAAATTGTATATTACTTTTTTTTTAATAAAATGCTAATTAATTTTATCCCACCATCATTAGAGTATAGACTAGAGATTATTAAAATGAAAATACTAAATTCTATTGAATTGCCATATGGGATATATTAATTTCTACGTGCTTGAAAGTTAAAGAGAATCCAAAGTTATTTAGTGGCATTTTGTCCATTATTTTCATTAATTTGATTTATAAGACCATAAAATATAAAATATTATTGTCTGCTTGTTGAATAATATATTATATATATGTGAAGGACATCGTATCAAATATTCTATAACATATTTTAGACCTATATCAGCCGCGAAACCAAGGGACCCCTTGGTTCTTGCACACATATATATGGGTGTAATATATATATTAAAAATAAAAAAATAATTTTATATAGGTGTATATTGTATATATAAAAATTAAAAAATAAATATTTTTAAATTTATTTTATATAAAAAATTTTATGTCTAATTTAAATATGAATAAAATTATTAGTGGTGAATTTAACTAAATAAATAAAATTTTTAATTTTTTTTATTTTAGTATAATTTCATTACTTTTAAATTAACTTATATTTTTTATATAAAAAATTAAATTTTACTAATTAAATTTTTTAAAAATATAAAAATTGGTATAATAAGATTAAATTGTATTGATTTTTTTTAAATTTAAATGTTGAAGTAAAAATTTATTTATAATTAAATATTGATTAATGAACTTATATTTTAAGCTAAATATCATTATTTTATTATATATATTATACTATATAAATTTATTCAAAATAATTAATTTAATCGCTCTCTTTAAAGTATCTTAAAAACATACTAAATAATTAAAATATCTTAAAAATATATAAAAATTATTCAAAAAATAATATATATGGTGTAATTTAACAAAATAATATTTCATTATATTTTTTTTATTTGAAAATTTTATTTCTCTTTCGACTGAGTTCTGATTCTGCCATTAACTTATATGAATTATAAATGAATAAATATGTTTCAAAATATACAGTAATATTTTTGGATTGTTTGCAAATATGCGAAAGTTAAACCTCTTATATGCATTGTGCAAAAAAAAAAAAAAACCTCCTGTAAGCATAAATTTTAAAAGGAACATGTTAACAAGTGCTAATTAGCGATAAATATTTTATTTTTATTAATATATATTTTATTTATGTTGAAATTTATATAATATATGTAATTTTTTTATTAGTCATTAAAAAAATTATTATAATATATTTTTAATGAAAATAAAATGTATTTAATAAAAGTTAAAATATTTATTACTATATTCGTTCCGCTAAAATTGTCGCCTTCAAATCATACAATTTGATTAAGAAAGTTATTAAATTTTTTAGATATTATATAAAATTAATTTTAATAAACTAAAATACTCTCTATTAATTAATTAATACTATACTCTATAGTCATTAATTATAAAAGTATAATTGAAAAAAATCATTAATTTTTTTTATTGTATGATGCGGTATTTGATAGAGATATTTTTTTACAAAAATAATAATTTCAGCAGCACAGATAAAGTATTATTTAGAAGGTGTTAATATGGCATGTTAATAGAATCTGTCTAAAAATATAATATTTTATTTAATTAATATAAATTACTCTGTCTATTTTTAAATAATTATTATTTTAAAATAAAAAAATATTATTAATAAATAATTACCACTTTACTAAAATCAAAGTTATTTATAACTTTTATTTTAAATTTATTCTTCTATAATTTTTTAAAAAATTAAGTTTATAACTTTAATTTTTTAAATTTTTATAATTTTTAATGAGTAATAAATTAAAGAATAAGGATAATTTAATAAAATGGTTATATAAAATAATTTATTATATATATATATTAATTTTTATATAAGATCTTTGAAATTATAATTATTTATAAAGTATAATAATAAAAAAAATAGATGTCCAAATTGTCAAATAATAATTAGTCAAAGACCATGTGGGATGAAATGGGAGTGGCGAATTAGGTTTCCCACCCATTGACCTCTAAACCCTTTTCAAACTACACACTGTGCTTTGAAAAAAAAGAGGAACCAAACACCTAACATGGCTTGACTATCTTTAATTTTTATTGGTGAATCATACTTTTATGCTATTACTTATTAAATAGCATTATTATGTACAAAATGCCTAATTTATTACCACTATTAATTAAGGAATGATTGCTCCTCTAATTGAATTTGATATTTGAAGGCGTCTACTACTTCCACAACACATTAATTTATTCTTCTTTTATATAATTTTATATATAGTTATTCTCTTTACTCCACTGAAATTATTTCTTTTAATTCACATATAAATATTAAAATAATCTTTTATATTATTCTAATTTTATAAAAATTATTGTGAATAAATTAAAATATTATTCATTTTATTATTTATTTATTAATTAAAATATCATTTATTAACTCATTAATATTAATATTATTATATTCTCAATCTAATAATTAATTCATTAATAGTAAAAATATAATTAAAAATAAATTTTTTTATCTTATAAAATGATAATTTTAGTGAAATTATAATGTTTCTTGTACAAATGACAACTCAATGACATCTTCCTAATTTATTATAGAGACCATTATATCTTGTGTCATTTAATGTACCTATATGAAAATGTATTTAGATTTGACATGTATATTTCTGAAAATAAAATAATTTTGAAATTATAATTAAAATACAAGTATTTAAACAAGAAGAAAAATGAATATTTTTAAAAATATTTTTTCATTTTTTATTTTGAAATAAATCACTTTACTATTTATTTTATGTTAAATTACATTACATATTGATAATATAAAATCCCATTTCTAAGATCTATATGTTTAAAAAAAAAAGAAGAGAAAATACAATGTTGGAATTTCTCAAATAATTACAAGATTTCTTCCAACATTTGTAGCAATTGGTCAGTTGGGGACTTTGGTTTTCATCAACTTTGACAAAATGCAAACTAGCATTAACAACAGACATCACAGTCTGTCTCTTTATCAGTACTAGTTAGTCTTATCTTTCCCCGTCCAAAAAGAGAAAGCAACAGCTCACTTCAAGCAGGGACCCGCTTGCAATGACATCATATCACATTACATATTAAAATCAACGGTAGACATCAATCCAACAGTCACGGCTATCATGGCCAACCTGTCACACTATCTTCTTCACTTTCTAACATTAAATTCCAAATGTGAACGGGTCTGTCTTACTGGGAGGTCTAATTGCAGCAAGCAATTTTTCCATTTAAGTGTATAATACTTATATATCAATAAAATAATTATTTATTATAAATTTTATAAAAATTTTATTATAATTTACATAAATAATATATTTTTTTATTTTTTCACTTTATTTTTTCTTTCATTAATTAAGTATATTATTAAAATTTTTTAATTAATACTTTTAAAAATTTTTAAAAGAATAAAATAAATTTTTTTTTACACGACACTTAAAATAAAACAGATAAAATATTTTTTTTCTAAACCTAACAAATTGTTATATGTTGTAGTAAATTTTTAAAAAAATATTAATTAAGTTATTTTGAAGAGTAATTATTGAATAATTTTATTTTTATTGTTAAAAAATATTGATTATAATATCTCTTTTCATAAATAAATTTATAATAAAAAATTTTTAATTAATAAAATAAAAATTATCTAATAATCACTCTCTCAAATGACTGTCATTAATATTTCTTAAAATTTTAATTAAAAATAAGAATTTTTTTCTTAATTTGTATTTTAAATGAAATCCAATTTATCAAATATTTTTTTATTTATAATAATTAGATAAATCAAAAAATAAATATCTTGAATTATTTAACAAAAATATCTTATGTTTGATCGAAGGGCCAAATTTTAGCCAATTAAATTTATTTTCTTAAACAATTCAAAAGAAAATTTTAAATTTATTATGTAGATTACATATTATTATATTATATTACATGCTTTACTTTTAATTTGAATGATGGTAGATTAGGACCACAACATAATGACAATTATAATTAACAAGGCTCTTTGAATATCAGTTAAAAAAAAAAGACTCTTTGCATATATATTAAAATATTTTTTAAAAATAAATATTTCTGCTAAAATAGTAAATAAATAAATAAATATTTTTGCAAATAAGAAAAAACAAACATGGAAGCAATACGTAGTTCTGTTTTGCGTGATTCTGTTACAGGCAGGCTTGTAGGACGGAGAAAATACAGGGAGGAAAAGAACAGAACTGGGTGATCCATTGTTATATGCTTCTTTTGAAAACATCAAGATTTCAGCATATTTCAAATAGAAATATCAACAAATCAGGAGACTAAGTTTCAGAAGAGAGAGAGAAAGAGAGTTGAGTCAATAACAGCCCTACTAGCCAATTTCAATAGAAAAAGAAGAATTAGACTACGTACCTTTTATGGTGCAGTGCAATCCACAGTTGATGAAAGTGTAAAGATGGCTTTTTGTTACCTATTTACTTGCGGCGAGTGAAAAGAGATTGTCTTGGAGGCAAAAATAGACATGGGTTTCTTCTACTTTCTCTCCCTTATCACTCTATTGCTGGCGTTGGCAATTTCACTGCGTGTTTGTGGAAATGCCGAACTAAGAGCTTTAATAGAGCTAAAGTCTGCTTTGGACCCTACGAACAAGTTCTTGCAATCTTGGACCATAGACGGCGATCCTTGCAGTGGCTCATTTGAGGGTGTTGCTTGCAATGAGCACCGAAAAGTGGCCAACGTTTCACTGCAGGGGAAGGGTCTTTCAGGCAGGTTATCACCTGCAGTGGCAGAGCTTAGATGTTTGGCGGGTCTCTACTTGCACTATAACTCACTGTCAGGAGAAATACCGAAAGAGTTGGCAAATTTGACGGAGTTGACTGATCTTTATCTCAATGTAAATAATCTTTCTGGCAGCATTCCCCTTGAGATCGGTGGCATGGCCAGTCTCCAAGGTTAGTAGTTGATTTTAAAATCAAATTTGAGTCAATGGTAGCGAACAGTGGCATGTAGAAAAGAGAACGAACAATTTTACCTGTAAAAATTATGGGTTCTTTCTGTTTTCAGTTCTTGGTTATTGTAGCGAGTAATTTCTTGTTTCTTTTAGATCTTGTTTGATGTTTTTGCTAAGCGAAAAACAGACCTTCGACTGAAATAGTGCATTCAGGCTAACAGTTCAGTTTGGTTGGACAAAATTTTCTTCAAGGCTACTCATTTGATTTTTCTTCGTTTTTGGCAATGAGATATTTATGGCTAATGAATCGGATTTAATATGGAGGGCTTGAAATCTTTGTTACCAAAATCTTATTTTATATCCGTAAACTACTGGCTTTAGGCTTAGAGCTTTCTGCATTTTGGTTTAACTCTGGTAATTGGCATGTTCTTTGTTTTGCAGTTTTAGAGCTATGTTGTAACCAGCTAACAGGGAAAATACCGACAGAAATGGGATCCTTGAAGAGGCTAACTGTAATTGCGTTGCAATATAATAGACTAACTGACCAAATTCCAGCCAGCTTAGGGAACTTGGGGATGTTGAGAAGACTTGATCTAGGTTTTAATAACTTTTTTGGTCCAATTCCTCCTACGATAGCTGATGCTCCTCAATTGCAAGTGCTAGATGTCCGTAACAATTCTCTTTCTGGAATGGTTCCTTCTGGTAGGTGTATTTCTGTCTTCTAACTTTCAAATTGAGTCACTTTTTGAAGCGGCCTACTGCATACAGAAGTTTTTCTGAATTTTTCTGGTGCATGTTATTGGATTATACTGACTGAATTCTTGATAATATAAACTGAAGCTTTGCAGAAATTAAATGAAGGGTTTCAGTTTAAGAACAATAAAGATTTATGTGGAGCTGGGTTTCCATCACTCAGAGCTTGCACTGCGTATGATAACATGAATGTCAATCAAATTGAACCCTTAGGACCAGTTACAGACAGCGCTTCTACAAAAAATATCCCGGCGTCTTCAGTTACTAATTCACCTTGCAACAAAACCAGCTGTCTGAATTTGTCGAAATTTCCACAGACTGCCATTATTGCAGGGGTTATTACAGCCACCATCATGTTGACCGGTGTTGTATTCCTGATAATTTTCTTTTATCGTCGGAAAAAACAGAAGATTAGTAGTACATCTGAGCCTTCTGATGGACGGTTAAGCACGGACCAGGCTAAGGATTTCCCCAGAGGTGGTGCCTCTCCACTTGTGAGTCTTGAGTATGCTAATGGGTGGGATCCATTTGGACGTTGTCGAAACGGCATCGAAATTTCTGAGGATTGTCTAAGTAACTTGAGATTCAACCTGGAGGAGATCGAGTCTGCTACCCAATGCTTCTCTGAAGTGAATTTATTGGGAAAGAGCAACTTCTCATCTGTTTACAAAGGAGTACTTAGAGATGGTTCTGTTGTAGCTATTAGAAGCATTAGCATTACAAGTTGCAAATCCGAGGAAGATGAATTTGTAAAGGGCTTGAAATTATTAACATCTCTTAGACACGATAACCTTTTAAAGCTGCGAGGTTTTTGTTTTTCCAGGGGTAGGGGTGAATGTTTTCTCATCTATGATTTTGCTTCCAGTGGAAGCCTGTCAAAGTATCTTGATGTAGAAGATGGAAGCAGCCATATTCTCAACTGGTCCATGAGGGTTTCCATTATCAATGGCATAGCAAAAGGTCAGTTTTGTTCTACTATTGTCTACCATGTCATTTACTCACATCAGCAAGTCTCAATTTGCTCCACCAGCTGCAGCCTACATACTGCAGCTTCTGAAGCATATGATGAAAGAATAAATTTTTTTCCCTCGAATCAGTGAAAATTGAATTATGAATTTCTTTAGAGATTCAAATGTAAGTTACATAGTTTCTGTTGTATATTGATATTTTGTATCGAACAGGTATTGGATATTTGCATAGCACTGATGCCAACAAAACTGCCATAATCCATCGACGCATATCTGTCAAGAAAGTTCTTCTTGATCAGCAGTTCAACCCATTGATTGCTGACTCTGGCCTTCAAAAGCTTTTAGCAGATGACATTGTCTTCTCGGCGCTAAAAACAAGTGCTGCCATGGGATACCTAGCTCCAGAATATGTAACTACTGGACATTTTACTGAAAAAGGCGACACATATGCATTTGGAGTGATCATTCTCCAAATTCTCTCCGGTCAACAGATGCTTTCCAGCTCGATGCGCTTCGCAGCTGCATCTAACAGATATGAAGATTTTATAGACACCGATCTTAAAGGAAACTTCTCTGAATCAGAAGCAGCAAAACTGGCAAAAATTGCTCTTGCTTGCACCCAAGAGGATCCCGATAACAGGCCAACTATGGAAGCAGTGATTCAAGAACTGAACAAAAGCGATGCTAGTTCTTGATTACCATATTTATTTTTTGGAAATACTGAAAAGTTGATTATGCTAAGCGCACAAGGAGACCACATCCCCACAAATTGCGATGCAAGATCAGAAATGACCATACTAATTGTTAAACATGCGTCTTCAATGGAGAGTGCAGGGCTTACAGCAAATGTGAGAAAAGGCGATTGTCTTTTCTAAAACTGATGTTGGTTGATGGGATATTTTTGGAGCAGCAAATTCCTCTGATTTTATTTTAATAATAGCTTTTGCCTAGAGCTCTATGAGAAGCTAGAACAACCCCTTGTAACATCTCTGGAAAAGAAAAGATTTGTAATTTTATCATTCGTTTCTTCTGTTACTTGAAGTAAATTGCATGTGCATATCACTCTACATTCTGCAATCTTCACGAGTTCATTCACAATATGAAGCACTATGCAAGACCTTTTTTTGGGTACATCAAGTGATCAAAAGTTCTATGAAATGAAAGGTGATAGATGCCAAGATATGAGCTTAGATCACTTAAGTAAAATTGTTAATAATTGACCATGAGATGATGGCAAAGGTAAGTGTCAGACTATTTTATTTGCCAAAAATCATTCTAAATAAACTTCTTCACCGGGGAATATTGATGTGAAATGAAAAGAAAATATCAGCAGCAGAAAACCACCCAGCAAGTTGTAATTCAAATTATTTCCCCTCCCCGTTCCCCCAAAAACCCAAACATAAATAACATGAAAAAAACACGTTAATCCAGGAACTTTCAAGAGCTCAATTTTACTTGACAATTCATTCCTGCCGAAATTTGTCCTAGGATAGAAAATCACATAGACGTTCCAAGCCAAAGGTAACATTTTCTTTGATATTGGGAAATTAAATCTTGAACCGACTTGTGTGTTATAAATGAATGTAATAAGACTCGGACAACAAATAAAATGTTGCTCTTATTTTCTCTAATATGGATAAGCATGAAACAAGTTTCAAATTTTTGGCCATGTGGGAATCGGGATACCTGCATCACTAGTGAAAAGGCCAGCAAGTTGCAGAATTGATCAAGCCAAGAAATATGGAACCCTTGCCATCGAAGCTACCATTTTAAGCAACTGCACTATAATGTTCATGCTCTGGAAACCATTCAGCTGGCCACCAGTTTGGTCTAATAGCCTCAACCCTCACATCCTCCTTCCCTTGTATGATCAAGGTACCTGACTTTTTAAATGCTTCCTCCAATCGTAAAAGACCCATCCCTCGACAACCAAGTGCAGTTGTCACAGGCCCAACCTTCTTGCCAGATGCGTCATCAATCACTTCTGAGCCAGGAGCAACTTTCTGCTCTACCTCTGAAATGAAATTACAAAAAAACCTCTGAATATGCAAAAATAATGAACAATATAGAATTTATGGAAGAGCAAATTACCTTTCCCACTTTCATCTAGAAACGTCAAAGGAAGTAAACGTTTGCGAATGATCCCCCTGTGGTGCGTGCGAGCAATAAGCTCTTGACCCACATAGCACCCTTTGTCAAAGCTTATCGCATTCAAAGCTGTGAGATTGTATTCAAGTGGAATTGCTTCACCTAAACAACATAATAAGTTTAGATTGACGGTTAATTGATACATCCTGTGAACATGGGGAGATGACTTGATACATCCAAACAGGGCAATTATAGAACCTATTGTCATCAACATAATTCAATATAGACAAGTGTATACGAAATTTGTGAAAGAATAAAGCTGGATGCACCTTTTGGAATCTCTCTTGAGCCTTCAGCAACTCCATTCTCTATTCTCCATAATAAGTAATTTTCGTCATCTGTTTCTTTATCAACCTCAACCATAGGTGCTGAAACCAACCAAATCTTAGCGAAAAAGAACTTGAAAATAAAGAATTACAGCTGAATCAATTAGAGGATTTTCCAGTCTACCAAGCCAGGTCCTGAAGAATGCAACCAAAGATCTCAATAGCAGAAGAGGCTCAGAAAACTCACGCATCTTATTGGATGGAAAGATTCCACGGAAACCAAGGCATTCCAATCTAGGATCCTTAAACCATTGCCATCCATTCTCATCCCCATGTGCAGTTGACTGGGCAGAGTGATCAACACCAGAGCCCCAGCCAACACTTGCTGCCTCTGGTTCTTCTTTGACTCTGGATTTTTCACCCAGTTTCCCACCAAAACGCTGCCAGCAAGAGAACTTCTCTGTCACAATGTCAATCTCGACCTTAGACCTTAAACGGTATCTGCACATCAGAGCCTAGAAGTTAACAATCAAGTCTTGCTCCTAGAATATTATATCAAGTAACAAGTTTTTTTCTTTTTTTGAAAGAAAAAAGAAGGAAAAGGGAGATGGGGGATAAAAGGAGGAGAAGAAAAGTATAAATTTTGCTCAATCAAACTGTTGGAGAAACAATTATCAAATACCATTTCAATTTTCAAGCCCATTTTATAGAATAAGCTACAGATACGTAAAGCTTGTTTACTGTTTATCAATTACCGATTAAAAACTTCTTAGATGTTCGCAGAATGTAGCATTTCCATTTACCTGGGGAAATGGGGTATCAATAAAATGCCTTCCAAGCATTATCTTCTTGCTCATAAGGAGTAAAGCTAATAAGCAATTATCAACAGATTACAATTTTGGAAACCATTTCCACTTAGGTTGCTATTCTAAACGGCACTGTGTATGTAACCCAGTTAGTTCATTTTCACAAAAATAGGCAGGGAATCATAAATAACATTTGATACTGAAACCAACAAAACACAACTCAGGAAGTTTAGTAGAAGCAGACAGCAGTAAAAGCTATAGTACTCTGGAAATACAACTTAACTATGCACAATTAACACCTACAGAAATATTAATAACCTCACTAACCATCAACAAAATGTCCTGAGTGTGTAATCAATTTTTTCCTGTTCCACAGTTAAGGAAGTGAAATTCTTAACTCAAACATAAATCATAAATGCTCCTAAACTCAATTGATTAAAAAGCTTGCAACTTCAGACGCAACAATTATATTTGATTAAAATAGAATATGATTTAAGAAATAAATCAAACCATAAAAAGATAATTACAAGTATGCCAAAACCAATCCATCTCTAATAAAAACTAGAAATCATTCAAACACAGGGGAAAAAAATGAAGGCAACCTTTTAAAAGTCTGCAATAGCTCATCAAGAACCGAAGTATCAACATCCGCCAACAATTCAACTGAGCCACCAGTATCCGGCCCAGGTCCAGACCCAGTACTATCAAGCTTCTCTTCAGCTCGTGTCGGTCTATACAGAAACAAATCGTACAAAAACCTCCCTTGAGGATTCAAAAGCGCAGCATACATAGGCGGAACAGTGACGATAGGCAAATTGGGTGTTGGCAGAGATGAGATTCTCTCACCGGGAGGTTCACCGAATCTGCGTACATCGTTGGTTAACAGACCCTGGAGGAACTTGATGGTGTCAGGGCCACTGAACCGGATTACGGAACGGGATTTTAAGAGGGAGACAAGGGGTCCAATGGCGGTATTATTGTTGAGCGTGTGATAGCAGTGGGTGATGGTTTTGAAACGGTGCATGTTGCGACGTCGTTTTGGGACTGATTGTAGGGAATTTGGAGGGTTTTATTTCAAGGGGTTGAAGAAGGTGATGATGTGTGCTGTTTGCGTGACACATGGATTTGGAGGGTTCTGGGTTTTTGACACGTCGTTTTTTAAGCTCTTTATTTGTATATGTTTCAGCTGAATCAACTGTTCGATTTTTAGGTTGTTGAAGTACGTTTTTAGAGCTTGAGCAAGTTTATTTCAAATCAAAAGATCCATATTATTTGCATGTAAACTTATTTTTAGTAATCATATATTGAACACGTAATTATATTTAAAAAAAAATCATAAACAATCAACTAAAACTTAAATTTGTTACACCATAAAAGATAAAGAGTGCTGATTTTAAATAAAATTTAGGCAAAATAATTATAAATTTTTTGGTTATATATTATATTAGTTAGTTTTTATAGTTTTAATATCTAATTTTTACATCTTTATATTTTTAAAAATTAAAGTAATTTTTTTGACCTTTCTTTATATATATTTATCTTTTTTATTTATTATTTATTAAATTTATTTTATCTTTAATTTTATTTTATATATAAATCATCTGTAAAATAATAAAAAATATTATTTGTATTATTTAAAATTATTTTTTAATAATACTTATAAAATTAAAATAAATAATATATATAAATTGTCTGTCAAACAATAAAAGATATTATTCGTATTATTTAAAATTATTTTTTAATAATATTTATAAAATTAAAATAAAGTATTTATAAGAAATATAAATAAAATTAAAAAAAAATGTCTTAACAAATAACGAAGAAAAATATATATAAATGAAAAATAAATAAATTATTTTATAATATTAAAATAGTTGATTAATATTTTTAGAATGAAAATATTAATAGAAATACTAAATAATTTAATTTTTAAAAATATAAAATATAAAAATTAAACTTTAAAAATATAAAAATTGACTAATATAATATATAAAATCTCATAAATTTTATAATTATTTAACATTATCTTATATAAAACGAGGGACTATTCAAAAACATTTTTTCTAAGCTTATATATCCAAAACTTTTTAAATTACGATATTAACTTATTTTGTTTTACTTATTAATGATTGATAAGTATTAATTAATTGATAATTATAATACGTGTTTATTACTCATGTTGTGTCACTAAAAGTATCTGATCTCGCCATAAAAACAATCTTGATCTCTTTTCTTTCTTTCTTTTTTTTTTTTTGAAATAAAAGAAAAAATCTTGATCTCCTTCCTTTTTATTCTTCTTTTTTACCATTGAATGGTCAACAACAAACTCGTCCAGAACCAGTCCGATGATATTTTCAAATTAAGTATTTGGCTGAGTGTGGCGATGAAAAATTCCTTCTAATTAATAATTGCAATATTTTGCCTTTTAATTTCATTAGTATTTTTATGAATGTACATTTTCAGATTTTTTTTTAAAATTTATTTAGTAGGGATTTTTTTATGGATAATTTATTCAATTGGGACTTGATTCTTTGAATTTTTGAGCTTTTTCCTGCTAATTTTTGATGTTTTATTTTATTTTTTTCCTATCAACAAATAATTGATCCTATACTTTTACTAATATTACTAATAACATATTACTCATATAAATAATAATAATAATTATTATTATTAACTTTATCTTGTAATTATTTAAAATAATAAAATATTATTTACAATATATAAAATCTCATTATATTTATATTTAAAATTTATAAATAAACAAAAAATAAATATGATTTTCTTAAATATCAGAAAAATGAGCATGCATGGGAGTCTAGACAAAGCCTTAAACTTCTCACATAGAAAAAAAAAAAGAAGTGTGTTTAAAGATATATTCAGTCAATATTATCTATGTGCATGTATTATTGTCCGTTATTTTTTTTTCAGAAAAAAAAATGCTAGCTAGTTAATATTTGAATGACTAGTTAATATTTTCTTAAACAGTCTAGTCATTAACACATTTTAATGACTAAATACTATTTATCTAAGACTTTTCGAGTTCTTGATTTTGAAATTTAAAAAGTAAATATTTTAAAATTATTATTTTTAATATATATATTTGTACAAAATCTTTTTCCTTCTCACAACAAATACAATGAAAAAACCAAATCCAAACTCAAATTCAATCTGTCTTTGTTGTCGAATATCGAAAAGAAATCAAGCCTAAGCTTATTATTTTTCAAAGGTCCATCCCATGGAACAATAATCAACGACTTCAATTTGTTATGCCTAATATATGATGAAAAATTTTTTAAGACCTTAAAGAAAAGTCCAATTTTCGAGGTCCAACCCACGAAATAATATCAACTATGATTTTAATTTTGAAAAAATTAAATTATATGTCATTTTTTAAATTGTTTAAACATTATATGATTTTTTTTATATTTTTAATATATTAAATATAGATGTTAAATTTTTTCATATTATTTTTTTCTTATTAATATAGATTTGAAAGTATTTTGATAGTATTATTTTTATATTAACTTAGTAATATTCTTATATTTTTTACATATGTGATTATTTATACTTTGGTATCATTCATATTTTATCATATTATAGGATAGTCGAATAGTCAACTAACTAGTTGATATTTAACAAGTACAAGATAATCATTATCCGGGCTAGCTATGATTATAATTCTATATTTTAATTCTGACTGTCCGGACCATCAAATAAGTGTAAGGGTATCTGCTCTAACACCATATTAAATTTTTTAAAATTATATTTTTTATTATTAATATATATTTGAAACTGTCAACTCTAAAAATTAGTTATTAGGGATGGAGAATATATTTCTATATTAACTTTATAATATTTTTATATTTTTTAGGTGTGAAATTATCTATATTTTATCATATTATAGGATAGTTTGTTAATATACATTTTGAAAATAGAATATATTTGTGATATATTAGATATATCTCTTTAAAAATGGTTATTTTTAAAATTAAAAAATGAAAAATGAACATATAAAAAAGAGATATTTTAAAAATATTTTAATTTTTTAAAATATTTTTAAAGAAATTTCTTTTGATTTTCCTTTTTGATCATATTATGTGAATTCTGACCAAATGCACACGTTTATATATATTTTTTTTAATAGAACACGTTTATATTTCTTAAGTTCTAGAAATATATTAATATTTAATTTTACCACGAAATAGCCAACACTAATATAGTCCATATAAAATGAAGTATTCATGCATCGAGTCTGTTACATGAAGATGACGAAAAATCTATGGTTTTGACCTCTTCCATTTTATTTTTTTTTTCTGTGGGTGGATGTTAATTAGAAAAGAATTAATCTTTTTTTTTAAAAATTTTTAATATATAGTTTGATAATTGGAGTCAATTACAAGGCAGCCGCAAAAAGCTTCCAATATAGTATAATATTAATAAATAGTTCTTGCACATAACTATTATGTTAAGCACAATAACCTATTTGTCTACAACTTGTCCTAATCCGTTCACTTTGGATATTAAAATCAAACCAAATCGTCAATATATATCACAATATACATGCAAAATTTATTTGCAAAAATATGTTAATTTGTTTCACTTTGTTAAACCCTATAAATATAATATAAATGACATATCTTATAATTACATAAAATATAATCAGCTTATTATAAAGATAACCCAATCGAATTAATTCATATTATTTCATATTATAAAATTCAACTTATTATAAGTTTATTGTATCTTATTAGACAAGTAATTAAGATTTAAATTAATTTGAGTCAAACTAATATATTGAGTTCTAGAAGTATTTATATGAATCAAATTCTAATAATTTGAATGGATGATATATTCATATTCGATTATATACATAATATAAATTCAGCAATTAACCAGCATTTTATTAATTAAATTTTTATATACATATAGTGGGATATTGATCATGACAAACTTTCACTTTTCTTTACTTTCTGAGGATATATATGTGTTTACCTAATTCAGGTTATTGTCGAAAGTGCCAATTTTCTTGGCCATCAACTCTTACAAGAAATTATTGAAAATATATCATACAACTTGATCCCGACAAAAACCTTGAAATGGCCTTATCTTTTTCAAAGTTATTTTATTCATTTTCGTACTCAAGAAAGTCAAAAGCCTCTTTGATGATATATTCTAGTGTTTATTAATGGATGTTGTCTGTAATTTTTAAATCTATTTGATGGAGAGAGTTTGATTCTTTTTTTTTTTTGAAGGGAGAGAGAGTTTGATTCTTAATTACAAGACGGTTAGCAATGGGAGAAATATTTAATTAATAATATAATTAATATATTGACCTCTAATCACTACGAATTGTTTTTTTTTTCCAATCAATTCCAGATTTCAATTAATTTGTATTTTAACATTATAATTGATTATATATCTAGGTTATTATGTAGTCAGACACTATATTCACATAAGTTTAATTAAAAAAATTAAAAATATTTTGTTTTACAAAGAATTCTTATTATAATATGATTTAATTTTTTTTTCATAATTTCTATAAAAAAAATTCTTCAATGAATTTTTATATATTGCTGATTTTTTTTTCATGTTACTGGGATGATGATTTTTGAAGGTATGGATTTCACATTATTTAGGTTTTAATTTTAATATTTGATTACGTCTGATTAATCAATAATTTTGTAATATTTGTTATATTTAGATTGTATTATAATTTTAGGTGCACATAATATAATTCAAATTTGTCTTATCTGCATATTGTGAAAACTTTTAGATTTTTTAACTTATGTCATTATCTTTGTTTTTTCTTTACATTGATGTATATAGTTTTTGGCTCTTACATGGTTTGATAAAGGTTTGAATTATTTAAAAAAAAATAGCGAAAGATATAATTTCATTAGTTTTTAATTTTTTATAACTTAATTATTAATATATTTATTAATAAATTATTATTGATGGAATTAAAATCTATAATATTAATGAATATACAATTATATCTATTTTTTATAATTGATTACAATATGATAAAATATTTATAAATTTTTTTAAAAAAAAAATAGCCATTCCAAAAACGTATTGCAATATAAAGATGTTCACAAAAGTTGGCTGCTGTATGAAATGCATTTGATTATTTAGAGCTTTCCATTTCATACTGTTGTGATTTTCATTATTTCATACGTACGTGGTTACCTATTTTGAAACTGACTCTTTCTTTTTTCTTTGACCATCATCTTCTGGAAATATTTCAGTTTCATGATCTTCTTATTTATTTAATGAGGTCCCCAATATAAAACCACAATTATATTTATTAGCCACATTCAATAATTTATAAATATTACTATATAGTATAAACCAACCCATTTCCCACTCCTTAATAATTAATTAATTAATTACAATTCAATCTTAATTATCTAAATGATTATTTAAATTTCAAATTTTAACTCAAGTAATCATAACATTATAATTTCCATCACTAATAAATATTATACTTTTCAATAAGAAATTAATAAATAAACTTTTCTTTTCTATCAATATTTAATATTATTTATTAAAAATATTTAATAAATATAAAAGTTGAATGAAAAAATATATAATTTTATATTTTTATAAAAAATTAATTTATATTTTAAATTTTTATAAAATAAAAAAAAAATGTATCTACCAATTGGAAACTTAGATAATATAGGCTAAAAAAAAGGCATAAGAAAGTTAACAGAGAAATTATATTATACATCCGTTGTAGGTACAACGGATGTATAATATAATTTCTCAAGAAAACAAATGAAATTGCTGAATAGATGTAGCTAGATTCAAGGTGGATGTTTTATCTTTAACTTTATCTAGATATTAAAAATTTTAAAACAAAACTAGTTATGGGAAGAAAGAAAAAAATAATAATATGAAGTGTGATTAATTTGATAATGGTTCGGTATTTGTAATATAGTCATGTAATTGTTGAAAAAATCGGGTAATTTTCCCTTAAACTACAACTAGTGAATTGTACTGATTCGGTAATTTTCAGGAAAGACTACTGAACAGTCTCCTTAGACAAAATTACCATTCCAAATAAATTCCCAGGAAAGGCTGGAGGGGTCACAAAAGGTCTCACTTAAAACCCAGTCTCCTAGACAGAACTTACTTGCACAGTATATTATCACAACCTAAACTCGTGTATACATGAATAATACCGCACACGTGAATAGTAAAATACACTCAAATGAATAGTACAATACACTACAAATAAACCCGACAAATAAATATTGAATACTATACTAATACAGAAAAGAAACAAAATAAATGCGGAATAAATAAAAGAGACAAGGAAAAAATACACCCGGAAATTTGATAACGGAGTTCGGCTAAATATGCCTAAGTCTTCGAGCACCACTTAAGGCAGCCTGCTCTTATTAATTTGGGAAGAGAAGACCAAATTTATAATATACAAATTTTCGAAAATGTATACTAATTTTTGGGATACCAATAATAAGGAAGGGATGAGTTATTTATAAGGCAATTAACTCACCCCTACCTTTAAAACTTCCGATGTGGGATTGCAACAAATTAAGCCACACCAACCAAAGCCATCAAATTTGACAGTAATCAAGACCTTGGCATAATTTCTAATCCCACCAAATGCAAACATTCTTCATCTTTCCAATCAAACAAAACAGTCTTCGTAGTACTTCCAATTTGCGCCTTCAGGCGCCAACTCAAATGTGCAGGATATTGACCAAGTCTAAACAATGTTTAAACTTGGCTTTTGCCACCACCTTGGTCATCATATCTGCAGGATTCTCCGTAGTCCGAATCTTCTGGAGAAGTACCTCCTCTTCTTCGAGAATTTCCCGCACAAAGTGATAGCGAACATCAATGTGCTTTGTTCTTGCATGAAAAACTTGGTTTTTTGCTAAGTGAATAGCACTCTGACTGTCACAATACACCTCAAGGTGTTTCTGACCAACTCCCAAGTCTCTTAGCAATCCTTGAAGCCAAATTGCCTCTTTTACAGCCTCTGTAATTGCCATATACTCTGCCTCTGTTGTAGACAAAGCCACTGTTGACTACAAAGTAGACTTCCAACTAACTGGCGCCTTAGCTAAAGTGAATAAGTAGCCAGTTGTAGATCGTCGCTTATCCAAGTCACCTGCATAGTTAGAATCACAATATCCAACTACACATTGACCAAGTGATTCATCCCGCTCAAACACTAAGCCAACATCTACAGTACCTTGAATATATTGTAGAATCCATTTCACAGCTTGCCAATGAATTTTGCCAGGATCATGCATATATCTACTCAAAACACCAACTGCCTGTGAAATATCGGGTCTCGTACACACCATTGCATACATCAAGCTTCCAACTGCATTAGCATACGAGACTTTCGCCATGTATTCTCGTTCTTCATCTGTCTTTGGAGATAACTGGCTGCTAAGCTTCAAATGAGGAGCAAGCGGAGTACTTACAGGTTTTGTATCTTCATTCATACCAAAACGTTGTAATACCTTCTTCAAATACTGCTTCTGTGTCAGCCAAAACTTGCCTCTCTGTCTATCCCTGCTTATCTCCATGCCGAGAATCTTCTTGGCTTCTCCCAAATCCTTCATCTCAAACTCTTCACTCAACTGAGCCTTCATTTTATCAATTTCAATTTGGCTCTTGGATGCTATTAACATATCATCAACATACAAGAGTAGATAGTTGTATGACCCATCTTGAAGCCTGCGCAAATACACACAGTGATCGTATTTGCTTCTTGTGTACTTCTGACCCATCATAAACTTGTCAAATCGTTTGTACCATTGCCTCGGTGATTGCTTCAATCCGTACAATGATTTGTTCAGTTTACAAACCCAATTTTCTTTACCAACAACTTTGAATCCATCTGGCTGAGACATATAGATTTCCTCCTTCAAGTCACCGTGTAGAAACGCGGTCTTCACATCAAGTTGAGCTAGCTCCAAATTCAACTGTGCTACCAAGGACAACAAAATTCTAATTGAGGAATGTTTAACAACTGGAGAAAATACCTCATTATAATCAACTCCCTCCTTCTGAGCATAGCCTTTAGCTACCAATCTTGCCTTGTAGCGAACATCATTCTTGATAGGAAATCCTTCTTTCTTTGCAAATACCCATTTGCATCCAATTGCTTTCTTGCCTTTTGGTAACTGTGTCAACTTCCACGTCTTGTTCTTCTCAAGAGATTGCATCTCTTCTTTCATTGCATCTTTCCATTTACCATTTTCTGAACTTCGGATGGCTTCATGAAAGGTGGATGGAACTTCATCAAAAACTGGAAGTGCATAGGCTACCATGTCAACAAAACGAGCAGGTTTCTGAATTTCTCATCTTGTCCTTCTAACAGCAATTGACTCTGACTGCTGTTGAGATTCTTGGGTCGGAATCTCTTCTGACTCTGCTTCTGCCATAGGAGAGTCACTCATAGTACTTTTTGCTGGGCTCACCATTATCTGTTCAAACTTCACCTGCTTCGGCGTACACTCCACCTGCTGCGAAGTACCATCAGTTCCTTCTTGAGTTACCTTATGCAACATGGTAGATTCATCAAAGGTAACATCCCTGCTGATAATGGTCTTCTTTGCTTCTAGACACCAAAGACGATATCCCTTAACTCCAGCATTGAAGCCCATAAAGAGAGCCTTCTTTGCTCGTGGATCCAACTTTGATTCATTTACATGATAATATGCAGTAGAACCAAAAACATGCAAAGAATCATAATCTGTTGCAGGTTTCCCAGACCATACCTCTAAAGGAGTCTTGCAATCTATTGCAGATGACGGCAAGCGATTGACGAGATGTTGAGCATATGTCACAGCCTCAGCCCAAAACTTTCTGCCTAACCCAGCATTAGACAGCATGCAACGAACTTTCTCCACCAATGTCTTGTTCATACGCTCCGACACCCCATTTTGTTGTGGTGTTTTTCTAACTGTAAAGTGCCGAACTATGCCAAATTCTTGGCATGCCTCCAGGAATGGATCACTCTTGTATTCTCCACCATTGTCTGTTCAGAGAACTTTGATCTTTCTACCAGTCTGGTTCTCAACCTGAGCTTTCCATTTAAGAAAAACTCTAAGCACTTCATCTTTCTTCTTCATAGTAAACACCCATACTCTTCTGGAAAAATCATCAATAAAAGTGACAAAGTAATGCCTACCTCCAAGAGATGGAGTCTTGGCAGGTCCCCACACATCTGAGTGCACATAATCCAAAATACCCTTGGTATCATGAATGGCAGTGCCAAATTTCACTCTTCTTTGTTTTCCCAAAACACAATGCTCACAAAATTCTAATTTGCAAATCTTCGTACCTTTCAACAATCCTTGCTTAGCAAGAATTTGCAAGGATTTTTCACCAGCATGTCCCAAACGCATATGCCACAGCTTTGTTGCCTCTGAATCCTTCTTGCTACTAGACGTTGCAGTCGCTACTGTCCCAACCACTGTACTACCTTGGTAGTAATACAGATTATTCTTCCTCACGCCTTTCAACATCACAAGTGCTCCCGAAGTTGCTTTAAGAATTCCATCTCGCATCATCACAACTAGGCCTTTTGACTCTAAGGCCCCCAAAGAGATGAGATTCTTCTTCAAATTCGGAACATACCGTACATCTTTCAGAATTCTTGTGGAACCATCATGATTCCGCAGCTTGATTGAACCTATCCCAGCTGTTTTACATGGATTGTCATTTCCCATGTAAACAACTCCACCATCACATTCTTCAAAATCAAAGAACCACTCCCGGATGGGAGACATATGGTAGGTGCAACCGGAATCCAAAATCCACTCGTCTGGATGGGATGTTGAAGGTGATACCACCAAAGAGACATCTGACTCTGCATCACTTTTGCATTCTGCAACATTTGCATCTTGCTGAGCCTTCCCTTTATTCTTCAACTTTGGACAGTCTTTCTTCCAGTGCCATTTCTCATGACAGAAAGCACACTCATCTTTGGCAACTCTGCTTTTTGACTTTGATCTTCCTCTTCTTCCCTTCGACTGGCTCTGCTGACGACCTCTCGCCACTAATGCTTCATCTGCTGTAGCTACTTTGTTTCTTCTTTTATCTTGTTTTCTCAATTCATGACTATACAAGGCAGAACATACAACATCTAAAGATACATTCTCCTTCCCATGAAGTAAAGTAGCTTCTAAGTGTTTAAATTCATCGGGAAGGGATGACAATAACATCAAAGCCAAATCTTCATCTTCAAATTTTACATCTAAGTTTAACAGGTCTGCTACTAATTGTTGAAACAAAGTGATGTGTTCGTTCATAGTAGTACCTGGTTGGTAATCAAACCGGAACAACCTCTTCTTCATAAGGAGCTTATTCTGACCACTCTTTTTCAAAAAAATTTCCTCCAACGCCTTCCACAATTTATATGCAGAAGTCTCGTTCTTGAATGCATACTTCTGCTCTCTAGACAAGCACGATCGAATTGTTCCGCATGCCAACCGATTTATGATACTCCAATCCTTATCTTCTACGTATTCTGGTTTCTTTTCTTCAATGGCGATGTCAAGGCCTTGTTGGAAAAGGGAGTCCATGACCTCGCCTTGCCACATGCCGAAATGGCCAGTACCGTCAAATATCTCTACCGCCAACTTCAAACTTGACATTGGAATCCTTGGCCATGTGGATGAGGAAGCTGATGTCCCTTGTGCCATATCTGATGTAGCACTATTAGTTGGTGGATTTACTGATGCCATTACAGACTCAAATGATAGTATTCAATATAAATAACATTACAAACAGACCTAGGACGAACCTTCGGCTCTGATACCACTTGTTGGGAAAATCGGGTAATTTTTCTTAAACTACAACTAGTGAATTGCACTGATTCGGTAATTTTCAGGAAAGACTACTGAACAGTCTCCTTAGACAAAATTACCATTCCAAATAAATTCTCAGGAAAGGCTGGAGGGGTCACAAAAGGTCCCACTTAAAACTCAGTCTCCTAGACAGAATTTACTTGCACAGTATATTATCACAACCTAAACTCGTGTATACATGAATAGTACCGCACACGTGAATAGTAAAATACACTTAAATGAATAGTACAATACACTACAAATAAACCCGACAAATAAATATTGAATACTATACTAATACAGAAAAGAAACAAAATAAATGCGGAATAAATAAAAGAGACAAGGAAAGAACACACCCGGAAATTTGATAACGGAGTTCGGCTAAATATGCTTACGTCTCCGAGCACCACTTGAGGCAGCCTGCTCTTATTAATTTGGGAAGAGAAGACCAAATTTACAATATATAAATTTTCGAAAATGTATACTAATTTTTGGGATACCAATAATAAGGAAGGGATGAATTATTTATAAGGCAATTAAATCGCCCCTACCTTTAAAACTTCCGATTTAGAATTGCAACAAATTAAGCCACACCAACCAAAGCCATCATATTTGACAGTAATCAAGTGTCAAGTTGAAAGATTCTAAAATCAGGTTGTTAGTGGGACATATTAATTAATAATATTATTAGTATTAAATATATTGTTTATAGAAAAATTATTTATAATGCTAATCCCATATTAATCTCAATCCACCACACGTTGGATTTGCGCAGTTTTAATGTCAACGGTCCAATAAAAACTATTCTTCAGCTCACAAATAAAAACCCAAACATCAATTTCATTTTTGTCATCACCATTTTTATAACTTGACAACAAACAAAGCAAAATACAACTTGAACAAGAAGAAGAAGAAGAAGAAGAAGAAACATGAAGCTTGTTTGGTCTCCTGAAACAGCATTAAAGGCCTATATTGAAACGGTTAAATCAGTGAGTAATTAACCCTTCTGAAATTCGGGATATTTTTTGTTTTAGATTTTATTTTTTGATGGAATATAATTGTTCTTGGGTTTAATTTGATATACAGTGTGAGCTTTTTCAAGAATCTGGAGTAGCTGAGCTTGTTTCAGCCATGGCTGCAGGATGGAACGCCAAACTTATTGTAGAAACATGGTCAGAAGGCGGGATTATGGCTACAAGCATCGGCTTAGCTATTGCTAGTCACCATACTAATGGAAGACATGTTTGTTTAGTCCCTGATGAAAGATCAAGATTGGAATATGCAGAAGCAATGGGAGAAGCAGGGATCTCGCCGGAAATTTTTGTCGGAGAACCTGAGGAGGTTATGGAGAGGCTTGTTGGAATAGATTTCTTAGTGGTGAATTCACAGCGGAAGGACTTTTTCAGGGTGTTGAGTCTAGCCAAACTCAGTAACAGGGGTGCAGTTCTGGTATGCAAGAATGCTAATTCAAGAGCTTCGGGCTTCAGATGGAGAAGTGTTGTTGATGGAGGATCTTCACGGCGGCTTGTCAGGTCTGTGCTTCTTCCGGTAGGGAAGGGACTTGATATCGCACATGTAGCTACCAGTGGAGGAAATTCAGGCTCAAGCAAAGGTCAAAAAAGATGGATCAAGCACATAGATGCACAATCAGGGGAAGAATATGTAATCAGAAAATAATTTGCCGTGAGTTTATCGGCTTTTCTTTTTTCTTTTCCCATTTTTTTTCCCAGCTGTGTTTTGGGAAGAGAAATATAACTTGTACATATGGCTTCTAGCTGATTTTCCTCTTTGCCTCCCCATCTTTGCCAGGAAACCTGTTAAAAACTATGAATTACAAAATAGTAGATATTTTTCTTCATTCTAATTTACTGTCGTGTCCAATATGCTGTTGATCCTTTTTTTTTTTCTGGCTCGGCCTTATGTCCCTTTATGGATTTGCCTTTACAGGGATTATTTTACAGAAACGAACACGGAGAATCCAGTACTATATCCCTTCTTGACAAGCAAACTTTCCATTAGAATTTTAGTTCTACATCAAATACTGAACAGCAAAACAACAAAACAAAATTTATTTTCAGAAAAATACACCCATCCTCCCTAAAATAAAAAATAAAATTAAATAAGGAACTGAAATTACCAAAAAAATGTTTAAGAACCTTAAAAGAAGAAAGCAACAAAGTCTCTTCCTTATACTTTTCAGTTGTAAATAGATAACATTCAAATTTATCTAGCTAATGCAATTTAAACCCTGTCAATATGCTAGAACTAGTAGCTAATGCAATTTGAGCCCAGATGCTCATCAATGAAATCGGTATAGGAAAGAGAGGGTAAGAAAATATAGGACATGGGAAAAAGTCGGAGAAAGGAAATGACAGGATAAAGAAATTATATTTCTTATAGTCAGATTACAGAAAGTATTTACATTTGCTTAATAACAAGGTAAAACACTTATATGGTCCAAAGTAGCAACAATAATAAACAAACCCGGATGAAAAATACAATAATCTGTGTAGCAATCGGGAATAGTGCAAAAGAAATTTTTTATTATATATCATGAATTCGATTTAATTACTTCTGTACCAATTACAGATAAAGCAGCTTAGCGGAGTTCGCCTAAGTTCTATTTTTCTTGTTTTCCTAGTAGCCAGACAGAATCTTCATTTGGAGAGTAATAAAAAAGATAACAAAATTTGAGCTTGACTTTACTTTCTTCAATTTTAAGCAAATGACGAACAGCAATAACAGAAACAGGATTTAGATTTCTTCTTCTAAACATGGAAACAAGAGATTATTTGAAGTACCAAGAGTGAGTTTTGGAGGCGGCTCAATCCCAACTGAGCTAGCTCGCTCCTCAGCTTCTTGAAGAAGCTGCTGAACTGGATAATCGAGCCGATACCTTCTTGTCGTCGGAGGCGGCGCAGCGAATCCGGCTGAAGCTGAATTCGCGGCGTATGAATTTAGTAGCAGTTCCGCATGAAGTAGGAAACGTTAGACGAAGAGACGGTGAAGATGATAAAGAAGAGGAAGACAATGATGGCCTGTTGTTGAGCATCCCCTTCAAGATTATGTTTGTGGTGGTGATTCTCGGAACCGCCATTTTTTTCTTTTATTTTTTGTTGCCGTGAACTATGAATTGAATTGAAAACCTATTACTAGAAGAACACACAATAAAAGATTTGTGGCTCTCTGCCTCTGTTGGGTTTTTTAATTTTTAATCTGCTCCAATTTTTTATTCATTGCGCGGTTGAGAATTATATATATATATATGTGTACGTAAACAGAAATATATTTCAATAATCAAAAACATCTTATCGTCCTGTGATAAATATTTTCAGTTTTAAAGAGTCACAATTAATTTTTTTAAAAATAAATGTAATATTTATTAAAATTCTTAAACTTCCATCCCAAGTAATATTTTTACTAGTAATGAGCATCAACTCTTTCAAAATGACTTTTTGTATTTTTGCAATATAAATTTTATATTTGTTATATAAATGAGTAAAATTAACTCAATTCAACAAAATTTTAATATCAAATTAATTGAGATCGACTGTATGAATTCATTTTTTCCACTTAATACGATTTATAGTTATCTCTTCTAACAGATATAACATCATAAAATCATTTTAAACTACTTTTGACAAAGTCAGTTTAAATTTACCTCTGTCTCTTAACTATATTTATTTAATTTTTCTAACCGACGTATCACTAGACTTTTATTTCATATGGCCAAACCATATAAATAAGTGAAATTAATAAAAAAATTATCTTCGTTGTTCAAACTCATTAATCCACTGAAAATTGAAACTAGAAAGAATTGTACAGGACCCAAATATTATGACCAAATATTACCCATATAAAAATAGACTGGTTCGCATGAACCATCAACTTCAGCTAATTAATTCTTTTTTTTTTTTCAGCATCTGCTGTTGCTGCCCTGCGTAACTGCTGTCCACTCTCAATGAATGCAAGTGCCTGTCTTGCCTGTCCTCCAACCGCTATAAACCAAAATAACAGACAAGTTAACAGCCCAGTGGTTAATCATCCATCCCATACAATCACTGTTAAGCAAAATAGCTCCGGCTTTCCAAAAGTCACATTTTTATTCAGACTATGAGCTAGTTGAGAAGATCTATCCAATTCTATTATGATCATCCAAGTTATTTGTTTCTGTACATGCAAAACTTTAACACTTTAGTTCTCTTGAAACTTGAGAATTTTCCATGTATGCATGCAAAGTGCGACATCAAATGTGTAAATATCATATTTGCTATCATAATAATTTATGCAAAGCGTATTCACAGAAGAATGTCATATATGAATTATAAAAAATAAATTAGTACAGAAGTAGAAAAGATACTTCACACCACAAAAAGTCCAGCGAAAAATAGACTGCTAAATCAAGGGAAAAAAACACTAACAATTCCATCACACCAGAACTGAAGCCTGGCACACATGCAGACACACAAGGAATTTGGAAGGAACCAAAACAATCTTACCAATATCATTATGGCCACTGAAATTCCCACTCCATCCGGGAAGATACTTTCTAGCATTCCCATTCCAAGCTTCTTCAAAACCAGCAAGCTCATCTAGCGACATGTAAATCCAAATATTTTCACTCTATCCATGAGATCACCAGGGCCGGTGAAGGCCCTGTGCAAAGTGGGCTACTGCACAGGGCCCTCAGCTTGCACAGGGCCCCAAGATGAAGGCCCTGTGCAAAGTGGGCTACTGCCAAATCAGAAGGTTTTTGCCCATATTTTTTTTTTAATTTTTGAAAATAATTTGGTTCAAGTTAGGAATAGGGTCTAATTTATTCTGTTTTTCTCTAAGAACAGGGCCCCTTATATATTTAAGACGGCCCTGGAGATCACTAATACAAATTATAGATCATATGACAATGACAAATAATGACTGCATACCTTCATGAAGATTATGCAAGGTCTGCATTGTATCCACCTTACCATCTGACCTGAGGTTCCTTGTAAGGGTATGACCCTACGAAATTAATTTGCAACGTCAAGACACTTTCAACCCAACAAAAGAAAAGCAAAAATGCTGAGTAGAGTAGAATAATCAAAATGAAATTAATACTGATAACATGATATCTTGTTGTGAAGTCCCCTAGATATCCTGTGAGCTGCTTGCCTCGTAGAACTATCAGCTTCTTTGCTTTCCTGAAACATAACTTATTTCACAAAGGCCGTATAGGTAACAGGACTAATGCAATATAATCCAGGTGAAACTTGTTTTGAGAAGAAATATCACTCGCTCCATCACTTCAAATCCTCCTAGTCTTGGATGAAGTATGGTAAGCTCCATTAGCACCACCATATGTGACAGTAGAGCTTTGAAAAGTGAAGCTGTGAGTTTGAGGCTGCTGCTCCATGTCATTGAACCTCTTATAGTCATTTCTGTAGAGCAGTTGCTCATTCTTTTTCCCCGCAAAAAAGCAGAAAAGACCAGCCCATCTCCTAAAGATTAACAAAGTCAGAGCATGAAACAGACGCAACGACCATAAAATAGAATGCAACACTTCACCTTCAGCTTCACCAGTCTCACCATCTAGGTCCACAATTCGCTCCTTGCTTACCATGTTTTCTAGGACACCCTTTCTTTTTCTCAACCTTGTCCTTTTCATTATCCGAACTTAGTTGTTCAATAATTGGCCCCTTTGAGATGTGGGCTCCGAAATTTGATGCTCGCGAAAAGCAAAAGGATGCATGTTAGCAAAAGGATGCATGTCAACAAATGGACTACCAATTAAACATGATGCAAATACACCTCCTCCTCCAAAAGGAGGAATGAAGAAAGAATCGCCAAAAGGATCCCTTCCAACAAAGACACTAGTAGACAGCACATACCCCTGACTCCAAAGTCCAAACCCACAGACTGACCCAAATGCACCAAAGGGATCACCCAAATCAGAGAATGGATGCATAGAACCCCTTCTTCCTCTTATTTTCAGACAAGTATAACCCCTGAAAAGCAGCAATGTTCCAAAACACAATTGTATCAGATTAATTTTTTCCATTAAAAGAGTACAAAACTAAAACGAATTCACCATAATACAAACTCACAGCACTTGATACTTATTTTCAGAAACAATCGCTATTAAAAAGGCAGCCCGGTGCACGAATGCTCCTGCAATAAGCAAAGTCCGGAAAAGGGTCGGACCCATTGGCTTTTGGTACGCAGCATTCCCTTGCAATTGCAAGAAGCCGTTTCTACGAATCGAACCCGTGACCTCAGGTCACACGGCGACAACACTTACCGTTGTGCCAACGCTCCCCTTCAGAAACAATCGCTAGTAATCCAAAGAAATTTTTTTAAAAAAGGCAATCAATAGCAATGCATTTCCAATTTCTCATATTTGTTTTAACATGCAACAATCAGATCAGAAAGGCCTTAACATGCATCACGCACGCTTTAAGTCTAAAACTCCAAAACTAAAAAATTAACTGAAAAATCAATTTCACATAACCATCTGCACTCAACAGCAAAAGCTGTACAATGATCTTCAAAACTACATTCAACAAAAGAAAATACCGAACTTCCAAAACCTTCATAGACAAAAAGCAAAAATCAATCTCCATTTAACCCTAATGCAATAGAATACAACCACTACTTCAAAATTTTAAAACTATTCTAAGATCATCATTTGCATTCGAAACGCTACTATTATTCACTACTACACTGCTCTTACTATGGTAAACAAAGAGAATTTCCGTAAAATGAAATTAATCAACAATCCCTTGATTACATATACAATTGTCTTCTAAGCTACCATTTTAAGCAACTGCACTACAGTGTCAATGTTCTGGAAACCATTCAGCTGGCCACCATTTTGGTCTAATAGCCTCAAATTTCACATCCTTCTTCCCTAGTACGGTCAAGGAACCTAACTTTTTAAATGCTACCTCCAAGAAAAAAAGACCCATCACTTGACAACCAAGTGCAGTTGCCACGACTACGAGCCCAACCTTCCTGCCAGATTCGGCATCAACCACTTCTGAGCCAGGAGCAACTTTCTACTCTATCTCTGAAATGAAGTTAAAAACTCTCTGAATATGCAAAAATAATGAACATTGTAGAATTTATCGAACAGTAAATTACCTTTACCGCTATCATCTAGAAACATCAAAGGAAGCAAACATTTGCGAATGCTGTGATAAATGCGAGCAATAAGCTCTTGACCCACATAGCACCCTTTGTCAAAGCTTATTGCATTCAAAGTTGTGAGATTGTATTCAAGTGGAATTGCTTCACCTAAAGAACATAATAAGGTTAGATTGAAGGTCAATTGGTACATCCTGTGAACAAGGGGAGATGACTTGATACATCCAAACAGGGAAGTTACAGAACCTAATTCAGATGAAATTTGTGAAAGAAGAAAGGTGGATGTATCCTGTGAAAGGACGCCGTTTCGCAAGGAGTTTAATAAAAAAAAATAAACCGGCTCAAGTAAAACGACGCCGTTTCGCTTGGGCCGGTTCAAAAAATTAAAAGGGCTGTGTTAAAATGCAGCCCTTTCCTTCTTCTTCTTTAGTCTTCTCTGCCCGCCCCCTCTTTCTGTCTCAGCCTCTCCCTAAACTCACTGTCAGCAGCACCACAGTCAGCCGCACCGCAGCACCGCCGACCACGACGATCTTCATCGGTAAATTTCTGATTTCGCTACTGACGGTCAGGGTCATCACCACAAAATAAAATTTTAAATTAAATACGGAATTAAAATTAAAAAAAAAATGTTCAAGGTCCTTAACCCCTTGTTTGGACGGCGGTAGCTCATTATTATGGGTGGTATAGTATAGGTAATTATCATGTTTATTTTGATTTTTATAGAAATAATATGGTATGTTATGGTTTAAAAACTATGAGTTTTTTCTTAATTTTTTAAATCATCGAATCCGTGATTAAGCGTGATATTATAAATTTTATTTTTAAAATTGTTTTGACTAAAATTACTAAATTTCAATCATATCTTTTTAAATTATAAAAACTATTTTATTAATTTTAATATTTATTTTTTTCTAGCTTTTAATTGTAATTAGTTGTTATCTATAAAAATAAAAAAGCAACAAAATCTCTTCCTCTGTGCTTTTCAGTTGTAAATAGTAGACATTAACTAGCTAATGCAATTTAAACCAAAACACTAGAACTAGTAGCTTATGCAATCTGAGCCCAACCAAGATGCTTATCAATAAAATTGGTATAGAAAAGAGAGGGCAAGAAAACGCAGGACATACGTAAAATTCGGAGAAAGGAAATTACGTGATAAAGAAATTATATTTCTTATAGTCAGATTAGATAATAATATTTACATTTACTTAATAACTAGATACTTAGCATGGTATAGATAATAATTGGGCTGGGCGGCTCATTAGCATGATTATATATGCGTCAATAAATCTTATTAAATTATTACTTTTTAAATTATAATATGATTTAATATAACACGATTAATTTTTTAAGCTAACAAAAAAAAATCACAGGAATGATAGATTTATTGGCCGATATGATTGCCATATATTTTTATGGTTATATTCAATGCTAAACTATATAAATTATATTCATTATATAATAATTAAATAAATGAATCAACACAAAATATACACACAAATTAATTTTTCTAATAATGATAATGATAACACAAAAAAAATTTAGCTTGTAAAAATAAGTCAAAATTATACACAATATTATTTTAATACAAATTGTAATGAAATTCAATTTTATTTATAGAAAAAATAAATTCTCCACATTAAAATTTAAAAAATTTAGATATTTAGCATGATGCGACACGGATAGTATAACAAGATTATATATGGGCAAATTTTGTATTGGACTCTTACTTTTTAAATTTTAATACGGTCAAATATAACATAATTAATTTTTTAGATCGACATGATACAATATGATTAATTTTTTAATCCATCAAGGTTCAACTAAATTGCCATATATACCTTAGAAACAAAACATCTATATGGTTCAAAATAGCAGCAATAATAAACAACCAAAGATAAAATCAAGAATAACGCAAAAAGAAAATTTTATTATACTCCAATCCTTTTACTTTAAATGTCACATAATAATTTTTATTTTTTCACTTTAAATACTATTTTTATGAATTCAATATAATATTAATTATAAAATTTTAAATTTACCCTTAAATATTAAATATTTCTAAAATTAATAATTTTTTTCCATCTTAAAATAATATATACACTTTTTATCTCACATATTTAAAAAAAATTAAATTTAGTTAATGAATAAATTTTTTCTATAATCTACCTATTTTACCCTCTATTTTTATTAAATATCTACTAATTGTCGTAAAAATTAAAAATATTAATTAGATGAAAGTAATTATAATTTTAAAAATATAAATAATCAAATATAATACTATTAATTATAAAATATTTAAATAAAAATATAATAGCAAATTTACAATATAATTATAATTTAAATAAAATAATAAAACTATTTTTAAATAGATAAAAAAAGGTTCATATTTTTTTAGGTAAAAAAATAATTAAAAAAAAGTAAAATGTTATAAATTTTTTTATAAAATTTATTAGAAATAGAACGAGGACAAAATTTTCAATTTAATTAACCAACCGCAAAATTAATTCGGTCAATTCAGTTAAAAATTTTAATCTATTTTAATTTTTTATTTCATTAACGGTTAACTAATTCTTAACTAATTCAGTTTTGAGAGCCAAAGAACTTGCTCCAATGAGCTAAAACTGATAAAATAAGCTGCTGCATTCAAACAATAACAAGTAGGTTTAAGGATTTTGTAATTCATTGTAGTTATAGCCGATGACGGCCCAGCTAGCACCATCTTGTACAAGGTATGTTGACCAAATCAGCTTCTGAAACTGATGTGGGTCTTCAACAGTATGCTATTAAATTTATCAACACACCATTCTACTATTACTACTATTTCCATACCAAAAAACCATTCCAGAATCTCCCCAATGCTTCCTAACTCTTGCCTGCCCCTCGAGAATATCCACTATTGCCTCTGACATCTGATGAACCTCTCACCCTTCCTGAATGCTGCATTCCAGAAGATCCTATCCTGTTTCCACCATCTGCTGCTGCTGCCCTGTGGAACTGCTGTGCACTCTCAATAGATGGAAGTGCCCGTCTTGCCTGTACTTCAGCCCCTATAAACCAAAATAACAGACTACTAATCAGTATTGCAATATTTAAACCATATGGCTGCTCTATTACAACATCCATAGCTATCATGTATAACTGTGATTACATGGAGTTTTCTAAAACTTGGTTGACTACTTATTCATTATTGCAAGCACACATCCACTAATTAGTAATATATGCTGAGATTGAAGCTCAAGTCAACAGCCCATTGGTTAGTCATCCAGCCCATAGAATCACCATTAAGCAAAATAGCTCCGGCTTTGATCCTCTTTACATAGCATCAACTCCTTGGTCAAAAAATATGACATCTATAAAATCTTCCATGAATCACATACTTATTGAGACTACGAGCTAGTTAAGAAGACCTATCCGTTCTATTATGATCATAAATATTATCTGTTTCTGTACATGCAAAACTTTCACACACAAGTTCTCTTGAAACTTATGAATTTTTCATGTATGCATGCAAAGTGAGACATCAAAGGTGTAATAACATATTTCCTACCATAATAATTTATGCAAATCATATTCACCGAAGAATGTCATATTTGAGTATAGCAGTAGAAAAGATACTTCAAACCACAAAAAGTCCAACAAAATAGACTGCTAAACCAAGAGGAGATGAGAGAGGAAGACATGCAGACAAACGAGGAATTTGGAAGCACCCAAACAATCTTACGAATATCATTATGGCCACTGACATTCCCACTCCATCCAGGAAAATACTGTTTAGCATTCCTATTCCAAGCTTCTTCAAAACCAGCAAGCTCATCTGGCAACATGTAATCCAAGCATATTCATTTTGTCTATGAGATCAACAATACAAATTATAAATCATGAGACAATGACAAATAATGACTGCATACCTTCATGAAGATTATGCAAGGTCTGCATAGCATCCACATTACCATCTGACCTGAGATTCCTTGTAAGGGTATGACCCTATGAAATTAATTTGCAATGTCAAGACACTTTCAACCCAGCAAATGAAAAACAAAAATGCAAAGCAGAGTAGAACTATCAAAATGAAATTAATACTGACACAATGATACCTTGTTGTGATGTCCCCTAGAAATCTGGTGAGTTGCTTGCCTCGTAGAACTATCAGCTTCTTTGCTTTCCTCAAACATAACCTATTTCACAAAGGCCATAAAGGCAACAGGACAATCACAATATAATCCATGTAAAACTTGTTTTGAAAAGAAATATCACTCACTCCATCACTTCCAATCCTCCTAGTCTTGGATGAAGTCCGGTAAGCTCCATTAGCACCACCATATGTGACAGTAGAGCTTTGAAAAGTGAAGCTGTGAGTTTGAGGCTGCTGCTTCACGTCACTGAACCTCTTATAGTCATTTCTATAGTGCAGTTGCTTATTCTTTCTCCCTGCAAAAAAGCAGAAAAGAGCAGCACATCTCCTTAAGATTAACAACGTCAGAGCATAAAATTTACAAACCATAGAATATATCGTCACAATGCACTTCACCTTCAGCTTCATCATTCTCATCATCTAGGTCCACAATTGGCTCCTTGCTTGCCCTGCTATGTTTTCTAGGATTCCCTTTCTTTTTCTCATCAATCTTTTCTTTTTCATCATCCGAACTTAGTTCCTCAATAATTGGCCCCCTTTGAGATGTGGGCTCTGAAACTTGATGCTCATGAAAAGCAGAAGGATGCATGTTAGCAAAAGGATGCATGTCAGCAAATGGACTCCCAAATAAACTTGGTGCATATATCCCCTCTCCTCCAAGAGGAGGCATGAAGAAAGGATCATCAAAAGGATCCCTTCCACCAAAGACACTAGAGGACAGCAAACTGCCATGACCAAACCTAGAGACTGCCCCAAATGCACCAAAGGGATCACCCAAATCAGAGAATGGATGCATAGAACCCCTTCTTCCTCGCATTTTCAGACAATTATAACCCCTGAAAAGCAGAAACGTTCCAAAACACAATTGGATCAGACTTAGCTTTTTCCATTACAAAAAATACAAAACTAAAACAAAGACACCATGATGCAACTCACAGCACTTGATACTCATTTTCAGAAACAAATTCAAGAGCAGAAACAATCACTATTAATACAAAGAAATTAAAAACAAAAAAGCAATCAATAGCAATGCTTTTCCAATTTCTCATAATTGTTCTAACAAGCAGCAATCAGATCACACAGGCCTTAACATGCATCACACAAGCTTAAAGTCTACAACTCCAAAACTCCAAAAATCAACTCAAAACTCAATTTTACATAACCATCTGCCCTCAACAGCAAAAACAGCACAACGATCTTAAAAACTACATCCAGAAAAAAAATACCGATCTTCCAAAACCTTCATAGATAACGCAAAATCAATCTCCATTTAACCCTAATGCCATAGGATACAACTACTACTTCAAAATTTTAAAAACGCTCTAAGATCATCATCTGCATTCGAAATGCTACAATTATTCACTACTATGTATCACTTTCACGCACCAAATAAAATGAAATTAATCTACAATCCTCTACGTATACGATAGTCTTGAACAACAAACAGTGAATCGTCAATAATATCAAACCCTACATAAAGAAGAGAAAGAGTAACTTACAAAACACGAAAATTGTAAAGAGATTGAAGAAAACAATAATCGATGAATAAAACCCCAACCGCCACCAAAAAAGAATGCTTGGCTGCAGAGTTTTCCGCCCCTTATTGCGCTTGCATCGCCTCAGAGATGATACTTAATAATGGAAGGTTCCAGTCGCTGCACGATTTTACGGGACAGGTGTAAATTACAAAATTATCCTATTAGTATCTTTATTCCCCAAATTGCCATTTCCGTGATTTTCATGGGCTGAGGTTTTTTAGTTTAAAATTCCATTTATAGGGCTCTGCCAAATTTCCATCTCTATATCTCCATCACCGCCTCAACTTTCACCAAACGCGGCGGGCGACTCTTTCTGGCCAACATCGTCATCAAAGGCAACATCATCAACGAGTAGATCTACAAGATTGTTAACTGCACCGCCTTTAGGAGGTAATAATCCTCTAACAACAAGAGCCAATGTGTTATTTGAAATTTGATTCTTTTTTTGTTTTATTTAACAAAAAACTTCATCAAATCGTTACTCTAATTCTCAAAAGTTCTCATCGTTTTGAATCTGTAGTTGATACTTGTTACTCGATTTGCATTTGATCTTTATATTTTCTGCAACTTTTAGGTGTTAATAATTTTATTTTAGCATTTCTCGCATGGTTGATGAAATTTTGATTGTTCTCAGGACCTGTCTTAGAGAATTCCGCCTTTTAGCCTGTGAAGACTAATAAATATGGTAAGTCGTCGTAATTTTAGCTTTTTTACAGTGATTTTTGCTTCTTTTACTCCTGTTAGATCTATGCGCGATCATTCAGTTCAGTTTTGGGATTTTGTTTTTATGTATCCTATATACAATTTTTCTATAGTCGTTGGTTATACAATTTTTCTATAGTCGTTGGTTATTCTTGTCTTGATTTTTGTAATTTAATGTGTCATCCATCTACAGATAGGGTTTTCCTTGATGAGATAGTTTGCATGTTCGACTAGTTGTTAAAGCTGCTTAATGTGGATTCTGTAGGACACAACAAGGATACAAAGTACCGTGCTAGCATTTACAGATGATACAGTTCTTCCTGTAAGCACGATAGTGAATGCAGTTAGGCAGCTTGGTAATGAAGGAGCAGAGCAATGTGATCCTCAAGTTGTCACTCAAGCATCATCTCTAAGTATTTTCCTTAATCGCTTCTTTTTTTGGGTGTTTGGTTTGCTCTTCTTATCAAAATGGCAAGCAAGCATGCATATATGTAAATATATATTTTCCATTTGGTGCGGTTAACAAGTATTGTTCTTCTTAATATAATTTTTATTACTGTGTTGCATTCGAGTCTGTTGGACCCCCAAGCCTGCATCATCCACTCTACATAGTATGATATTGTTCGCTTTGGACCAAGCCCGCACGATTTTATTTTTGGGTTACTCCCCAAAAGGCCTCATACTATGGTGTGAGTATGGATGCTTATATACTATTCAATTGTCTCTTGGCTTTTCCAATGTGGGACTTTGGATTGACACCCCAACAATCCTCCCCTCAAGCCAAGGACTACACATCACGGACAACACATCACATGGCCTCCCCTTGAGCGATAATCCATACACCAATTCGTCTTAATAATCTTGTACCGCCGTTATTCACCCACGTGACACGCCGCCTGACCACCACAATATCAGGAAGACTTTCGACACAAGGCACACAGAAGACGGATCACCTGCGGGCTCCATTACCGGGCTCTGATACCAATTGTTGGACCCTCAAGCCCGCACCATCCACTCCACATAATATGATATTATTCACTATGGGCCAAGTCCGCACGATTTTATTCTTGGGTTACTCCCCAAAAGATCTCATACTATAGAGTGGGTATGGATGCTTATATACTACTCTATTGTCTCTTGGCTTTTCCAATGTGGGACTTTGGATTGACACCCCAACAGAGACATCATATATTATGAGGGCATTTTATTTATTTATTTATTTTACTTTCGTGTGTTTAATAAGCTTTCTTTTTCATCTCTTGTTGTGCGCATTTTGTTTATGTGAAGCTCAAGTTATTAACATCTCCTTACACTTGTTTCCTGGCAGCAGCAATTGTTTTGTGATTGGAATATGTGTTGTTAGAATACAGACTACAAATTGCTTTTTAAGTTTTGCATGTAGAAAGGTTGTTATGATTCTCACTTATATTAGTATTTTAGTTTTCTCAGTGCATGTGTTGTCAAGTAGGAACTACTCCATTCATGAATAGCCGTGTCTTGCCCATACAGTTATAAAACGAAGGTAATTTTAGCAAGTGTACATGTGTCAAAGGTTAAAAATCTGAAGAACATTGATGCAAAAAGAAATATTTTGGACTATAGCACAAGTGGTGAGTGAATAAAGAGATAGGGAGAGGGAAAAAGTGGTCAAGTGATTATGTGTATCCTTGAAGAAGAACAGTAACAGAATCAATCAGGACAAGTTCTGACACAGTATGCACACACACCCACATATACATACAAACTCCAAGATTAATCACCTTTTCCCTTCTTATTGGCAAAGTGTACTTGAAAATATATCAGTAAGACCATTTGAATTTGAATAATTATTGTTTAGCTACCTTAAAGAATCAAAGAATCCTCTCGGTTTGCCTGGCTAAGAATGTCACCCAACCATTTTTGCTTCTGTAGAAGAGAAACATCTGGTTTTTCTTGATCCCAAAACATGCCACTGTTGGTACTTCAAATGTTGAATGTTCTTGTGACACCAAAACATCATGTTCCAATTATTGAATATTTTTCTTGCTGATTTTTCAATGCATTTTTACTTTGATTCCTTGTCTTGTTTTAATAACTGTTCTATATAGTAGGTAGCAGAGAGCTATAATATCATTCTTGACTTGTATCAGGTAAGCTGCCTGTGGAATCGTCTTCTATGGATATTGTTATTTCCATCAGTAGGTCACTCCAATTTCCTGGTGACCTGTTGTTTGATGAAATTTCAAGAGTGCTGAAGCCTGGCGGGACTGTCCTAATTTACAAGAGTTCTCAGTCTGGTGCAGTGGAAACAAATAAGGTAAATGGTGACTGTCTTCTCGATTTTGTGAAGTCTAATTTGAAGCTGGGTTTCTCACCGTGGTGTCTTTGTAGGAGGCAATGATTGCTCTTGAGCGGAAGTTGTTGTTGGCAGGCTTCTTAGAAGCGCAAGGTATTGAGTTGAAATCTGATGAACTATCTAGAGGAATTCAACATTTTGGGGTAAGTTGTTGGTTCTTAGCTTGCTATTGACAATTCCTTTAAAATTTCTATTGCATCCTTTTCAAGCATGTGTGAAATGTTGTCGTCAGTTTTTTCAAGCTTCTGCTTAATATTTGTTCTTTGCATTTTTAAACATCTGCTGTGGATTGATTCATCTCTTTGGAGGGGATTCCCATCTTGTGGAACTGTAGTTACAGGCTATAGGTTGCTCTTTTTCTTTTGGAACTATAGATTTTACCCTAGACTTGTGGGACAGCTTGAAGTAACACGGTGGACTGCATAGTTCCATAGTAAATTTAAATATTGGATTAAGCATGTTCTTTAATTTTATCAAAGCATGAATATCCCTCATTGTATTCATTTTTATGCTGTTCTAAAGCGGGCAAAAAAAAAAGTGCCTGTGATAACTTATAATTGATTGTTGTTCTAATCTCCTGAGAGGCTAATATTAGTAGATGTTTGCTAAAGCTACAGTATCACTAATATATTTTTTTCTTATGATAATTCCAGTATCCTCTCTAAACTTCCAATTAAGCTATGTTTCTTTACTGGAAGTTGTGATCATAACCTATTGAGATGCTTCTAATTTTTCTCTTTGTGAGCTTACAGGAACTGTGGAATCACTTTTCTAGTTTTTTTATCATTATTTTTTTTTATCTTCAATTAAGGATTTATTTTGATTTAAGGTTCCTATCATGTATTTCTTTTTATTTTTATAGGTTAAAGCTAAGAAGCCTTCTTGGAAAATTGGGTCATCCTTTGCTATTAAAAAGTCTGTAACAAGTTCAGTCAAGGTTCAGATTGACGATGATCTAATTGATGAAGACAGCCTCTTGACTGAAGAGGATCTGAAAAAACCTCAATTACCACCTGGTAAGATGAAAACAAAGCTCACTTTATTTTACCAATTTCCTTTGGTATTTAAGCCATGCACTGACCTATTTGTTTTTTTGGCCCGTGTGAAGTTGGTGATTGTGAAGTTGGAAGCACAAGGAAAGCTTGTAAAAACTGCACTTGTGGGAGAGCCGAGCAAGAGGAGAAAGTAAAGTTAGGACTGACAATGGATCAGCTGAACAATCCTCAATCAGCATGTGGCAATGTATGTTTAAGATCTCTCTCCTTTTGCACATCTACGAAATGCACAAGTGTTAAAAATGATTATCTGGCCATGGTTGTAATTCTATGTGCTTAGTGCAATGCGGCTGCAGACATGAGACCATTTTTGGTTCCTGAGCAGATGTGTCTAGAGCAGATTAAAAATTGTTTACATTTGGCTCATTCATGGTTTTGTGGTATTGATAGACTGATTTGCCCAATTGATTATTTTTGTTTTACATGTAGTGTGGACTAGGCGATGCTTTTCGCTGTAGTACATGCCCTTACAAAGGTCTTCCTCCATTCAAACTTGGTGATAAGGTACACAATGAGATGAAGCATTACCCTCTGATTTTCTTTTTTTTTTTTTTCCCCTTTCTTTATACATTAGTGATAATTATAGCTAAGAGTATACTTCCATGCAGGTATCACTGCCTGGAAATTTCCTTGCAGCAGACTTTTGAAGTTGGAGGAATCTGATAAACGATGGTTTGGTTTTTGATAGGAAGATTTGTTTAATCATTGTCTCTGACTGTGTGGTCCAATTATTTTGATTCGCTTTTGTCCCTAAATTTTAATATTGGCCGATCATCGTTATTGGAAATATAGTAAAAATGTGAATTTAGACAGGTGTGTGCGTTTTGTTTGTTGTGTTCATCTTGGTTCTTTTTTTTTCCCCTTCCCTCGTTCTCAAGCTAAACATCAATCAGCCACGGTTTTGTTGAGGTAGAATATATTTAAATGAAAGTGATTTTATATTTATGTTTCAAGTGAAAATTAATATAAAATTAAAATATATTTATTTACTGGAATAATGCCTCGAATTGTTGAGGTTGAAGAAGCAAGGTAAAGTGCAAACGGAAATTTGCTGCTGAAATATTTGTTGTGTTGTTGTCGGCCCTATTTGCTGTGGCAACTGTTCATTGTCTGATCGGGGAAGTTTTATATTCGTGGGTTTGACCTTTCTAAGTTTTTTTTTTAACAGAACCTTTCGAGATGATAATGAATAATTCATCTAGACTCAGGTTGAGTGTCTCAATGAGTTTGGTAGAACATAATTTGAAATTCAAGATTTTTGTTGTATTTTGGCTAAAATAAGTTTTTGAAGAAACTTAAAAAATTTGCAGAAATCTCAGATTTTGTAAAATCAAATTGAATTATTTTGTCAATATTTACATTAGAAAATATAATTTATAGAATTTAATTCTTTTAAAACTAATACAAATTTAAAATTACATAAATAATTTAATATATTATCGAATTTTACAAATTTATATTATAAACTTTTACTGTTACTGGATATTATTAAATAAATATAAATACTTGCAAAAGAAAACAAATTGAATTCATCATTTAAATATATGATATTCAAAATAATTTTTATATAAAAATTCAGCTTTAACTTTACTGAAATATTTTTTTATTTTTTAAATGAATTTTTCAAATTAAATCTTCATTCGTTCAAATATTAAAAAAAAAAAAATTCGAGTAACTCAAGTATGGATTTGAAAAAGAATCAAAGTTTGGATTAGGCACGACTAGTTTCTGATTTAAAAGTTAAACCCAAGTCAAATTTAAAACTCGGCCGCGTTTGGATTGATACTAAATTGACTAATACGGTTATATACTGCAGTAATTAACTTGATAGTTTCCATTGTATTTACGATAATAAGGTACTGGAAAAAAAATAAACAAAAAAAGAAAGGAATTGAGTAGGGAAAATAGATTTTATATGACAAAATTATGTTTTAACGGCGAAAGAAAAACATCAAACTATTTGTAGGCATTCACATAACAAAATTATTTAATATTTTATAATTTCGGTAACGAAATAACGATTTCATTTCATAATTATTACACATTTAAAATTTAAATTAAGCTTTAAAACATGGAGTACTTATCTAACGTTAAATTATTACCGTATTATTTTTTTTTAATTTAATGAATCAAAAGTATGCATTTATTTTCTATTTTGGAAATGTAAGATATTCGAAAATTAATACTATTTTTTATTAGTATTAACATTTGACAATTAATGATACTTTATGCGTAAAACTATAATTTTTTTTAATAAGACTTCCAATACTACTTCATTTAAAAGTATTTGGGAGTATCTTTTTATAAGTATTTGAAAATTAATACTAATCAATACGATTTGAGAGTATCTTTTATTCTCGAAGTTTGAAATATAATATATTTTATTTATTTAAAAGTATTTTCCATTTAAATATTTTGATATGAAGCACTTAAATTGCTTAAAAATTTTAGGCATTTTATTTGAATTAAATAGATTTATACATTGTAAAATACTTTAATATCTCTATACTATATATCTTTCATTTAAATTTATTCAGAAACTAAAAATAATAATTTGTAAACTTTAAATATTAAAATGTTAATGATAACAAACCTCAAGGGTGTCATAATATTTCACTCTTTATATGTTTAATTTGTTTATTTAATTTATTGAAACTCAAATTTTTAACACTTCACTCTTTATTTTTTTTAATTTGTTAATTTATTGAAGCTCAAATTTTTAACATTTAGGAATTTATTTAATACATATTGAAATAAGAATTCAAGTATAACTGGATTCTAAAACCTTAGGCATTTTTTCTAAAATTTATTTTAAAATAATTAAATAAAATTCTCTCATTATATGAAAAATTATATATTTAAAAATATATCTATATCAAGAATCAGAGTTATTTTAAATACATAGAATTAAATTATTCGTGAACCAAATGAAAAAAAAATTTATTTTAAGAATTATATTTGATTTAGTTATTTAAAAATATACCAATCAAGCTCCAAGATTTTAAATAGAAAAATAAGATAGGTAAGAGTTTTCCATAAGAGTATATTATTAATATATTTCGGATCTTATATACAGATAGTATTAAATAATAAAGTAATTAAATAACAACATAAAATTTTTTTAGTACGTAGAAAAGGTAATAATATTTATATTGAATCAGTTTTTTACCAATTATTTAACATGTAACCTTATCAAATGTTCATGTTCTATTTAATATACAAGTATGTTTCCATTTATAAATATTAAAGCATATTTAATGGTTTTTATATATTTTAATGTTAACAGCTGCTTTAGAAAAATAATAATATTTTAGAAAAATTAATCATATAGTTTATATACAAATTAAATTAAATTAAAGTTGCTAAAATAGCACACGAATTATATTAGGCTATAAACTGGTCTGCATGTTTTTCACCAACAAATTCTACCCTTCCCTGGTTTTACAATTATTAGCTCTGCTGAGAGCGGGATAAAGAATCATATATATATATATATATATTCACTTCCTCTTCCCCTATCGATTTTTTTATCGCTAGGGTTAGGGTTTTTCTGCAACTCTCTCTTGCTTATTAGGTGAAAATTTATCGGATTCTCATTCTCATTGGTCGAATCTCAATTTGGTACGTTTTGCATATTTTTAGGGTTTACTTTGTTTTTGTTCAAATTTATAGGTTTAGGTTATTGATATTGCTTGCAATATGGACATTTTGTTGAATGAATGGTTTTTTCGTTATTTTGTTATGTTTTTAGGTTCAGTGTTTTGGGTAGTGTTTTCTGTGAATATTGTTGCTGCTTGATCAACTCCAGAGCACTTCTTTTTAATTGTAAATTTGGTGTTATTAACTGCTATTCTGTCGTTGATAATTTGTGATATTTCCTGCATTTCATTGATCATGGAATGGATTTTAATAAGCTGTTCTGCACTTGACAGGAGTAATTCTTTTACAAAATGGAGCACAGAACAATTGACTTGGATCAAGGATGGGATTTAATGCAGAAGGGCATCACCAAGCTGAAGAGGATTTTGGAAGGATCAGAAGAGCAATTCAGCTCTGAAGAATATATGATGCTTTACACGTGCTCTTTCTTTCTTCTATTCGATATAGTGTGATGAATCATTTGATACATATCAAATACCTTTTTTTTTCACTGTTTCTGATTTTTCCTAATTTCAACACTGCAGAACTATATATAATATGTGTACCCAAAAGCCCCCACACGATTATTCTCAACAGCTTTATGATAAGTACAAGGAGGCCTTTGAAGACTATATTAATTCCACGGTAAGAAGATGGATGATGTAATCTTATGTGCAATGTGTTTGCTGAAGATATTGGTCCATATGGATAATTATATTTTGTTATAGTTGAACTAAAGGCTTGGCTTACTTTTTAGAACTAATATTGTAACTTTATAACCTGGCTGGTTTATATTAATTTATTTTATATTTTTCATTTTCTGAATTCTGTGCCTATCTAGTGAATAGGAGAAAAGTCTTGATTTACCGGTAGTTCTAGTTCTAGCTCAAGAGCATAACAATTTGAAAATATTGTGAATGTTTCCACTGCTATGAGCTCAAATTCTAAGACTAAATTGCAGTAATTTTAAAGAGTGCAATTTCTGAATTTTAAGATAATCTCTTTTTTATTAGCTAAAAAATATTTATTATAAGTTTATTTATAAAAAGAAATATAATACTTATAATAAATATTTTTTAGTAAATAAGAGAGATTATCCAACAATTTCTCTTTAAAAGGACTGTAATTAGCATTTCTTCTTGTACAAAATTTAAACATACCTTTTTCGCTAAAATAAAAAGTGACCCTAAACTTGAGAAATAGCATAATGACTATGGACTGGAAATGGCAACATTTCTCACACTACATTCAATTCGAAAGTTCAGGACTGCAAAAGCTTTTAATATCATGTACCTCACCAGCAATAACTAGTTGTTGTAGTAGCTATGATTTTTTTCCAAAGGGCATTGATAGTAATTAATAATTTCACACAAGCAAAATTAAAATCTTAGAATTTTCTGTCATTTTCTCAGGAAAATTCTGCCATATTTTATATAAATTTTTCTCCTGTTTCTGAATCTAGAGGTTATATATATGTTAAGTTGGAAAGCAGGATGACCCCCCAAATGGAATTTGTCAAGAGAAATCATTTAATTTTTGTCTGACCCATAAGAGCTGACTTGCAAAAGAACCTTGCTTGCTTTGCAGATTTTCACTAAATGCCATTCTGAACCATTCTCCAAGAAAAAAAAAATAACTTGAAAATTAAAAATTGACTTATTTCTTGTACTGCCTCGCTCAACTCAAAAGGAAATTTCTTGATCGACTTTTTCTTCTGATTATTCTGATCATGGTGGTCCTACTATTCGATCCCAATTGCTACTCAAGCTAGGTAAAAAAATGCACATATTTTCATATTTTTATATCAACTGATTTGGCTCAGCATGAAATTAAAAAAAAAATTTAATATGATACACAATAAATTATAATTTAGCATAAGTATACACGTTTTGAATTTGTGATTTTGAGTGGTATAAGAATATTTTTTTTATAACTTTTGTTAAAATGAATAATTAGAGATGCCTATATACGTCGAGGCATAACTAAGCGGCTAAATGCATAATTTTTAAATAGATTCAGATTTGATTCTCCTCCCTTATATTACAATACTAAAAAAATCATAGATGTGCCAAAAAAAATCATAGATGCTGATTAATGAGATCAAATCAAGTAACTCGATTAATATGCTTTAATAATCTATATATTCGATTCAGTAATTATATATATAAGCTGATAGTGACATACAAGTATATATAGTATTTTCATAGATTGGAGAAAATTGTAGAGAGTCAAGCTTCTTCAATTTCTATTCTAATTGTAGACTTTTGATTTTGGCCATAAGTTAGTTCGGTCCTAATTAAAGATGACCTAAGTATTTATCGGTCTATTCTTAATGACTTAAACTTATTTTAAGCGTTAAATTTGATTAGTTTAATTTTTATAAGGCTTAAATAAGTCCGGTTTAATTTTTAAAACCTTAAAACTGTCCGAAAGCGAATTTTAAAATCCTAAAATGGTCTGAAAGTAAATTTGGGTCAATATGGACCATATCATATCGAAAGGATATGAGAGCTAGCTAAAAAATAGCTGAATTTTTTTTATAAAAGAAAGAATAAAAGAAGAAAATAAGAACCTAAAAAAAGGAAGATACAAATCACAAAATGTCAGTCCAGTTAGAAGAGTTGAAGTCAATCCATTAAAGAATGAAACAACTGGCTAGAAGAAAGCTAAAACTCTCAGATGATAGAAGGTAAGCATAATACATTGAAGAATGAAATCAATTGGCTTGAAGAAAACCAGAATTCTCAAACGGCAAAGGGATGATCAAGCTAGAAGAGCTTAAGTCTCGGGTCGAGAACCCAAAATTCAATTTCGGATTGAGAACCCTACTTCAGTTTCGGGTCGAGATCTATAATTCAGTTTCAGGTCAAATATCATAATTCAATTTTGGGTCGAGCACCCTAATTCAGTTTCGGATTGAGTATCCTAATTCAGTTTTGGGTCGAGTACCCTAATCCAGTATCGGGTCGAACGCCCAAACCCGAATTCAGTATTGGATCGAGAATTCAAAATTAGTCTCAGGTCAAGAACTCAAATTATTTTTTAGTCCAACACTTAATCTGGGTCCAAAAAGTAAATTATTTTTTAGTCCAGAACCCAAATCAATTCGGGTCCAGAACCAAATCAGATTAGGTCCAGAATCTAAATATTTTTTAGTCCAGAACTCAATCTAGGTTCAAAACCCACACCAATCCAATCTCAGGTCTAAAACCCAAGCCAAATCAACCTCGGATCCAAAACTCATCAGTGTCCAAAATAAGCTCAAACTCATGTTGTTTTTCACTCTCTAAATAAATTTAAGATCATTCAAGCAGGGGGCAAATTGTAGACTTTTGATTTTAGTCCTAAGCTAGTTCTGTCCTAATTAAAAATGGCCTAAGTATTTATTTGTACATTCTTAATGACTTAAACCTATTTTAAGCTTTTAATTTGATTGGTTCAATTTTTATAAGACCTAAATAAGTCTGATTTAGATTTTAAAACCTTAAAACAGTCCGAAAGTGAATTTTAAAATCCTAAAACAGTCTGAAAGTAAATTTGAGTTGATATAGACCATACCCTATCGAACTGAGCCTGCCCAATTAGATATGGGTGGTCCATATCGAATTAGGCATTAGGGTGTTCATTTGGCCAGGTAACCCGACAAACTTGACCCGACCCGATTTGTTCGGATCAAGTTGGGCTAGCCTGAAATGAAAATAAGGTTAGGTCTCGGACAATAAAATTAGGCCCGATGTCCGGGTTGGGTCGGGTTTCAGGTATATGTATAAATTTTTGGGTCAACCCGACCCGATTCATTTACTTTAACATACATAATATATTTTTAAAACATATTACACACTCACACTTTCTTCTGTGTACCCTAACCTATTAGTTACTACTACTAATATTACATTTTCATCACTCAGTCGCCCCTCATCGGCTCACCCTCTCTCGTTAGACGGTGGACGTTTGGAAGGTGTCATTCTCTGCAACCCACGCTCGACGCACCTCTCCACTGCCACGCCCCACAGCTCGACGTCGACGCCTCACTCCAGACGCTCTCCACTCCTCTCCACTGTCACTCCAGCTCGACGATTGCTCCTGCTCGACGCTCGCTCGACTGTGGTCACTCCAGATCGAAGATTGCTCGGCCTTGCTCCTGCTTGTCACTCGATCGACCTCGCTCCAGCTCTACATCGATGTACCTCTCCACGCCCTGTCGCCCCACAGATCGATGCCTCACTCCAGCTCAACGCTCGGCCTTAACACTCCAGCCCGAAGCTCTCTCGCTGGACTCTTGCTCGGCTCTCACTCGGCCGGCCGCGCTCCTGCTCGAAGTTCGGCGATCTATGGACTTTCAGGTAAGTTTTGTTTTGTTTTTTTTAATTTTCTTGTAAATGTGCTTATTGTCTTGACAATAAAAAAAATATATATGTTATGTTGATATTTCTCAACATTTTTTGAGGCTTGAGAAAAATTCTATTAATTTAGATATAATGTTAATAATTCATGATGAATAGTATTTGATAATTATGATGTAGAATTAAATTATGACAAAACCCGTTGGCTGGACCCGAGGCTTGGCGAGTTGGCCCGAATCTGAGCTAGCCCTGCTCGACCGGGCCTAGGGTCGGGCAGTGGGCTAATTTTTTCAGCCTGAATGAAAATTGGACGGGGGTGAAACCCGGTCCAACTCAGCCCGTGAACATCCCTATTAGGCATGCCCTAGTTCGATATGGACAATGGGTGGTCCATATCGAATTAGGCATGCCATATTTCAATATGGACCTTGTCTATGATGAACTAGGGCTGCCAATTCGATATGGACCTTGGTCCATGTCGGATTAAAACATTTTTAGTTCAATATGGTCAAGTTTTGGCTTCGAATTCAAATGGTTTTAGTTCTACATAGTCATGGTTTATCCCGAATTCAAATTGTTTTAATTCGATATTCCTCAAAAGGACCGTGCTTAATTAGGAAACTAACACTTGTTTAACCTAATATATTCTTATAAATACAGGTTTTTAAATAAAGCAGCAGGAAGGGGGGTAATGATCAAGCAGTAAGCCATAATTAATCAGAAATCCTAGCAAATATTGAGTGAGAGTTAACAGAGACACCAAATATCATCCACAAACAAAGCAGAAGGCAGTGACACATTGCCTTCATTCTGTTCAACCAAAATTTTACCACTGGTGCAAATATAAAACTTGGATCAACATAAAATATTGATGAAACCAACAATGGAGGTTTGCAATCTCTTATTCAGTTTGTTTTAAATTCATAGTACTTCATCCATTCTTGTTTCATTATTTTATTTCGTTCATGCACTCTTATAAAACATCCAGTAGGTAGTATCCATTGGTTTTAATTCATATAGATTTTATTTAAAGCATGATTAGTTGATGTTGGATTTATAATTTACAATAGGCTATATATTTGAATTTGTTTCATCCAGTAGCTCATTTAACAAATCAATAATTAGTTTATGCCTAATAAACTGCTTTAGCATCATAGTAAATTGTTTAATCAAATTAACATTAAGTATTTAATATCATAGTAGCTAAGTAATTTCTTAAAACTCTAATTAACTATAAACTATAATCTTATTTTTCTAAATTGTTAAACCCTAATGTTGTTTTTATAAAACCTTAAAACGCTAATTTTGTTTTCTAAAATCCTAAAACCTTAAATGTTATTTTCTAAAATCTTAAAACTCTAGTTTCTATAAATATAAAACCCTAACTTATAAAGAAACTTTAATTTTCCAATAAAACCATATCTTATAAACCGTTTATCTTTCGGAGGCGCTGTCCCCGATTCGCCGCAAGGCACGCTGCCCCTTTGACCCATGCCCTCTAATCGGCCAGCGGGATAGCTATAGGCGCGACCCTTGTCATAGCACACTATATTTTCTTAATAGTATAATAATAAAATTTATTTATTTATTTTTTTAATTATTCAATTATTTTTATATGTGTTGTATTATTTTTTTCTAACTTTATTCTTTCCTTAAATTTATATGCATTTTTTAAATGAATTATAAAAGGTATATTTCCATCAAGCATGGGTACCTTGTTTATTTAGTTTATGTAATTTAGTTTATTTCAAAGACTTTGGATTGATGTAAAGAACATATTTTCATTTATGGTGGATGACCCATTTTATTAAGTTTATTTTATTTTTGTGGATGTTTAGACATTTGTAAGGGTATATTTTCATCGATCGATTGGTGTTTATTTATTTATTTTAAATATAATGAATATTCATTAATTTTAATTTGCTTGTAGTATGAATAATATGATAATACTTAAGAATTTAATAATATTTAGGCCTAAAAGAAAAGTCAATTTCAATGAATCGGACATTACAGGGGTGCTGGGACATATTTCTTGCCTTTCCTATGAGTATCCAACTTTTCGAATCCATTAAAAGATTATGAATTTCTTAGTAATCGAGTCATCCGTCCCCTTTTTTTCCAGCCCGTTCAGGTGGAGACTCTATTTTCTACGAATTTAGACTAATATTCTCTAAGGCCCTGAGCCTAATAGTGTCGAAGTCGCAAGAACCATTCTACTGGGAGTGAGGACGAAAATTCTCACTCAGTAATCTTTAATTAATTATGATTTGAAAGCCTAACTTAAGTGGTCAGAATTTGGTGATCTATCACTAACAATTTTAATGCTGCTTATGGAACATGTTGCCTCAATCAGGAACTTTGATGCTGCTTATTGCATTTAGCTATGAGGTTTTGAAACTAAAACAGTATATTTCCTCAATGGTAATGGAATTTGTAGAAGTGAAAGTGTTGTTTAATTATGGGTTATGATGTTGATAATATATTATTTCAAATCTAATGCCAATAATTCAGATTTTTTAGTTTAGTCTTGATGGTAAAATGTTTTTACTATGAACAAACTAAAATAGACATGGTCGTGGATTGGCCTATGAATTTTACAATTGACTTGAAAATAATTGAAATTGGTTATAAATGAAAATTTCAACAGAGGCAATATATTGAACATAATTTAATGATAATTATGTATAATAGATTTAGAATCGATTCTTTTTTTTTTAAATAAATTGAAAGCCTCTTTAGTAAGATCATTATCTTTTAGATATCATTGAAGTTTTCTTTAATGTTTAATATTTTTTGTTTTCTTGACATTAAGTTAAAAATTGATAATGAAGAAAGAAAATAATAATAGTATAAAACTATGACCCGCCTAACTAATATACTAATACAAATAATAGAAATCTAACCACATGATGTACAGGATTCAGAATGACAGCAAGTAGTAACACTTAAATGTCTGCCTGTGATATTCACCGCCATGATTACAAGACGACGAAGAACCAAACCTAAGATAGTGAAAGAAAAAGAAAAGAGACTGGAACACAATGGCACAGATTTACAATATTAAATAAATAAATAACTTACCGATGTATGTAATTTACATAGTTTCAGATAAAAAGTTATCCATTCTCCAAAAATGAAATACATAACAAATTAAACAAGCATGGCTCCTTTGTCTTCTTCTTCTCCTTCCTCTTCTATGTCTTCTTCTTCTCCTTCTCATCCTCTGCCCCCTCCTCACCAGTCTCCCCACTTCACTCCTGTAAGTGTATAAACTAAATATTCTCCTGTTTGCCTTTTTTTTTTTTCTTTCTAAGTTAACTCTGATCTGTTTTTTTTTTGGCAGATTCAAGAATGTGAAAGTGAAGAACAAGAAGATGAATTGAGTATTGCAACACCATTGCCAAAGCACCAGCCAACCCCTCTCCATGACAAAAATGGCAAGCCTCCCAGTTACAGGAATCGACAAGAAAACTGTGAAGAAGATAAAGATGGCTCGGTTTCTTGCAACAAGTGTCGTCCACACTCAAAAGAGAAGATTTCTGTGGTTCCTTTGGATAATAATGGCTTAAATAAGCACTCGTCGTCTTTTATTGCTAGTCCTAATGGACTCTTCAAGTTTATCTTCTCTTCATTAACGAGAAAGAGTCCAAAATCAATAGATATATCATCAGGTAGAGAAGAGCAATGGAAAATTGCTGTAGCTGAGCTTTCTCATAAGTTGATTCAAGCAACAAGAAAAAGAGATGAAGCAATTCTTGAAGCTTCAAGATTGAAGAATTCAATGTCAGAACTTGAAAAAAAGCTTAACAAACTTGAAGTTTATTGCCATAATTTGAAGTCAGGACTCGATGAATGTAATAGCAATTCACCATATAGAACAGGGACAGGTTTAAATATAACGGGTGTTAGTGATAAAGTGATTGAGCAATTCTTGATTTCAGTTTCTGAAGCAAGATCGTCAGTAAGGCTTTTGAGCAGATCACTTACTATGCAATTAAGGAATATGGGTGTTAGAGTTTTTGAAAGAATTTCGATTCTTCTTCAACCTGATGATATAAAGATCTCATCTTCCAAGAATCCCAAAAGTGTTCTGTTTTATCTTGAAGCTTTGTTGAATAACGCTTTCTTTGAAGAGTTTGAATCTGTTGGGTTTCAGAAAAGTTCAATAAATCAAATACTGAACCCAATTGATAGATGTGAAGCAAACTATTCTTCTTATAATGTTTTAAAAGAATTGACATGGGAAGAGGTTTTGAATAAGGGAACAAGGCATTTTAGTGAAGAATTTAGCAAGTTCTGTGACAGGAAAATGAATGAAATTGTTGGTATGTTGGGGTGGAATAGAGCTTGGCCAGAGCCATTATTGCAGGCATTTTTTGGTGTTTCTAAAAGTGTGTGGATTGTGCATCTTTTAGCTAATTCAGTGCACCCTAGTTTTCCAATCTTCAGGGTAGATAAGTGGGTGAGGTTTGATTCTGTTTACATGGAAGATATGGGTGGAGACAGAGCCAAGAAAATGGTCCCAACCATGGTTCGAATCATGGTTGCACCTGGGTTCAATGTTTATGGCAACGTGATCAAGTGCAAGGTCCTATGCAGGTACTAAAATCATAATTGTAATAACAATAATAATAACAACGTTAGTGATCAAAATTGATCAAAAGGGCTTTGACCCTTTCTTGTTTAGGATCTTTATAGTTTAGTTTGTAACACTTTTGCTGTTATTATTACATGGAATTGTCAATCAAGTGAGTAGGTAAATGTCTCTTGAATATTGAATTGGGGATTTTTAGTCAAAGTAAGACATTGGCTTTTTCTGATTTTATTTGTCGTTTTATTCTTTGTTTAGTCAATTTTACTATCATCTTTACTCTCGATGCTTCGTCTTGGGAATTGAATTCTCTTAAACCAGATTAAGAATTTTCCATGGGTCCTAATTTCCTAACTATGTGGATGGAATAATTAAAAAAAAGAGAGGGAGAGAGAAGAAAAAAGACCCATGTGGATAAGGTGCTTGTCTTGCGACAATATTTTGGATTTTCTAGTTAAGTTTTTATTATCCCAAGTTGTGGAAGCCTTTGTCTGGGTGGACACGTTGACAACACATAATTCTAGAGAAAATTGCACCCTTTTTATTTTATTTTTTATTAAAAATATTTTAGTTATTTTATAAAAATATATAATATCTCGAGATAAATTTATAAAAATTTTATAAAAATTATCACATATATAATAAATTTATAATACACTCATAATAAATTATATAAATTTAATAAATTTATAAATTAATTATAAATTTAAATATATTTTGAATATGATAAATTTAAATTTTTTTTATATTTTTATCAAAAATCCTTATTTCCATGGTCTAGCTGAAATATCCAGCCCAATATTTCACACACACACATAAATATATATATATATATATATGTTAAAAATTAGTTTCAAATTTTAATATAAAACAAATTCTCAGTTAGAGTTCCATATGAATATAATTCATTTATGGAAAGTTTAATATATGATCAGTCATTCATCTCACAAATATTGGAATGGTAATTTCATCACTTTGTTACGGATAAGGAAACTTCGTTCCACATTTTTCAGACTTTATTCAATAGCAAATGCCAAATATGTACATTAAGATTTGTATTTATATGCATTCCATGAAAAAATCATAGTGAATATTATTTTATTATTGTCTATTTCATGAAAAATATACTTACAATTTTGTTGATCATACACGTTAAATTTCATTGTATGTATTAAATGGGTAAAATAAGGGGGAGTGGTGATTGAGATGTGGTATGGCTATTATTTTACTATGATTATGCACGTTCCTCAAGTATGGGAAAGCCAGAGATTTGTAACTTGGAAGTTCTGTTGTTGGACAAAAATTGTTTAATTTTGTGTAAGTAATATAGTGAAGTGGGAATCTGTCTGTGATTTGGCTGCAAATCTCATATTTCCCAATTATTTTGTGATTTGGCTGTAATCTGTCTGTGATTTGCATGTGCATGAAAGACAATAAGATTTTCATTTGTTTTAAGTTGAACAAAATCGATATTTTCCAATTATTTTGGATAAATTAAAAAAGAGGACAGTTCAGTATATGAATACTCCTGTAATGTAGAGTCCTCCAAGATTTCTCTGACAGTTGCAAGTTATTTTGACAAAACCAACTTATAACCTTAAGTCACAATACCGCAATGCTTGCTGTCGCGACCAAATTTGTTTTGCACATATATATATATATATATATATAATATCAGTTTAATTTCAAGCGACAATTATCAAATATTAATGTTTTTAGAATTTATTCTAAAAATAAGTTTAACATGTTTTTATGTTTAGCATGATCGTGTCGGCGTGAGCTATAGCAGATTGATTCCTATGAGTTCTCGACGTTTTAACCTCCCTTTGTAATCCAAATAAATTAAATATAATTAAATAAGAATTTCGAGCTATTTAACATGTCCAGTTAATCAGTTATGTATCATTTGAAACAAATAAACATAAGATATATTTAGCTTATAAATAGAACTTGATAAATAATTTCTTTTAGGAACACCAAAACCAGTCAATCCGGAGTTATTCTAGTGGTCAATATGTCAATCAAACATGCTAGTAGCTCAATATGACCAGTCAATAGGAACTGTCACCACCAATATTGCTGTTACTCATACAACAACATAAAATAAGTTGTACTTCAATAATTCTTGAAATACAACCGATTCTATTCCCAGTAAGGTAGGTGAATGCCCAGTAGAGCCAATGGCATTGGCATCTCAAAACAATGCTCTGATGGTACAGTCCGATGTACGCTTCTTCCAAAAATTAAATTTCCAAATGATTGAACAATGCTCCGGTCAAGTCATTCGTGATATTAAACAATGCTCCGATGCTAAAGTCCGATGTACACTTCTTCCAAAAATCATGTTTCAGTAGATAATCAATATCTACTTGGAACCTCCATTTTGTATTACGGATTACCTCAAGTAACAAATTGCTTAATTTCGGATCCCCTTTGATTTTCCCCCCAGTTGAATTTCTGCTTTTCTCTTTCTAATTTCACTAACGAAGAACCTTCTGACGTAGGCAATGTAGCCATCAACATCAAATTTCCTTTTGCAGCCTGCATAATTCATATAACGAATCTCCCCAAAAACTGGTCGTTCTCTCCAACCCTGAAAATGGCAGCCAAAAGGACTAAAATGATGAACAGTGAATAAACAAAGAGAATCCATAACCGACAAAAATGATTCATCTTATTTTCATGTATCTTCTGTTTCCAGAAGCTATGCTCCAAAATTAATTTGTTTAAAGCTCATTCATTTATGGAAAGTGGAAAGCTTTTACTTCACCCTATAGTAAGTACAATTTCTAACTTCACTAAATTTGCAGATGGTATTTGAGAAATACAACTCCATTGCATATAAACTTGGATAGAGAGGTGAACACAAACCTGGTCATGCACACCACATATGGAACACATGCATCCGACATACCCATTTGGATCCCTCCCATCTATTTCATACTGCATATAGAGGTCTAGGTTAAAAAAACTGGAGCTCTATGAACAACCTTAATTTAATAGAAGCAGAACGGAATTGGGGTACAATTACCTTGTCATTTAGATAGATTGATATTGCAAGAGCTTCTTCAGGTCCTTTTGTCCATTCGAGAATCTTTTTTGCCCAATACATACTGCACAAGTTCTTTAGTTCTCATCACGACATATAGAGATAAATTATATAACTTTCCACAGCAAAAGAATATGCAGGAGGATTAAAATCTTCAAAGCAACTCGTAAGATGCATGTTACATATATAAGGGTTAATAATCCATTACTAAAGATGCTGAAGGCATTTCTAATTTGCAGATGCTTAGATACAAGATCTCATACTATTGATGTAATTATATATGGCTAATTGTCTAACATCCCAATGTCATTACATTCACACGATTTTCTACCATGTTAGCTCCCATAGTTGATTCATTTCTTTGCACTAGTAGAAATTATTTTGAAGCATTATGTCTTTTATCTTAACAAGATTTCCAGCTTGATCCCAGCTTTCAATAACTTGCTTCTGGAATAGAAAAAATAGATATGGAAACAATCCAAGAAATCACAACATACAGAGAAGCAAAGAAATTAACCAAGGAGCACTTGCCGCATAAAACCATGCATCTTCCCAGGGTAAACCATCTCCAGCTAAGAAGCATTCCAAAGCTGAGATTTGTGATATGATCGTTAGAATCTTAAAAGAAAAGTAGAGAAATATGATTGAGTTCACATTCACTAGTTCATTATTTCTAAGCATATTCAAGAGGGGAGAAAACTGAAAATAATCATATAGTAATTTGGTAAACTTTTCTGGCACAATGGCATCATAAATTATCTCAAAAATAAGCTTACCGGATCAGCTGTTTGTGCCCTCTCTAATTGCTCCATCCTACAAATACATTAGCCATTGAAATCTTTAAAATCTCTCCCCGAAAAACAAATGAAATTCATGCTATAAAGTATGAACAACAAAATCAAAACAATTACACTAATAGTATAATTGTAAAGTTATCAGTGTATAATTAATTTACTTGTAAATGATTTTGTCTATATATATGAAAGCTACCAGCCTAGAAATCAAAAGGAGTTCCCATATATCTCATTATACACTCACGAGTAAATATGTTCTCGTTTGTCAGATTTATGGTTCAGCAAGGTATTACGTGCCCACTCCCATGCCCCCTGTAATGAATCATAATAAGGCTGGTAGAAGCAAAAGTTATCCGCAAGTTCTCTATGGACAATCAACTCCTCCAGAAACACGTCAACTGACTTCAGAATAGCAAGTAGATGCAGATACATTCAGCCACGCATTAATTAAAATAAGTTTATCAAAAAAGAGGCAAGAAAAAGAATATAAAAAATGTGGCAAAATCAAGTGTTGGAACCCATATGAAACATGGAAGATTGAAGAAGCAAGCCAGTTATGAACAACCATGTTTCACTCATTCATTAACAGGCTAACCCATGAATTCAAAACTTGATTCCACAAACCCGAGAACAAAGCTTCTGTACTTTACGAGCCTCTAGAGCACACCTCTGTGCAGATATTTGTCCAAAATGAAGATATGGAGAGAGACCAGAGAGCCCTTCAGGCTTTAATGGATTATTCCTATCTGTAGAATAATTGTTCAACCTTCTGGTCAAGAATCCATTTTTACTTCCCATTAATACTTCCATTGCTGCTACTTCTCCTGGACTGCACCATTCAATTTCAGGAACTTCTGCACCTTTCCTATATTGCAAAATTATAAAATCAATATTACAATTTTCATGATCAACATGGATCTAATCATATAGATTGATGTCTGACCTTGTAACTTCATCAATGAGACTATCCCAATCAATCAACTGATTTGCAGAAGCAACCCACTTTCTACTAAATGGTTGTAAAATAGGAAAATCAATAAGGTAATCAGGTAGCCTTTTATTTATCCTGGTCCTGAGAGTCTTAGCACTATACTCTAATTTTTCTGATGCTTCCCAAATAGGCACTACATTATGAGCATCAACTTCATGAATGGTCACTGAATCACTCACACTTATGTAAATTTCATCTTGACATTTACGGACTTCTCTTAAAGGTGAGAAATCGGTAACTGAAAGTGAAGCCCCACATTCCCTTAAAAACCTTGGCATAGTCTCTTCTGCTTCTCCCTGTATTTAAAACCCACAAAGATGGGGAAAAATCAATGTCCCAAAATAACAACCCAATACTGTTAAGCAGACAATATTGATCTTGTTTTAGAATTAAACCGAAAAAAGATCAACAGAATTTAAATAAAATACAGTACAAAAAGATTAGCATTGATAAGAGAAATGTTAATCACGTCAACATTATAATTTACGAAAGCCCAAAGCAAATTCAAAATGAACCCCAGATCAAGTTTAACTTGCATAAAGCATTTCCCTGTTCAAAACATAAATTTATTTTTTTCAGAAATTTCCTACATTTTCTTAGCACCCAAACAGAAGTTAGTGTAAAATTAAACAACCAGGACACCTTAACTAACTTGGAATAAGAAAAATGGAATTTGAAGGGTCTCTTCAAGTTTCCCCTGAAGCTGACGCAAACCCTTTAACATAAACCCTAATTGCCTCGCTTTGGCTCCCAAAAACTGATCAAACAAATTAAAAGCAACTGCCAGAGGGACGTTGGCCTTATTAGCCTGGTCAATGGCATGGATTAAGGCCCAGTTATCTCCCACTCGTTGATCTCTAAACATCCAGTACACAACAGGACCTATTTGCTTGGTTGATCCTTCTTTAAGAACCCGGATTCGACCTCGGTTGGACCGAGGTGGTTTGGTTTGTTGGCGACGATAGAGATGCCATTGAAGAGAAGAAAGCGAAGAAAACGAGAGACTGCTCGCGTTTGCTAAGTTGCGCAGACGGTGCGAGGAAGTGGGTGATAACGTGAGCCAGGGTCGCACGTTAAGATGAAGAAAGGGAAGGGGTTTGCCGTCGAGATGAGGGAAAATGGAGGGAAATGAAAACCGTTAAAGCTGTGGTTTTGAAAATATATACGTGGATCAGTCAAAAACTGGCACGTGGAACGTAACGTTTATGCGATGGGTTAGTATTGGCGGAACTTCAGCCCACACACTTCACGGACCTTGCATCAAAAGCCTGACAACAAGTGGGCCTTAAAACTTGGACCCATTTGAGACTTCTAGGTCCTCCTTTTAATCAAAATAAAAAAAATTATTTATTCTTTGAAATTAAAAAAAAAAAAGTAAATTTAATGTGATATATGAAAAATTCCCTTTTAAATACCATATTAATTTAAATAATTTTCTAAAAAATAATATCCCTAAATAAAAAAAAGGTTAAAGCTGATAAATTTACAAAAACATATTTGGCTTAATGAAGCTTCAAGTAAGACTCTTTACACCTAGAATTAAATATTGTTTAAAAATACATTTCAAAAAAAAATATTGTTTAAAAATTTATCGTTGGAAAAATTATATTTACTAATGTGAGAAATTTTATAAAATTTGTTATTTTTTATGCATAGATAAATCTTTTATCTTATAAATTTTTCAATTTTTAAAAAATAATCTCATATTAGTGTTTTTAATTTTTTTTCAGTAACTAAAGTGTGTGCAATTATCATTTTTTTTTATTTGCAATTCTGTAATGTCATTTAAAATCTTATTTTAACTTTTTTTTTTCCATTTCCTTGATTTTAGAAGTTTTAGAATTATAAATCAGCATTCCAATAAAAAAAATAATATGTATATAAAAATATTTTAAAAATCAAGAAACTTGCTCTGTGTGTGTACATATATATATTTTTAAGAAATACAACTAATATTTTAATTTATATTTTTAACCATAAAATAATGAAAAATAAATATAATCCAAAATTTAAAATGTCAATTATTGCAAAAAAAAAAAAACTGTATATAATTAATCATTTAGAAAAAACAAACAAATATAATTTTCTGAATAAAGCCTAATAGTTTTGATGGTGATATGTATAAATAATAAATGTATTTTTGGGGGTCAAACAATACAGTAGCTGAAAAATCCAAGCTACCTTATTTTTCATACATCTGCCCTTAAATGATAGAGATTGGTGTCCCAACTCAAACAAATCCAATTTAAAGTTTAGGGAATTACATTACAACACCGTTTTCATTTTTTTTTATATTTAATTTTTTTATCTTTAATATATCTAATTTATATTTAATATATATTTCTAAAAATAGAGTATATCTTTATTATATTAAATATATACTTAAATAATACCTTTGAAAAGATATAATTTTTAAATTGAAATTTGAAAAATAAATATTTAAAAAAAAGTAAAGTAGATTTTTTAAAAAATATATATTTTATTTTTAAGAGTATTTTTTAAAAAATCCTTTAAAATTTCTTCTTTGCACAGGCCTTGATTAAACCCGACTCTTATCTCTTTCTACGTACCTGTAGAAGATAATGGGCTCTAATCTATGTGGGCCTGAAATTGTCTCCTGAGAGATTGTGTTCCTTTGCTATGCACTCAATATAATTATTATTATATAATATGTTCAAAATTCAAAATAAAGATGCTCTTTGCAAAATTATTTTTCAAAATTAATTTAGTTGATTGCAAGATAATTCCTGATTAATTAACCATGATTATGTAAAAATTTTAAAAGAAGAACACAAAATTTTTAAAGGAATATTAACCCATAAACTATTTATTACTTTCTGTGTGTATTTTTCTATATAATCAAGAACTTGAGTGTCCTAAGAATTACTCCACTAATCAAAGGAAATCATTGTATAGTATATATATGCACATGTGTATTATTATTATTATTATTATTATTATTATTATTATTATTATTATTATTATTATTATTTATGCCTTAATAATTATATTACAATGTAAGCATGTGATTTAGATATCCAATATTACCACCAAATTTAGCTGCAATTATTTCACTTTTGTTTTCCCTTTTTCATATGCTCTCTTTATAATTTTTCCTTTGATGATTATGATGTTGATCATCGTTTCCCAATAGTAATTTTGTAAATCTTGTATACATATTTAATCGTATACCTCAAATTTTTTATTCATGCTCCTATTACCATATAAATTTATCTCTTGCCAGTGGCGGAACCAGAAATTCATCAGAGGGGGGCAAAATTTACGTAAAAAAAATTACCGATCAGAAATTCATCGAAGGTGGGCAAAATTTACACAGAAAAAATTACCGACGAGTAATTATAAATTTATAGTTTCAATGTTATTAACCTAATCACAATTTATAGTTTAAATTTTATTAAGCTAATCACAATTTATATTAAATTTTTATTTTATATTCAACATTTTAATTTATTATATAATTTATATAGTTTATATGTATATATATATATAAATGTGGGGGAGGGGAGGGGAGGGGAGGGGGGGTCCATTGCCCCCCAGCCCCCCCTCTCCCTCCGCCAATGTCTCTTGCTAAAATAATAATATAATAAAAAAACATATATATAATTATATTTATAATAAAATTAATTATTTTAAATTTTTATAAAAATAAAAAATATGTTTATTAATATGAGATGATTGATTACACATTGAAAATTCTGTTTAAAAAAAGAATTTCAAAGATTAAATTATCATTTCAAAACCATCCACTCAAATCAAATTCTAGCTCTTTAGTAATCTGATAATGGGTGTCATTTCATTTGCAATCCATATGTCCAACCTAACAAATTAATTTTATTTATATGTAATTATATAGCATGTGAATTACTTTAAATAAATACTAACTACCCAATCAAATATCAAATTTCTTATTTTTTTTAGCAATCCAAAAAAACTTGGAAGTATACATATACGAGATCTTGATATGAGATTTGATACAGTAGCCATGAATTGATGCTAAGCTAGCTAACCCCTTCTTAAAATAATAATTATTATAATAAGATTTTTTTTGGACAATTATAATAAGAATTAGTTAATTACCCACTCGCTGAACATTATTAAGATTTTTGTACTATTATATATATATATATATATCTTATTTGTGTATACAAAAAATTGGGTGCTCAAATCACTAACGACTTATTTGTGAAAGCAATTGTTATACTCCTAAAGTATTATAATTAAATCAAAGCATGATTGACTGCTGAGAAAGTGGAGGAAATTTTTATTTTTATTTCTATTTAAAAAAATAAAAAAGAAGAAGAGAGACAAAAAGAAAAATAATTGGCCTACTTGTAAGACCAATTAAAGCAAACCCACATATTTCAACATAGCTTAATAATTGTATTATTAATTATTTGTTTTGAATGGTTTTTGATCATTAGGCATTATTTGGATGGTTAGTGATATTATTTATTAATATATGATATTTTATAATATTATAATTAATATTTTTTATATTTAAAAAATAATATAATATAATATAATTAATTAATTATATTATTTAATTTGATGATATAATATAATTATAAAAATAATAAAATGATAATAATATTCATAAATTAAAATTAATTTTAATTTTAATTAAAATTCATACAAAATAATATTAAATTTATTTTTATTATCAATAATTAATTTTAATAAAATTAATATAAAATAATATTAAGTTTATTTTTTTATAGTCAATAATTTATTTTTATAAATAATTTATTTTAATTATTAATTATAACTATTTTGTAATTGATTATTAATTTCATTATTATTTTTTACTACTTTTTAGAGAATGAATAAGATGAGAAAAAAAAAAGAAAGATTATTAAGTTGGAAAATTATAGATGGAAATTAAGCACTTATTAAGGATATTTTTGAAAGAAAAATTTAAATAATGGCAAACTACCAATTTGTTACTTTGAAAATTTTGACAAAAATTATGATTTTTAAACTATGAAAAAACCATGGAATATCATACCATGGCATTGAAAATTAAAATAAACATAAAATTAAACTACACCATACCACACCATATTATGAAAAATCATCATCCAAACAAAGGGTTACTCGTTGGTAAAAGAGTATAATGTTAATCAGTTTAATTAGAAAATTAATTATATATACTTTAAATAATTAATTTTTAATTAATCTAAAATGTCCGTACAAATCTACCTAATTATGGACCAAAATTAGAAACAAGGAGTAATGAATATTGTTTAATTAAAATAAGAAAAATGTTAACAGATATTATATTTACACCTTTTAAGCAATAATAAATAGTATTTTTTTATTAGAATTTATTTTATTTTTATTAAAATTTATGCAATAATTTAAAAATAAGTACAATTTTGTCATTAATTATCTCATAAAACGTGAGTACAATAAATTTAAATGAAAAAAACATATATTTAAAAAAAATAAAGTATTTATTATTATTTAAAGAGTGTCAATATAAGAGAACTCTTAAAATAAATAGTATTTATTTCAAGTGTCATTTTAAAAATAATTATATAAATTAACATAATCATTAATAATTATAAATTTTAAAAAAATATAATATTTTACTTTATTATATATTTTAACTATTATCTCCTTATTTTTTTGAACGCAAAATAATTTTGCATTAATAATTCAAAAAGCATATTTGTGAGATACAAATTAAATTATATAATTTTAAAGTACACAAAATGTATATAATTAATTAAGTTATCGAATTTTTTTAAATTTTTTCGATATAAACAGTAAATAATAGCAACATGTCATAGATAATCTAGCTTTCAGCTTGACACTTATTTTATCTATGTTATTTTATATATGAGAATGACGCATTCATTAAAGAAAGATAAATAATCTCCATTAAATAAAGACAAATAACCTATACTAAAAAAGGACAAATAACTTTCAAGTAATAAATGATAAAATTTTATAATAAAAATTTAAATTTTATTTAATTTTATTTTAAAAAATACAAAAAATAATACACAACTGCTAAATTTCATACCTATATTGATCTGAAATTATTTTAAAAATAAATTATATAAATAAATATTTAAAATTAAAAAAATAATATTAAAATTCAATAATAGATTAGCAAGAAATATATAAAAGACTATCATTTATTAATAAACTGATGACAATCTCACTATAAAACTATAAGAGAAAAAAAAATATATGAGAATTAAAAAAAAATAAGACGGTCAGAATTTTTTAACTTGAAAAATAGTTAGAATTAGAAATAACAGTAGACTATTCTATTCTTATTGATTATTAATTTTATTTTTATTTATTAATATTTATAAAAATAAATTTAAAATTTTATAATTAATATTATTTTAAATTTATAAAAATAATAATTAAAATGAAAAAATATATATACGACCGAATGGAGGAAATAATTTAGTTAAAAAAATAGTAATAAGAAATTTGTGAAATGAGTGGATAGATGGTGGCAATGATTTCTTTCGTTGTTTGTGAAAGCTAAGTTTTAACTGAAACTGTATTAATTGATTAATTAATTTATCTAATTACTAATTTAAGGAAAAGACCAAAAGAGATATAGTAATAATTATTTTGTGGTTATATTGAAAATAGAAATTGCATGAAAATCAATGATGATCAATGTTCAGTAAATCTTACGCACCTTGTGCTATATGAGTGTTGTCGCAGGAGATTTCAGCTGTTCCCGTGTCCGATTCCCACACGTGCCATTCACGTGGGTATATAATACTCAAATTAAAATCTCATGGCTGTTCCCGAGTCCGATGCCCACACGTGCCATTCACGTGGGTAATAATGACTCAAATTAAAATCTCATGGTTATTTTATTTAATTATTTAAAGCCTGTTTGGTTTAGCTGTTCATAGCAGCTAGTAGCTGATAGCGGTTGCTGATAGCTGATAGCTGGTGGCGGATAGCTGGTAGCTGATTCGGATTAGTGTTTGGTAAAAATACAATAGCTGTTGCAGTTTGAATGTAAAATTACCAATAAGCATATCATTATCTAATAAATATTAATTTTTATTTTATTTTAATAGGGTTAATATAGTCTTAATATGAATCAGCTATCAGCTGATATGAAAAAGCTCCGAGTAGGAGCTTATTGAAACAGCAGCTGTTTGGAGTTCCTAACAGCTATCAGCTGCTGTTTTAAATTTTTACCAAATATCAAATTTTACCAAACAGCTGCTGTTTGGGGTTCAAACCTCTATCAGCTGCATCAAATAGCTAAACTAAACACCCCCTTAGTGTTATTATGTTAGTAGCGGTTTGGATTTGATATATAATTATTGCAACAAAAGATTGCCTAATTAAGTTGCTTAATATTGAAGCTTCAATATATGCATTAGACATAATGATTATATCTTTTTAAAATTTTTTAAAATTAGTCATTAGGTTAATTTTTACCTTTATAAAATCAAGATTTACTCTTTAATAAATTACAAGAGAAAACCTTTGATTTTGGAGATCTAACGGAACTAATAAACTTCTCCTTTTTTTTTTAAAAAAAAAAGGTATAATATATGTATAATTCTTTATATTTATCTATTTTCATCATTTTATTCTATATATTTATATTTATATTATTTTATTTTATATATTTATTTATTTTGTACTAATATATACTTACTTAAATATATATTGGTCATTTTATCTTTTCTATTTATAAATTTTATTTTAAATAAACTCTTATATATAGATATAATATTATCTTTATTTGAGTATTTGTTGAATATAAAATAGGTAAATATAATGAATAAAATAATCAATATATATATATAAGTATCTATTAGTATAAAATAAATAAATATAAAAAATAAATATATAAATATATAAATATAATGAATAAAGTGATCAAAATAAAAAAGTATAAGATGTTACAAATGTATTAGGGCAATGATATATAAAATTTACACATCTCTAATTATATATATAATGTAATTTTTCTCTCCGCCCATGGACTCTCTCTCTCTCTCTGCTCATGGAGCCCATAGTTTTCCAGCCCCATTTGGATGCCATATAAATTTCTTCTTCGTCTACTGCTGCCCAAGTTATTTCGGGATTTTATTCTTTAGTGGTTTCCTTTCACTTAAATCCATATTTTTCCTCTTTTTTTTCGTACTAATTTCGTTCCCATCTTCCTATTTGGTAGTAGAGTTTCATTATATTGGGAGCAACCGAATTCTATTTGTACTATGATATGCATGAAAAGGAGAGTGAATGTATTTTTGATGCATAATTGAAGAATTAATGAATTAAATTTCTTCTTAATTCTGGCTCGCAATTTCCACAAGATGGGTTTCATTTTGAAAGTAGTTATAGAACATTGATCCTTTCAGTTTCGCTCTAATACAACAACTCGTCCTTAGAACTATACTATTAACTCAGTTTGGAGTCAGAGCTTTTATAGGCTGTAGCGGCACCATGAATATGTTAGTTTGGAATTGTCAAGGGCTCGGTAGAGCTAAAAGAGGACTCAGGGATTTTATAAGCTCATATCATTTAGGTCTCATCTTTATTTTTGAAACTAAACAAAAATTTTTAGTCTTTGGAAAACAAAGAAGGAAACTGGGATTTGACTTTGCAGAATACTTGCATCGAGGAATACAACAGGAGGTCTTGCTTTGTGATGGCAAGGTGATAAGTCGATTCAACCTCTTAACTTCGAATTCAACTATATGCACAAGGCTATATATCACTCAAACTTTAATTTCTTTGTAGCCACTTTTGTTTATAGGAGTCCATATAGAGCTGATAAGATGATTTTTTTTTATCAAATTAAGCACCTAAATCTAGGTAATGGAGTTCTATGCAGGCCTGGCTCAAGGGGGGAGCAACATGAGCAACCGCTCAGGGCCCCTGATTTTGATAGGGCTCCAAATTTATAAATATATATACATATATGTAAAAAGTAACAAAACTTTGATTTGCTGTGGTGGTCTAGCGTATTGTATATGATCAAAGGGTGTGGTGATCGATTCCCACTATCATCAACATTACATTTTTTTCAAACATTCATTATACAATAAAATTTGGGCCCAACGTTCATCATACAATAAAATTTGAGCCCCTCAAGTTTTACATTGTTATTTTTAGGCTCTTAAGTCCTAAATATTTATTTTTGGGCGGCCCCTCAAATCCAAAATTTTCGCTCCGACACTGTTTTTTAGGGGCCCATATCTTAATTTCTGCTCGGGGCCCCTAAAATGTCCAAGACGGCCCTGGTTCTATGGTTTTGCATTGGTGATTTTAATCTTGTTTTGTATTCTTATGAGAAGTTAGAAGGCAAACCTATAAAAGTTTTATGGACTAATTTCTTTGCTGTATGATCGAAATAGACAACAACGCTTGGTAGGGGTTTAGTTAATCCAGAATGGAGTCTAAAATTCCCTAAGGCAACAATCATTCATGGGGCTCTTATTGGGTCAGATCATAGGCCACTCGTCCTAAAGTTTAAACTAAACATATCTTTGAAGAAGATGAGTTTTATATCTGAATTGAAATGGATTGAAAAGCCAGAAAGTGCAGATATTATTAGAAATATTTGGAGTCTTCCATATAGAATCAGGGCATGTTGTTCTTATAATGAGAAATTGAAGACAACTGCTGCAAAACTTCGAGATTAAAGTAAAGCCTATAATTTGAATGCCAATAGAAGAATTGAAGAAATTAGGACTGAGCTAGAGGCTTTATACTCTAATCCACTATTTGACATTAGAGATAAAGAATCTCAACTGCTTCAGGAATTGAACATACTCTATAAGATGGAAGAAAATTTTTTGTTTCAACTATCTAGGGTAAAATGGTTAACATCTGGTGATAAGAATACACGATTCTTCCATGCCACAGTAGTTTAGAGATGCCAAAGCAATTTAATCTTAAAATTGAAGGATGATGGTGGATTTTGGGTAGAAAGGGAGGATCAGCTATAAAAAATGGTTGTTTACTTCTACTACAATCTCTTTTTAGCAAGTCATATCGCTCATCAAGAACATATAGAACATTTTATCTCCCTCTTATTCTCTTATGATTTAAATGATGACATTTGCTCTATTCCTTCAGCTGATGAAATAAAAAAGCAGTGTTAGTTTAGGTGTGCATAAAGTTTCAGGACATGACGGTTTTCTGGTAGTTTTTATCATTTTTTTGGGATTTATTAAGAATGATATTATTCACATGGTTCAAACCTTCTTTGAATCGGGCAAAATTGTTAGTCTTTAAACCAAACCAACATTGTGTTAACCCTTAAAGTCCCGATACTTGAAAACTTAAAACAATTTAGACATTAGTCTATGTAATTTCTCATATAAGATTATCTCTAAAATCCTTATAGCCAGACTAAGACCTTACCTAGGTCTCTTAATTCGTCCAACCCAAGGAGCTTTTACTCCTGGCAAAACTATATATGATAATGTGCTCGTGGCTCATGAACTTTTTAATGCATTAAAATTTTCAGGAGCTAAAAAAAAGGTAAATTCATCCTTAAAGTGGATATGAACAAAGTATATGATAGAGATAATTGGGGCTTTCTTAATATTATTTTGAGATCAATGGGGGTTTAATGATAGAGCAACAAATTTGTTTATGCAATATGTGTCCATTGTCCACTACAACATTTTGTTCAATAAGAGAACCATTGGATCATTCATAACATCTAGAGGTCTCAGATAAGGAGACCCTCTTTCCCCTTTTCTATTCCTCTTTATTTCTAATGCTCTCTCTTATATGCTAGATCAGGCTTTTCTACTATAGTGCATTATCTAGCTTTCAAGTGGTTGGGAACTCTCTAAAGTTGACACATCTTCTTTATGTAGATGATACGCTACTATGTGGAGAAGCTTCTCTTTTAGAGGTAAGAGCACTCATGAATATTGTTAATCTTTATTGCAATGCATCCGGTCAAGCAATAAATTATGATAAATCATGAATTGCATTTAGCTAAAACCTCTCTCATGATACTAAATACCAAATTTGCAGTTTTTTGGGAGTTAAATGGATGGAAGGTAGTGAAAAGTATCTTGGGGTTCTTGTTTGTTAGGTAGATCTAAAATAGATGCACTTAATTTTTTAATAGACAAAGTTGTATCTAAAGTACAATCTTGGAAGCATAGATTTCTCTCTTTCTCTAGTAGAGAGGTCCTCATCAAAGCAGTGTTAAATGCTATTGTAGCTCATATTATGTCATACTTCTTATTGCCCAAATCATTTTATCATAGATTATATATGATTTTATCAAGATTTTGGTGGAATCAATTTATCAAAGAAAAAGGTTTGATTTCGAGAAAATGGGACATAATGGCCAAGTCAAAATTTTTAGGGGGCTTGGGTTTTGAAAATTTTGAAAATTTTAGTATCTCTTTACTCTCCAAGCAATGCTGGAAACTCTATATTGCCTTTGACTGTCTTTGGAGTCAAATGATGAAAGTAATATACTTTCCTAACTACTCGTTTTTTGAGGCTAAAGTGAATAAACTATCCTCCTGGGTTTGGAGAAATATTGTTAAAGTCAACAATCTTCTTATTAAGGGCATCAGATGGCAAGTCATAAGTGGAAGGATCTTTGGGTCCCAAATCTCCTAGGCTCTAGAATCATATCACTAAAACCTGAAGATGCAGATATCTTAAAAGTCTTTGAATTAATTTTAGATGGGAAGTGTTGGAATAGACCACTTATTAAGGCCACAACTATTAGAGACATTCCCATAGGACCGCACACATCACCTGATAGATTAATATGACACTTTGACAACAAAGGTAAACTATTTGTAGATTATATCTATCATGTTCTCTGTAATGCTGCCTTCATATCCAATCAGGCAGAAAGCTCAAGAAACAACATCATCTTATGGAAAGATATTTGGCATTTGCAAATACAACAAAAAATTAAATACTTCCTATGGAGACTATGCCATAATTCCATTCCTGTTCTTACAAACATGACTAAAAGGAACTTATGCAGCTTTGATCTTTGTCCAATTTGTTTTGCAGAGGAAGAAACTATAGTGCATCTTCTATTAAAATGTAATCATATGAGAGCCATTTGGTTTGCCTCTAACATTGGATTTCATCCTTTATCTTTTAATACATCTTTTTTCTAGTTTAGTGGACGAATGTTTGCACTTTTTTTAGAGGGAATAACAAAATTCAAATCTTATCAAGGATTGGATGCTTTTGCTAGCAAATTTGGAAAACCAGGAATATGTTTTGTTTTGAAAGTATTATTCCACAACCAAGAGAACCTCTAACTAAAGCCTAGTCCTCTTTCTTTGAATTTATTAAAACTCAAAATGATGCAGTTGATCAGTCCACTGTGCATAGTTCAATTGATCAGCATAGACAACTCCTATATCTCAGGGAAAGATGGATTCCTCCGCTGGTCAACTTGATCAAAGTAAATTCAGATGCAGCTTTCTCTTCTTTGAATAAACTTGTAGATATTGGGATTATTATGATAAATCACGAAGGAAAGCTTCTTAATGGGGTTGCTTGTTTAATTACCTCATATCTTGCCATTAAAAATGAAGCTCAAGCTTTATATTTGGTTTTGCAAAAGGCTTCTTCTATGAATTTAGAATGTTGTTTCGAATCTGAGTGTATTTTTTGAATTTAGAATGTTGTTATTTCGACTATGAATGTCTTTTACTTATTAATGCTATCAATAATTCTAACTCTTTGTCCTTGGGGGATGGAGGCAATTGTTCTTAACAGTGTTGTTAAAATCGGACCGGACCGGCCGGTCGGACCGGAAAAACCGGGAACCGGCTGCTTGTCCGGTCCGATTTGTAAATTAACCAGGATATATGATGAAAATCGGGTTGGACCGTGAAATCGGATAAAACCGGTGAACCGGGCCGGACCGGTTTGAATTTTTATTCTAAAATTAATTAGGTTTGTTTTAATATTTTAATACCCAGAGAAGACTCTTCTACTTCCCAAAAGTTTATGCAATCAATTAAATAATGCATACTAATATATGTTTTACACAAATTAATGCATACTAATACTAATAGTAAAAAATTAATTTGTGTAAAACATATATTAGTATGCATTATTTAATTGATTGCACTAATTTTTAGATCAAGAGGAGAATTCAATTTAAGTTGGAGAAGAAGAAGATGATGACATTGAGCAAGATGAAAATCTCGGTGTTAATTTAGATGATATTGATCTTAATATTAATATTTAAGACGTTAAGTATTTAGTTTCTTTACTTAATTATATAATTTATATGTTATCATGACATAGTTTTATAATATAATTTAGTTTATCCTTAATTTTATATTATACAAATTGATATCCCTTTTAGAATTTTTAATATTTTTATGCGTAATAGTGCCGGTTCTAAAAAAGTCAAAAATCCGGTTGAACCGGTCCAACCAATAAAATCAGTGACTCAGTCGGGATGTCGGTCCGATCTCCGGTCCGGTTCTGAAAACATTGGTTCTTAACATTGAAAGCAAGCTGAAGTTTTTAGATTCTATAGTTTTAAATATATTTCTAGGAAATATAATAAGGTTGCAGTTTGGATTGTCTTTGCTATTCATAACTCTTCTTTGATTTTTGATTGGTTAGTGAATTATACTTCTCAGTTGGAATCTATTATCTCGATGATGTCCAATTATCTTGAATGATATTTGCTTTTTCTGTTGATCTATACATATGTGTGTGTATAACTTATATAGTCTTAAAACATCAATTAATTAAGTGTTTATTTGAATTAAGTAATTAGAGAATGGTTAATTATGTTAGCTATATACTCATTTCATTTCAAAATAGATAAATATATTTTATTTTTTTATTTATTTTAAATTATAATTCACGTATTATTTTAATAAATTAATATATTAAATATCTATTACACCTATATTTAATATTATCAAATATATTTAATAAATATATCTTATACTAAATAAAAGTATAATAGAAATAATTTATATTTTTAATATATTTTTTTAATTTTATAAAATAAAAGATATCTCTATTGCCAGTGGCGTAGCCAGGATTTTAGATAAGGGGGGTCCAATTCAACTTAAATACTAAACATTAAAAATATCAAATTATAAAAGAAATAAAAAAATTTCAGATTATAAACTACAAAAAAATAATAATTTCAATTTAACTTCATACTGCTTTTCTCAAAAAAAAAAAAAACTTCATACTACAAAATCAAATTAAACATTTCAAATTTATAATGTCCTCAAGTATTCAAGTCAATTTCTTAATTCATTATTTTTCAAATTTCAATTCATTTTAGCAAGATAAAAAAATTGCAACAAAATAAATATGAGATTAAAAGTAAGTGGTGTACCTATTCTTAACTTGTTGCCGCTGCCTTGCTGGTGTCAATCGGTGAAAGAATGAAATTGAAAAAGGAAGAAACTGTTATCTGGAAAAAAAAAAGAAAAAGGAATTAACGAAGAAGAAACGTGAGAAAGAAGAGAAAGAGTCACAATTAAGTTATTCTTGTTTGTTTGTAATGGGCAGAGTCATTGACAAATCTTGTTTGTTTGTAATGGGCTTGATTAAAAGGCCCAGTTTTAAAGATTGGAAAAAAAAAGGATGAAAAATGTTGGGAGCATGGATCGAAGTTGCGTGCTCTCACATAGTAAGGCCAAGCTGTTCCATCTCAACCAATGTAATATTCATACTCAAATATACCTAAAAATTTTTTATTTTTAACTGAGGGGGGAACAGGGCCCCATGGAACCCCCTTTATCTCCGCCTCTGTCTATTGCGTTTTTTTTCTTTTTTGCCAAGAATCTCTATTACCTTTGAGAATTGGAAGTATATATATATATATATATATATATATATATGAAATAATTAAAAAAAACCTCACCATCAAAATGACGTCAATAGAAAAAAAATAAAAGTAGGTGAAGTCAAGTGTACGGACATTTGACCAATAAGATCCCAATCCAAGAATGATGCACTTAACTACTTAAGTTAGAATAGGTCACGTGACTGGAATATTTTTGTACAATTGGACTTTGACTTTGCCTTTCACTTTGATTTTTTCATTTTCTCTCATCCTTTGACATGTCAACTTAATTTCACCGATTGAGTTATTGCAAAGTTAATTACACCATAATCTCAATTTGTAAATAATTTAATCAGTTAATCATCATTTCTTAATTTTATAAACTATATAATTTTTAATAATAAACACATTGCTATATGGAAAATTATAAAGTATATTAAAATAGTCAGTTCTGAAATTAGAATTTAGATAAAAAAATTTGTTAAATTTGTTAAATAAAAAAATTATATACAAAATTATATTTAATTTTATCTTTATATTAAAAAATAATATAAATAGTTGTATTAATATTTATATTTAATTTTATTTCTTATTAAATATTTAAATATTATAATTTTTATTATTTCTATTTTAATATTTAAATATTTCTTTATAAAATTACATAATATATATTATTTTTAAATAATATTTATATATTTTTGAGATACTATAAATAATATATTTAAACTAATTATTTTTAATAAATTTATATAATAAAATATTATTATAAATTAATTTATCTAATCAAAGAACCTCTAAATTTAATTTATAATTTAAATACAAAATAATCGATCTAATCATAAAATTTAAAATTCTCAATTTATATTAGGATCAAATTATAAAATAATTAATGTAATTATTAAAATAATAAACTAAAATTTATAAATTAAATTTTAAATTAAATAATAATTATAAATAATTATGATACCGAATAATATTGTCAAAATAAAAAATTTAAAACTAATTTTAAAATTTTAAAATAATTAATATTCAAAAATTAATTTAAAAAATAATATATAGATAAAGGAGGGCATCCCCATGCTCCTTGATTCCGCCTTTAAAAATAGTGTGAGTTTAATATTGTTTTGAGGTTTTAAAACATGTCTTTGTTTTAATTAATTAATTTATTTTCTTGCATAATAAGATTGAAAAGTAACATTGATAGTTTTAATTATTTTCTTCGTTCATTAAATCTGTGTTTTTTAATTAATATAAATGAAGATATGCAACTTTATTTTTTAACAAATTTAACTAAAATAAAGATTTCAATTAAATTTTATAATTTTAAGTATCAATTATATAATATTATTAAATTAAAATTAAATTGATATGGTACGAGATTTAATTTACAATGCTTGATAAATTATTTGCACATTGTAAATAAAATTAAAATACGAAAAAGATAAAATTTTTCAATATCGATCGTCTATAAAGTTTATATATATTGATGTGATAAATATTATTAAATAATTTAAATTTACATGCAATGCGATGGGTATAAAAGACTAATTTATAAACTAAATACATCTCATTATTAATTTATTTTTAAAATATATCATTGCTTTTTGATTTTTAGTATTTCTGTTTAATTTATTTCCAAATGAACATATCAGGAGTTTAATTATAGCATGAAATTAAATAATACTGTATTAATTTTTTTTTGGTCAGAAAATAAATAATATTATTGATGTTTTGGATTATGAATTCATAACATTTCATGCTTGTGGAGCGAGAAATGAGTTATCTAACATTATATATTTACTTATTAATTTAACAAGAGCCACAACCGCAAAAATGCGCTGACCACTGACATTATATTATAATATATAATATAAATGCTTGACATGCAAAACAACATTATATTATCAATTTATCATATAAATAGCCCACTAAAAAATGGGTACTATAATACTAATATAATATATAAATAATGCAATTCCAAAATAAAATTAAATCTTATATATATATATTTGTTCATTTATATTTAGTTTATGGTGGCTCTCATTGTAAGTCCACTTCTAAAACATGTTCCTTGTTTAGTGTTTACTCAACCTATATAAATTATATAGGACCTTATAAAGCCTTAACTATTTTCGTTAAATTGTGAATAATTCCTATTTCTATATTTCATATTATTTATCATCAATTTTCATATTTCTTTTTAATTTTCCATTTTTCAGTTTTGCTAAAAATAAAAATAAAAATAAATAAATTTATAACAGTCATTTTGTTTTTTTAAATTTAGAAGAAGACGACTAGATTCAAAACTCAATTTTATAAATTATAGAATAGTAATTCATCGAATTAATAAAAACTCTAGCAATGAACAAATAAATTTTAAAATTTTAAATTTCTATAATTTATTTTTAAAAAAAATGATGAAATTAAACAGTTTGTTTTAATTTTCCTTGTTGGGAGGTCCAATCTTATATTATGGAATTGTATTCGCTAAAGGCTACTCTCCACAGCTCACATTTTATATTGAAAATTTTTCACTGTTATTTCGAATTTTCTTTTTAAATATATCAATTTTTTTAATATATTTCTAATATATAAAATATATATTAAATGTTTTTACACATATTCAAATGTGGAATATATATACCTTTTTCATATTAGATATATGGACAATTCTAAGTATATCTTTAAAAAAGAATATTTTTGAAATTAAAAATTAAAAAGATATATTTAAAAAAAAGAAAGATAGATATTTTTAAAAATAATTTTATTTTTTGATTTATTTCAAAGAAATCCCTTTTATATTTAAATGTGTTGATGAATGTGGTGAAAAAAAATGAGCCCAAGGGGGCTACGGCAGAAAATTAATAGGGGCCATAAAAAACGTTGCTACATGAGATTTGGATATTATCAGATTTCACATATTTGATTCAATTATTTTTTATATATTTAAAAATATGAAATATATAAAAATGCTGGTATTGCTTGGATGGCTTGGGGTTCGGTTCGTCTAGCAAAGCCAAAAAAGCTAGGTGGCTTGGTTTTTTGCAGAATCCATGATTTTAATGTGGCAATGGTTGGCAAAGGATTCAGATTCGTTGGTTGCTAAGGTGTCAAAAGAGCGATATTTTCCAAATTCCTCTTTCCTAGAAGCTCAAATTGAATCAAATCCAAGTTATGTTTGGCACAGCATATGGAGCACTCAAGATCTGGTTCGAAAAGGTAGTGTTTGGAAAATGGGCTCTAGTGAATCTATTTCAGTTTGGATGGACCATTGGCTATCTGATCTGTCAAATTCGCTGATCACTTTTGAAGCTCCATCCCAGAACCATATAGCAAGAGTTTCTCCCAGAACCCTTTAGCAAATGCTTCTAATCTTATATTTAATGGTTCTTGGAATAAAGAGCTTATTGATTCGATCTTTAATGAAAGAGATAGAAATTTAATCATTTCTATCGTTTTATCTAAAAGGCGAGTTGATGATTCTTTAATATGGAACGACAATAATAGTGGTGAGTATTCGGTTAGGATGCATATAAGCTTATTTCTCCAAGACAAGATCGATTTACTGCAATAGGGAATCTCTGGTCTTTAGTTTGGAGTTTAAATACTGCTCCTAAAATTAAAAATTTTCTCTGGCATGCTTGCAACGAAGTCATCCCAACAATGATCAATTTGTCCAATAGAGCTATCGAGGTTGATCTCTTATGTCCAGTCTGTAGAAGAGCCAGAGGAAAGCTTGATTCACTGTCTGATTAGGTGTCCACTGGCCCCTGGAGATTATCTAAATTTGGCTACCCTGTTGGTACTTGTTCAACTATGGGAGAATGGCTCTTGCAAAGATTTGAAGTTATAGATGCAGATGATCGTGGCTTGTTCGCATTAATCTGTTGGAGCATGTGGCAGAACCGAAACTCCTTGCACTGGGAAGGAAAAGCATCAACTCCATCGTAGGTGCTGCGCACAGCAATAATTTTTTATGTTGAATATAAAGCTGCTCAAGCAACTTCACCATTTTCGAGATGTTGCTGATGGTTCTGCAAATATTTCTTCAAACTCTTCTGCTGCTGCTTAAAGTTGAACGTAGGTGCTGCTGCTTCTCCTGGAAATAATTCTCATACAATGAGTATGATTCTAAGGGATCATGAAGGGAACTTTGTGGCTGCAAAAGCAAGCATATTGGTTATCTCCATGGCAGCACAGTCGAGGCATTTGGTACTAGGGAAGCACTTAGTTAGATCTATGAAGAAGTTGACATAAAGTAATCATAGAATATGACTGTTTGGTTATTATAATTACTTGAAAAATAATGTTAGTCTTAATTCTCCCATAGGAATAATTCTAGATGATTGTTATTCATTTATTTTTCTTTGATGACGAGATAGACTTTTAGGACTATTTGGATCGGTATTTGTCAGCTTCTTCACCTGCAAGACAAGAAAAAAAATTCGGGCTTCAGTGGAGAAACTCCGATGTCTAAGTCAGTGATCGGTTTATCTACAAAAGGAGCGTCCAAAGAGTGAGAAAAAAATATTTTATCTGTAGGGGTCCACCCCTATTTATAGTGAAGGGATAAAGAACAATATTTATGCATGTCAGGAATTTTTTTAAAAAATAATAGTGTCGTATGCTTGCTGTGTCATAAGTCTATCTATTGGATATCAAAGAGTTCGGAGCTCGGTGTCTCGAGATCACGATTCAACCATGAAGCAATTAAATAAAAAATTTAGAAACGTTAACTGGATAAGACGAGGACCAAGCTTTAGAAAACGAGTGGGTATCATCTCTCACATTGGAGAAACTGATTTTAATCATGTTCATCGCTATGCAAATGTTGTGGCTCATAGTTTAACTAGGGCTGTAATTTTTGAAACAAAATATGGGGTATAGATAGATTAGCCCTTTTCAATGGATTGTTAATATTTTGGAAGTTGATCAATAAAGGTTTACATATGCTTTTCAAAAAATATTTATATATACACACGTGTGTGTATGAAACATATCGAAATTTAAATTCGCAAACTTTTAATTTTTGAAAAAAAAGTATCAAAAAACTATTAAATAAAAAAAATTAAATTTATAAATACAGATAGGGCTGTAAATGAGTCAAGCTACTCGAGCTCGGCTTGGGTCTCAACTCGGTAAAAGCTCATTCAGGCTCGAGTTCGAATTACTCATTTATCAAATGAGTCAAGCTCAAGCTAAGAAATACTCGGCTCGTTAGCTCATGAGCTGACTCATTTAAAAAGCTCGAATTAAACTCGTACGGTAACTCGTTTAGTATATTAGATTAAAAATACATATAATTTAATTTATATATATTAAACTATATATGTGAATATATTAATTTTTTAACTAATTTAATTTATATAATTTATTAATATGTGATATATGTGATAAATAAATTAAATAATATATAATATAAAATAGCTTAATAATTTATAATAAAATATAAAAATATAGTAATATAATATTTTATTTTTTATAATATATATTCATATTGTTAATATTTTATAAAAATATAAATTTTAATATATTTTTTATAAAAATATAGAAAAAAATAAATGAAAAATGAAAGATGAAATAAGTTTATTAAGCTCATTAAACTTATTTAAATTAAATTCGAATTCAAGCTCGAGATACATGATATATGAGCTGGCTTGATATAAGCTCGGACTTGATTCGAGTTTGAGTTTGAATTCGATTATTTTATAACATGCCGAGCTTGAATTTTTTAAAACTCAACTCGGCTCAATTACAGCCCTAAATGCAAATATACACGGGAGTACTTGAAGTTGCTACAAACTAATTTTTAATCTTAAAAATTCAACCAATAATAGATGAATAAATAGCTTATATTATATCCTTATCAAAAAAATTTAAATTTCCTATTTGTCCCCTCAAATTTTAATTAAAAAATAATTTAAATATATTCAATCAATTAAGAAATTAAAAAATTAAAAACACAATTAAAAAAGAATGAAAATTAAGAAAGAATACAAGTTTTAAATCATTAATTTTTTTGAAATCTGTTTTATTTTTCTTTATTTCTATTTTATTATTTTTATTTATAATATTACGTGATAATTTTTATTTTAATTATTTATTAAAAAATTATATTTGTGATTCAATATTTTTTTTCTTCTTATTTTATTCTTTTAACGTATTATAAAATAAATTTAATTTATTTTATTTTTTTTTTTGACAAATAAAGATGATTTATTAATAAATTAACAAATTTATGGATTGGTAATTGCACATGAACAGCATAACTAGTACTAAGACAAGAACAGATAGAGACAATTAGGAACCAAGTTAGGATTTCAAAAGAAAATTTGCCTCTATTCTTATGAAATTCTGATTTCGCCTTGCTTATAAGTATAAAATACGATCAAATTAGAGAATTTTCCCTTATAGAAAGAGACGAAAGGAAGAGTATTTAAAAGAAAGCTACCCAAGCATACATAATTAGATTTTTTTTTTTTTTTGTAAGCTAGGGAAAGCAAACGCATTAACCTACACTGCAATTCAGGGGCGGAGGCAGGTGGGGTCGTGTGGGGGCTGACGACTCCCCTGCCGGCCGCCGGACATACAAATCGTCGGACCCTTCAGCTCCCTCAGCCCCTCAGCCCCAGCCACCCTCAGCCCCCCTTCAGTCCCTCACCAGCTCAGATCCCTCAGCTTTTAGCCCCCCCTCTCACAGATCCTGGCTCCGCCACTACTACAATTAGATGTTTTTTTTAGGATTATAATATAGAGGAGGGGAGGAATTAAACCTAAACTTATTTAGAAGAGGCGCATTTCTCGTTAGTTTATGTCTCAACGTATAAATACTTAATTATATTATATATTTGGAGGAGTCTTAACAAAAATTTAATTTTTTATCTTGACGTCGGAACAAAAAAACCTCATATATATTATACCTAAAAAGATGCTTACTTACCTGGGAATCTAATTAACAATATTTATTAATATTAGTTCTTAAATATTTATATATATTAATATTTATAGTGTGGTGATAATTTACTAAATCAACATTGGCTTCATCAACTATTATGCTGAAGTTAATTTAAAATTTTTTTTTTTGGGTTATATTTACAATAACAATAAAAATTTGAAATCTCTACAAAAAATAATATACATGGTATTATGTTTTCTCATATTAGACGATCTTCGAATATTGTTGCACATTACTAATTTAAATTTCATAATTTTTGTCATGTCCTGAAGTTTGAGAGTTTTGCTTTTGTTTATTATGAATGTTTTGATTCATAATTTACAGTTTTATAATTATTATATATATATATATATATATATATTGTTTTAAAGAGAGCCTTTTGACAAGCCAACTAAATACAACTTTATGTATATGTTGGCTCTTACTAAAATTTGAATTTGAAAACTTTCAATTTTATATTAATTAATTATTTTAAAGGGCTTGATTTATGAGCAATCAAAATCAACAATTATACACTCCTAAATTTTAGCAATAATTTTCTTTTTGGGTTGTATGATTTAAATCATCATAGCACAGGTCATTAATTTCTTTTTTTTTTCATGTTTATAAAAATTTTAGAAGTAAAAAATCAATGATCAAGATTTAAATCTCTAATAAATACTCAATCATTAACTAACTAATCTAATAATGTATGTCATACTCTAAAATTATATTATCTGATAATATATATTGAATTATTAATTAGGTCTCTTAATTATAATTAAGGTTGCTGATATTGTAAATCTCATTGTAAAGCTTCTTTTATCGATAATTTTCAATTCTTAATCACATTCTTTTGTCGCATCCCTTGTCGTTTTAACACTAATTCTATATTGTATAGTTAATTGCTTTAATTAAAATCAGAAATCACTAAAGCTTAATTTTCTTTGTCGACATAATTAATATAATAAATAAATTTATTTAATTAAACTCTAATTACGCCAAAAATTTTAAATATTAGACCATAAAGATGATTGAGAATAAGAAGTATTAGCATTTTCTTTTAGTCACTATCGATAGAATAGAAGAAGATAATTAAATTAATAAAAAATTAAACAGAAAATTATACATTTTATTCACAAAGCATAATGCGTGGAAATACTATGGTGCTTATTATTTCTTTGGCTTATGGGTGTTATTATATATAATTTAAAATTAGAAAAAGTATATATTTTTATTGAGTAAAATTGATTATATTAATTTAGCTCAAATATTTATAATTAAATTAATATAAAAATTAAATGAATTCTAAATATGTGATAAATATATTTATTTTTTATGAAACTGTAAATTCATTCACTAAAAACAGATATACATATTAAAATAATATATATATATATATGAATTACTCTCATTTTATTCGCAAATAAAATGAATTTTATGCGTACATATTCATAGAAAATTATAATAGACTATGCATTATATTATGCTGATGATTTAAAAAAATAAATTAAAGAAAGATTACTATTAAATAATTTTTAAAAACATAATCATGCATATATATATATATATATATATATAAACATGCACGTTTAGGTGACGTAAGGTATTAAGAGCGGACCACAAGGGACATTACACAATGATAAAATAAGGACATGCAAACAAAATTAAACAAGTTGGTGAAAAAACATAGAGAGAGAAGACTTTTTGGCAGCATTTCTAATTAATTTACTCATAAAAAATAAATAACAATAATAAGCTAGCATACGTATCAACAGTGAAAAATATTTATCATGTATAGACCGTATATTTCTTTCCATAAAGTAAAGTATTTTTTAAGCTTAATATATATATTGTCTCTCAAACTCAACGCATTTAGTTATTTTGTCCCTCGTATTATTCAAGTAATTATTTTACCCTTTAAATTTAGCTTTTTCATAATAAATTGACCCTCAAACTTAATTTTTTCATAGCACATTGCCCCTTAATCGTTGATATTTGTATCTCACTCTTAGAATGCGTGAAACTGATTAAAACAATATATTTATATAGTAAAATATCAAAAATATCCTCCAATAACTTAAAATTTTTTTTATATATATAGTAAAATTATAATAATGTCCTTAAACCATAAATAAAGCTTTTTGCCGGAATTACAGTGACCGGCGCCGAAATTTTTTTAATTTTTTTGTGTAGAATCTAATTCAAAATATGTGTTTTAAATCTAATTTTTTATCCAAAAATCTTTAAAGAAGAAGAAGAAGAAGAATTGATAGATCTAAAATTTCTTCAAAAATCTAAAATTTTATCAAATATTTTTATTTATTTCTCAAGAAAATAGACATATTTAAGAAGAAAAAGAAAAAGAAGAAAATCAAATTTTACCGAAATCTTCAACGATAAAAAATTTTCATATTTTGCCGAAAATTTTTATTTATTGGCTAAATTTTTTTTCTTCAACTTTTTGTTTGCCAGAAATTTTATAAATGGATAGATTTGAAGAGAAGAAAAAAAAGAAGAAAAAAAAAAGAAAAATATAATTTTTTTTGTAAAATCTTCAATTATCGGAAAATTTTATATTTTTACAAAAAAAATTTATTTGTTGGCCCGAGTTAATAAGGGAATAATCGAAATTTCTGTTTCCAAGGCGATTGTAATTTATGTGTCATTAAAAATTTGAATATATTAAAATAAAAATTAATTTATTATAAAAAAACCAAATATAATTGATAAAATAATTACTCAAATCATATAAAAAATAAAATAATAAAATATGTTAAATTTAAATAACAATTCATGTGTTAAGTCTATTTTTAAATCCAATTTTATGGTTGAGAATCCAATGATTTGACCTCTTTTTAATTATAAACTTACAAAATAAATTAATAAATACTAAAGAATGTGCGGTCCATAACCACCACCATCATGCATAATAATATATATATATATATTATAAATAAATTGAAAATGAAATCCATTTTATTAAAAATTATTATATTTATTACTGTTTAATATGTTATATATATAATAAATATATATAATTAAATATAATATTATATTTTTACGTGTATATATATAATAATATATATTTATATGAATTTTTGTTAAAAAAAATTATATGAAAAAGAGATAAAGAAAAGAAAGAAAAGAAAAATTTCTGTCTATATGCAATGCATGATATGGATTTGAGATAAGAAGGGGTTGAAATTATTGTACTTTGATAATCCAACTACCATCACTACTCAATGTATGAGTCATTTTAGTATAATTTTGATGTTTTTGACATTTCACCAAAATGTGAAGGCAATGAGTTTAATGAAGCAACATCATGACATTTGCATATCTTATGTATATCTTCTTTTAATTTTTTTTTTCTTTTGCTTTTATCATCATCTTCCTAAATTCCCTTTTATTATATTCTCTTGTTCATACCCTTATTCCCTCTTAATTTAATTCAATAAAAATCATATCTTCTGTCTTTTATTACCATTTAATCAATCTAAAAATATTTATTCTTTTATAATTAAAATGAAACTCAAATTTAAATTTATTTAAAATACTTAATTGGTATAATTAAAATATTACACCAATAATACTTAATTAGTATAATTAAAATATTGCACCGATTATTAACTTAATAATTTAATATTGAAATATTTATCCCATTATATAAAAGATTAAGTATCCAAAATCCAATAATTTCATTTTTTTTAAATATGCACCGATTAATTCAAGAAATCTATAAATGCCACTAACATATATACTCAAATAAATCCTATTGCTCATAAAATTTATGCAAATAGAATATAACATAGACAAATACATATAAATATGAATAATTTAGCAATTCATGGCATAGGAAACAAGAAAAATCTCTTCTTTTGGTTGTGGAGTTGTAGAAAATTTTAAAAAATAAATAAGAGGTAATCTTAGCACAAGAAAATTACAAAATAATAATAATAATAATAATAATAAAAGGCAAAGAAAGAGGAAAAAAATTAAAGATTTATGTATAATGAGTAGCATTGGCAGAGGGAAAGATTCTTGTATAAAAAGAAGGTATCGTCCTATACTAATCATTATATTTCCTCTTCTTTAATCCAATATATATATATATATATAAATCAAAAAATAAAATAAAAAAAGAAAGGAAAAAAAAAAAAGAAAGAAAATGAGGGAGATAAGCTAAAAGCCATAGCATTCTTACTGGTGAAAAGCTAAGGCATTAGTTGGTGAGCAGTCAGCATTGGTATGCCTTGCCGATAAGAATTTCTGTCTCTCCACTTAATTGAGTAGTTAGACAACTACCCTTTTTTCCTTCCTACTAATATTATTTACCTTTAGTATTTGCTCTATCAAATCATCAAATTTCAATTTCAATTTTCCCACTTGATTTTTCTCCTTTTCTTTACTGTTTCTTGTGGTGGGTAGGGATGAGTTAAAATAATAATAATAATAACCCATCAAAATTTAAACCCCTTTCGATGTTTTGTACATGAAAGAACACATAACAAATGGGGATATATATATGTATAGTTTCTTGAAAAAATAAAATTTTTTTCTTTTATATTCTATAGTTGGTGTTCTCATGAAAAAGCTACAAAGTGAAAAGGAGTCGTAGCATTTCTCATAATTGGAAGACTTGCTTATAAAACATGATTGATTTTTTTCTTTTTACCCTTTCTTTGTTTTTCCTCTTCTTTTTGGCTCTAAAGTTAAAGAAACCTCTCTTGACATGGTAAATTTTGAAATCATATATATATATATATATATATATATATCCAAATTAAACAAAAAATTACATCGAAAATTTATACTTGTTCACATCCTACAACGCATTCATTGGGAATCTTATAAAGAATCAATAAGAATCTGCCAAATTATAGCTAATAATGAATACTTAATTAATTAAAAACAATAAAAATCAGTTAGAATTTGCTGTAGAATCACTCTCAAGCATCTTCAGAGCAGCTTCAAGCCGACAGTCTTCTTTGGCTTTGGGTCCTATAAGCATTACCTTTCTCGCCAATTATGGGGAGCATTACCCAATTACCCTGCATGAACTTAACAAGCTTTGGAATGTTTAAAGGAGACGTTACCGCAAAGATGATGATTTGATAGGAAAAACTCTGTTCTCTCTCTTTATTATTTCTCTCTTTCTCTTCCATGAGAACCAAATTTTGGAAAAAGACTTCCACTTCTTCATGGTGGGCTTCCACATTCCAAACAAAAGGACATAAAAAACCATGATATATGGATTGAGATAATCAAATTTTATAACAGTTTACAAGTGCTCCTCCAGCTAGAAAGGTGAGTTCTGAAGTCCTTCCCAGGTCGTTGACCCACGTCGCGGAACTTGGCTTGCCATTCACCCAACCAGCTTGATCCAGTAACCTCTGGTGTCTTATAAAAAGACAATTTACTTGAAAATATTTCAAGTCAAGCTCTTTCTTGGATGCTTTATGGCAGCATTCCACCTTTAATCATTCATGCTTCATCCCTATTTTATTAAGCACACCAACCATCTCATGGTGGCCTTTCCAGTCCAACAATATCTTTGTCGAATGCTTCTGCCACCAAAAAAGAAAAATCAATTTAGCATAATTATCTTTAACTTCTCCAGTTCAAATAACAATGATTATCAACATTCATATCAAATCAAACTTCTCCTTACTTACATTTCATACTGACTCGTACACAAAAACCCACTAAAATTAAAAAAAAAATTCCACTACTGAATAACTAATGAAAAACAAAACAAAGGGTAAAGCAGTGCATATCCAACCTAAGAATCTCCAAAAACGACGATTCAGCTTTTTTAACTAAGCAAAGCCACTTGAAACAGGTCTAATAAATATACTTATAAGAATTAAATGGCATGTGCAGGTGCTCAGGTGGGCAGGAACTTTACCTAATCTCAAAATAACAAAAGGCATATACATTATAAAATTTCACACAAAAAATCTCAACTCCAGACCTAGAGCTGGAACCTCTTCCTAATTCAAGTTGGCTAAGAATTTTCTGTATGTGGCAAAACAAAGGACCATATACTTAAAACAGTCTAGGGTCAAGTAGAAAGGAGAAAGTTTTCAGGCAGACCCGATGCAATCATTATCATCTATGCATGAAAAAAAAACATGCAATTCAAACTGGAGACATGATTATAAAAATGCAACCATTATTCATGCTTGTTGTCGAAGAAATTTTATAAGATCATGCAACCATGTAATTTAAGAACTAGGGGTGTACTGGACACTTGCAGCAACTTCAAAAGTTCAGCTAGACTTTCTTTTTTTTTCAATGAATTTAAAAAGGGTGTGTTACAAACTTTAAAGTCAGAAAGCTAATTGCTTTTGGAGACGGAAGTACTATCAGGAATCATGGTAGGGCGGCGCAGATTACTGCTATAAAGACTAACCCATTTAAGAGAAGTTTCACATTAATGTTATTAGTGCAGTCATCAACATCATGTCCAGATAATATGAACCGTCAATATGCATAGTTTCTGTCTAACTCAAAGGCAGACAATTCATCTCGTGCTTAAGGATAGCATTTAGCATATCACGTTCTCACAGATAGTTATCCATAGCTCCTGTTAAACTCAAATGAGAAATTAAAACCGAGCTACGATTGTAGAACCAAAGGAGAAATAAATGAAAATCTTTCCCCTTGTAGATGCTGTCATTTATCCAAATTACTCGAGGAACAAAAATCTTACACCATTCTTCCTGATCTGTAATATCTCTTCATATAGCAATTGCTATTTTTACAAGCAAGAAGATTTTCTTTACCGCAAACTCAAAAACTTCAAAAATCGTTCGGGGACGAAGATGGGCAAGTGCTCATCAAATCATGAGGCCATGCATTACTAGCTAGGCATACAAAAACTGAATTCCTTATCAATTCCCCCTCTTCCTCCCATCTGACTGCCCAAAATCTTCTAAAGTAAAGAAGTACAAAAAAATAGTGGAAAGAATTCAATAAATCCTACAAATTTAAAATTTGAAAGGAGTAAAAACAAATGTTACACTGAGGATGTATCAACAAGAACCTCATTCAGCACATCATCCTCACCGTTTGCCAATGCGAAGAGCTCTGCATCCTTCTCTTCATCGCTTGAAAACTCCCGTCTCTCAAGCTTGGAATGAGCTGCAGTGAATATTAACTTCTGTGCCTTGTCCATTGCTGCTCTTGAGTGCCCATGGGCACACGCCCATTTCAACAAAGAACAATTGCATTTGAATCCGCATGCAGTAGCACGCAGGAAAATAAGCCTAACTGCAACTTTCCCTAGTGATTTAAACTCTGTAAGATAAGTTTCCCAAACAAGCCTACTACTTTGTGGATTGGCCATTCTCATCTTTCCTGTAATGGGGTCCCTTTCCTTAATTTGAACAGCTCTTGCATACACTGGATCCAGTCCATCTGTTCTCCATTTCATGAGTTCCATTAATGCAATATGAGCCTCCTCTCTCGAGACAAGCCTGGTTATGAGCTTGTCCACATCCTTCTCCTGCTCAGGGGTTAGGTATTTGAAAGGAGGAAGGTACTTGCCACTCTTGTCCTTGAGTAAATAAAGTGGATCAAGTATGTATGCAGCTGCCCAAGCAGGATGATAATTCTTCTTGAACCGTCTTTCTATTGCTTTCTGTACTGGTCCTTCTGCAATGTCGAACTTTGAACACCAATCTTTCACTTTTGCTCTTAGCTGATCCCACAGTGGTAGACATTGCCCAACTAATGGCCTATCTGTTTCAATCTCCTGAGCCATTTCTTTTACCAACTTAATCAATGAATGCACCGCTTCCAATTCATTCCAAAACCCCACATCTCTAATAATCTCAGCAACTGCTCTTGCTACTGGATCTTCCATGGATACTACCTTATACGATTCATCCAGCAAAACCAATGGCAATGCTCGAGCTGAGCTCGATATATCGTCCAGCATAATATAAACAGGACCAAAGTCCATCTTCTCATACTCACGCAATGGCGTTCTTAATAATCCTGCATGCCCATATTCCTGCAGCTGATACTTAAGGAAACTATTTCGAATTTGAGTCTTATCATTGACAAAATTTGCAAGCTTGAAGCAATTTTCAATGACAGTCTTGAACAATGGAAGCTCCTTGCTAAAGTCTTTAATCAAACTTGTGAATCCTTGAAATTGGCAAGAAAGATTAACCATCCAATGGTTCTGACTCTCTAAATTCCTCAATGCCTTAACCTTAAACCTGTCTGCAACTATTCCTACACACTGCTGCACAGCATTTCCACAAATGCCTGATATGGTTTCCCATAAAACTTCCTCTGCATACTTAGAAGGCACGGAGCCACTAACAAACACAGCTCTCCGATACAAACTGGTCCCATTAGGTAAATTCACTGTCAAATTCACCAAATTGACGTCCGTAAAACATCTGTAACCCTTAGCTTTCCAGCCATCGGATGCAATCTGGAAAAACATAGCATCTCTAATTCTTGCCTCAGACTCTGCCTTAGCTTCCTCAAACCTAACATCCAGTCTACCTCCAGAAAACTCTCTTTTGGAAACCGCAGGCAAGCCAACTTGATTCAAGAATGCCCGGAACTTAGGGTGCTCAAGAGCTGAAAACGACACAGACCCACAAGACTCATAAACCCAATCAGCTAAATAATCAAGGGCAGAGTCAATTTGAGTCTTGCTCAAAGCAGGGCCAGGCGAAGTTTTAGGACTTTTCAACTTCTTCACACTGTCTTCCAACATGGCTAAAGCTCCCAAATCCTCTTTCCCACCGGAAAGGATCAAATGCGGTTGTTGTGGCAACATTGCTAACTCCCCTGAGAATCTTGATGGATCCACAATAGTAAGAGGACTTGCTTGTTGGAAAGAAGTGGCAGAAGCAGCCGTAGCCACAGCCGTCATAGAATACGAAGAAGCAGATACCACACCAGCAGCAGAACGTTTTCGATTATTGTGTACTAAAGCCACCGCAGTAACAGCACCACCGCCACTTGACGGTGAAGCTAAAGCTGCTGTGTTCGAAGGTGGGGAAATAGACGAGATGGATTTAGGAAGCGAGTAGAAATTCGGGCATGTCCCTCGTTTTAGATGCTCAGAAGCAGTACGAGAAGGATTAGAAGCAGAGAAAACGGCATCGCATAAAGTACACCGGAGCTTGACCGCTTTAGGAAGTCCAGTTTCGGTGTTGTGCACCAACAGGGGCTCCAAGTGCGCCCAATACCACGCCCCTTTTCCCTTTATCGCTTTGGTTCTAACCATAACGAGACCTTCATATCTCTTGTGAACAGCTTTAGCGGTGTGCTCGTCTGCTGAAGCTGCCGAGTCCACCGCAGGTGTGGCGGTGTTAGTGGTGGTTGCCATTATGTCTTAAAGATTTTTAAACGAAAGAAAATGATAACAAATTAACTTCTGGGGAATTGTGGGTTTTGCACACTTTTCTCCGTTTCCGAACCGGCGGCGTTTCGTTTGCATTCAGCTAGGAAAAGCCGCCGGCGGTGGATGCCGGATTTTAATTCTCCGGCGTGTATCCATGCCGGGAACCGGCGATCAAAGCCGATTTTTAATTAAAATTAATTGCTTTTTAACGATGGGTACGGCTATAGTCGGTTCCAGTGATGTGTTTGGAGAGAAATTTCAATTTTTCAAACACAGAAAAAGAGGAGTGGACAGAATTTTGAAAGAGAGAACAGAGCAGAGAGTTAAAGAAGATCCTCAAGCGGGGGCGCGTCAACACGTGCTAATTATGAGCGCGTGGGGGAACATAAAGGAGCCTTGTTGATGGAAACTGCTACAATGAAATAACACCACAGTCGACGTACGAAAGCACTACAGACATTGGCTGTCACTTCTTAGCCTTGGAGTCTGTAAACACGCGCTCTTTTTTAAAACGTTCTTCTTTTTGTGTCCCTTTCATATTTTTATGCATTTTTATTTTTATTTTTATTTTATCATTATATTATTATGTTTATTTTTTTAAACCAATTTTTTTATATTTATTTATTCATTTCTTGCGTGCTGTTGGGGCATCTGTAGGGAAGAACTTTCTTGTCCATTTCTTTCCTTTAATTTGTTTAAAATTATTACTTTTTTAATGATTGTTCTAAAAAATCTTAATTAAATAAATTAGAACAGTCATTTATAAATTAATTTATATTCTCGCCGATTTATTTTATTTTATTACTAAATAATAAAATAATAAATTTTTAAATTTTTTTTATTATTTGAAGGATTTTATTTATATTTCCCCACTAGCATAAATTTGGAGTTTCCTTTTGTGAGTTATTATGCATGTGGCTTTTATTTAGGATATGGACATAAAAGGGCAACCTAGGAATTTAATGAATTTGCATCAGTTGTTCTTGTTCTTATAGGCCAGTGTTTGACCAACACAAACCCTTTTTTTTAGATTTTTTTTATTTCTCTTTTATTTTTAATTTTTAATTTTTTCTTCAAAAAAGTTAACCAAATACGAATATGCAACCAAAGAGATTGGGAATTGTCTCTTTTGTTTATTCATCATTGCTACACTTTATTTTTTAAAAAAAAAACTAAAATTAACGCCTCTAAGATTAGGTGGCAAATATTAGGGTAAAATACACATAGAATTAAACAAGTATTCACTCCAAATAACTTATTTGATGTAAACCTAATTTAAAATAGAACTTAAATTTTTAATATTGATGTAAGAATGAGAGAATCGACTTTAAAAAATATATATATTTATTCTTAAATTATGTCTTGATAGATAAATATAATTTAATTTTAGAAATATAGTAAATAATTTTAATTATTAAATATTATAAAATTCAATTATGCCATACATAATTTTCATACGAATTAAATAAAAAACCAATATTTTGGATCTTTATTTTAAGTATATTTAATCAATTAAGGATATTTTTTGAATGAATTTACACATTAACTACTATATTAAATTTCTATGAATAAGTTTAACATTTCTTATCAATTTATATATACAGAACCTTAAATTATTTTACAAACATAATAAATTAAATTGTTAAGACAATCAAATGGTCTTGTAGCTATCGACAGTCTTAAATTTTTCATCATCTCTTATTTTTTTATATATATATATTTAAATTTATTTTATGATTTGAGTTGTTTTCGCTTAAAATTTGACATTTGTGAAGTGCTTTTTGTATTCCATAGCCATGGTGGTATGGTATATTTTTATGAAAATAAGGAAGTCAAAAGCAGTTAAATCTCCTCTCTCCTTGCTAACTATGTTGTGGTATCAGGATTGTAAAGCTCTCTATACATGAAATTTCAATTTTGCAGTTTAAACTGTTGTTTATGAGGTTTCATTATTTGGTCATTCTTGTATTTGGGAGGTTTCATTTTTTGAGTTGGAGGGTTTTCATTGTTTAATGCAAATTGTTTGTCTTTGTCCCTTTTTTTTTTTTTTTTTGGCCTTGGATGACCGTCAAATCATCTGTAAGGCTTTCATGTACTTCTTTTATATGGAATGAACTTCACTTTTGTTGATAAAAAACTTAAATGAGCTTCTTCTTTTTTTATTTTGTTGACTTGGTTTGTTTATAAAATTTCACAACTTTCAACAGTTTAACGCTAAAGTAACATTATTATTAACCTAAAACCATTATTAATTTAAGGCTGTCTGAGTTTCCAAAACAGCAATATTGAGCTACGCCGTGTTTCGGATTTTCTTTTTTTTTTATTATTATTATTTAATATTTTTAATGGTTAAAAAATTAATTTTATGCAAAATTTCAATTTTATCTCAGAGTTTGCATACTTATTAACTATTTTTCTTTTTCTGAGCTGTTATTGAAATTGCTGTAACTTGCTAAAATGGCTGGAAATTTTGAATAGGATATCTCAAATATTAACCATTAATTGCAATTTTATTTTTCCACTTTCAATTTAATAAAAGCACATATTACACATTTCGAAGTGTTAGATAGCTTTGAGTGAAATTCACTCAAATATTATAATTACCAATTATACTGTTCGGTCAAAGCAAATTGTTAATTAATTAGTACTATGTATAAATATTTCTTTTATTTGTAATATTTCTTTTTAGATTTTAATATTGCCTCCACATATATAATAAAAACGAAAATTATTTATATATCAAACCTGCTGAAATTTTGGATTAAAATATTCAATTTAATAATTCTATTTTAAGTTTAAAAGTACAGAAAATGATTTTTTTTTTTAGATACAGGAGTGAAAGTTGTTTAGTGAAATAAAAAAGAAAAAAAAATGCTGTATGAACACACCAAAAAACTAAAAACTATAAATAAATGTATTGAAGGTTTTCTTTATATGTTATATACGTATATATAATCTATTTCAATTGCTATTAGATATTACAAATTTCTAATTACTAGTCAATCTTTAAAAATGTTGCATTGTCCCACTAATAATTTTTTATATGATTCTTATCTTTTGCATATGTTCGTTATTTATAGTAGAAGTTGAAAAATTATATAAAACTGAACAAAATAAATAAATCTTAGATTTTTTTTGTGAAATTTAAGATCTTTATTTGATATGTAAATGTAGGCAGTAGTGATAAGAGAGTACTTATATCAGCTAGTACATCTAAAAATTTAGTTATTCTTTATAGCTTATATAAATTTAGTTAATTTTAATTATCATGTAATACTTCAAAATATTGAACAAAGAATAATAGTAACTTGTTGAGGTATAGTTTAGCGGTAAGTTCACAGCTCAATATAATGTTAAAAAAAAGAATTAAGATATATATTATTATTTGGCTAGTGGAAGGAAGTTTAATAATAATTCCTATAAAACAAAGAAAAGGAGGTGTGGATTAATTATATCATATGGTTAATAGGGAGAGTGTTGGTTGTGTGACTCAACAAACTCATATGGTGTATATAGATATTATATTTTCGGCAAATACATGAAAATTAAAAAAATTAGGAAGACATTCACAATAATAAAAAATATTTAATTTGATTTTGAAATTTTATTAATTGAAGAGTGAATTAAATCTCATCTCATTGTAAAGTGACAGAAATTTTTGACGTTGCTAGTCGAATGATTTATCTATCAAATCTTAAGTTAATCACCACACATTTTTCTCTATAAATGCAAAAATACATTGAAGTTTTTTGTTTAATTCTTCTCTGTATAAAACACCTTGTTATGAATCAAAAGTTTAACTGTTTAGGAACATATTAAGAAAAGAAAATTCAAATGTTTTTTTTAATACAAATTGACAAATAAATTCTCATTTTAAGTGTATGGTGAGATAGTATACCCAGAATCCATTTTTCTTTCTTGTTTCAATATTAAAAAAAATTCTTATTTTAACTTTTGTACTTTTATTTTTGGTGGGTATATAACAATGAAAAGAATAATATGATAAAATGAACTTAAAGATTGGATAGGTGAAGGTGATTAATTGAAGTAGTAAGCTATAAAAGACTAGATGGATTTTTAAGCTGCCAAATGGAGGTGGCAGTTAAAGTAATAAATGAGGTTAGTGGTCAATATTAATGTGTTAGTACTAGTCATATATGGTAATGGGTCAATTAGAAAATATAAACAATGGTCACCCACTTTTTTAAATAGACTAAAGATGTAAATAGATATTTAAATTATAATCTAAATAATAATTGAATATTTAATTATTATTTTTTTGAATCATTTAAGTATTTTTTTAGGAGTGGATATAATTTAATTAATTGATCAAATTTTTAGTTAACCGATCAAAAATTTAATTCGGTTAATCGAAATTAAAAAAATTCAATCGATTCAGTCAAAAAATTTATATAAATTTGATTTTCAGTTTGGTTAATGGTTAATCGATTTGATTTGGTTGATTAACAATTAACAGAACCTTTTTTAAAAAAATTATTTAGTTATTATTTTTTATTTAATTTTTTAATTATATTAATTTGTTTATTATAAATATAAATTTTTATTGCAAACTAAAGTTATTTTTTAAATTTTTTAATAAGTTTTATTTAGTTATTTAATTATATTAATTTTTTATTCTAAATAAAATTTTTATTATAAAATTTTAAAAAATCAGTCGATTTAATTAATTAACTGAACTGACCGAAATAGAAATTCGATCGGTTTGATTAAAAATTTTAAAAAATTAATTTGGTTAATCAGTTGGTTCGGTCGGTTAATTAACCAAATCGATCGATGTTAATTCCTACTTCTTTTATGACTAAATATTTAAATAGACACCTAAACTATAGCTTATATAGCAATCAAATACTTAAATTTTTTTCAGACCATTTAACACTTATTTTATCAAAATATAGCCAAACAAATATAAATTTAACAGCAGTTATAATTTTCATTAAATCTTTTGGGTAAATATGAAGCTCACTTTTTTAGTTTTTATTAAATAAAAATTAATACTTTAATATCATATATTTTATTATAATTGAATGATATTTTTTTGTGCATTGAAGCTGTCATTATAGGTTTGTATAATTATAATTATTGTTATTTTGTGCTGCTATTATAGAATTTCTGCTATTATTTTGATATTATCATAATAATAATTAATTAATTAAATGTGCACCACCATCAAATAAAAAGAAATATAAATATAAATAAAAAATAGAAAAAAAAATTATTAATTTGTTAATTAAAAAATAGAAACAAAAAATAATTTGTTAATAAAAAATATAAATAATTTCATAAATAGAAATATAAATTAAAAAAAAATAAATTATTAATTTGTTAATATAAATTAATAAAATAATTTATTAATTTTTATTCAATAAAAACTAAAAAGAGTGAGCCTCGTATTTATCAAAAAGAATATTATTTAACGAATATTATAGTAACTGTTAAATTTATTATTATTTGGTCATATTTTAATAAAAGAAGTATTTAAATGGTTTAAAAAAGTTTAAGTATTTAATTATTATTTAGACTATAGTTTACGTGTCTATTTAAATTTTTGACCATTAAAAATACTTCAATGGTCCAAAAAAATTAAGTATTTAATTGATATTTATGATATAATTAATGTGTTTAATTAAACCTTTAGCCTTCTAAATATAAGCATAATTCAAATTCATGAAACTAAGATGGAAATCAATAGCTCTTAATGTCACGCCACTTTTCTACTACTATTATGGGTAGAATAATCTTATAATTTATCATACTAATAAATTATGATAAAACATCACTTATAATTTAAGTATTTAATATTCTCAAATACACAGTTCAATAGTTACTAATAATCCTTAAATATACCTTATTATAGTTTAATATATTAAAATAATACTTCTCAGATAATTTAAAACAACGGATATGTTTGTCCAACTATATCTATACGCTGAAAAGGAAATATGATAGGGATGTTTTACTGATTTATTCTCGAAAATTTGAAATATTATATATAAGGGGTGAGTTCAACTACTAAGTAAATAAATAAATATGTAACAAGGAAAATTAAATAAAGTTTAATTATATATATAATATTTAAATAAACATTATCTATAAGTCATCTGAATAAATAAAATTTTAATCTTAAACAACTTTTACATACACTCGAGTATAAATTATTATTGTTCTAACTTAATCCAATGAAGCATGATGACTTACCTCGTAAGTCTAAAGAAAAATAACTTCAATACACATGTGCAAAGCAATTACCCCAATCAAGGGTAATTTTATAATATCATTAAAATTAAACATCCGTTATCAATGTGCGATCAGACATATTTATAAAATAGTATATATAAACTAATTTACTCAACATAATATAATCAATCATTTACATATATAAAAATTTTAAATACTATTATTTATTCTCACTTAATAAGAAAATAATTAATATTTAGAAATAAAATTTCACTGTAAATTTAATAAATTCACTTTATAAATACAATGCTACATATTTACTCACTCGCCTAGACCAACAGTTGTATTTGACTACTCAACATGATTCTCTCCATATTCAACAATTTCAATTGAATTCGTTCCTAATAATATAAAAATAATATTTTAATTCATGATTTAACCTAAATTTTTATCAACTACTATGAATATATGCTACGAATATAGCGTGTAATTTCGAGTTCTTAAATTCTAATAATATTTCAACAAATTAATAACTCTTAATTTTTCTAAAGTACCGTTACAATAAATATTTATGTAATATCTAAAGTATAATTATCTATCTAATTTTTTTCTAATAAATATTTTCAACAATAAAATTTTAAACAGTAAAAATTTACTAAATATTAATAACAATTCTATAAATAATTATCTTACATTATTTTAGTTTATTTCTTTTGATAGTTCATTACTATTAATAATATTTATTTATTAATTAACTTATTTATTTTACATATTATATATTTTTAATTTTTAATCTATAATATATATATTCTTAGTTTTAATAAATAATTTCATGTTACAAAATGCTAGAATAAGAAAATAATAATAATTATTTAAATTTTTTCTATTTGTCATATTTTATAATACTAATAATATTTACTTAAATATTAATATTATTTTATTAATTACTTATTAATTTTTAATTTAACTATAATAATTTTTAATTTATTTCTATAATAATAAAAATAATAATATACAATTTATTTACTTAATCATACTTTATTTTTATTTTCTAATAATTACTCATAATAAAGTTAATAATTTTAATAATTAAAATAGTAACATTATTTTCATAGCTAAAATATTTATTTGATCACCATTATTTCAATATTAATTATTTATGTTATATCTAATATCAAATAATATTAATAAGAATAATAATAATTATTATTATAACTATTAAAATAAATCTATAATAAACTTAAAAGCACGATATTTAATATATTGATGGCTGTAGTAATAATAATACTAAAACTTACAATTGCTAATAATTAAAATAAATTTATTAATAATATTTCATTTTCACAACAATAATAATAACATTAATATTTAAATACTACTTAGCATAATTATATTTTAATAATTATCATTATTCATTCTTAAATAAAGATAATAATAATTTAACTAATAAATATTTATAATAATATAACTTCAATAAAATATAAATTTTCAAACACAACATATTTATAAATTAATTTGATTATTTAATTCAATAATTTCCTTAAATTAACAATAATCTAATAGTAGTATTTAATAAAATTTAATTAATAAACTATTTATTTATTGCCCTGCAATTAATTTTTTTAATTCTATACAGATATTTATTTATATTCTCATTTTTAAATATAATTTATTATTATGTAATTTTACAAACAAACCCTATAATTCTTAACCATTAATATTTTTATTCTCAAGTTAATATACATATATACCCCTTTTTATTACAATAATTAATCAATTAAATAAAAATATTTATATATATATATATTAACCAAATCCCTTAAGTATAAATAAATGATAACTTTAGATTGATTAATTAATAATTAATCACCAATTCATCAATTTCATATAATATAATTAATTTATTCTAAAATTCACCAATAATTATTTACTGCTCAAATATTGAATTTCAAATTATAATTTGTATTAATATTTCCTTTCTAAACTTAATACATATATATATAAATTTATTATTTAATTGTCCCCACTATTTTAAAATTTTCTATTCTAATGGTAACTACTTAATTAATTCTATAATTAAATATTAACCAAAATTAACTTTTTTTAATTTGCAAAATGATTTATTTAAATCAATTAGAAAAAAAAAGAAATTATAAATAAATAGCCAACAGTAACTCACTCATTTAATTATATTTTAATATTTATAATTTACAATTATTAATTATTAATTTTAATTATTATTTTAAATTAATTGTTTACTATTTTTTATTTATATTTTATTTATTTATAATTTATGTATTTTTTAAATATTCATATTAAATTAGCAAATAAAATATTAAATCGAAGTTTAAAATAAAAAAATTTTAAAAATACTAGCCGAAAAATTTTATCGAAAAATGATCAAAAATGGTATCAAAAAGTAACACTGGTAAGAGATTCGATCGCAACTATAAACGGCACATGCGACGGTTTTTGGCGACGGATCTCGAAAGTTTTACTAGCATTGAAAAGCTTGTTGAGGTGACTTTTTTGATAATTGGTGCGTGTTACTAAAAAAATCACCGGACGAAGGCAAAAAACCCAACTGCCTTCTCTTTTCTGTTTGGTTATCACTGTTTCTGGGTCTCTGTTTTTAATTTCACAGAGTTCTCTCTCTCAACCTCATGTTTTCTGTTCCCTTCTTTCCTTTCTTTATTGATTTCTTTTTTAATACTAAATTTTAATAACCAGATTAATTAATGTCTTGTTTAATTATTAAACATTAGCCACCCACTAATATTGTTTAATTATTAAATATTAGCCGCCCACTAATAGTTTAATTATTCCATTGTTGAACGACTCACAATTAAAGTATAATCCATTACACTTCTAATTATTTATTCTTATAATTATTATTTATTATATATATTATCATTTTTTACCTAACAAATTCAGTATCTGTAATTATTATTATTACTATTAGATAATAAATTTTAATCTAATTATTATTATATATTTTTTTATTATTATATTTTTTTACTTTAACAATTAATTTAACTTTTATTATTATAAAAATTACTAGGTATTACACTTAATCATAATTGGTTATAATTGACATGCAAAATTTGAATTGCAATTATAGTTGTAAGATAATGAATAAGGCCATTGAAGCCTATGAGCTAAGTCCAAAATTAGGGAAATTATAATGACTTGTTACCTAAAATTCTGTATGTAAGCTCATAAAAGGGAAATTTTGAATATTAGGCCATAAGCATTGGTCTCCACCATTTTTGTTTTTATATCACCATGCGTTATAGAGAAAAAAAATACTTTATAAAAACACCTAAGAGTTAGGATTTGGATTTCAAGACATTGGAAAATTTTCTTGTTTGGCTTGTCATTTTCAGACCTTTATGTTGTTTTACTAGGAATTTTAATTTCTTATTTTTTTTTATAACTTTTCATAACAAAGTCTTTGTCCTTCCTTGTCTTGTGTTTTTCTAACTAAGGTAAAATTTTTACATCTTTAAACTTACTTTACTTCATAATTGAAGGAAAAATTTCGAAACCCAATTCCCCTTTTGTTATTTTTTTTCTTCATTTCTATGCATTATTTAGAGTCTAGTCAATTGATTGGAATTGATAGCCTTATGAAAGGGAGAAAATTAAGATAGAATAATTCTAGACCACATATATTTAATGAAGGAATGTACATGCTTTTGTATTGTTGTTTAAATTAAGGTTGCAAATTATCTTTAAATTATTTTACCAATATTTACATATTAATGGATATAATCCTAAACTTATTAAAAAAACATTTAACAACTCTTAGCTTTCCATGTCCATACCCAAATCATCAAACATGAAATCCTAACATTATTTCAATACGACGATAAAAGGCCTACATGCACACTTTCTTCACGACAATAGAGGATTATTGAATAGTCTAGTATTTATTTTGTAATTAGATGTGATCATGAAACGATTTGTATATTTCAATTATCGAAAAAAATTTTAAGTTGGTGGACCAAACTTATAAAATATTTACTAATATTTTTTAAACTCAAACGACTAAAGAAGTTTTAACAATTTTAACAAATGACTAAAATAATTGTTAAGATTGATTTGAAATTATTTAACAATTAAATAATTTTAAATCAATTTTAACAATTATTTTCTTAAAATTTTTAATAAATAAAAAAATACAAAACACATACTTAACTATTAAATTAATATTCATAATTAGACAAAGAAAGTTTTTTTTTTCTTTTTTTTTAAATCAAGTTTCGCTATATATGTATATATATATATGAAAGTTTTTTTTCTTTTTTTTAATCAAGTCTTGCTATATTTATATGTAGATATGTATATATATCTTTCTAATTCATTACATAAATAAGTGAGTTTAATGAATAGCCTCTAATAAGTTGGTGTCTCATTATGAAAATTCTCGACCTTTTATCAATTACTTACTAGCTTGCATTATTGCATATAACTGTTTTTGTTTGAATTGATTATCATCAATAATATAATTAAAGCATGGAATTTTTTTTATTTTTTTAAATGGTGTGAAAGTAGCTCATATAGTAAGAAAAATATATAATTTTTATTAAATACTAAACTAATTTAGAAAAAAATTGTTAAATTTTAGAAAAATTTTGTAGTTCTGTATCATTTTGAAAATATAATGCATAATTATTTAGAGCAAAAAAAGAGAATATATATAGCCAATTTCAATTAACTTTAAATAAAAATTTAATTATATTTAAAAAAATAGTTATGCATAAGTTTTACAAAGAAACCTTATTTCTTGAATTAGACATATTAAACACAGTTTTGTGTAAAGGTGGGTAAAATTTAATTAATCGACTGAATTTTTATTTAGCCGACCAAAACTTCAGTTTAGTTAACCGAATTTAGAATAATTCAGTCGGTTCGATAAAAAAATTTATATAAATTTAATTTTCGATTTGATTAATAGTTAACTAATTTGGTTCGATCAGTTAACCATTAATTAAATTTTTTTAAAAAAAATTATTTAGTTATTATTTTTTTAATTCTTTAATTATATTAATTTTTTTACTATAAATATAAACTTTTATTACAAAATAAAATTATTTTTAATTTTTTAATAAGTTTTATTTAGTTATTTAATTATATTAATTTTTTATTTTAAATAAAATTTTTATTATAAAATTTTAAAAAATAGTCGGTTTGATTAATTAATCAAACCGATCAATTTAATTCAGCTAATTAATTAAATTGACTAAAATAAAAATTTGATCTGTTCGATTAAATTTTTTTAATAAAATCAATTTAATTAACTAAATTATTCGGTCGATTAATCCATCTTAATTTTGTAAAAAAATGAGCTTTATAAAACTATTCACCAACATGTAAATGTGATGAGTGTAATATTAGGTACAAACATGCATTCAATTCTTTTTACATAGCCGCATTTACCATCCATCACTTAAATTTTTAAAAAATTAATTCTAAAATTTTATAAAAAATTTAGAAATTAAATTCATTGGAGTTAATTAATCATATAATTCATTACTAATTATCAATAATTAATTAATAATTATCTATTAATCCTTAATATTCAACAATAATAAACTCATAATTAATTTATTGTTGATATGTAGGATCTATAGCATCTCGATAAGTATATTGTTTGTTTCCATGATGAATGTTGTCAAGTGGACCAAAAAGAAAATAAAAAATAAAAACATCAAATAAATAAAATAATCATTAAAAAGAAAAAGAGAAAAAAAAAATTGATGCCAAAGTCTTGTTTTGGTAAGGGAGGGAGCACTTGATTACCAAATGGATTACCTCCACGTGTATGATAAAGATTGATAAGGTCGCATCATGATGCCTAGACAAAAGAAGCCAATTGGGTTTAAGAAATTATGAGAAAAATTTTTATCACCACTTTTGCCATTTTCTTTTATCATCATCATCATTGCTATTACTCTTAAATGTATAAACATTTTTTATTTATCCTAAATTATTATTATTATTATTATTACTCTATCCAGGACGCTAGTCCATAGGTTTAGAGTGTAACTTTCAACTTTTTGGTTAATGCTATTTTATCAGAGAAAATTCTCCAGGATTTTACTTTAGGTGTACTGAGAAGATATGTTTGCCTAAGTTATTTAATTAATAATTTCTTTTTATTTTTTTAAAAAATTATATTATCTACGTTATAAATTAATAAACTTACTTTTTCCTTTACTTTAAATTATAATTTATTTATTATTTTATTAAATTAAATAATATAATAAATTTTTATAATACTCTTTTTAATATTATTTATTAAATTAGTATATCTCATGTTATAAGGTATAATAAAAAATTATATATAAATTTATTTTTTAATAAAAATAATTAATTTTTTTAATTTTTATAAAATATAAAATAAGTCTATCAATTTAAAATAAAAAATTTATTTTATTTATTATTTTATTAGATTAATTAATAAAAAATAATTTTTGAATGTCGAGCTTTAAAATTAAAAATTAAATATTATAATAAAATAAAAATATATAAATTATATTTTTAAAAATAATTATTTTTTAATTTTTATAAAATAAAAATATGTATATTAATTCTAAGGAGAAAATGTTATTCAATTTTCTTTTTCTTTAATAAAGTTGACAGGAAAAAGTGAAAATAAATAAAGAAAGGGCTCAATGAGAGATTGAAAGTGATTTATGCAAAATAGAACAGCTGGCGTGGCGATGTGAAGCATTATGATTGTTGGATGGACCCATCAATGGTGAAAATTGGTAGTCTAATGTTCTTCTTCCAACTGGAAATCACTTCTTTTCAACTCAGTTGGACAATTATTGTGCCATTTTTCAATTTCCCTGTCTCCTCTATTTTTTTTTTTTTTTTCTTACCGAGTAATTTTCGTTGTATTCAACAGTTTACGGGCTTACTGGGCTTTTGATGGCCTTGAAAGTAATTTATGCAAAATACATTTTTATTGAAAAATATTTTTTAAAAATAAAAATATGTTTAAAGAAACACATTTTTTTTTCTTTTTAAAATACACACACTTTCCAACTTTTAATTTTAAAAATACTTATTTTCAGTTTGTAACAATTAGATATCAAAACTATAGATATATACATATAATATGAGAGTTATACATACAATATATTTTCCATTAAATTTGAAAAAATATTTTTAAAATTTTGTAAGATATATTTTTTCAAAAAAAAATTAAAGTATCAAATGAGAAGCATTATTATACTATAATAATTTATATTTGCAAGGTCAAGAAGTTGCATAAATATTTATTACATATTATACCATTTTATTTTAGTAAATGAAAAATATTTTAAAAAATTATATACCAAGATTTGAATTACTTTAGTCTTATATATTGTAATACGTCTAGAACTGTAATTGAATCGAGTTTTAAAAAGTTCAAGCTCGACTCATTATAAAATAGTTAAATTTAAATGCGAACTCAAATCGAATCCGAGTCAAACATAAGCTTATATTGAACTAGTTTATATATTATGTATTTTGAGTTTGAACTCGAGCTTAACTTAAATAAATTGAACGAGCTCAACTAATTTATTTTAATTTTAAATTTTCATCTATTTTTATATATTTTCATATAAGATCTACTAAATTATTATTTTTATGAAGATGAACAATATAATTATACATTAATAAAAATAAAATATTGTACTACCATAATTTTATGTTTTATTATAAATTACTAAGTTATTCTATATTTTATATTATTTAATTTATTCATCACATATATTATATATTAATAAATCATATAATTTAATATGTATAAATATATATTTTTAATCTAACATAATAAACGAGCTAGCATATGAACTTAATTTACGAACCTTTTAAATGAACCAGATCGCAAGATGACGAATCGAAAATCTTTTAACTTAAACTTAGCTTATTTAATAAATGAGCAGCTCGAACTCCAACATGAATAAACTTTTATTGAGCTAAAATTCAAACCGAACTCAAATAATTTCATTCATTTACCGCCTTAAATACGTTAATATGATAATTATTGTTTTTTATAATACAACACATCAATATGGCTAAAAATTTATATTTCATTTGCACCAGTACACGAGAGGAGCTATGGAAAGCCTATCATCGTCTTTGTCTTGCTTGGCAAAATAGATTAGAAAACTCAAAATCAAAGTTGGTCAGAATAATAATCGAATGAATCGGATTCATCCAACCCATTTGCTCATCTCTCGGTATTCCATTGATATCCGTGAGTTGATGGTGCCTCCAGTTAAAGCAAACTAATGGATTAGCCATGATATTTTCAAAATTTCTTATCTAAGATCAATGAACCCCTAGATTTTTAGAGTTTCCTCACTTTTGCTAAAAGAATAATTTTTTAATACTACAAATATTAATCTCAAACTCTTTTTTTTTATAATGAATTTAAATGTTTTACATTTTATTTCGTATTGTACTTTTTTATTTTTTTCCTTTTTTTATTAATCTCAAAATTTTTATTTTATAATAAATTTAAATATCGTACTTTATATTTTTGAAATCATAAGTGTTTAAAATTTTACGTGTCCCTTAAGAAAATGACCAACAATAAAAGACGGAGTTAGGGAAAACATAACGCCCACGGGGGAAGTCGACCCCACGACCACAAGGTTAAGAGCTTTGCACTCTACCGACTGAGCTAGAAGGGCATGCCACTGCTGCGAATAAAACTCTGCTACAAGTTTATATAATTGAATTGAAGGTCCTGGTTGAAGAAGCAAATTGTTTGTTAATCAATTATAACCAAAAGTAGCTTCGGGCTATCTGGTTATAAGTTACATTACATCCTTCTAAATGGATAGAGCTAGCATTAAGCGACCTCTCACGCCAACACTCAGGTTCAAGCTCTCCTCAGCTAGCAATTGGTGGGGGTTCCGAGCCAGATTTTGCATTACAGGAGATTATACCGACATTCTAACTATTAACTACTTAATATGAAAAAAATAAAAAAGAATACATGGAACTAATGATTTTTTGAGTATCTGCCTTAGGAGTGCAAAAAGAAGTTTTCTGGTTTGGGATCCAATTACTAATTGACTCGTAAGAAGGGTTGCAAAAATGAATAGCTAACCCCTGTCTCTATTAAGCTGAGGGTAAATTTCCAGTTTGTATCCACCCAAGCTGTTTGTTTCATTTTCCATTTTCTACGAGTGGTTATTACGAACACGCGGTATCGAGCTGGAGTGGGGGAACTGTTGCACATCCCTTCAATTCTTCTAAATTTAGGATCAAATAACATGCTTACAACATGTATCTATAGAATGAAACAGCAAGCTCAATACATGCATCAGTGAATAATGTGTAAGCCCACCCAGATAACTGAAGATAAAGAAGAAACACTGCAGATGCAGCACATGAGATGAGACCTATCTTTCCCCGTCTAATATGCTCATAGAAATAACTACAACTATGAGTTTACATATATTTGTCTCACTTTCCAACTACTTCACCTCCAGAGCATAAAGTTAAATAAACATGTAGCGTTTGCTCTCAAAGAATACACAAAATGAATTATAGCATCTGAAGTTACCAGAGGAAACAAGAGTTTATAGCATTTTCTATATTCGGATGTTGAAGAAAAGACTAAACAAGAACACTTAAAATCTTAAATTTACAAACCATGATATCCCAATCCACTGAACTCCATTAATAAAACCCCAGATTCTGAAACTTAACATGGAAAACTTAATCCCCCTCATGCTACACAAATAATAGTTAATCTCCACCTGCCATGCTAAATTAACCAAACTAGCACATTGATGTCAACTATCTGAGGTTTCCAAGAGATAGACCCAAAGTGCATTGATCTGAAGAAGGGTTCTGCAGTCCACAGTTAGTCAGATTTAAGATCTTCAACATAGTATGAACCTCCATTCTGTTCTCCATCACTTTTCAAATCCTCTTTCAACTGAATTACACAAGAGCAGAATCAATTTTATAAAGAATAAAATATACCAAATTGAGGGCAGAAAGCATAGGTATGGACATTCAGTAAGTTTTATTCAAGCTATTAGGTGCTGTTTATTAGGTAACTAGATACTAATATCAGGTAAGTTCCAACAGTCAATTCATACTTTAACAAAAAAAAAAAGTAATAGGTATACCTTTCTAAGTAAATCCTTTTGATACCGATAGCCCTAAAAAGGAAAATATGCCATACAATTGATCAGTTGAATTTATATTGCACATGTGCATAGTTTAGTTAAAAGATTTGTCCAATTACCTTATCAGTTCCATAAATATAGTCACAGTAGGTGAACACTGAAGCAAAGTTGCTCTGGCTCTGCCCTCCAACATAATGATGATAATCATGGTAATCTGCACCCCCATAGAATGGAATATATTTTGTGGGAGTCCAGTGGAAGTCATACCTGCATAACAAGATGGTATATAATATGCTTTACATGTCCCAGTAGTTAAAACATCTGTGCATGGTATATAAATCAAGAATATGATGACTAGACCTTGAAAATTATGCAATATTTGTGCTGCTGATCAAGATTAAAATAAATCAATGGAGGAAACCAACACGCGTAATAGAAATTGAACAAAAGAAGAAACATATATTACCAACAATATGCATAATAAATGGAAAAATTGTCAATATCATATTCAAAGACACAAACATATCAATTTGTTTACTTCACATGCCTCTTCATCTTAGTTTGTCATAAGGATCCCCGTTTAAGTCATTATCATTTCTCTGTCTCTCTCAGACATTTTTCTTCCCTTACATGAGGAGGACAAGAGAATAGATATCCCATCCATCTAAAGCACTTGTCACTCCCCATATTTTACATAGCCAAAATAATTTTAAGAAACAAAAATTGAAGTAGCCAAAATAATTTTAAGAAACAAAAATTGAAGAAAAGCAACCATCATCACGTCCTAGCCCTGAACACAATTATTTCTACCCAAACTGAGATACACTTTTTCTTTTGTAAGCTAGCTCTTCAAATGCACCATTATAATTAAAAGCATCCCATTCATCATGGTGGAGACACCATATTATAGCCTGTCCATGGGAAAATGACTCCTTAGGTAAAACAATCAACTCCTTAGAGAACAACTTTTTTTTCCAATTTCAGCAGCCACTGGGTTATCTGTTTATCATTACAAATATGACTCCTCATACACTTTAAGGTAATAAAAAGAGCAAAAGGGTAGTCCGGTGCACGAATACTCCCGCAATGAGCGGGGTCCGGGGAAGGGTCGGACCCATTGGGTCTTTGTACGCGGCTTTCCCTTGCAATTAATTTTTTTCCACGACATGAACATACACTTTAAGGTAATATAGCCAGAAAATACTAACTCATTATTTGACAGTTGTACACTTCTGTTCAAAGTAATTAAAAGCGCTAGGCGCAACTAAAGTGATACTTTCTTGTATCGCCTCAGGCAAGCGATGGCCTAACTGAAGTGAGGCGCAAAGTTCTTGTAAAATACTAATTACTATTAATAGCATATATAATATCTTTACAGTAAAATATATTAGAAGCTATATTAATTTAACAAAAAAAAACTAAAAAGTGAAAGATAGCAAAAATTAAACAAACAACAAAGCTAAAATCAAACAAAAATATGTTTTATATAAGTTAAAGTCAAACAAAAACAAGTTTTATATAAGTTTTTGGTACGTACTTGTCTTTATCTTCATGGTTCATTGTTTGGGAACTACTCATGATGTTAAAAGTTTTGTTTCTTGTACGTACTAGTTTTTTATCACTTTGATTTTGATTTTTGAATTTTGTTTGTTGTATTAAGACTTTTAGTTTTCTATTTTGATAAGTTTTTTTTTTTGAATAAATATTTGGATAAGCTTTTTGATTTTGAATGAAATTAAAATTTAAAAAATCCTAAAGACTTTTAGATTTCCTAAAAAACTTTAAATTTCCTAAAAGACTTTAGATTTCCTAAAAGAGTTCAAATTTCCTAAAAGACTTCAGATTTCCTACATTCCTAAAATTAATAATTACTTAAATATAGGCTATTAATAAGGGAAAAAATGATTTACTATGTGAATTTAGGAAAAAAAAATACATAGTTGCGTTTTTGTGCTTCTTAGTTTCTCTAAAAAAACCCTGCTTAGGCACAAAAAGCCAGCGTCTGATTAAAGGCGCCTGGCTTTTGAATCCCAAAAGTGCTCAAGGTAAATTGCGCCTGGCTTTTGAGCCTAGACGAGCGCCTGATGTGCTTTTGACTAGAATGCTTCTGTTATAGCAATCTATTTGCAAGTAATTCCAACCCCTACCCCATGAAGAAACAAACAAATATAGAATTCAGCGATCCAGCAGGTGTGATAATGTGATAAACTTCTTTTTTCTTCAGACGATCAATGATAGGATTGTTTAGATCCCTCTTCCCACCTAGTCACATGGATGAATAAAGGAACCACACTAGCATTAACATCAGATGGGCGTAGCGCATGAGCCAACAAATATTATACAACTCTTTAAGCCCATGCTGTGTCCAATTCAGGTTTTTTCAAAATCATTCCTATTTATTAGTTCATATTTCTACCTTTTCTTGATGATGTTTAGCCTATGCAAGGGTTGAGGAAAAAGTGCCATTGAAAAGCAAAACAGAAAGCAACCATAATAACAACAACCAGCAGAAAATGCAACACTAATATATTGCAAGTGATCAAGATTCAAGTGACTCGATCTTAGTGAGATGAATGACAAGCCTGGTCGAAGACTATAACTAACTTAGTAATGGTTTCATTTTCACACCCTCCTGCTATCACTTATCAGGCTGGCACTAGGTGCCGTGAACCTCTACAAATATTGGGAAAAGCCAAAAAAAATCTAAGAGGTAATATCTATTGATAATTCATTCTTTGGCATGCATAAGAAAGTAATGGATAGAAACAGATATGCTATCATATTTATGCTTTTGCATATCAAATGACCAAAGAAATAGTAACCAAAAGGAATTGACATGGATCGTGTACTCAACTATCCATCCATTGATCTTGAGATACAAGTTTTACATGTACCAAAGAAAATCAACATGAGAAAAAAAAAGGCATCCCTCATGAAGAGCTATGCTTGCTATGAACGCAATCATACATTCTGAGAAACACATAGCAAGTTTTCAGATTCTTTTATTTTAATTCTACAGGAAAGATTGTGAATCATTAGTTTAGAAATCAATGGCAACTAACTTATCAAACCATCAAAACTAATAGAGAAAGAGATAGAAAATGAGAAAGTGCCCTACTGCTCCTAGTCCTCATCAACAAAAAGTAGACCACCAGCGAAGATACTTAAAATCTCCTAGTAATTTGCTAGAATTCTATTAATAAAAGAAAAAGTAAACAAAGAAATTCAAAAGTTGGCATCATTTTGTCACAATCAAATAAAGCAGGAACGGGATCTCAACATAAGAAAAGAAGCAGCATGCATACCCGCTGTGTGTCTCAATCGCCTCAATCTGCCGTAAAGCAATCCACAACCAAAATGTGATCATGTGCCCAGGAACCATTGCTGGCCCAAGAAAAGATGGAATTCCCAGGATCAAAATTTCAGCCCAGTGTGCATATGGAGCAGCAAAACCAATAGGAGCAGCATGTTCGTGATGAACTCGGTGAATTTTCTCATAACCCCATTTACCATGCAGAAATTTGTGGATCCAGTAATTGGTATAGTCCTCCACCAAGAAATACACTAACAACTGTAGAAAAATTTCCCATCCTGAAGGCAGTGGCAAACTTGTCCGAATACCAATCATCTATGGATACAGAAATAAATCCAGAAATCACAAATACTGGAAGTTGATAAAAATATCATTTAATTAGCAGAGGACTGAGAATAAATGAGAATTCCAAATACCCAAAACGTCACAATCATGATCCTAGAGAATCAAACTTTTGAAATAATTGCCCAACAACCAACAATAATAAAAACCAAAAAAAAATTCTCAAACAGAAAACTAAAAAGCCAATGTTAATAACAAATAGCAGCCACTTAAAACGCCAGAAAAGGCAAATGACCTAACATTTTATATTTCCATAAACCTCATTGTTGTAGAAACTAAAGACTTATTCAATAAACAACTGGAAGAAAGGCAAATTTCACCAAAGTTCTCTAAGAACCCCAAAAGTCCCTTTATACCAGAAAATAGGAAATTAGAGACTGCAACCAACAAATTTCTACACGAGTCCATTAATTTCACCAATGCTAAACTCAGAAAATCCTACTACCCAGAAAATTGATGGCAGAAAAAAAAACAAGCTCACATTAACAATTAATTGTTCAAAAATACACATTAATTCCCTCAAATAAAATAACCCACCTAAAAATACATGCATGAAAGTGCAAATAAAATCAGGGGATAGAAAAATTACGAAACATAAAAACGAATATCAAAAACTCACAAATCCAATTCCAAGGAAACACCATTATAAGAACAAAACAGAAATTGAAAATAAAAAATTGAAAAAATTTTAAATCAAACAAATCTCAGTAAATCCTGATAAGAAAAACCCAGAATTACTCAATCTGACCTTGATAGAAGGATAGGAGATCAATTGCAAAGGACCCACAACAGAAAAGAACATGCGCATGACATCCTTGTAGCAATTGAGCATCTCGGAGAAGGAGAGCTTAACCTTAGGCTGAATCTTATACTTTTCGAATCCAGCAGATCGCATAAGCTCAATGACAACGAGAGGCAAAGGCACAATAGAGAAGATTAAAAACAAGAAAACGATGTTATGACAGTAAAGGAAGTAATCGGACTTATTAGCGGAGTAATTGAACCACAATGTCTCAAAGAATGTGAGGTTCCGGCCAAGAGCGGAGGCCGTCTCGTCGAGAGTGTCGAAAGGCAGCATTGGGGAGGTGGAAGTGGGGGGTGGAGAGAGGAAATCGGAGGTGTGGTAAGTGGTGGGGGCTTGGGAGTGTTGGTTAAAATATCGCGGGAAGTTTTGAAAGCATTTGACGATGGAAACAAAGGGCAGGAATCCTTTTATAGTGTAAACTTAGAGAAGACAAACTATCTCAGCTCAGCCATTCCTACTTACATGCACACACTTTGCCTGATGGATCCCACCTTTATTATTATTATTATTATTATTATTATTATTATTATTATTATTGACATTGTATTTATTATATTAAAAACTATAAACTTGTAGTCATAAGTTTATGATATTTATTAGAAATGGAGGCCTCTAACTATACTTGTTTTAATTTTTTTTAAAAAAAAACATATAAGAATACACAGCTGAACGTACCCAACAATAAAATTAATATAATATATGATTATAACTAGTTACGAAGGCCTGAACCTAGTTTAATTAATATAATATATAAAATTATTAAAATGTATAAATTCATAGGACCGTAGATCTTAAGAAAATAAATATATAAATTTATATTATATGAAACAATTAATTTTAATTGCTAATAATTGCTAACCACTTTTTAGTTTTTATTATATTTTATATATTAGTATATGCTAAATTTGCAATCTATTTTCCAATAGAAATCTTAGAACTAATACATCGAGTAACCCACAAAGACATTATGGTTTATCCACAGCTGTGTTAGCTCATGCAATTTGTTAAACAAGTTTGTTGGTGTCATTCAACGCCGCGCGTTCTTTATGATGCAAAGATAAAATAGATTTAGCGTAAATTTAAGAGACATACAACAACAACAAATTTAATCTAAAATTATTTGAGTTCGGCTGTATATATTTTTTTATTTAATTGAATATTATCCCTTTTGATAAATATAAAATAATAAGATCATCTTAAATAATTTTTATTTAAATTAGTTTAAGTCTATTTTTACCTCTCATAGTTATTTCTACTTTAACTTATTCGATATTTCTAACTGATATACCATTGAGTCTTCATTTTATATACTCAAATAATTTTAATATATGTTCTCTTATTTTATTCTCAATAAGTATTATCTTCACTTTTTTACTAATGTAGTAATTACGGATTTTATCTAACATAGTGTGTATACATATCCATCTTATTATTCTCATTTTTTGTACATATATCTTACTCCTGTGTTGTCCTTTCACTACCTTACACTTACTATCATATATCATCGCAGGTCATATTGCAGTGCGGTAAAATTTCTTTTTCAATTTAACTGACACCTTTCGGTCACGTAATTCTTTTGTAACACCACTCTACTTCATCCAATTGGCTTTGATCATGTGACTTATATGTTTTTCACAACCTCCATCTTCTTGAATAATAGAGATAAGATACTTAAAATGAATATTATGAGGTACTGTTACTCCATCTAAAATAATTTTGCCTCCTCCTTTATTCGCATTGTTAAATCTAAAATGCATATACTCAGTCTTAGTTCTACTAAATTTAAAATCATTTGATTTTAAAGTACTTCTCTATAACTCCAATTTTTGATTTACTCTTGCTTAAGTCTCATCTATTAAAACAATATCATTTTCAAATATTATACACTAAGGATATCATTCCGTATATGTTTTATTAGCTCGTCCATGATTAAGATAAAAAGATAAAGGCTCAAAGCTAAATCTTGATGTAATCCAATAGAAATATAAAAATTCATAATATCTTCTCCAACTGTGTGGACACTAGTGATAACTCTCTCATACATATCTTTTAAAACTTTGATATAACTTATAGATATTCTCTATGCTCTAGGACTCACCATAAAAATAATTGAAAAAAAAATATTTAGTGTTAATTTTTATTTTTGTATAACTTTAAGAGATATATTTGCATTTTTTTATCGTTAATTAGTTAAATAGCTAATGATAGTTGGTTTTTTTGTTAAAAAAGAGACTAATTTATCAGCTATTTAAATAAGTTAAAAAAAATTAAGGTCGATTTATGCTATCACACAAATTTCATTAATATTTTTATACCTTCTTTCTTGAATTTATAATAAGTTGAATTATTTTTTAAGACTGTGTAAATATGATTATAATATTAAGTTCAAGAGCATATATACACTATTTTTTTATTTGAAAATATATAGTAAGTTTGTAAAATGGTTAATTTTTGTAAAATTTTATTTTTATTATTTTTTAATTTATAAAAATAATATTTCTTAAATTTTTTTACATTATACTCAATATATATCAAAAATATATTTAATATATATAAAACAAAACATTATTTTATAATTTTTTTTGTATATATATGATATTTTTGTAATTTTTGGTATATGAAAAATATTATTCAACTGAAAAATTATAAAAATATCATGCATATATCAAAAATTTATAAAAATATGATTTATTTTTGGTATATATTAAGTATATTTTTTATATATGTTGAATATAATGTAAAAAATTTAAAAAAGTATTTTTTAAATTGACAAAAAAAAAGTAAAAATTAAATTTTGAAAAAAATATTTATATAATTTTTTTAAATTTTTATGCATATTTACTTTACAACAACAACAACAACAACTAAGCCTTAATCCCAAACAAGTTGGGGTCGGCTGTATGGATTCTCAACAAAATAAGCTCAAAAGACACCAAAAAAGATACTCCAGCCTTAGGCCCCTTCCAAGACACGGATTTTACGTCTCCATTCAAGTCTGTCATTAATCAAATCCGCATCAAGATCTAAGGCACGTAAGTCTCTTGCTATCACCTCCTTCCACACAGTTCTAGGTCTGCCACGACCTCTAGCCCCCTCAATCAACAAATTCTCACACTTATGCATATTTACTTTATTTAACAAATTTATTTTTGAGAAGAAAAGAAACATGATGTGCATGTGTTATGAATCTAAATATCATGGTTATATTTACATTCTTTTTTCTATTTTAATTAAATTATTTTTCATTATAAATTTATTATATTTTTTTATAAATATAAAATATAAAATTTACCAATGCATTCATTTTTATTTTGTATGGTTTTATATAAAGGATGATTATATGGATAAGTAATTATAAAATTTTTGTATTTGCACGTAGAGGCATAACATAATAGTAAATATATATTTTTTAGATAATAAATTAAAATTTTTTTAGATAATAAAATAAAAAGATTCTTTCTTCCCATATCAATATTAATACATATATAGTCTTTAGATTTGATATTTAAAAGAATTTGGGATTTAATTAGAAAATGCCCCTACACATATCACTATTAAATTTTAGACAATTATCACCTTAAATAGACCTTCTTTTTTTTTTTTTTTTATAAAATTACCCTTTGATAAAAAAAAATCTCGCCCATTCTTTAGCACAACCCATTATATCTGATTTCAAAATTTTAAAAAACCATTTCCCCTCTTTCTTTCAAACCTAAAATTCTTAATTTTTTTTCAATCAAAAACAACTCCTCTCTCTCTTTCTTCCTAACGTTTTCTCTCTTTCTTTCTTCCAAAATCTTACGCCATAGCTCGATTATTCTTCAAGAAGGCGGAGATAAGGTCTCCTCTCTCTCTCTCTCTCTGTTGGATTTCTGCTTACAGATATAAAGACTGGTTGTGGCTGCTAGGTTCTTGTCGTTTGATTATTACTATTAACTTATGTTTCAGATTATGTATTTGAGAGTTTTATATAAGAAATTTTACTTATTTCTATTGCATTGGAGTCGAAATTCGATATAATATATTTATAAACTTGATAGAAATTTTATTTGAGTTAATTTAGAATGTAACCATTGGATTTTTATTCATTTTTTCCCATTAAAATTTTAGATCTTTTGCCTTTTAGAAATTTAAGTTAATAGAAATTCTATTTTTGTTCTTCTCTACTTCAACCTGTATCATTTTATACTCACCTTTTACGCGGCTGAAACTAAAGGGTAGAGAAGAGAGAAAGAAAGAGAAAAATCTATCATATGTAAACTCTAATTTGCTGTAAAAGAAAGATAGTGAGGGTAGGTTTGTAATATCGAACACCAGCTGCGTGACTAAGAACTTGAATCTATCCTCTGTGTCTAAATGGGCATTAGTATACTCTCTCCAACCTCTAATCAATTGTGGCTTCTATTTTTGCTTTTATTTTTGGGTCTTTTCTTCATTTTAGTTTTTGCTTAATTAATTAGATGCCATTTATTTTTAGTTCTTAGTTTTATTATGGTTGTTTTAATTTTACTATTTTTTTTGTATTTGTTTGGATCCTATAATGAGAGTGCAATGACAATTTCTTTTCCAATATACTGCTTTTAAGATGATTCTTTGCAACAGCTAGATTTGCAGTTACTTTTCTGACTCTTGTATCATTTTAACTTACATTGGCACACACATAGCTTATGGCTATTATTATTGTTATTATTATTTTATGTAGGATTACAATAGAAGATCTCAATGGTTCAGCACTTCGATTAAACTTGGCATCTAAATATTTGAAGATGGAAAAGCACAATATTGACTTCTCAAATTCAATATATCATACCATTTAAATATTTTGTTTTAATTAGTGAATCTATAAAAAATTTATAGATTGCATCTTGTTGCCTATAAATTATGACTATCTGAAAAGAGATGTTGGATAAAAAGTTAAAATCTACTGGTCATTTTATTAGGGCCTCTTGATATAATTGTTTGCAATCATGTCATCATATTGATACTTATTATATAAAGAATTATTGTTTTAGATATTGTTTAGATGTCTTAAATATTGAAAAAAAATATGATTTTGTTAATTAATCTATGTTTATCTTCTATGATATGTGTTGATATGTGATGATATGACTTGATATGTTTTCTATGGGTAGATATGTGGCTACTAAAATACCAAGGATTATGTTCTATATGTTGTTTAGATGTCTTAAATAGTGAAAAAATATTATTTTGTTGACTGATATGTGTTGATCTTATAGGATATGGATTGATATGTGATGATATGACTTGATATAGTTTGATATGTGGGTACTAAAATATTAAACATTGGTGTTCTATATATTATTTAGATATTTTAAATAGTGAAAATTATTATTTTATTGACTAATATGTATTGATCTTATAGGATATGGGTAGATATATGATGATATGACTTGATATGTCTTGATATGGTTTGAAATATGAGTACTAAAATACCAAGTATTGGTGTTCTATATGATATTTAGATGCCTTAAATAGTGAAAAATATTATCTTGTTGATCGATATATGTTGGATCCTTTATGATATAAGATTATATGTGATGATATATTTTGGTATGGTTTGATATATGAGTACTAATATATCAAGAATAATATATCAAGAATTGATATTCTATATGTTGTTTAGATATCTTAAATAGTAAAAAAATATTATTTTGTTGACTGATATGTGATGAATCTTCTATGATATGGGTTGATATGTGATGATATGGATTGATATATGATGATATAACTTGATATATTTTGATATGGTTTGATATATGTGTACTAAAATATCAAGCATTGATGCTCTATATATTGTTTAGATGACTTAAATAGTAAAAAATATTATTTTGTTAACTGATATGTGTTGGATCTTCTATGATATGAGTTAATATGTGATGATATATCTTGATATAGTTTGATATATGGGTACTAAAATATCAAGCAATGATGTTTTATATATTGTTTAGATGTCTTAAATAGTAAAAAAATATTATTTTATTGACTGATGTATATTGGATCTTTCATGGTATGAGTTGATATATGATGATATGTGATGATATGTCTTGATATGGTTTGATACGTGGGTACTAAAATATCAAGCATTGATATTCTATATATCATGTAGATGACTTAAATAGTTAAAAAAATATTATTTTGTTGACTGATATGTGTTAGATCCTCTATAATATAGGTTGATATGTGATGATATAGGTTGACATGTCTTGATATGGTTTGATATGTGGCTACTAAAATATCAAGCATTTGTGTTCTATATTTTGTTCAGTCTAAAATTTTATTTTGCAAGCATAAAATAACAATTTTTTCTAAATCAACCTCAAGTTCCAGCATGGTCTCGGATACGGTTATTCATTGACTGGATTCTTCAATATCCTTTCTATATTTGCAAAAGTCATCCCCTCTCTTTCACTGATTGGGGTTAAAAAGATATTCGATGAGTTTTCTCGGATGAATAACTGGAGCTTGACCGAGAAATATCTATGGTCTCGGATACGGGTAAAGTTGGGGGTCAAGTACACACAAGGTTTCCTTTTCTTTTTTTTCTTTCTAAAAATTGAATATATTTTATAACAACATATTATACATACATATTATTTACTTTTATTTCAAATAAATGCATAGGAATTGATGGTGATGCCAATTAAGATATCTCACATCCAGCTATGAATGGATTCAAAGAAGAAGAAGAACACAAGACAACAAAGGGTATTCATGTGCAAAAGGAAAAGAGTATCCATAGAAAAATTGGAACAACCTCAAAGAAAGAAAAACCCACCTATCCAAGAAAAATGTCTAGCCCCAAGGTAATATTTCAAATATGTTTAATGTATTAGGTGGTACTGAAAAATTTAATTAATAAAATTAATGTCCTTAAATATCACTTATGAGAATCATGCTTACCTGCAACAAGAGGGGTAAAATATCATATAATGATTTCTTAATTACTATGTATATATTTTTTTAAATTAGTTTTTTAATAAGTATGCATTGTTGTTGCATAATTGATTACTGGATGTTCGTCGTCAAGTTCATTGAACATTTTGCGACGAAAAGCCTAGATTTTCAGTACTGCATGTAGCAGCTTATGGACAGATTCATATACAATGCAACAGTTCATTTATGGGTCCATGCTTCAAACAAGATAGAGCATGCTTATTATATTGAGGATGACAATGATGACGGTGTCTATTATTTCTTGTAAACCAGCAAAGACGTTAAAATTTATATTGTGAATATGTACAGTGGTTGAGTTAGATGCTGAATCATGTAAATCATAATTTTAGTTTATATTAATTTATATATTCTATTAAGATATGTGCTGTCAATTTCTTGGGTGCATATGTGTTGGTGGATACATATGTGCTACAAGTTGAATGGATATACTTTGAATGAATATTGATAATGGCACAGGTTGAATGGAAGTGTTACAGGTTGTAAACATTTGTTGATTTAGATGTTTGGTTTTATTTCATGGAAGTGTTACAGCTTGAATATTGATAATGGCACAAGTTGAATGGAAGTGTTAGAGGTTGAAAAAATTTGTTGATTTAGATGTTACAATTGGAAAACTTTGTTGGTATGGATGTTTGGGTTTCTTCATTGTCTTTGATTACTATTTATAGTTTGCTTTAGATGGATTATGTATAATATCTTGAGCATGTTTATTTATATGATTTATTAGGTATTCATTTACAGGTTGACCTGTTTGTATGATTATTGAGCATGTTCATTTGTAGTAATTACATAATTTCTCTATCATCCCATATCAATTGCACTGTTACTCATATATGTATATATCAACACATATCAATATATATCATTCCATATCAATATATTAATCCATATCAACACATGCCAGTTGTATATTAACTATACATATCAACTCTTATCTATCCATATCAACACACATCATCTCATATCAATACACATCATCCCATATCACATGTGTAATAACTCTTATCTATCCATATCATCACATATCAATTGTATAATTAGCCATATTGACCTATATCAATCTATAATACATATCATCCATATCACTTGTATAATAACTATTATCTATCCATATCAATATATATCGTCCAATATCAATATATTAATCCATAACAACACATGTCAGTTGTATATTAACTCATACATATCAACTCCTATCGATCTATATCAAGTTTATATCAATACATATCAATCTATATCAACACATATCAATCCATATCAATCAATATCAACATATATCAATACATATCAATATATATTAATCCAAATCAACACATGTCAGTTTTATATTAACTATATATATCAACATATATCAATACATATCAATATATATTAATCCATATCAACACATGTCAGTTGTATATTAACTATATATATCAACTCCTATCTATCCATATCTATCCATATCGATATATATCAATCCATATCAATATTTATCAATACATATCAACATATATTAATCTTCAACTTTTGTCAATTGTATACTAACTAATGCATATCAACTCTTGTCTATTCATATCAATACATATCGACGCATATCAATCTATATCAATATATATCAATACATATCAACATATATTAATCCATATCAACACTTGTCAATTGTATATTTGCTCATACATATCAACTCATATTTATCCATATCAACACATATCAATTCATATGAATATATATCAATACACTATAAGAATGTATCGGATTATAGACGAAAAAATTCGTCGATAATCCTTATTTTTTTTGTCTATAAAAAGATTTACCTATAGAAAATTTTTGTAGTTATTTTTTTGCCTGTAATAAAAATACCGACGAAAATAAATATCTGTCAGTAAATTACCGAGAGAATAAATTTTCTGTTGGTAAATTCTGTTAGTAATACCGACAAAAAATTCTGTCAGTAAATTAACTAAAGAAAATTTTATCGGTAATTTTTGATATAAAATTATGTTATATTACAGAGAGAAAATTCTGTCAGTACTATATACAAAAAATATAAAAAAAATAATTTTTTTGTTAGTTTATTTTTATAATTAAAATTTTGAAATCAAATTTACCTAAATTTTTTTAAAAAATTAAAAAAATACCCTAAAAAAATCTAACACCCTAAAATATTTTTATTTACCAAAACATTTTTAAAAATATAAAAAAAATTAAAATTTCCTAAAACATATTCTATTTAATTAAAATTTTGAAAAAAATATTTTTTAAATTATTTTTATTCTAAAATTTATCAAAATAAATAAATTTTTGTTAATTTTTTTTAAAAAAATATAAAACACCCTAAAATATTTTTATTTACCAAAAAATTTCTAAAAATATAATAAAAAAATTAAAATTTCTTAAAATATATTGTGTTTAAATAGATAAATTTAAAAAATTAATTTTTTACAATTTTTAATTTGAAATGTATAAAAATAAATCAATTTTTCTAAATGTTTTAAAAAATTAGAAAAATATTTTAAAAAAATCTAACAATCTAAATAAATTTCTAAATACAAAAAAATTTCTAAATATATTATGAAAATTTTAAAAATTTCTAAAATAATGTTATAATTAATTAAAATAACCTTAAAAATCAAATAATATACAATCAAAATATTAAAAATCAACTTAAACTACAACACTCACAAAACCAAAACAAAATATCAAATTCATTAAAATTAAAAAATAAATAAAATAATTTAACATATATTATAAAAAATATCAAAAATTAAAAAATAAAATAAATATATTCTTCTTCATCTTCTTCATCATCTTCTTCTTCATCTTATTATTATTATTATTATTATTATTATTATTATTATTATTATTATTATTATTATTATTATTATTATTATTATTCTACAAGCAAGAAAAGGGATAGACAGATAGAGGGAGAAAAGAAATGAAAAAATAGGAGAGAATCAACAGAAATGAGATAGGAGAGAAAAAAATATATTTTTATAGAAAAATTACCTAGAGAATTAAGTGTTTGTCGGTAAATTTATCGACAGAAAAAATATACTGTCGGTATTACCTACAAAAAATATTTTTTATCAGTAATTTTACCTACAGAAAATATATTTTCTCGTTATTACCAACAGAAAATGATTATTCTCGGTAAATTTACCGACAGAAAATATTTTCTTTTGGTAAATATTTTAAATAATGACTGTAAAATTCTCATCCAACTAATTGGATTGTGACTATTTATTTTCCGAGAGAATAATTTTCTGTCGGTAAATTTACCAACAGAAAAAATATTCTGTCAGTATTAGCTACAAAAAATATTTTTTATCAGTAATTTTACCTATAAAAATATGTTTTATCAGTATTACAAATAGAAAATAATTTCTCTTGGTAAATTTACCTACAGAAAAATATTATCTCTTGGTAAATGTCTCAAAATAATAACGGTAAAATTTTCGTCCAACTAATGAGGTTGCGACTATTTATTTGCAGAGAATAATTTTCTGTCGGTAAATTTAAAGACAGAAAAAATATTTTATCGGTATTACCTATAAAAAATATTTTATGTCAATAATTTTACTTATAGAAAATATGTTCTCTCGGTATTACCGGCAAAAAATAGTTTTTCTCAAAAAATTTATCGACAGAAAAATAATTTCTCTCAATAAATATCTCAAATAACGGCGGTAAAATTTTCGCCTAACTAATTGTGTTGTGACTATTTATTTACCGAGAGAATAATTTTAACTATAAAAAATATATTCTCTCGGTATTACTGACAGAAAATACTTTTTCTCGATAATTTTACCGACATAAAATATATTCGTTAGTATTACCTACAGAAAATATATTCTGTCGATATTACCTACAAAAAATATATTTTGTCGGTATTTTTACCTATAAAAAATATTTCTATTGGTAATTTTACTTATAAAAATATTTCTATCGGTAGAGTCTATCGGTAATTATTGGCAGTATTTGCTAGCGCTATTATTGTCGATAAAATATCTGTTAGTAAATTTTTTTATTGGTATTCTGTCGATAATCTGTCGGTGTATTTTTTAATTTATTTTTAATCATTTATCTCTGTATTCTGTTGATATTATCAATAAAAAATTTTCTATCGATAAATTTATATTGGTAATCCAATACATTCTTGTAGTGATATATATCAATATATATTAATCCATATCAACACATGTCAATTGTATATTGACATAACAGTTCAACAACCTGTCATACTGGCCGACAACATTCAATAATTAACTGTTAAATAATTTATGAATATAGTTTATGAATACAACAAATGATACACTATAATGTTTTATTTTTTAGCACTTGTTGATCCTGACATAGTTTGCAAAGAGATAGGATTTCTTAAGTTCATTGAAATGAGTCATTCTATTCAAGAATACATATTCAGCACCCCTACCAACATATTTACAGATGTTCATGTTAAATTTTCGCCTATATTGGATGAAAATTATTATTTCATCCATTAAATGAATTCCGCTGCCGATTAGTTTAAATCCATCCATTAATACCCTATGATTACAATAATAAATTATACTCACCTAATAATCCATAGAAATCATAATAAATTCAAATAAGCCCATATCAACATATATCGACCCATATCAATCTAAAAATACAGACTCAATAATTGTTTAACACTTAAACAATATACAATAAAATGATTCAATCTTAAATAATCACATATTAACACATCAATCTATATCAACATATATCAACATGAAAGTATATACTTCTTAACTGTTCATAACACCTAAAACCACATGAAAAAAAAAAAACTTAAACCACATAAAGAATAAAAAACAAAACTCGCACTTAAATCTATATCAGCATACACATTCACACTATTCAAACTCTTTAAGGCTTCATATATTAAAATAAATAAAGAAATGAAGAATAGAGGAACATGAGCTTTCAAAATCTATAATATCATAAGAATAAAATAAAATAAAACAAGTTATGTATAAGTTTAATATAATGTCATTTTTCAAATCCCAAAACATAAATATACATATATTTTTCATATTTTATCATATTTCCTCATATCGGATTTTTATTCACAAAATAAAAGCATATACATAGCTAAAAAAAATATAATTTATCAATTTTAATTGATGATACTATAGATCGAGTCGCCACAAAAGTAGAAAGAGATTGGTTTCACAAGAAGAGATGAAACCAAAAGAAAATAAAGAAAATACTTGAATCGGGGCAGAGGTACATAGTAATTTTATAAAAAAATATCTATTTAAGGTGAGGAGAGTCTAAAATTTATTAGAGATATATGAAGAGGTATTTATTTGGTTAATTTTCAAAGAATTTTGATAGTTTAATAACTAAAATTATTAATTCAATTTCGTATTTGACAAAAAAGAATATGTAAATGGCTCCAATGGGCAAGATTCAGAAGTGGGTGCAAAACTGAAAACAGTAAATGATGATCTACCCCATAACACAACGGGCAGACAAAAGCTGGAAATATAACACTCCCTGATAATGCGAGAAATGAAAATTAATCCACTCTTATATTCATATAATTTATAAATACCTAACCAATCACTTTCAACGCCAAATGATTGCTTCTTTTGACAATTTTTTTTATTTAAAAAATGTCCTTTGCTTCCTGCAAAATAACCAAGAAAAAAAATCCAGTAAAAAATATTATAATTTCAGAATTTTATTAAATTTCAAGTTAATTATAAAATATATATACTGGACTAACCATGTATCTTAACTAATTCTTGATATAAATTGATTTTATTTTTACTAATTCTTATAAGACCTTTAATTTGAAAGATTCAAAAAGGTGGAGGAAAAAAAACTAGCTATAAAAGACTAATGTTATTATTTATGTTATACGATTCAAAATTATAGCAAAAATAAAAACAATCTATTCTTACTTTTTTAATTATTATTATTATTCCATAATATAGCTCTATTATTAATATACGGGATTAAGAAAATTTTAGTATCAAAATTAATTTTCATATAACAAACTTTAAGATTAATTATATAAACTTAATAAGTATTTTTTATTTAGTCGGAATATTTTAAACTTTTTTGTACATTAAAAAATTTGACAATATTTGATTTATTTTTAGTCATTTGAAGATAAGCATTTAATTATTAAATTACTTTTTTCAATTACATTAGAAATTTATATTTATCTTATCTATCTTTTTTTTTATTTTTTCTTTTCACCCTTGTTATCATCATAACAATATATTTTAATATTTTGAGAAGAATAGGTTCTCACTAATAATTTGTTTTGACTCATTTTGCTAGTTGTATATGGACAAGGCCAAATCTCAACTTCTTTTTAAATGGATTCATTCAAGATAAAATAAAATGGAACTAATTGATTAATTACCTTTGATGTTGATAGTGTGAAAGTTGCTTTCTCTTTCCTTGTGCTCATAATCATAATCAACAAAAAGAACCTCATTTTCAGTACTTAATTAAATTATCATCAATCTTACAAATTCACTTTTGACTGCTAGCTGCCTACTGCATGTTTTGCACTGTAATTAATTGATTAGGGAAAGAATTAAAATTTATTAAAAAGAGATTGGGAAGATAATTAATAATGTTTGTGACGTTAACGTTTGAAATTAAAGTGATATTTTTTTACATAAATATAGGTTGTTGCCATTGCCACCCATGATAAGTTTCTATCAAGCGTTGATTTCCTTTTATCATTAACTCTTTTCCTTCTATTTCTTTCACATTTACCTTTTTCTTTTTCTTAATTTTTTCAGACTCCCACCAAAATCATTATACGATTCAAGCATTATATAAATAATGCTTGTTATTTTTAATCAATTCATTAATTATTGCATCAAACTATATATACGAGCAATCTCAATTAAACAACAATAATTCAAAGCTAAGGCTCATGAGAAACAAGAAATTTCAAGTTATAATTTCACAAATAATATAATTATTAAGTATATTATGATCTATTATTAGGTCGAATGTGTAAATTTTCATGGTATAAAATAGAAACCAGTCTTTAAATTACATAATGATCATTATTCTGTTACAGAGGCGGAGATAAAGGGGGTCCCATGGGGCCCTGTTCCCCCCTCAGTTAAAAATAAAAAAATTTTAGGTATATTTGAGAATGAATATTACATTGGTTGAGATGGAACAGCTTGGCCTTACTATGTGAGAGCATGCAACTTCGATCCACGCTCCCAACATTTTTCATCCTTTTTTTTCCAATCTTTAAAACTGGGCCTTTTAATCAAGCCCATTACAAACAAACAAGATTTGTCAATGACTCTGCCTATTACAAACAAACAAGAATAACTTAATTGTGACTCTTTCTTTTCTATAAAAAAGCATAAAGTTTTTCCTTTAGTGTATCTGTTAATCAAATTGGCATTGCTTTTACCAGTTGCTACAGCTACAGTGGAAAGAGCTTTCTCCGCAATGAAAATTATTAAGAGTTCACTTCGTAATAGCATGGGAGATGAGCTGCTAAATGATTGTTTAGTTACCTATATTGAAAGAGATGTATTTGCAAGTATTGACAATGAAACAATTATGAATAGATTTCAATCAATGAAAAATAGGCGAGGAATATTGTAATTTAATGTTTTAAATTTTCTTTGTATCCAACATTTTTCTTGTTTTATTTATTTTATTATAAATGTTATTTTTGTGAATTATAAATTTTAAGTTAAATTGGACCCCTCTTATCTAAAATCCTGGCTACGCCACTGTTCTGTCATGATCATTTATGAAAAATTTTAAAGAATAAAAAATAGAAAATTGATGCGAGTAAATATTTTTCAGTGTTGTATTATAAATATTTCAAAGATCTTTTTTAAGTTCAGATTCTTGAATATGTAACAGCGTTAAAACTAAATAAAGAAAGTGTTGTCGTTATTGTAATTCTATTCTACTCGATTTTAATAGAATAATTTAAAATAGAAAAAAAATTCTAGTGGTCCTTTTTGACTAAATATATAGTTAGTGTCCCATTAGCAAATTAAAGAAGAAAAATAGTCTCATTGATAAACAAAACAATCGTGACACAGACCGAAATTAATTAATTCATGACAAATGAAAAAATGGGATATTATTATACAAGTTATATACTAAAAATAATTAGAAAAAGACAATTAAGAAGCTCGACGAGCATGATAATTAAGTTGAGCTTACGTAGTAACTGTAATTACTTTTGTTTTCATCATTAGTTTTCTTTCACGCTAAATTATATTATACTTCTGGATGGAACTTATGATATCTTTTTTTTTAATTAATTGCTAATTGTCATTGGATACTTCCAGCCTTAATAATATATTACTATATATAATTGCTAATTATCTTGATTGTATCATACCTATGCCAACTTGGATTAATTATAGAATAATGTCACAAATTTAAGGCAACATATATAAAGTAAAAGTTAAATAATAATACTAATAATTATTATAATTGATCGAAGTATTATATCACAGTTTGCTCTTATTTGTTTCCTATCATAATATTAATGATAAATGCTAAACAGATTAAGCAAGTAGCTATATTAATTATTTCTCGCATGATGATAGTCCATAGATGTGCTTAATTTTTTTGAAGACAATGATTTAATTATGAAAATTATTATTTAGGTCAGAACTTATTTATTTTTATTAATTATTTGATAATATTATATAGTGCAGTAAATTTTTAAAATTTAACATCATCCACTTAAAAAAATCTGATATTTACCTTTTTTTTTTTTTGCTTAAGAATGGAGGTCTCCCTCAAAACATTACATGAAAATCTTCCGATTATAAGATACTCCAATTAAATCATGTTGTAGTCAAATCAGAAGATCAATTGCAGGTTTATCAATGATACCATAGTGCAAAGGATGCCAACTAATCTGCTGCAAAATTAGCTTTACGATAAATATGTCTGATAGATATACGCAAATTTCTGCTAATTAGCTTTCTTATTTCTGTCACCAAAGGCTTATTAGTATTGCTTGGAACTTTTCCTCTGTAGATAATCTCCTCTGTACTTTTGATATTAGATTCCACCATAGGGCTACGAATGCCTTTCCCCCAAGCTAACTTAAGACCTTGGTATATACCCGATAACTCTGCCCTTGTTATTGAGCATGTCCCTGTGTTCTTGATAACTCCACAGTAATCCAATTTTCATTCTGGTCGCGGATAATTCCCCCATTTTGGCGATGGTTTTTTAATGCTCCATCAGTATTGAGTTTGAAGCTACCAAGGGTGGGAAGGTTCTAGCTAATTGATTTGTTATTCTTGAATGTGAAGAACCATTAAAATATTAATAAACTTTCTTTAAAAATTAAATTAATAATTTAATTTTAATTTCAAGAGCTAAATTATTAAATATTTTATATTTTCTTTTAACTTTTATAATTAAATTCCTTTTGGGACTAATTACAAATAGCCAATATTTTTAAAATCAGACCCGACACCGAATCAGATTGATTCATAGTTTAATTCGTTTAATTAAATTGACTCATATTTAATAATATAATAATTATTAAATAATATGTGGATGACTGCTTATTAAATTAATTTTATCCTATTAAGATTATGATTAGTGTTTTCTTATTCAAATTAAAATTTAATTGTACTATTTCTTCTCATCTAATTTCTACTTATACCACTATAAATACTCAATTATAGATGGTTCATTTGAAACAATTGATAATAAATAGATTTCTCTAATTTTTCATTCTTTATCTATCTTCTCTCTTCTTTTATTTACAACATGTTATCAGCACGAAGCTCTAGCCAATTTGTTTATTCTAAATATTCAAGTTTAAGGTAATTATTTTAATTTTCTTTTATATTTCTATATATGTGTTCATATATTTTTATGTTATATGTAATGTGAATATGTATCTACGTTGAAAGAATTAAATTTTGAGAAAAAATAATATTTATATTTATTATAACTTTATCTGATGATCTACAATTTTAGAATTTTAATATTTAAATTCTAATTATAATTTTTAGTTTATTTGATAGTTCTGCAATATATTTAATTTATAATTTATATTTAAATTTAGTATATTTATAATATTAAATCTCATAATATTTGAATTTGTACCCTTGATATTTTTTGAAGAAATTATCCGTTATAGATACTTAATAATGAGATTCACCTTAATATTGTGAATCTTAGAGATATTATAAAAAAGAAATCAAGCATCCTCGCAGGATCGCTTAAAAGTAATAATTTTTCTTTTGATTACTCAAATGAGAAATTGAAAATTGATTATTTCATTATTAATTATTACAGTCTTTTTGATGAATATTAAATTTTTTATGTCTGAAATATGCTCCTACAATAGTTATATTAAGAGCAATGAATTACAAAATATTTTAAACTAATTTTTTTATTTGTCTGTAGCTAAATAAAATTTTTAACTTTTGATGAAAAATAATCAAACTCGTCCAACTATTTTGACATTATTCCCTGAAGTGAATGTGATATATTTTCAATATCATGGACAAAATCTTGATAAAAAAGTTGTAGTGAAAAAAAATTTTTCCTACTAATTTTAAAATCAAAAGCACTAAAAAGATATATATTTGCACAATTTTCATAATTCTTCATGATTAGAAAATATTTATTATAGTTAACATTAATCGAAATTAATGTTAACATGATATCTGGTTCTGCAAATATAGTTGAAGACTCCAAACGAGTCCACCTTATATTCTAAATTTAAATAAAATAATATTTCAATGATGCATTGTATTCAAATAGATCTTGAATAAATCTATTAAGTTTTAAATAATATGTCGCAATGGATATTCTATTGAAATAAAGTGAAAGAGATATTGAATTTTTACGTGTTAATTCTATGAATTTGAATTAGAAGTTCATATTTAAAAAATTTTAAATTTCTTAACTAGATTGTACTTTATAAAAAATAAAGATGGCTAAGTTACACTATATGCACCGAAAGTACATAGATCTCAAAATTTTTATCCTTTGGCATGATCATCTTGGTTATTCATGTTTAAATATAATGTGACGTATTATTGATAATACAAACGGACATCCACTAAGAAAAAATTAGAAAATAATTTTGCTTGATAATTATTTTTGTACTTCTTATACTCAAGGTAAATTAATTATGAGACCTTCACCAACTAAATTACATTTAGAGTCCCCTGAATTTCTATAAAAATACATGAGAATATTTGTGACCCTATCCATCAATCTTATAGACTATTTAGATACTTTATGATTTTAATCAATATTTTAACTAGATGATCATATGTTTGTCTATTGTCAACTCCTAATATTGCTTTTACTAAATTCTTTGCTCAAATTATAAAGTTAAGGTAAATGATTTTTTATTATCATATCAAGATAATTTTTATAGATAATGCATATGAGTTTACTTGAAAAATATTTTATGATTATATTACCATTGAGCATTTTAGTGCATATGTTCATACTCGATATGGTTTAGTTGAATTATTATTAAGATTTTACGATCAATTATTATTCTTATACTTATGAAATCAAAATTTTTAATATACGCTTGTATACATATTATTGTTTATATTACACCTTTAATTTGTATTTGATTGTCTGCATATCACAAATTTTTTATTTTGCAACTTGTGTTTATCTGAATTGATATGTCTTATTTAGAATTTGCGATATTAAAATTTTTTGTTGTAGTATATATATTCTTATTGCAATCTCTTAAAAAAATAAAATAGATTATCAATATTATTTTGATATCTATATAGATTTTGATTATCTACATTAGATATTATAGACTTTTACTGATAAATTTTTTAGAGCAAAATTTTTAGTGAGTTAATTTTTACTCCATTAGAGGAAGATAAAAGTAAAGGGTCAAAAGCACAATAGATTAGTTGAAATACACTAACTTTATCCAATCTTGATACATGTATAAATTAATAAGAACTGAAAGTTCAAAAACTAATTCGTTTGCATAATATTGTAAATCAGTTATCAGATATATTTATAAATACCCAGTAGGTGTTCAAATCATATATTTCAGCTGCTAATACTCTTGCTCGATTGATTGACCCTATATGATATCTTATTAGTGTAGTAGCTGATAGACATAATATACGCCTGAAGCGTTGTAGACTATTTTGTTTAAAATATTAATTTTTAAGATAAAGAGAAATGAATAATTTTAAAATAATATTTCTAAAGAGGTCAAAAGCAACATAAGTCAATAACCATATATTTCTAGAGAAGTAACCCCAGAAGTGGTTCTAGTACAGAAAAATTATGAGATCTCATTAAAATATAGAAATATATGAAAAAGAGATGAAATTATTGTTGATAATATATTTGCATATATTGCTATTGAAATTATTAAAATATACTTAAGTCTAAAAATATTTAAAATTATCTACATCGAAGTGATTAGCCAAAATGAAAAGTAATCAAGGCCAAGCTAGATTCATTTGCTAAACATATAATATTTGGACCAGTAGTCCAGACACTAGAAGATGTCATACCCATGGGTATTATATATAAAAGAAAAAAAAATCATATGAAATTATGAAAAAAAAGTGCATTTTCTCTATTATGAATTTAATTACTCTTAAAATTAGTTTTACAACCCCTGAAGGGCTCGATATTATATTATAATAATTTGCTCATATAGCTCTTAAGAAAAATGAGTTAAATGAAATTGTGATATACAATACACAACTTGTGATATAAGAATTCTCACAAAGTTCTTATATAAATTATGATAAGACATATTCTCCTATAATAGATGTTATTATCTTTAGATTTTTTATCAGTTTGATAGCTTTTGAAAGGCTTGACATATATTTAATAGATGTTTTGACAATTTACTTATATGGTTCATTGAATAATGACATATATATGAAAATTTCAGAAGAATTTAAGATGCCTAAAGCATATAATCCAAAATCTAGATAAATATACTCTATTAAACTCTAAAGATTTTTGTATGGGCTAAAATAATCTGGGCGAATATGGTACAATCGCCTCAGTGAATATTTAGTAAATAATTGATATGAAAATAATCTTCTTTGTCCATGTATTTTTATTAAAAGATAAATTCAGTATTTACTATAGTTGCAGTTTAAGTTGATGATTTAAATATAGTGAAAACTCCAGAAGATGTCTCAATTACTATAAACTATTTGAGAAAGAAGTTTGAAATGAAGAATCTTGGAAAAATAAAATTTTATCTTGGATTTCAAGTTAAGTATTTGTCAAATGAAATTCTTGTCCATCAAACATTATCAAACTTGAAATAATTTTATATGGGTAAATCTTATTCATTAAGCATTTCAATGATTGTTTATTTCCTTGATATAAAAGGAGATCTCTTCAGCCCTTGAAAAGAAAATGAAGAGATTTTTGGTCCTGAAATATCATATCTCAGTGCAATAGGAGCGCTTTTATATCTTACTAACAATACAAGATCATATATTGCTTTTGCAGTTAACTTATTTGCAAATGTTTAATTCAGTTCCTACTAGAAGATATTGGAATGGAGTGAAATATGTTCTACGCTATCTACGTGGCACATCCGCTATGGATTTATTTTTTTCGAAAGGAATAAAGTCTTAATTGGCAGGATATGCTGATGCTGGATATCTTTCTGATCCTCATAAAGCTCAGTCCCAAACAGATTATATCTTCACATGTAATAATACTGCTATTTCATGGCGATCTGTAAAGCAAACAATCACTGCTACTTCATCAAATCATTTAGAGTTATTAGTTATTCATGAAACTAGTCGTAAATGTGTATGGTTGAGAAGCTTGATTGAACATATTAGAAGAACATGTAGATTACCTATAGAAAGCAATCAACCAACAATATTACATGAAGATAATGCAGCATGTATTGTACAAATCAAAGAAGGCTACATAAAAGGTGATAGAACTAAACATATATCACCAAAGTTTTTTTATACTCATGAGCTCATGAAGGAAGAAAAAGTAGATATTTATAAAGTTCGTTCAAGTAATAATCCAACAGATTTATTTACAAAGGCATTACCGACATTAATTTTCAAAAAAAATATATATAATATTGGTATTCATTTAGTTAAAAATATGTCTTAGTCAATTGTATTTTTTAGGGGAAGTTATCTATGAATATTGTACTCTTTTTTCTTTGCTAAGCTTTTATTCCACTGGATTTTTCTTAGCAAGATTTTAATGAGGCATATTTATAAGGGTAGTTATCCAAGGAGAAGTGTCAAATAATATGTAGATTACTACTTATTAAATTAATTTTATCCTATTAAAATTATAATTAGTGTTATCCTATTCAAATTAGAATTTAATTGTAATCTTTCTTCTCATCTAATTTCTACTTATATCACTATAAATATCTTGTTATAGATGGTTCATTTGAGACAATTGATAATAAAGAGATTTCTCTAATTTCTCAGTCTCTATCTATCTTCTCTCTTCTTTTATTTACAACAATAATATTATAATTTTTTATTTACATATTAATAAAAAAAAATTAAAAATCATAAAAAATTCAAAAATAAAATTCAAAAATAATAAAAATATATTTTTTTCATTTTAAAAATATCACATATTAAATTTAATATATAAAAAAATTTAATTTAATTTTTTTATTTTATTAAAAATTACTTAAAATTTAGAGAATTAAATTAGTATGATTTAATCAATTCCATCTTTAATAATATAACAATATTATAATTTTTTATTTACATATTAATAAAAAATTTAAAAATGAGAAAAAAATTAAAAATCATAAAAAATTTAAAAGTAATAAAAATATACTTTTTCATTTTAAAAATATCACATATTAAATTTAATACATATAAAAAAATTATTTTAATTTTTTTTTATTTTTATTAAAATTACTTAAAATTTAGAAGACCAATAATATCAAATTGGTATGATTCAATCAAATTCCATCTTGTTCAACCAAATTGGCCTTTTTTTTTGCTTGTAAATTTGATTTTGCATTGTTTTTAAAATCAAATCGGTTCTCGGTTGAATCAATCTCATCGACCAATCTAGTCTGGTTTCAAAAAAATTGCAAATAGCTAGATTTTTTTTTTTTGGCCAGCAAATAGCCAGATTCAATCAATATTAATGACTAAAATGATAATTACTGTGACATCATGTCCGTGAAAAAAGGCAATACCAGAAATAGGCATGCCACCATCTTCTTCACTTTCATCCTTTTCACCAGTTAAAATGACAGAGAAAAAAGCAAGTTAAAAAGGGATTTATATCAATCTTGTGGTGGGACTCATATCTATATTATCATATTATTTCTACACTTTGACTCAGTCCTTGGCCCCACATATGTATACTTTTGATTCTTCGATCAATCAATGACTATTTTTGGTGGTGTTGATGATATGTGATGTGATGTGTGCTAATGATTTGGCGTGTAGACTATTGTGGTTGTACTGCGTCTACCGCACTACATCTTTTACCACATGCTTAGACCAGAAATAAATTATTTATAATTTTATACATCAAACTAAAGTCTATATTTCTATAATTAATATAGTCAATTTTATTTTTTAATTATTTAATATTTTAATTACAATTTTAAATTATGAAATCTTAAATTTTTTAAAATTTAAATTATCGATTGAACTATAAATTATTATCATAAAAAAACTTAAAACACGATATTATCCCAGTTGCTTTGTTGATCATATTCTAAGTGTTTTATAGCGCTGAAAATGCATTAAAAAAGTTATAAATTTTTTTTTATAAATTTTTTTTATAATTTAAATTCAAAATCTTAAAATTTTTAAAAATTATGCACCGTTATATTATCATCCCAAAAAATAAAATTTAAACTCCATAATACAGTCTTCTTAAGTGATTTGTAATAAAGAAAATAATTTGAAATTTTCTCATTTAATTCTTATTTGTATAATTTTTAATTAATTAATCATTAATTATGATGCTTGTATGATCATTAATTGAGTTGAGTCCTTTTATTTTTACAAAAGTAGTTCATAGATGAAAATTTCTGAACATAATTTCACAATTTTAGAATTTTCCTTCTACTAACATTCATTTTTTTTAGTAATTTCTAATAATTATTTTTATAATTAATGAATATTTCTAATAATTTGATACAATAATTTGATATAATTAGATTAATGCTTCCATTTAGCATATATATAGCTTATTAAAAACGCTGACAGAAACGTGATTTGGGAGACACATTTCTTATAATGATTATGAGCGTGAATGATCTAGTATTCATATTAATTTGTCATTTATGTAGATACATGATAGATGTGATCATTTAGTTATTGAATTGATATAAGCATTATATTCAAAAATAATGATTAGGAATTATTAAAAGACTTCTTTTTTTGGTATAAATTTAATATATTTTAATTATAAACAAATTTAAATTAATTAAATAAAATTCTCAAAATATTTTATATCAATATCTAAAATGGCGTTTTTTTAGTGGATAAAATGCGTTTTTAATTTTAAAGCTAATTAAGCACTAATGTTTCGTACAATAACTTCATTTCTGAATCAAATTTAATGTCTTTTATTAAATTAGCCATAAAATTAGACCATACTAAAATTAAAATTTCATTAATTGCGAACATCATCAAAGAGATACGGGGACTATATGCAATGACGGAGCCAGCTGGTTGGGAGAGAGGAGGGCTAAAGGAGGAGAAAGGCTGAGACTCCACCTTCATTGCTCCGGCCGGCAGAAAAAACTCTTTAAAAATATACGTCTGGCGGCCGACATGAAAGATAATCAGCGCTCACCCGATTTCACCTGGCTCCGCCTCTAACTATATGGCAACTATTGGTTTCCATGCTTTCTCAAATAGGAGATTGAAAGTTGAAACCGAAAACCCCTTTGCGTACTTTTTTAAATGATATCATCATCGATCCACCAAGAAAATAATGTCTAATAATATTCCTTTTTTTTTGTTTGTTTTTTGATGAAAATCTAATAATACTCTTATAAAACTACATATAAAGATACTGTTTTTTATAAGTTAGGATTTTGAGAGCACGTAATAAGAATATTACGTGGTTTTATTGTCATATCTCTAAAACAGTCATTCGATTCCGTTCGAATTAGCTCCTACTCTTACTCATTCTCCTTCATCGTTGTTGGTTCTTTTGACATAACATTCGCGGCGGCTCCCAGTCCGGTAGAAAAGAAACCTGTAGCCAGTGACTAGTCTCGGAGCTACGTGAAGACTGCCACTGTACATTTTTCTTTCAAAAGATGGGAACACGCCCTTTACGTTTACTAATCTAATAGAAGGTAAGACAAAAACAAGAGTGAAAGAGCTAAAAGCAGGCATACTCCTATTATAAGATAATACGATACCACCTTCCACTTTTGCCGCACTTGTTTTATGAGCTAAGCCTAAGCGCCCTATAAGTTAAAAAGCTAGCCTTACAACTAAAAGCAAGTATTTTATTTTTTTTAAATATATGTTATTTTTATTTAAATTTATTGCTATTATTTTTTAATATGAATAATTTTTTATCATTTTTTCTAGTTATTATAATTATTTAATTATATGCATAATGAACTTAATTTCTAAGATTTATTCACTAATGCTTATCCATTATGACGTTTTCATATTTATATTTGACTTATTTATATATTACACTAAAACAGTTAATACTAGCATAATATTATAATATATAATATTATCTTAATTTTGTCAATATTTTTATTTTTTAATATTTTAAATTAAATTTATTATTTATTATATAATAAATATTCATTTAATATTTATTTATAAAGCTCAAATAAAATTATAATTTTATATGTGATATTAGTTTATGTTTATTTGAATAGTTAAAATATGATTATGATATTTTATTTGATGTTACCAAAAAAAAATAATTAATATACTATTATCTTATTCTTCTGCAATAATATTTAGTTTGGAATATAAATAATATATCATATTTTTTATATTTATATTTATATTTTTTTATATTTTATTTGATTTATTATTTATTTTTTTCATTTATCTTTGTTTGATCATCATATTTGCAATATATCATATTCTAATGTTAGGTTTTTTTTTTAGTTTATGCAATTTTTTATTCAAATTTATTATTTTAGGTTTTATTTTTTAATTTATGTTATTTAATTTTATGCTAGATTTGTTTAATTTTTATTAGATTTATTTTTAGTGGTTATTATTTAAATTTTTTATATTTAATTTTATAATTTTTATTTTACTTACTCAAAATTATTGTATACTTTGAAAATAATATATATATTGAGTAAAAATAATCGCAGAAACGGATCTTTTCTAATTTATATTATATATTATCTAACAAAAAAAAAATAGTATATAAAATAAAAATAGAAATAGTACGCAAATAATATATTATGAGCTGGTTATTTCTTTCTCAGAGACCATAGCTTCAAAACCTGTATCAAATATACTATTTTATTTAAGGCCTTTACTAAAATAAAAAAAAATAAATTTGTAGAATAAATTCTGCATTATATCATACTCAGAGCAAAGTGTGATACTACTTTGAGAAAAATAGATGGATCACCTATATCAAATATACTCGACTATCATATATATCCACACCATTATCCTTGATTTTTCTTTATCAATATAAGCCTATCTGTGTTTGTCCTGACGAGGTTCACCCATATATATATGCTCTTTCAGAAAAATCTGCACATTGGAAAAATTATAAAGTTTGCATCATCCTTATATATTAATTTGTGCTAATGCACTTTTCAACGATGGCAACAGAGGTGGGCTTATGAAAAATGGTCCCATAGCCCAATTCATGTAAAGATAGATGGATTTTTCGATAAGAAAATTATACTATACACTAATTTTTAATTTTTATTTTCAATTTTACTAATTTTACTTTTTCTTTTCAATTTTAACTTTTCAACTTTTCTATTTTAACTTCACTGATCTTTTATGTTTTTAAAAATATTGTACTTTCTTTTTTCTTTTTTCTTTTCCTTTTTATCGACATAATCTCGCTCTACTTGGAGCTTGCAGTACATTAAATGATTTCCTCTCTATACTTTTGTCTGGCTTGACAAACTCTATACTCAATTCTTGCAAATAATAATAATAATAATTTGAAAAAATAAGTTTTTTTTTTCTCCTTCACTGGCTTTAGGCTTAGTTTCCTTTATTATAGGTAGAAGTGTTCACGGGTAAAATTTGATCGGATTTAAAGCCTTAGTTTCCTTTATTATAGATAGGAGTGTTCACGGGTAAAATTTTATGGGATTTAAGTAAATTTTCAAATCGACCGAACCAAAAAAAGAAGAGAAAATCTCAACCTGCAGTGGACTGAAGTATGCATTTCTTCGACCAATCAGCACTATATTGGATACGATCGGGTGAGAACCGATGAAATCAACTGGCCTTAATGTTGGATTTAATTATTTATTTATCAAATAATAATTTTTTTAAATTAACTAATAATTTTTTAATGTTTTTTTAAGTTATTCAAAAATTAATCAAAATTACAATACTTTTTAAAGGTTGTATCATATCTAAAATCTAAAATGCATTAAATTTTGAATCCATAATCAGCCCATTATCTTGGTCCAAGATTAATAATTATAGTCCAGTTGATATATTTTTTTTGCACACAATTGATAATTAATTATTAATTCAACGTATTACAAAAAAATCATTTGTTACAAGCAAAAAGAATAGACATTAAAGTCACTATCGCCACTAACAATTGACCTGCAAGAGAAATATATAATCAATCAACAGTAATGATACCCACTAGTTTGATGAAACTCGATCCTCATCTGACCCAGCTAACATTTTCAATTTTTTTTGATTGCTCCATGGTTGAACCGTGACCTCGACAACGAGCTCTGTATCCATCAGACAAACTTTTGACACAGCAAGAATACAGCACTGTCACTTCCAAATAATTCACTGAAATGCAAAGACGTAAAAAATTCATTTTCTAACTTTTTGAGCTCTGCTTTAGTAGACAATTTGATTACTAACTTAAACATTTAAATTATACTCTCCTCACCGGAGCCTAGTCATCTTCTTTGCCTCTAGTACAAATTTTGAACAGTCCTTAAAATCCATCTGTCAAGCAGTCAAAACTCTTTTGACATATATAACAAATTAACAATAGCTATAAAATATTATATAAATTCTGATACAAAATTATAATTAAATAATAATAAATAAGATATAAATCATGCGATAAAACACCAAACATATTATTAATCACAATGAACAATATAATAAATAGTTTAATATCATTTAAGCAACAAACAAATTAGCATTAGGCAAAAATAAAACACATTTAAAAAAATAATACAATCAATTTAAAATATTTAATAATGCATTAAAATTTGAATTGTAATTCATCATATCATTAAAAAAATACAAATAATCATTTAACTAGACAAGCAAATACAAAAAAGTAAATATAAAAGAGAAATTCTATTTGTCACCATCACTAGCTATAACCAGCACTAAATCTACCTTGTTAACAGCTTCATCGATTTAGCCTTGCATCGTTAAAGAAAACATTTTTAAAAAAGAAATTATATTTGTAATTATTTCTTTGATCAAGTCACTGCATGCTCATTTCCTACATACAATGGCAGACTTAACAGATTCTATAAATCTATAAAACATCTGTCAATTATATTTTACAACACAAAAAAAGTGACAATCTGAAGTGAAACTTTAAATCAAATATTTAAAATCACAAAATCTACAACAAAATTTTAAAACAAACATTAAAAATATGTATAACAACACTACTGCAACTCAGATCTAAAATTAAAATGAACAAATAAACTCAAAAAGCACAAAACATAAACCCCAACTCTGAAATTCCAATTTTTTAAAAAACATTTTTTCTTGACCATACTGTGAACCCCAGGAAGAAGAGTAAGCAGAACAAAAAATTAGAATTCAACCTCCAACTTCCGTCCCTTGAATTTTGGACCCCCATCAACTAACTTATCTACAGAGTATTACCAATTACTTTTCTTCAAGAACAATATTTTATCAACAAATAAAAAATTCTAAAAAAAATTCTACGTGGGCTTCGTCTTAAGAAAGACGTCAAAAAAAACAAGGCTTTCATGTTTTCCTGGTTTTAAAAAAATGATTTTTTTTCATAACATTCTACAAAATATTTCACAAAACCTTAAAACGCAAACATCAAACCAATTATGCACAACTAGATCTAACGAAACTCTATAAAATTCGAAACAGTTTAGAAACCATAAAACACAAACCTTTAAACAAACCCTATTAATCTAACTATATTTCAAAAACCAATATAAATTTAATTTGTAAAATCAATGAACTTCCACAGCGACAAAAAAAATTGACAAATTTTTAACAAAAAAAGTTTTGAAACATTTAAAATCCCCAAATATACAACAAACATTCAAAACAAATATCATATTATAATTTAACTCAATAAATAAACAACATGGAGTGGCAGAATCGATAGATTCAGGGGCGAAGCTGGGGGGGTCGTGTGGGGGCTGACGACCCCCCCCCCCCCGGCCGGCGGCAATAAACAAATATATAGGGGTTATTGACGCCGGCCGTGATTGTTGCAGAGAGAACGGGAGAGCTCTGCCCCCCTCCGTGCTTGCTGCCTTACTCCGTCTGCGAGAGAAGAAGAAACAAGGGCAAAAAATTAAAGCCCCTGCCTCTGCTGCACTGCTTACTGCTGACCTTTCACGTGAAATTACTGAAATGCCCCTCGGGGCTTTAAAATTTTTTTTTAATTCTATTAAGTGAAACGGCTTAAAAAAAATAAAGCTAGCAGCGCTGGCTCGAGCGAGAGGCAGAGGCAGTTTGAGAGAGGCAGAGAGCAGCAGAGACAGAGATTTGAGAGCAGTGAACGGACGTCGGACGAAGAAGAGAGGCGACGCCGACGCTGCAACACCGTGCCACCGCCCACCGGAGACGACCGAGCCGGCAAACAGGTTTTTTAAATTTCTGTAATTTTTTTTAATTTTATTAGTTAATTTGTTTTTTTTTGTAATTATTATAATTTAGGTTAATAAAATTGAGGATTTAGATTATATATTGGGTTTTAATTTTAAATATAGAATGTAGATTAATTAGTTGAATTAATTAATTTTATTGTGTTTTGTAAATTTATGATAATTTTTTTTAGGTTAAAAATTGGAGATTTGATAATTTTTATTTTAGGTAAATAACTGGAGATTTTTTTATTTATAAAATAGATTATATATTGGGTTTTAAATGTAGAATATAGTTTATTAATTAGTTAAATTAATTATATTTATTGTGTTTTGTGAATTTATGATAATTTTTTTAGGTTAAAAAATGGTGATTTGCAAATTTTTATTTTAGGTAAAGAATTGGAAATTTTTTTATATATAAAATATATTTATTAATTATGTTGTATAATTTAAATTGATAATTTATTAATTATGTTGTATTAATTGAATTATGTTGTATTAATTTATTAATTATGTTGTATAATTTAATCAATATGGTTTTTAAATATAGAATATAATTTATTAATTATGTTGTATTAATTGAATTTATTTTTGTTATTTGTATTTGTGATTATTAAGATTTAGGTAAAAATTGATAATTTATTTTCTATATAAATATATATTGTTGTTTATTTGAATTTTAATTAATTATAATAATTTAATTAAAATGATATGTGTTGTGATTATGTTGAATTAGTTGCTTTTGTTAGTGTTTTGTGAATTGTTATTAGGTTTTAAATATAAAATGCAATTTAATGTCTTGTTATTATTTAACTTAGGTTAAACTAATTCTAAATTGAACAGATATGGATAAATTTGTGATCAAGACTAAGATAATACGGAATGAATATGGTGAATCTTCTAATATCCCTATTTCGACACCGATCCCTACATTAAGTAGTCATGCAAGTCAGGAGGTATCTAGTGATGATATAAGGCGTCCGGATATTAGTTTTGATTATATTGTGGGTGACTCCGCATTGCGTAAACCTATTTATGAGTTTGATGTTGAGATTATGGATGATATTAGAAGACAATATGTGGCTAAAGGTCCTTGCCAATCACGTGACTATAATTTTCCCCAAATAGAATTTGGAAACATTATGAGGAGTTTTAGAGAGAATTGGTACTCTAAATTTGAGTGGTTGGAATACAGTATTTCCAAAGATGCAGCATTTTATTTCTGGTGTTATCTTTTTAGTTCGACTAGAGAATAAAAATGAGGAGATAATGTATTAATAGAAATTGGATTTTGCAATTGGAAAAAGGCCACGGAGAGATTTAATGAACACGTTGGTGGTTCCAATAGTCCACACAATAATGCAAGAGTACTATATGTTAGTTTCAAAAATCAAAGACAAAGTGTGTCTCATATATTATCTTCCCACAGCCAAGAGCAAGAGAAGCATTATCGGACACGTTTGACAGCTGTTGTTGACTGTATACGTTTTCTTTTAGCAAATGGCTTAGCTTTTCAAGGACATAATGAGTCAGAAAAGTCTTTTTGCCGGGGTAATTTTCTTGAACTTCTCAATTGGTACAATCAACGCAATATTGATGTTGAAAATGTAGTTAATTCAAATGCTCCTAGAAATAATCAACTCACTTCTCCACATATCCAGAAACAAATAGTGAGTGCTTATGCTTTAGAGACAACACTAACTATTATTAAGGACGTTGGTGATGACTTTTACTCTATATTAATTGATGAGGCTCGAGATAATTCTGTAAAAGAACAAATGACTGTGGTATTGAGATATGTTAACAAGTTGGGACAAGTGATGGAGCGATTAGTTGGAGTGGTACATGTGAATGACACATCTGCTTTGTCTTTAAAAAGTGCACTTGAAGATTTCTTTGCAAAACATGGGTTGTCACTAAGAGGCCAAGGTTATGATGGGGCTTCTAATATGCGAAGTGAATTCAATGGGAACCCTCATTTTAAATGAAAATCCCCAAGCAAGATATATTCATTGTTTCGCTCATCAACTCCAATTAGTGCTTGTAGCAGCAGCGAGGAGCAATAGATATGTGAGTAATTTTTTTGAATATGTTACAATGATTGTGAATATGGTTGGAGTTTCATGTAAAAGGAGAGATGCTTTCCATCAAAAATAGCATGATGAAATCGTTCAACGTTTGGAAAAAGGTGATATTCAATCAGGAAGAGGATTACATCAAGAAACAAGTTTGGCTCGACCCGGTGACACGCATTGGGGTTCTCATTATAAAATAATTGTGCGGCTTCTGTCTATGTGGTCAGCAGTGAAAGCGGTTCTTGAAAACATAATAGACGATGGCGCTGAACAAAGAACTCAAGGGACAACTGTGGGCTTGATTGATAAAATGGAAAGTTATGATTTTATTTTCATTACTTACTTAATGAAGACAGTTTTAGGACTGACAAATGATCTATCTCAAGTCTTACAACGAAAGGATCAATGCATAGACAATGTTGTATATTTAATTGCAAAGGTCAAACAGCAATTGTAAGACTTCAGGGAAAATGGATGGGATGAATTATTACAAGATGTTAATGATTTTTGTATAGATCACGATGTCACGGTCCCTAATATGGAAGATAATGTTCTGGGTCGTCTACGTTCTAAGCGTGCTGGTATTCCTATTACTTATTATCACTACTTTCGAGTGGAAATATTTTGTCAGGTAATTATTCTTCTTCGTATTATGATACTAAAACTATTTATAATACAACTTAATTTTCTTTTATTTAATACTAGGTTGTTGATTTTATTACACAAGAAATGGAAAATCGGTTTACAGAAACAAGTTCGGAATTGCTTTTATGCATTGCTTGTCTTTCACCTATAAATTCATTCTCCAACTTCAAGCGATCTCGATTACTTCGTCTTGCTAAACTATATCCAAATGATTTCTCCAATACTGATCGAATGATACTTGAAGATCAACTTAAGACCTACATTGCTGATGTAAGAAGGAATACAGTTTTCTCTGACCTCCATGACATTGGAACTCTTGCTCAGAAAATGGTTGAGACAGGTTATGACATTATATTTCCTTTGGTATATCTGCTTGTCAAGTTAGCTTTAGTCTTACCTGTTGCAACTGCTACTGTTGAGAGAGCTTTTTCAACAATAAACATTATCAAGACGGATTTGAGCAATAAAATGGGAGATGATTTTCTGACCGATTGCTTGGTGTGTTATGCGGAGAAGGAAATTTTTGTAAAAATTGAAAATGAAGCTATTATGCAACGTTTTCAAAAAATGCAAACTCGTAGAATACAATTACCACCTCTTAGGTGTAGTCAATCTAATAATGTAAATTAATTGTTGAACTATTATAATATTAAATATTCAATTTTATTTATAATTCGTCTGTAATTTTTTTCTCTTGGTAATTTTGCCCCCCTCAACAAGTCTCTGGTTCCGCCACTGGATAGATTTATTGATCTAACTAACCAAACACACATATATATATATATAAATAAAAATGAAATATTATACACCACCATCTAGTCCACAATCTACCGATCTACAAAAACCCTATCGATCTAAAACAAAATTTGTTTTACAACACTGTAAATCCCTAAATCCACAACAAAATATCAAAAAACAAACATTATACAAACATAAAACAACACTGATATGCCCAGAGATGTAAAAACAAAACAAATAAATAAACTTAAAAACATAGAGCAACAAACCCCATGTTTGATAATCGAATCAATAAGGAAAAAAAAAGATTTTTTCATAATAGCTAAAAATCATGAAACCAAACCCTCAAAACAAACTAAGTTAAAACACTGAACAATAACAATACTGTCATTTTTTTTCAAAAAAAAAAAACTCAGTCAATTTAGAAAGCTCACCTAATCAGAAAGAACAAAGCCCTGGTGGTTCGATTTCGCATCTGTGAGCAGAGAAGAAAATAACATAATAGAACAAATTTTAGTAGATCGAAGGAGGAGAAGATTTAAGGATGACAAGAAACTTATGTATATCAGAGAAGGGAAGTAATACCATGAGAGAAGGGGAGGAAACCATCTCTGGCAGAGAAGAACTCTCCAGAGATTCTAAGAATCGAGAGAACAGTTGAGAGGGAAAAAGTGAAGAGTAAAATGAATAAACGGCTAGGTATGCTTATACATGTGCAAGCAATGACATAGTTTTAGATATGTATAATATAATATATGTAAGTGTTTTATCAGGTTCGAATTTTTATGAAATAAATAACTATCACCCAACCGTCCGTCCTAATTCGATATTATCTAACAATAAACACCTGCTGTCGACCAAACGTTGACTTAGAATCGACCAAACCCGTGATATATAGAATGGGTCCGGTGGATTCAGTCGGGTCCAATAATTTTGTCCACCCCTAATTACAAGCGATCATTGTTTAATAATGGTGGCAACAGCATTAGCTTCTTTCTCAATTGCCATAATAAAATCAGAAATACTAAAAAAACAAAGTAATCAGGAAGAGAATGTTGATAATTTTCATTTGATCTCTATTTATTTTGCTATAAAAAAGCAAATATCTGCCTATTTTTTACTAGATTGAAGAAAAAGAGAGAAACAACACCAAAATAATATAATATTTAATAATTTTTTTTTATAGATTTAACATGACTAAATTATGATGACAGGTAGGAAGTTTAGTCCTATTGCAAGATGTAGGGAATCTATAAATAATTAATTATTTATAAATAAATAAATAAAAATTATTTTATTTTATTTTTTTAATTTTTTATTTGTAAATTCTTTTCTGTTTTATTTGTTTTGATTATTTTTTAAATTTTAAATATATTAATTGAGATATTTTTTTTATTCTTCTAGTATACTACACATCACAAATTTAACTAAATACTTTAAAAAATAATTTTTTAATTTTTTAATTTTTCATCAATTTTAATATATTCTTATCTAATTTTTATGATGATGGCGATCAATATCTAACCTAATTTTATCACTTAGCTAGTCTATTTCAATTAATTAATTTTTAATAAATGGTTCATTGATATTAATTACATTTTATAAGAAATATATGTTAGTATATATAGATATATGTTATATATAATATATGTGGATATATGTTTTATATACTTTAACTAAAAATAATAATATATTTATATTTATATGAGTATATATAGATATATATTACATATATTATATATATTTGACTAAAAAAGAATAACATATTTTAATATATATCAATATTTATTGGTATATGTAGATATGTAGTGGTATATATGAGTATATATGAGCATATATCGGTATATATTATATATATTTTAATTATAAATTTTATATTTTTGATAATTTGTGTAGGTATATGATAGTATATGTCTTATATATTTTCACTAAATAATAGTATTTTTGTAATATTAAATTTATTTTAAATTATTAGTTATTCAATTGTTACATTTTTTTTAATTAAGTTATATGAAAATATATTAACTAATTTATAAAAATTAATTTATAGAAAAATGAATTGAGATAATAAAATATAAATATTAAATTATTTATTTTACTGTTGTATTTAATTAATAAAAATATTATATATATATTTATCTATATATATTACATTTAATTAATGAAAATGTTATATATATATATATGCATGCGTGCGTGGGCGTGTGAATATGTGTTCTATATGTGTGTGTGTGTGTGTATGGGCTGCGTTTTAATAAATATATGTGTGCGTGCGTGGGTCACTCTATTGAAGGAACAAGTAGTCAATTTGTGTATTATAGTCACTTTTACTAAGTAGATTTGCAATTTAAAAATTTTATTTTCGTATAATTAAAAAAATAAAAGTTGATGTTGTATATGTGAAAATATAATTTTATTTTAGGGTAGTTTTATAATTATCTCTTTCTCCTTGTCCACCCTGCCCGCGAGATACCCCTATAAAATAAATATAAGTGTTCATATGGAGCTAAATACATAACAAAATCATTTTGTTAGTTGGGTATTCTCTAATTCTTGTTGTTCTTTCATCGTTGGTCCAATGAAGTTTGTTATATATATCATCATGTCTCAAACTTATTCATTATCCTGTATTCTTTTACATTTAATACACTATGGAAAACAGATCAGTCTTGAATTATATACTTATTATTATATTGTATCTTAATGTGCCAATGCAATTTGTGTCGAATTTTATATGTCATCAGGTAGTAATTATAATATTTAATAGTAAATATTCAGAGATAAATCAGATAAAAGTATGATATATTAGATTTATAAGAAGTTAGATTTTACGATACAAAATAATCTAATCATTTAGTTAAATTATCTTTTTAGTTATGAGTCCATTATATTTTTTATAACCATTAGATATAGAATGATTTTAATAATTTGCTGGTTAATTGGGCTTCTTTTGTTTTATTCCTAAGGCGTTTTGAGAGTATCTCGAAAGGTTTAACTATATAAGAAGTTAACAAGATGTGAAATTAAGATTGCCGAATATGACTGGTAGAGCAAAAAAATTAAATTAATGGCACGTAAATTTTTTTTCAAAAAATTTAATTAAGCCAGCCATAGTTTGTTTGAGATTTCTTTAATCAGTCGCTTAAAAGCGATGTCTTAACATAATTTTCCTGTTTTTAATCCTAAAATTAAGAGGCCTATTTTGCTGCTTTGACAATCGACATAATGCCATTTTAACGCTAAGCCTCGTTATATGTTGAAACATATTTCGTTAATCGTTATTGACTTAATTTATTCGTTTTCTGTATTACTAATTAATCATTTAAAATTATTATAGAATTAATTTTTAGTTTAAAGATTAAAGATTATTTAGTATTTCTTGATAAAAATTATATTTTATGCTTTATTTTTTAATAATAAAAAATGAGCTTAGAAGCATATTAAAATATTTCCATAGCAAACTAAATATATTTTAAGAATATTGTCTTTCTTAATTAAAAGCAACTAAAATTAGGGGGGAAAAAAAGGCACAAGGATAGGCAGCATATGATATTAATATATTCAGGGGCGAAATCAGATGGAATCGAATGGGACTGACGATTCCTCCTGCCGATAGCCGAACATATATTTTGAAGGAATCGTTTCTGTCAGTTGAAACAATAAAGGTGGAGGCTAAGCTCCATTAGCCCCCTCGATATATTGTAAATAATTAATAGTAATGTTCTAATAAAATAGAAAGAAAATAAAAACTACTGACGACGGATCCCATTAATTGAGCGGTTACGGGGGAAACGAAATGAAAGAGAGTCTATACCATATCGTCACTTATTTTTTCATGATAATTTATTTTATTTTGATTAGATCTTAATTTTATTTGTTTATTTATTTCTGTACAGTGTAAGTAGTTCGAGAACGAATTTGGACATTTTTACTTACTTTAGTAGTCGTATAAAGTATTAAAAATCAATTTTATTATTTTATTATTGCGTTGTGATTTAATAGATAAAAATAATATTTTATTTATAAGCCATAAATTAAAATAGATGTATTAATCTGTAATGAGATATACGCATCTTGAATTTTTCTTTTTTTTTATTTGATTTAAATTTCATTAAAATAAGTTAAACAACAAGTGAGAGTTCATAGAGTTGTGCATTGTCAATATAAAATTTCTGATAATTAGTGATTAGTGAATACACTCAATTATATGTATAGAAATGATGTACCTTTCCAGTTCAAAAAAAATGATGTATAGAAATGATGTACCTTTACAGTTCAAAAAAAAATGATGTACCTTTTATTAAAATTTATTTAAAATTATACTATGTGAATTATGTAAAAATTAAAAATGAGTAGAAATATCTATCTTAATTAATTAGGTGCATTAAATAATTTTATCAACTTCTCAAAAAAAAAAAGTTTTCCAAGTTCTACCTGTGATAGCTTATTAATATTGATTTCAGAACTCTTCATACAATAAAATATTTAAAAATATAGAAAATGATTACTTGTATTAATTAATTAAATTAAATTTTTTTTGTAAAATTGCTACATTAATTGCACTATAATTTCTAAAGAGTTTATCATATAATATTATTTGACTAATAATATAATATTTATTTATAATTAATTCATATAAAATAAAATACAGATTACATTAAATTTTATTAACTAGTTAATAAATTTTTTTATATAAAAAATTATGAAAAAAAATATTTCATCAATAAAAAAAATAAAGAGTCATATTAAAAAATAATTATACATATAATTAACTATCAAATTCTACACATAATTCAAATAAATAATAAATAGATATTATAAAAATAGTTTATCTAAATTTTTATAATAATTTTGAATTGTAATTAAATAGATTAATATTTTTTAATTTATTTTTATTTTATCGTATTTTTTAAATATAATAAAATATTTTTTTAATAGACTATAAATCTATAAAATATATTTTTAATAATTATTTTTTTTAATAATTTATTAAATGCATAATAAATTTATTAATAAAATAAATAAAATATTAATTAGATTTGGAGTCATGCTTCCAGTAAAAGGATATGATGATTATGATATGTTACATTATTATTAATTAAATTATTGAATATTTATCTTATCATGATAGCAAAAGATCAATAATTTAAATATAATAATATTTTTAAATATTATTATATTAATAGTTCAACAAATAATATTTATGAATTTAATGTTATGATTTTTTATATATTTAATGATGAATGTAAATATAATTTTGATGTTATTAATTAAAAAATTAAAAAATTGGATATTTTTAACAGATATCATATTCATATTTTTTAAGAATAAATATTTTAATTATTAAAATTTATTCTAATTACCTTTTTTAAAATAATTAATAAAAAAATACATATATTATAAAATTAATACATAAATTTTAATAAAATAAAATATATTTTTAATAGAAAAATGAAATATTTATTATTATTTAACGTGTTATATATTAAATTTAATTTCTAATATTAATTAATTTAATTTTAAAAAAGAAAAAAAAAGTGACCAATAGGAGGGAAGAGGCCCTTAATTCAAAGTACAAAAAGAGCGAAAAGGAATCAAAGTAAAGAATTGGATAAAAAAAAATTCAAAGTAAAGACAATGAACAGTTAAAAATAAATTTGAGGCTGAAGCATTGTTTTCCGCCAACTACCTTTCCAACGCCTCTGCTTTCTTTTTCTTCTTCTTCTTCGACACACAAACCCACCAACAATCCTTTCACTCTTTATACACAACCTATTAAAAGCTTCACATTCCCATTAGCGCTTTTACTCTTGTTTTTGTCCTATCATATTATAGATATACACATGCCCGAGAGGAATCTCAGGCGAAGAGTTACGGCTTCCGGCAGCCGGAAGATCGGACCACGTGCACATCCATCGCCTTCGCCTGGCAGAAGAACACCACCGCCTCGGCGATCTTCTAAGCACTCTAAACCCATAAAGATTTTGAAGCGATGCTCATCGGAGCCAACGCTATGGAGGACTAGTGGTGTTAGTGGTGGTGGTGGTAGTGGAAGTGAAGATCAGCAACAGAGGAATTTGTGGTCTGATGTTGAGAATGGTTTTCTCTCTCGGCCAGAGACTTGTATAGATGTTTTTGCTTCTTCTTCTTCCTTGATGGCTTTTTCTCCTAAGAGCTCTGAGGTAATTGCATAAATTTTACAAATTAAATTCAGTTTTGGGTGAGATTTGAGTTTTGAATTATGATCTTTTGTTTTTATAAAAACTTTTGAAAATTAGATCAATCCAATTATTGGGTTTTATACAGTTTTTTAATATTAAATTATATTCATTTACTTCAATTGGTTTTCAATTTTCTTTGATTTAATGTTTCTTTCCTGCTTTTGCTGAATGAACCCGAAAATTATGTATTTTCATATCAAAATGAAGAAATCCCAATTTTATTAATCTCTTTCCAGTTATATTGGCTAATGATTCATACATTTTTTCTATTGCAATTGATTGAACCAAAAAGAAGCATGAATTTTAATAGCAAAAATGATTTGATATGAATGTATAACTGAATGTTGTGGGAAATTTGGAAAGCAGGGTTACAAGAAAGATGCAAAAGTGGTGGTTAATATAACAGTTGAAGGAAGTCCAGGGCCAATGAGGACCATGGTTAAATTAGGATCTAGCGTGGAGGATACAATTAAGCTTGTTATGAACAAGTACTGTGAAGAAGGAAGGACTCCAAAGCTTGATAAAGATGCAGCATCTTCATATGAATTGCATCAGTCCTACTTCAGCCTTCAAAGTAAGTCAAGATTTGGAGTTGCTGCCTAATTGTTCCTTTCCTTGTCGATTAACCACCAAATGGGGCTAAATAATTAATGTTGGGATTCTTGTTTTATTGCACTATTGGATATAATTGCTATGTTGTTTTTGGATTGAGAACCGAGTAGGAAACATTTTTCGGCTAAGTAAAAATTTTTCCAGATTTTTTCGGTGATCTTGTTAGGAAAGTCTAAGATTGAAATGATGGCTTTTTTAGAAGTTCTGCACTTAGAAGAAGTTGGTCAATTAAACACATAGAATCATGGATTCTATATGTTTTAATGCAGGGCAAGTCCCATTTAATTAAGTGTTTGGAAGTCCTCATGAATTGTTCCCTGAGGGTTGTTTTTCATATTTACGTGGACGATATTGCTCTCATGTAATACTCTGCTGAGCTAGTAACATAATCCGCGTTTAATGTTTAGTAACATAATCTGCACATGGTTGCCATTACAGATACTGAAGATTTGTGTTATCGTTAACAGGTTTAGATAAATCGGAGCTGATTGGAGATATTGGTAGTAGAAGCTTCTATCTTAGAAGAAGCAGTAGCAACCGTAGTTGTAATGGGGCAACCTCTCTTTCCATTTCTGAAACTGAAATTGTACCGGCAAGAGAAAACTCACCACCTCCACCAATTGCGCCCCCTGCATTCCTGCTTCCAAATTTTTTTGCAAGGAAACTTGGTAAAATCATAAGACGATCGCGTAAGCTGTGTAAAATATTAGTTTGCTGGCTATGAATCATAAAGAATCTACCATTGTTTAAGAGTATTGCAACATATTATTAATTTGCAGTACTCTTAGAAAGAAAGTACAACCCAATTTTCTTTTCTTTTTTCTTCTTATTCTATACATGCTGTTAACATGGTTTTACAAATTGCCTTAGTTTTATTTAATACCAGTAAATGAAAAATTGAAGTTATGCTGTGATTTAATCACATGAAAACATGGTAGTTTATTATTCTTTATCGATTATATATTGATTAGATGCAAATATAAATCAATTGAAATAAAGAATAATGATATTAATTAAGTTTCGTTAATATATGTGTGAAATAAAATAAATTATTCTAGGAAAATTTAGAGGGAATATTCGCCTATGCCACGACATGTGATGTGAGCTGAAATGTCGAAGTTTTTACTTTTTAGGATATAAAGACGTGGTCGGTTACGGCCTCAAGGATAATTTTGACTGTCAAATGATGCCCAAATCTCAAAACGAACCTTAATTATCTGTTTCTGTTTCTGTTTATTGTGTTTACCTTTCGCCATTATTTTTTAGATTTTTTATAAAATTGTCGGAAAAATGTTAAAATATTAGCATAAACTTATTAAAATTTTAAAATATTTTTAAATTTATTAAAATTTGCTATCAATTTATAAATTTATCAAATTTTGATAGTATATATAAAATTTATTATAAATTAATCAATTTATAAATTTATCAAATTTTTGATATATATTCTATATTATAATTTTTATAAATTTATTAAATATTTTATAAAATAATAAAAAAAACTCTTTATAAAAAATATGAAAAATTTTAAAAAAAAATCTGTTAATGGGTGTAATTTTCTATTTATATATATATTTTTATTCAAACTGCAATTAAATAAATTAGAATTCAAAGAACTCCTCGTATAATAACTTCATCATATTAAAAAGTAAAAACATTCGTAGGTAGTAATTAGTTTTATTTTCTAAACTGAACTTTCATATTTATACTTTTGTAAGAATGTATTTAGATATTTATAATCTGCACATGAAATTTTGGTAGGAATAATTGATGTATATATGGACTGGAGTTTTACTTGGGAAATTAAAGTCTAATTAAAATAAAAAAAAAACCGTATTATTTGGAAATAAAATTAAGCTATAAAAAAAATTGACGCCAACTAATTCGTCATTTTGACATATAGTGATGTATTCCCACAGAAGAATCCATGAACAAGCTTAAATGACGAAGCTGCATCCAAAGTTTCTGTTCTTGTAAAGTACTATCACAGTAGTTAATTAATGTAATTGAAGATTCAATCTGAGAAGAACTGGACAATCTAATTATAATATAATTATTCAAAAAAAAAAAAAAGAGTGTGTTATAAGTAAAATTATAATGTTGGCATTAACAGAATTATTGTTTGTTTTTGATAAAATGTTGCTTTCAATTTATACTACTGCACTTGTGGGTGCCCTAATTATGCAACAGAAGATCGCACGCAACTTCATTTCAATCCAAACACACACTGCTGCTCTGTCGTTTTATGTTGCTACGTATCTCATAAAGACACGGTGACAAAATTTCTAAAATTTTTAATTCCATTTCTATTGCAAAAAATAAATTTATTATAATAATATATATTATACTTTTTTATTTTATATTTATTAAAAATATAAAATTCACTTGCATTTTGTTTTTGAATATAAACATGACTAGTGTGACATATGATAATCCATCCATATCTGTAATAAACTAAAATGTGTAAGGGCATTCCCATGGATAACCACTTTCCAGGAAATTTCGCCATCTCTTTTTCGTTTTTATTTATTTAACTGTCTATATATTTAAAAAAATCAAAATCCAAACACGCCATAAGTTATGACCTCCCTCCATTTTTTACATGACGTAACTGAAAAATCCTCACTCGCTCACTCTCTCGGTCTCTCTATACAGCAAAACCAAACCCTTGTCACCAAAAGAAAAACTAGTAAGTAGCTCAAATTGAGCCAATGACTTCTCGCGCTCCGATCAGTTTCCGCCACATAGTACATGGCAGCAACAGGCCTCGCTCCTCCAATAGGTCGTTGCAGACTTTTCCACCAGAAAGATACTCTGACCTCGTTCGGCGGAGAGGTGGAGTTATATCGGTGCGAGGAAAATTGGCTTCACTTGCAACGGAGAATAATAAGAATAGGAATGGGCCACAGAAAAAGCTGACGAAATTGCTGTTGAATGTAAATATAGATAGGAGTTTAGGACCAATGCAGGTTATTTTGCCGCCGGAGAATAAAGTTATGGATTTGATTAAAGCGGTAATTGAAATTTATGTGAAGGAGAAGAGAAGACCTTTTTTGAGTGATACTAATCCTGAATGTTTTGAGCTTCACTACTCGCAATTTAGCCTTGAAAGTAAGTTTCTGACGTCAATTTTTTTTTTAATTCCCAGAGATTTTTTAATCGGTTATTATTATCAAATGCGTCATTTAACAAGTTAATCATAATAATTAACTCAGTTCCTTCTTTAAAATGATAACAGTCTATGAGAACCAGCTTCAAAATCAGTTTTACGATTTGTTTTAAGATTTGAAATCAAGTTGAAACTAAATTATCAATAAAGAAAAAAGAAAAAAAAAAGTAACAGTAAATTATAGAACAAAGAACTCTAGTCTTAATTTAATGATTATATAGTATATTGACGTTGCTTAAAACTAAAATTAATAAATAGTGTAATTGAATGTATACTTGTAATATAAATTTTTTATTCTATCAACAATTTTAGATACAATTATATATTTTTTAAAACTTTTTTTAGATATACCACAATTTTTATATACCTTTGATATAATATATATATACTATATGTATTTATAGTTATTGAAAGTGAATTTATTATACCAGACGTACATATTTGGAAGTGAAATATTTTTGAAATAAAAAAGTTGAAAAATAAATATTTTTAAAAGGAAAGAGAAAAGTGATATTTTTTTAAAATATTTTTTTTGGAATTTTTTTGAAGGAATAAAAAAAGAATATGATATATTTAAGGGAAATATACTGACTTAAAAAAAGTAAAGTTTACAAATATACTATATAAATTAAAATTTCATAAAAATATGATTTATTTTAGTATATATTCTATATATTTTCAATATATTTTGTAAAAATATATATAAAAAAATTTTATAAATCAAAAGATATAAAATTAAAAAAATAAAATAAAATAAAAATTAAAAATTAAAAAGCATATATTTTATACAATTTCCTCTCTTTTTTTTTCCTTCTTTTCAAAGCAGCCCTCTAATTCATTTATTATGTCATGAAAGGCCAAATGAGCTTCTGGCTGTAGATGTTGGAAAAATAAAACTCTTTACTATATTTTTATAAATTTTTATTTTTTTATCGGGAGTATTTTAGTTATTTTATTATAAATTCATCATAAACTGTATAAAATTTATAAACTTATTATAAATTTTTTGTAAATTAATTATAAACTCATTGTAAAATTTATAAACTCATTGTAAATTAATAAAAATTTAATATTTTGATAAATATTTTATAAATTTTAGTATTTTAATAAATATTTTATAAATATGATAAATTTAAAATTATTTTCAAATTATTTTATATTTTTTTCAAAAGCCCGTAGATATAAGAAAAATTACATATAGCTTTAGGATGATTTCAAGGCCCAAGATGTAGTTTCTTCTTCTTTTCTAACATTATGTATCTAAAAAAATTGCATAATAATAATAATAATAATAATAATAATAATGGTTAATTAATGAATTTAGAAATATTGGTGAGTGCAGGTTTGAAGGGAGAGGAAAAGTTGATAAATCTGGGGTCTAGGAATTTCTTCATGTGCTCAAAGCCTCCAAAATCAAAATCAGTCGATTCTTATGGCTCAGAGAAAGCAAAAATGGCAATCAAATCGACCTTTCCATTTTTAAATTGGATGGACTTCTTGCTGTAGTTCCTTTTTTAATTTAATTTTTCTCTAAAAGCTTTTTTACCTGATCCAGTACGTACCAGGTGCAGCTGGCATATGATTTGCAAATAGTATCAGACTGTAAAATAATTAATTATAATTCAATCATTAATTAGTTTAAGTTTTCAGAACAATTAAAGTTTTCTGCAAGTTTGAGTTTAGGATTCAAAGTACACATTATATTTTTGCCTCAAATATGAATAATTAACAAACATGGAAAAATAACAACTTTTGAGTCCAAATCTTTATTCCCAAGTTTACCTTTTCATTCCTTGCCAAGTCTGTATTCCCTAATTCTATTAAAAGAAAAGTTATTCTCTAAAAAAAAAAGAAAAATTTGTTCCTTTCGTGTGTTACTAAAGAAACATCAAGTTCTCTAAAAAAAAATTAACATCAAGATCTAACATTCATTTAATTGTAACTCACATCAACTTATCAATTCAAAATCTTATTCGGTTAATTAATAGAATAAACTTATCTTTAAATGTATATGATAATTTATTTGAATATTTGAAATGAATTATAATTTTAATAGATATACAATTATTTTAAAAATATTTTTAACTAAATAAATTTAATATTTTAATTTCGATTGCATATGTACTTATTATTTATATTTTTTCATTTGTATAATTCATAAATTTTTATAAATAATTAAAATTTTTTAAACAATCACCTTTTTTATTTTTTTTAAATAGTTCATAATCTTTTATATATAATTAAATTTTTAAACAATCATTTGTAACTAATAATGAAAAAGGTATAAAAGATTTTTCAATTTCAGTTAGAACTAAAATTATATAAAAAAATTAATATAATGTAATAAGTTTTTTTTTTAATACCTTATCCCTTACTCTTTTTTAAGTGTATTAAAAAAGATTAATTTATATTTTTTTTTAAAGAAGTTTGTGTGTATTTTTGTCGTCATAAAAAAATAAATGCTAATGAAGAAAGCTTCTTCTTCATATTAGAAACAAATAATTATTGAAAGCTTCTTTGCATTTTATAAATTATAATTCATAATTGAAGATAAGGCATAATAAATATTTTCTCCGTTTCATTTTAAATATTATATAAATTTTTTTATTTTATTTTAAATATTATTTTTAAAAATTAAAAGAAATATTAATTAAAAAATTTTGATATTATTCTTATTAATTAATAAAAAAAATAAGTAGAGTGAGAGATAAAAAAATATTTAGGTAAATTATAATAAATTTTTTATAAAATTTATAATAATTAATTATTTTTTTAATCTGTATATACCCATTTTAAATGTTATTTTTAAAAATTAAAAAAATAATTAAAATTTTATAATATTATCTTTATTAATTAATAAAGGAAAAGAAATAATATGAGAAATAAAAAATAATATTTAAATAAATTATAATAAAATTTATAATAATTAATTATTTTTTTAATTTATGCATATAATTTTTGCAGTGCATTTAAAATAAAACGGACAAAATATAATTTACCCTGAAACTTTTTACCTAATAAAAGAAAAAAATTACTAATATATAAAAGGAGAAGCTCATCTCAGAAAAGGCAAAACCTAGGCAAGTGCGCATTACGCACCAGGCTGTTATCAGTTGTTATTGTGCGCCTTCCTGTGAAAATCGAAGCAAGATCGAAGGAGAAATAGTTAGAGAAGAAGAGAAGAGACAGAGAGACAGAGAGACTGGGTAGGGTAAGGAACATGGGGGATCTGTATGTATGGCTTATATCCTTCTTCTTCCTTATAGCCCTACTAGTCATCATCGTCTTCCAGGTCAATCCCAAAACTCTACTCTCCTCTTTCTTTATCTCTCAATTTGTCGAGTCTTTGCTTTCGATCGTTGAAATAATGTTTTTTCATCAATTATTACTCTTATTTGAGTCTATTGCCAATCAAAAGCTTATTTCTTTTTAATTTTTAATTTTTCATATTTACACTGTAATAGTGATTAGTTGAAAGTACAGATTTTTTAGGTTCTAGTTACTAGTTATTGCTTTATTAGTCAATGTATTGTTCGTTGATTGGGTTTGCAATTTAGAGTTTGACATGGTTAATTGTAAATTGTAATGATGCTTTGTTTTATTCATTAATTTCAAAAATTAAGATGCTTTTTTTAGTGGATTACTGGAATTAATATAATTTGTTGGAATCACTTGCAAGAAGTTAGGACTAGGGCTTGCAATTGATTATTGTTTATTATTGCAATTTGAGGTATGTGATGTTGGATAATCGAAGTTTTGAAATATCAGAAGAATTGTTGTTGCAGCTTATGTGCTTGGCAGATCTGGAGTTCGATTATATCAATCCTTTTGACTCGTCGTCTCAGATAAACAAAGTGATTTTGCCAGAGTATATAACAGAAGGACTCTTATGCTTATTTTATCTCCTGACAGGACACTGGTGTATGTCGCTATTGTGTGTTCCTTACCTTTACTACAGTGTGAGGCTGTAAGTTTTCTTTCCTCCTCTGTTCAACTGAGTTTATTTTTGCTTTTTATCTATTTTGAAATCTTGAGAGGAAAAGAGGATCCACTTAAATCTTTGTTGCACATTAAATAAAAGGGCAACCATCTCATCAATCCCTGAAATGAATTTGTTTTTACTATTACTAAATTTTTGGTAGCAAAAACTTTTGGCTGAGTCGATTATTTGTTTGATGCTTGGACAGAAGTGAAATTAATATTTAGAAATTAGAATTATATTCAAATGGATTAATTACATGTCCAATGCTGCAGATGCCCTTTTTGATTGTTTATGACCCTGATTCTTGCTTGGCATAAGTTTCAAGGTTTAGACTCATGGCCTAGATAATTCTGTGTGTCACCTTGAAGTTGTTTCGACAAGCTGCTTAATAATTCTATTTATCAGAGACATCTCAATATAGCTGTGTTCTAACCGTAATGCATCTCTGAAAATTCAGAGACTGTCTTAACTCGCAGGGGCCACTGGTTTGGGTTATTTTTCTTAATCACGCTGGGAATTTATATGTTGGCTTGCCTCTGCGGCAGTCTGGTTGCCATGGTGAGCTGCCCAAGCTACTGGACCAACCATGGGTAGCGGGGTGCAAAACTGGATAGTTGACTGTTTAAGTTAAAAAATTTTATGTAAGAAAGGAAGATATCACTGACTGCTTTTGCTGACAAGTCAATAGGATTGAGAATTATGGTAGGATTAATAGATCACTTTATGATTCACCTTGTGAAGATATTCTATGTCAGGCATTAGTAATGATGCATTCATGTTAATTAGTTTCATTTGATTTTAGAGATTGTGCTTAAATCCTTGAAATGCTGTATTTGTTAGGATTCAAACTATCACCTTTGATTGAATTCAATGCAGTCTGTGTTTTCTAATCTCTCTCTTTCTATGATCAGTTTTACACGAAGACAGCATTTGGTAGATGTGACTGAGATAATCAACTTGCTTCATTGGGAAAAGAAGCAGCGACTTTTCAAACTCTTCTATCTCATAGTTCTCCTCTTTCTTTCAATTTTCTGGTATTTAAGAGTTGCTATATATATATATATATTATTGTTTTAATTATTGAAATTATCAAATGAGATTGTATTAACTCTTTATTGGCACATGTAGGATGATTATGACTGCGTTGGAAGACCATGAATAGTTGGATGATCGCAAGCTTCATAGGGAGTCCAGGTTTTAGGACAACAAAGGGACACTGTTGTAATTGATATAGTTGACATTTCCACGATTATTAGATTTTCTGTTGATTTATTAAAATTATAGTTTGCTGTGTCTCCTGTGTCAATTTCTGCGCCTTTTGCATGCGGTGTTGCTTCTGTTCTGCTCCAGTTGTTTCGCATTAGTATCTTCATTACATATTTTTTTCGGAAATTTTTTCGAGTGATGAAGCAATCTTATGGTACTGATTTGACCTGACCAGTCCCTTATTTTTTGATGATTTGAAATTTAATTAGAATAAGAGATTTCTTACTAAGAATAAAAAAAAATTTCTCTGAACTGCATGTAATGTCAGCCTGCCATTTTGAGTTCCTGAGATTTCTTCAAAAATATCTGAAAAATGAATTTTTTTTTTAAAATATCTAGTTTTTTCTTTTAAAAACTGATTTTTTAACCTTAAATTTCAAGAGTAGTATGCTGCACTTACAGTGGGATATTTAAAATAAAAAATAAAAAAAAAAACATATGGTTGCTGAAAACCAACGACGGGTCGTATTAACTAAAACCGGCCCGGCCCAAGCCATTCCTCCTCCGTTTAAATTCGTTGATGACAACATCTGCCTTCTGTGTAGTCTCTTTTCTCCATCCTGCTGCGCCCTCTTTCTCATTGTTTAGCATCATCTCTGCGCAATCCATAGGTTCAGGTTAGTTATTTTTTATTTCCTTTTGCACCCAAATTGTTTATAATAAATATTACACGAAATATGAACTTCGAGTGAAAAAAAAAAAAAGACGAGCTTACATGCTGGGAAAAGAGAGATGAAATAATTCAATTGCAATTTTCTCTTATCCTATTGGGATTAACTGCAAACGGATTTATGGGTATGAAATTTTTCCATGTTGGGGTTGGGAATTAAATGATGGGATTGGATACAATGTGTTCTTCTTCCATATCTTCTCATCTTTTATTTAGGTTAATCTATCCACAGTTGAGTTAGCGAGTTTTGATTTGATTTTAGGTTAATTTATTCCAAACTTCAGAGACCAAGGGTTAGGTCACAGGGATTGATTCTTGTTTTTGAATTAAAAAAACATGAGTTTCACATAGCTAGGATTTTCTTTTACGGTGATGGAATTGTGTACTCCTTGGATGTAAATTTTGGAAACTTGTTGAGAATTTGCAGGCCGAAAGGGAGTTCGCAGGTGGAATCTTTTTTTTTTTTTTTGCTCTTGTGATAATTATTTTCTTCAGAGGTAACCTCATTTTTAAATTTGCTGTGTTAGTTACCTGAATCTGGAAATTATGATCATTGATCAATTACAGATCCCAATAATTAGCCATTGCTTGTCTGGATCATGTGTAGCAATGGTCAGATAAAGATTGTGTTCTGCTCTTTTCTACTGGTGTAGGTTGAGCTTGGGACTCTTGAGATTTGCTGATACAAGATGGTCAATGCCACTAAAGGATTGTTCATATCTTGGTAAATATGTCTAAGCCTTGTTCTCTGCGTTCTTCTGAACTTGAAAAGCCAGACATTTTTACTCACTGCTTGCTAGCAATTCGTTCTTGAGCTAGAACTGAATTATTGTTGTTGCAATAGTTTGAAAGGAAAGGCTTCTTCATTTTGATCACTGAAGGACTCTGGTTGTATTTATATTGCAGCGACATACCCATGGCGCAATTCATTATCAATATGAATGCTTCTCTGCCTTCAACGCAGAAGTTCATTATTCATGTTTTGGATAGCACTCATCTCTTTGTGCAACCCCATGTGGCTGAAATGATACGAAGTGCTATTGCTGAGTTTAGAGATCAGAATTCCTATGAAAAGCCCTCTTGATTCATTTTTCTTTTTCTGCTTCTTATTATAACCATGAAGCACTTATAGAGAGATGTGCATCTTTCATGAGCAAGAGCTTTAACCAGCATTTTCACACTTTGCAATCTGAACCGCAGTATCTAAAATCATAGACCTCTGTGCTTTATGAATTTGGAGCCGCTTTATGAGAACTTCGTTGTTGAAATTTCATACTATCAATTGAAGTTCTTGGTCCTTTTTTTTTCTTTCTTTTATATTATTAAGCTTTTATTTTACTCGACGAGTTATTTATATTATGTTCTGGTTTATATTATGAAGATGCTTTGGAAATGAACCATTAAATAAATATACATAACACTGAGATTTTGAGACATTTATATATGGATCAGGGAAGACACTGGTCTTTTTGGAAAAATTATATGATAAATTGTAACTTCAATTTATTTGTCATTCTAATTAGGATAAGTAGTTAGAATCACCCTTATGTCATATAATTTCTTCTCTTATTGATTTGGGATGAAAATGGGAGAGGGCAAGATTATCACCTTGAAGAGAACTAAGAAAATTTTAAATTAATTTACAAATTAAAAATATGTTTTTACATTTGATTAATATGTATATCATTGTTTGGAAATCTGATTTTAAACCATTTGCAATATATAACAAAAATTATTCACAATGACCCAAAATAATAAGAATTTGAATATAAAGAAAAAATAGTATTTGCAAACTTTTAAATTAAACTAAAATCTCTTTTGGTATTAAGCAAAAATAATAAAATTAAATAGAAAATAATCTAATCCATAGCATTCAATTCCATGAATAATGATGAAAAAAAACGAGGAAGAAAAACTAATTCAACTGAAGTTCATTTAAAAAGACACCTAAATCGAACGGCCAGCATGAGGCGAAGGTGAAAATTTTATAATAGTACCGGCACCATGCTGTCATTTCCTTTTTCTTCTACTAGCCATCAAAAACTTTGGTTCCAAAACTCAAACTTCTTCTCCTACTTCGCACCAGCAGAGTGATAATGGCGTTCTCTCTCAATACAAATCCTTCTCTCAGGTTCCATATTTTCTACTCTAATAGAAACGCCATATTCTGTATATTTATACTCGTATATGTACGTATTTATCGAAATTGGTTTTGTTTCATGAATCGGAACTGTAATTGATTTTGTTTATTTTAGTGATGGGTGTTTATTATCATTGGCAGTTGCGGGACCAAGCTATATTCAGGATTGAAGCTTCAATCTCCTGGTCTGCAAATTCATCCCGCTTTATCTTCTAAAATCTGTATCTTTTTCCAATTATTTTCTCCAATTTTGTTTTTTTTTTCTTCTGAAATTAGGTCTATTTGCAACTGGGAGGCCTCATGTAACAGCAGAATTCTATGGAAAGGTTAATAAGAGCCTCGAAAGCGGGTATTTTAATTTTTTTTTCTATTATTACTTTCAGATAATTCATGATTAGGGCTAAAAATGAGCATGTAACTAAAACCTGGCTTTTATTCTTGAATTGTAGAAAAAATGTATACTAAATGAGATTTTAGATAATTTATTTGATTATTATATTTATATATAATGGATTAATATAAATTAATGCGTTTGAATATGAGTAATATTTGACCACATTTTACATTAATTACTCAAGTATTGTTTTGTTTTGGTATGGTATCTGTGGTATGTGATAGATTTATGTATTTGCAGAACTCGCAATCGTAGACAAATTTGCGCAGGAGTTAGAATGATGCCTATAGGGACACCAAGAGTGCCCTATAGAACTCCTGGTGAAGGAACTTGGCAATGGGTTGATTTGTGGAATGCCCTAGTAAGTTAGTCAAAGCTTAATTCCTTGCAGAGATTGTAGTCATGGTCTATAATATGGATAGGGTGCACATTAGGAATTGAACAATGTTTTACCCTGTATCACCGTTTCACCAAGTTGAAGTCTCTAGGTCACTCACTTGATGACATGATTTAACTCTCTTTTGAACTTCTTGTGCACACCTTTTGTTTTGGCTGTGACAAAGTGTTTATACTTTACATAGCATAATGATCCTCAAATTTTGTTCTTGAACCTTCCTTGCTAGCTAGATGGAGAGGTTTATCAACAACCCGACTGCACATGCTGTAGATTTTTTTTTTTCTTTCTGTTGATTTTTAGTTGTTTTGTCATGTAACTTCTAACTTTTAGGATCTGTTTTATGCATGTTCAAAAACAAACTTCATTTTCTGCAGTACCGAGAGCGTGTTATCTTCATTGGACAAAATATAGATGAAGAATTTAGCAACCAAATATTGGCAACAATGTTGTACCTTGACACTATTGACGATAGCAAAAGGATCTATTTATACATCAACGGTCCCGGTGGAGATGTGAGTTCTTTGTAAATGAAGTTTTATTCAACAGAATCTTGTCTTCTTTTATTCATATCCTTATGGCCTATGCACATGTCTGATAGAAAGCTGTTCTTTTGCAGCTTACTCCAACTTTGGCTCTCTATGATACCATGCAGAGCATAAAAAGTCCTGTTGGTACCCACTGTGTGGGATTTGCCTATAATCTAGCTGGCTTTCTTCTTGCAGCTGGTGAAAAGGTAATATTTTCATCTATGGGATATGGATTGGTGGAATTTTGGCTGCTACCATCCATAAGGTAGATTGTTAAGTCAATACTGATAAAATGCAGCATACTTTGGGTAGTTGGCCCTTATAGAATACAAGCTAATTGAACAAAATTTGACGGGCAATGAATAACTTTATTTTACATTCTGGATAGTTTCTACTGTATATTTGTAGTTGTAGCAGTAAAAAGACCAATTGATAATATGCTAGATTTAATGAATCAGGATTCTAAGACATTTTACTCTGTTTTGTTGTATCCTCACAATTCATGGCAGTTAAATAATATTGATGATTTATTCTATAATAGCTCCTATTTTATTTTAAAATGCTGTTAAATTCATTGCCCCTGTATGATACAGTGGCTGAATTCTGAAATTCAACCTTTTGACTTTTTCTTCTGAGTTGAAGGGGAATCGTTGTGCAATGCCTCTTTCAAGAATTGCTCTACAATCACCAGCAGGGGCTGCTCGTGGTCAGGTAGTAGCCAGCATGTCATGAAAAAGCTATACTAAATATCCCACTCCACAACCATTGTACTTTTTTTAAAAAAATTTTATGACATGGAATATATGACATACAGGCTGATGACATTCGTAATGAAGCAAATGAGCTTCTTAGAATCAAGGACTATCTTTACAATGAGTTGGCTGAGAAAACAGGACAGCCAGTTGAGAAGGTCAGTAAGCCAAAATTGAATGCTGAACTTTCTGTTGTTTTGTCTTTTCTTTTCTTGAGTCTTCTGGTTTGATTGTTTGGATTTGAGGTATTTATTGTCAAATAATATAGTTTGAGAAAAGTGAGTATCTTTTACTTTAATGTGCAGATTAACAAGGACCTAAGCAGAATGAAACGCTTCAATGCTCAGGAGGCTCTTGAATATGGGCTCATTGATAGAATAATCAGGCCACCTCCAATTGATGCTGACTCAGCTCCGAGAGATCCATCAGCCGGTCTTGGTTAGTGTATACAATGTTCAAGGAATTGGCTCGTGGATGTTATCAATCACAGGGTTTTATAACTACTTGTACAACTTGCTATTCAGTTAGGAAGTTCTGCATTGAAGTTTGTTCCTGTAGTGGTTTTGCTCGCATATGGTTTTAGAGCTACTTGAAGAGTAGAATTTTGATGCAAAATGAAAGTTCACTCAATATTTTACATCTCTAGAAGGCTGGCTTTCTTGAATGCTAGTGTCTCAATATTTTCCATTTATATTGACAAACAGTTGGTAGTGTCTCAGTAAAGGTTCTCAAATAGGCAGTCGCGAAGTTCTGCATGGATGTGCTGTAGTCACGATTGATTTCTCGGGAGAGATTGGTCTGCAGCCTAATTATATCTAACTGGGCATTAATAAGCCGATTGCGTTCTAGTTGTGCTTCAATTTGACGCAACTATCCATTGTCAGCAACTGTTAGTTGTTAATCGCTCACAGTTAATGAAGAAGAAAACAAGGGCTTACTATTATGGCAGTGGAGCAGCAGAATCATGTACCTTAAGACAGTGGCGGAACCAGAGACTTGTTGAGGGGGGGGGGGGGGGGGCAAAATTGCCAAGAGAAAAAAATTACAGACGAATTATGAATAAAATTGAATATTTAATATTACAATAGTTCAACAATTAATTTACATTAGTAGATTGACTACACCTAAAAGGTGGTAATTGTATTCTACGAGTTTGCATTTTTTGAAAACGTTGCATAATAGCTTCATTTTCAATTTTTACAAAAATTTCCTTCTCCACATAACACACCAAGCAATCGGTAAGAAAATCATCTCCCATTTTATTGCGCAAATCCGTCTTTATAATGTTCATTGTTGAAAAAGCTCTCTCAACAGTAGCCGTTGCAACAGGTAAGACTAAAGCTAACTTGACAAGCAGATATACCAAAGGAAACATAATGTCATAACCTGTCTCAACCATTTTCTGAGCAAGAGTTCCAATGTCATGGAGGTCAGAGAAAGCTGTATTCCTTCTTACATCAGCAATGTAGGTCTTAAGTTGATCTTCAAGTATCATTCGATCAGTATTGGAGAAATCATTTGGATATAGTTCAGCAAGACGAAGTAATCGAGATCGCTTGAAGTTGGAGAATGAATTTATAGGTGAAAGACAAGCAATGCATAAAAGCAATTCCGAACTTGTTTCTGTAAACCGATTTTCCATTTCTTGTGTAATAAAATCAACAACCTATTATTGAATAAAAGAAAATTAAGTTGTATTATAGAAATTTATAGTATCATAATACGAAGAAGAATAATTACCTGACAAAAAATTTCCACTCGAAAGTAGTGATAATAAGTAATAGGAATACCAGCACGCTTAGAACGTAGACGACCCGGAACATTATCTTCCATATTAGGGACCGTGACATCATGATCTATGCAAAAATCATTAACATCTTGTAATAATTCATCCCATCCATTTTCCCTGAAGTCTTGCAATTGCTGTTTGACCGTTGCAATTAAATGTACAGCATTGTCCATGCATTGATCCTTTCGTTGTAAGAGTTGAGATAGATCATTTGTCAGTCCTAAAACTGTCTTCATTAAGTAAGTAATGAAAATAAAATCATAACTTTCCATTTTATCAATCAAGCCCACAGCAGTCCCTTGAGTTCTTTGTTCAATTCCATCCTCTATTATGTTTTCAAGAACCGCTTTCACTGCTGACCACAAAGACAGAAGCCGCACAATTGTTTTATAATGAGAACCCCAACGCGTGTCACCGGGTCGAGCCAAACTTGTTTCTTGATGTAATCCTCTTCCTGATTGAATATCACCTCTTTCCAAACGTTGAACGATTTCATCATGCTGTTTTTGACGGAGAGCATCTCTCCTTTTACATGAAACTCCAACCATATTCACAATCATTGTAACATATTTAAAAAAATTACTCACATATCTATTGCTCCTCGCTGCTGCTACAAGCACTAATTGGAGTTGATGAGCGAAACAATGAATATATCTTGCTTGGGGATTTTCATTTAAAATGAGGGTTTTTAACCCATTGAATTCACCTCGCATATTAGAAGTCCCATCATAACCTTGGCCTCGAACTCTACTTAGTGACAACCCATGTTTTGCAAAGAAATCTTCAAGTGCACTTTTTAAAGACAATGCAGATATGTCACTCACATGTACCACTCCAACTAATCGCTCCATCACTTGTCCCAACTTGTTAACATATCTCAATACCACAGCCATTTGTTCTTTTACAGAATTATCACGAGCCTCATCAATTAATATAGAGTAAAAGTCATCACCAACGTCCTTAATAATAGTTAGTGTTGTCTCTAAAGCACAAGCACTCACTATTTGTTTCTGGATATGTGGAGAAGTGAGTTGATTATTTCCAGGAGCATTTGAATTAACTACATTTCCAACATCAATATTGCGTTGACTGTACCAATTGAGAAGTTCAAGAAAATTACCCCGGCAAAAAGACTTTTCTGACTCATCATGTCCTCGAAAAGCTAAGCCATTTGCTAAAAGAAAACGTATACAGTCAACAACAGCTGTCAAACGTGTCCGATAATGCCTCTCTTGCTCTTGGCTGTGGGAAGATAATATATGAGACACACTTTGTCTTTGATTTTTGAAACCAACATATAGTACTCTTGCATTATTGTGTGGACTATTGGGACCACCAACGTGTTCATTAAATCTCTCCGTGGCCTTTTTCCAATTGCGAAATCCAATTTCTGTGAATACATTGTCTCCTCGTTTTGATCCTCTATTCGAACTAAAAAGATAACACCAGAAACAAAATGCTGCATCTTTGGAAATACTGTATTCCAACCACTCAAATTTAGAGTACCAATTCTCTCTAAAACTCCTCATAATGTTTCCAAATTCTGTTTGGGGAAAATTATGGCCACGTGGTTGGCAAGGACCTTTAGCCACATATTGTCTTCTAATATCATCCATAATCTCAACATCAAACTCATAAATAGGTTTACGCAATGCGGGGTCACCCACAATATAATCAAAACTAATATCCGGACGCCTTATATCATCACTAGATACCTCCTGACTTGCATGACTACTTAATGTAGGGATCGGTGTCGAAATAGGGATATTAGAGGATTCACCATATTCATTTCGTATTCTCTTAGTCTTGATCACAAATTTATCCATATCTGTTCAATTTAGAATTAGTTTAACCTAAGTTATATTCAGCATTTAAAACAATAACAAGACATTAAATTGCATTTTATATTTAAAACCTAATAACAATTCACAAAACACTAACAAAAGCAATTAATTCAACATAATCACAACACATATCATTTTAATTAAATTATTATAATTAATTAAATTCAAATAAACAACAATATATATTTATATAGAAAATAAATTATCAATTTTTACCTAAATCTTAATAATCACAAATACAAATAATAAAAATAAATTCAATTAATACAACATAATTAATAAATTAGATTCTATATTTAAAAACCATATTGAATAAATTATACAACATAATTATAAATTAATACAACATAATTCAATTAATACAACATAATTAATAAATTATCAATTTAAATTATACAACATAATTAATAAATCTATTTATATATAAAAAAATTTCCAATTCTTTACCTAAAATAAAAATTTACAAATCACCATTTTTTAACCTAAAAAAAATTATCATAAATTCACAAATCACAATAAATTTAATTAATTTAACTAATTAATAAACTATATTCTACCTTTAAAACCCAAAATATAATCTATTTTATAAATAAAAAAATCACCAAATATTTACCTAAAATAAAAATTATCAAATCTCCAATTTTTAACCTAAAAATAATTATCATAAATTCACAAAACTATATTCTATATTTAAAATTAAAATCCAATATATAATCTAAATCTTTAATTTTATAAACCTAAATTATAATAATTACAAAAAAAAAACAAATTAAATAATAAAATTAAAAAAAAAATTACAGAAATTTAAAATACCTGTTGCTGCCCGCCCCGCCTGCCGCCTCTCTGCCTGCTCGTGCCGTCGCCATCGCCCGTTGCCGTCGCCTTCTCTCTCGCCTGATCGCCTGCTCGCCGTCGCCTTCTCTCTCGCTCGCCTGATCGCCTGCAACAGCTCGCTCTCTCTGTCTTGCCTCTCTCTCTCGGTCTCGCTCGAGCCAGCAGCAGAGCTGCTAGCTCTTAAATTTTTTTTTAACTCTAATAAGTGAAACGGCGCCGTTTCAAGTGAAACGGCGCCGTTTCAAGTGAAACGGCGCCTTTTCACTTAATAAATTTTTTTTTACTCTATTAAGTGAAACGGCGCCGTTTCACTTAATAAAGTAAAAAAAAAAATTGAAACAGGTTATCTTCAACCTCGGTCTCGCTCGTGCGTGGGACTTCGACTGGGAGGGGGGGGCAGGGGCGGAGAAGCAGCAGGGGCAACCAGGGGCGGAGGGCCGGCGCTCTCCCTATATATGTGTGCATTGCCGCCGGCGAGGGGGGGTCGTCCGCCCCCACACGACCCCCCCCCCCCCCCCCCCCCCCCCCCCCCCCCCCCCCCCCAGCTCTGCCCCTGCCTTAAGAGGAGGAAATAGCATAGCAAATTTAACTACACTTCTAAGCTTCACTGGGTTAAAATAGAATTCAGATGGGGCAGACGGTCGTTGGATGATTGCATCAGTTGCAGCCATCGATTCCAGATGTTGAAATCTATTTTAGATATATAAAATAGCATTACAATTTAAACTTGATGCTAAAATATAATATTAACACAAAGTATATGCAATTATAATAATTTGTTAATCATGTTCTCAAATATTAAAAAATTTGTTGATGGTCATATTGCCCATGGAAAGTATTTTTCTATATTTAGAAGCATTTTATAATATATTTTTTTCAATTAATTTGTTACATCTTGCAGACAAGTGCAAATATAATCTGAACAACATTTGCATTCTGCTTCTATGCTAAATAATTGTTAACCTTAGCTATTTTTTTTAAGTAGGTTAATTGTTCAACTCCATTAATTATGTCTACAGTTCAATTAACCAAAATTGTCAGTTCTAGTTTATAAAAATTATAAACTTTAATCTTAACCAGAAAGGACCGGTTCAGTTAAATTTTACGCCCTTAAAAAAGGGTTGATAGTTTCGGTTTATAAAAGTTGTGAACTTTAACTTTAATTAGCAAAAGCAAGCTTATTCGGTTAAAATTTATGCTCTTAAAAAGATAAGGTGATTTCAGTTTTAGTTTTCGGTTTAAATTGTCAATTTAAATTAATTTTAATAATTTATTTTTTAAATAAAAGTAACCATAATAAATAACATTTTTTATAAAATTAAATACTAAACTCATAAATTTGGTATTATAAGTTAAACTAAATAATATTAATTATTAAAAAATAATAACAAATTAACAATAATTATTATTATTAATAAATAATAATAGTAATAATAATGACAAAATTTTGCAAATATAATTTTTTCATTATAAATATATATATATATATATTTAAATACATAATTTTATATATTTAATTTTAAAATTGAAGTGTAAGAAAAAAAATTAAAAAATTAACTCTGAGATTTTAATTTTCAACTAAAAATTATATATTTTTTGATATATATATTAAAAATTAATATATGTATTAATAATATATATTATGTTATTTTATTTATTTATTTATTTAGCATATATTTAATTTGAGTTAAAAATATAAATTAGCTTATTTCGAATCCTAATGTAAATTAAAATTAAATGTAGAACTATAACCACTAAATTATCTCATTGTGTATATATATATATATATATATATATTCTAAATTCTAAATACAAACATTTTATTCATAGCATAGACTCTTTGGAATGTTTCTAAATACTATCGATTTGAACAAATTAAGCAGATGATGGCACACGAAAAGAAATTAATATGTTATTTATATATATACTATATATATATAACTATGATAATGAAGTAAAAGAATTAATTTACATTATTTTTAGTGTTCATTGGCCCCAAAAACTCACATTTGATGCAGTCCCTAATATCGGATGCATCAATAAACCGAAGGCCAAAAAAATTTAATAATAATAAAAGAACAACAAAAACAATAGCAGAATCCACTACAAAAATGTAAGTAATAATATATATATATATATATATATATATATATATATTGAAGAAACACCATTTACGTTCATAGATGAGGTCACTGATTATGAAGAGTGATCCCTTAACCTTTCTTCCCTCCATCCTTTATAAACCTTAGCAATGAAATCTTCAAATGTTCTCTGCAAATTGTCATCATTAATTTCATCATCATCCCAACCAATCTCTCCATCACTACCACTATCATCATCATCTTCATTGTAGCCATCAGAAAAATAATTTTCCTTTCGATCATCCTCACTATAATTGCTATTACTATCTTCATCCTTGCCATTACAAAAATTTTTACCATCAACATCATCATATATTTCTTCTCCGACTCCATCTTCATATGAAGAATGAAAATTATAAAAATGAGAAACCCCATCAGCTTCATTTGTAGAAGACGAAGGCCTATAATTTCCAAGAATAAGAGCCAAAATAATAGTATTGAACAATGAAAACAAGAAAAGAGGAGATGAAAAGCTAAATACCAAAGTAGTAGCTAAACACAGAATCAAGAACACAACTAGTACAGGTAATAATCCGATCATAAGCTTCATGTCCAAGAATTAATGAATGAATAATATGTTTAATTTTATGTTCTTGTGTGTCTTCTAATTAATGGTTCATATACATATATATATATATATAGATTATATAGTATGAAAAGAAATATTAAATTGCGGGAGTATATTCTTAGAAAGTGTTGTAGAAGCATACTATATTATTGAAATAAACAATGGAAAATTGAGTTAGTTCATTCTATCAAGTAATACAAACTTCCAAGTATAAGATACCTTAAGAAATTTCTCTTTTTTTTTTATTGGCCTTTGTTTTTATCTAACCGTCGTGTACCGTTTCCGTGTTTTTATACTGGCTTCAATCTTTTGCTTCTGAATCCAGTTAAATCTTATAGTTAACTAATAACTTACTTAAGTTTTAACTCTTCTTTTAACCCTTAATACGTTTACTTGTATAATTTCCAAGAGATATCTCAGTGCTTAATTTTGATATTTCCATCAAGAAATCTTAAATTTTAATTTTGGGTTAAATGAATAAAGAATTTATGGACGAATATATAGTTTTTCTTAACATTTTAGTTAATTTAAATTATGTATATATGATTATTAAGTTAGAATTTTATTCCTCAATAGGAAAATTTTATCAATAAATTTTAATTTAGTGATATTTAAGTTATTTTGAGAGTTGAGAATGGTAAAATCACTAGTTTTAACCCCCAATCAAAATTTTTGAATAGTTCCTTTGACTTTAATTTAATTTCTATGTAATAATTTATATACTTTGAAAAAAAAATTGTCAATATTACTGTGATTTTATTTGTTTGTCTATACATACAGAGAGAGACAGAGGTTGAAAGCTTGATAAAAGTCTTATTATAAACAAAAGTAAGAAAAGCAGAAAGTCAATTTTAGGAACTTTCTTCTTTCTTTGAACCACCCATCTCAATTACACTAAAAATATAAAAACATATTCAAATTTTCTATTTATTATTATTATTTTTCTATATATATTTATATATAGTTTATTTGTGATATTTCTATGTAAATTATTATTTTTTAAAATTATTTTGTCACAACAAATAATATTATATATAATAAACTCTATATACAATAAAGATATATATATATTATAAAAAATTATAATATTAGTATTACAGTATAATTAACATTACTTATTGTAGTTTCACCTAAATTAAATCCGGAAAAAGCTTTACACTATTTATTGAAAATGATAATTTTTTTATAAAGTAATTTTGAAAGCTATAATTAACAACTTTTTGTATTATGTATTAGCAATTTTTTTTATTAACTTTGCTAAAAGATTATACTTTTAAAATTTTATAAATAAGTTCAATTGACAAATCAAATATATTTTTCCTTAATTATAATCTATATTATTATTGAAAGAGAAAATAAAGGTTATAATCATGTATAATTATATCATTTATATGTTTATCATTTTGATATTAATATTATTTTCATTATTATTAATATGATAATTAATATTGTTGTTACTCAGTCAAATAAAAAGCAAATCCAAGCAAAATCCACTTTCTCAAAAAATTAACATTAACGTTGATTACCTCTTAATTAATCAAAATTAAAAAAAAGAAGATTGATCTTCATTAAAAGAAAAGGAAAAAAAAAACAAACATTAAGTACAAATATTTGGATTATCAATACTATATACTAAAACAAACATTACATTATATTAAACCGATAACATATATAAATTGTCTTATTCAATTTATTCTACTATTTCTATATATATGGGGAAATTTCGTAGCATTAACCATTCAAATTTGAAAAATAATTAAGCCGTGAATAGTGGAGAGAAAACAAAGAAGTAAAGATTCTTGAATTGATTTGAAGTATATGAAATGAAAAAAAAAAATTAATATTAAAATAATAAGCTAACAAACAAAAATGCGTTCTTTTCATTGACCTAATAATTCGCAATTAAAACATGAAAATGTGTTTTTACAAGGACAAATTAAAAAAAATAAAGTCAATGTCTTTACTCTTCATAAATAAATAAATAAATAACAAAGGAATATGATTAGTAATCTTTTACTTAAATATCAAAAATATAAGCGATATAAATTTTAAATTATAATTATATTTAAATTGTAATTATTTAGTATATGTGATACATATTTTAAATTAAGAACGTTTCACTTAAGTAATTTTTAATTTTTAGAATAGGCATTAACAAAAATTTAATATGATTAAATATTAAAAATTTTAAAGTTTTAAATAGAGTGTTGAAATTTTTAATTTTAAAAACTTTGATCGAATATCTATCTTAATTGTATTAAAACAATTTTTAAAACTATAAGAATTTTTAATTTAATTTTTACGGATCTAATCTATGTCCCTACTTATAAATCAAACTAATCAAAAATATTAATTTAAATTATAATATTTTAAAAATAATAATTTTTATTTTCGAATCACACTTTTTAACTAGTTTGATCCATAAACGAGAGCATGGATCGAATCTATATTAGAATTTTTCAAATTTTTACTTGAATCTAATAGGAAAATAAAAATGAAAAGTGGGCTGTTAATTTGAGTGATAGTGACCGTATAGTCTTCCAATGCAAGTCATTTTAGTGATTAAGCAAAACTATTTTTGAAGCTTTGCTTTTGTTTCTGGCTTTCTAAATAGAAAAAAGGAACTGTAATTAGTTCTATTAATTTGATTTTCCACATTTATATGCAAAAATAACATAATTACTGATAATGATTTTATCATATTTAACACCATTCTTTTTGTATTTAGATTTTGTTTCTTTCATCCAAAATTCAAGTCCTAATCACAAATTCAATATTAAAAAAAAAATCAAATAAACCAATCTAATCAAATTATTATTTTCTTTTATGGTAATTCAGCTCAAAATGTGAACAATTATCAGCCTCCACATTATACTTTTTTTTAATTATTAATTACATATCGAAAAATAACAGACAAGACTCAAATTTGAAAAATTCAAGTTCTAAGCAGGATCAATACGCCCCCAGCCCTACATATGCTTGTTAGTTTTTAAGGTATCATCATTCTCATAAAAGAAAATAAAGAATGGCAGAAACTCATCAACATGTACAAAAAAAATCTCTAAAATTAGAACAGTTTAAAAGATCCAACAGAATAAGAAAGTAGAAAATAGGGCTGATGAAATGTTAGAAACAACAACAAATTTTCAGAAACAATCCACCACTCCGACGAAGGGCAACTCTTGGTGTGAATATTACATGAAATATTCTGCATGAAAAAACAACAATAGGTGCCTACCTAATCTGCTTGACTAATGCTCTACTCCGAAAATAGAAAAAAAGGGGGTAAAACAACAAACAAGGCAATACTGATAAATAGTCAATGGGTTTTACAGACAACACATGATGGCAAGATTATACGTGTGGAAGTCGATAAGGCCATCGTTGTCAGTGACAAACCTTCTAATGCTCCAATGAGGTGAAAGATTTTAGCCTGCTGGCAAAGACACATTAATGTCAGTTGGCTTATTCCTAGTATCTGATGGCAAAGAAGACCAACTATCTCCGCGGAATGAGGTAGGCAAATGGTTGGATTTTGGATCAGCAGTGGATATCGGAATGGCAGCTGTTGGTGTGATAGTTGATATAGATATGGAGTCGAGTTTCTGCTTCTTTGGTTTCTGCTCATGTTGGTTTCCAGCCAGAAAACTGCCTACTACAACCTGATACAGGGAAATATATCAGAACTCATGTCACCCTCCATACTGCAGCCAGAAACTATCTGCAACATTGAATATTGTGCCTTCTGCCACACAAAATGGAGAAGAAGATCATGCATCTTGACAAGACAAACCTGTACAGGACTTGCAGCTACCAATAGACCAGCAACCCCACCACCCACAACACGACCATCTGGACTTGCCAACGACACACTCATCCCACCAGATCTGCTCCTCGTTCCTCCACTTTCCGTGGGCATAAATGAACCAGATAAAGACAATATCTCAAAGCGACCCTAGATGAAACCAAAAGGAGGAGATTAGATTTCTACTGATGACATTATAGCATGAAGAAATTACAGATGACTACGAGCAAGCAAAATAAGGATCTTGAATGAGATAATTAGCTATTAATTCCAGTGTCACATCAGGAAAAGTAAATAAATTGGCAACTAAAAGCAATATTAATAAATTTTTCAAGGACTGAGTACAAGGAACACTAGAAAATCTAAGCAATCTATACATTGAGATGAAGAAAAAAGAAGTGATGTCCAAGCTCCAATAATTTGATGAGGTAAAACAAAACACGAGTCTTTGAATCTAATAACAAAAATCCAATCTTATCATGAGTTTTTTGCTTGTTATGTGATAATGACTCATAATATCTCAACATAGATTACCCCTCCTATCCTTAACAAATGATGCTAGGCTAGCTTCATAAATACATGAATGCACAAATCAAAATTTGTTCACCCTTCCACCCAGACACATATGTGGTCATATACCATCTCTTTACTCTTATTCAACAATAACAGTAAATCACAAAGAATAGTCACTTCAACAGTAATATTGTAACTTGAATAACTAGTAAGTCAGAAATATAAGAATGCTGACTAAGGTGAGAGGCTTTGAATAGATAAAGAGAAAGCACAATCATGCTTGTCACTAAAACTAGATGAGATTCTACTCAAATCTTAAAACAAAGTGTGTTGTTGACAGGTTATCAAATGAATCAAAAATTTCCATATGGGACATAAAAAGTTGCACAGCACCAAGTTATAGAACCCAAGTGGCCAAGTTGGCAAGAAGAAATACAAGAGAAACCTCCTCCTAGAAAGTTGAAAGTTTATGAACAGGATCAATACTAGCATGATGAGTGTGCATGGCGAATGTAACTGTAATAACATGAGCAAGAAGCACACAAATTGGCACTGCAATCCTCTAACACAAGGGCAAAGTACGAAAAACATTTTACGAGAGCTAGAAAAGACATTTTAAAATAGCTAGGATAAAGGATGTCACCTCATATGTTAGCGTGCCACCAGAGGAATCAGGCTGACGAAGTGTAACACTTGAAATCACACCATTTGCAGAGAGTATACATATGGCTCGAGGCCCTTGTTGAGAAAAAGAGATGATCTTCATTGTAACATCCTAAACAATAAAGGAAAGAATTCCTTTTATAGTAAGCCAAACTCAGCAAGTCCTTCAACATTATCTTGTAATGTAACCAATGTTAATATAAGGCATAAGTACAAAGTACACCAGTAATGCCAGTAATGCTCAACATGTACCTCTCCAGCGTTTACAGTGATGATATGGGGAGTAAAATTAGCACCAACAGAGCACGCAACCCATTCACCTACAGGAGCAAAGTTCAACAAGATCAGTAACTTTAACGTGGAAATTTTCACTTTTAAACAGTTAGCAATAAGGTAAAATCCACCACAAAGGAAACAAGAAATTAGTATAGAGAATTGGAGAAAATAAAAATAACATGCATTGCTCGTAAACTTTTTTTTTTAAATCATATTAAAAGTGGTAGAATATGGACTCCCGCAAAATCATTGGTTGCCAGCTGCCACCTATACAAGCTGTATGAGACTCTATGCATGAAGATAACAATAACAGTAACGTCCAATAAAAGTAATACAGTCATAGTGTTCTACTGTTTTGTTCCAAACTATTCATACTTTAACGCCTCATCTTTGACAAGAACTCAAATCTTTTTAAATGATAACATCCTGAAGGGAGGTTCTTTATAATAGAAGAGAGAGAGAAAGAAAGAGAGAAGAATAAATAGAAAGATTGAATAAGAATGAAAACTTTTTAATGGTATAATTAAGAGAAACAGAAACCTTTGAGGAGGGGAAAAGAGTAAAAAAGAAGCAAATAAAAAATAATAATGGGTGGAGTATTCACCTCTCTTTCCCCCATAGCTGAAATTAGAACAAAATAAGTGAAGAATATATAAAATAATCATATTTAGAAGGATAAGAGACTCTGCGTAAGATATTGGAAGAGACATAGCCGGAACTTTTGAGTACCAAACTTTGTTCAGCATCAATTGAGTATATGTGCTAAGCAACTGATTGATATGACAAGGTAATGAGGGAGTAAAAACAGAGGGTGTAAAAACAAAGGGATATAACATCCATCTGACATGCATCTCTGAACTCCCAAAGACGAACACATGAATGAAACACAAAACCAAGGAAGTTGAATAAAGCCAATTAACTTTAGTTAAAACCCCAGGAAAATAACAAGTGATAGAACTAATCAAAAACCTTAATTTCTTTAGAAACTAAAAGCCTTCATTTACATATTTTTTTTCTTATTTTTGAAGGCTATGCATTTATCAAGAGCAAAAATAACTCGATGACATTGTCTTGGTTGCAGAGTTTTTCGATCTGGAGTTCTGATATCCATCATGAAAGAAATCAGATGGCAAACAGTTTCTGCTGTAAGGGAGAATAAAACAAGTGACAATATTACCTTGCAATTTGGGATATATGAATTTATCAAGAAACAGACACAAAATCCTTGTGCAGAAATCAAGAGTAATTAAGGGAAGACCTTCACTTTAGCCACTAGTCAAGCCAGCCTCATATTATTTTCCAAAGCCCTTCTCCAAACAAGGGAGAGTCTGTACAAAGACAGGCTCTTGTTTTGGTATACAGAGTAATTATGTTATATGCATGCAAATAATATGCTTAGGTGCCACATTAAGCCACTAGATTATTCGCGAGAGAAATCCATATTATGTATCAAGACATTCAGCATTGCTACCTCAAAACAAAAGAAAAATACTAAAGGTTGAAATGTAAGCACCACTGCAACAAGGTAGTAGTAAAACATATTTTTTGGGGCAAGTTCAAACTTGTGTTCTTTTCTGGAATGAAAGAACTACTAATTATATCAAACAAAACATACGGAGAACAGTTATCATTTAAATCAAATGCTCTTAAGTGACAAGCAATCCCTAGAAAACCACCAAATGCACAAATGAAAATAAAACTTCATTTTAAGCATGCCCATTAATGATACTCATGGCAAGCATATTATATCATAAAAAAAGAAAAAAGGAAAACTTTAAATTACAAAATATGCAGTCGTTAATTTAAGTTGATAACAAAATACTCGAAATTAATTTTGAGGCATTAGTTACAATATGCCAGGATTTTTTGAATAATAATACAGTATTTACAGAACCTGTAAAGCTAAAGAACTGTAGAACTAGATAATGGTTTGTATCCTTGTATTCTTTCACTTTTCAGCTATAAAATCTTATTTCAGAAAGTAACGAAATATCCCAACCTGACAAAAGAGGGATATGTAAGAGTCGAACCAATAACTCAACAAGGCAAGAGTAATCCAGTTTTCGAATATTTTGTTCTTTACTAATCATAGAAGGGCGAGTTTTATCACTCTCATGCAGCTACTGGTTGGAAATTAAATTCATTTTCCCACTTCCAACATGAAAATTAGTAAAAGATGGCAATTGTAGAAAGGCGACGAACAAAGTAGCGCAATACAATAAGAGACGAAAAAAATTGACAAGTCAAAACCATAATTCCTGATATTCACACATCCAGACCCACTTGGCAGAAAAGAATCACACTGCTGCTGCACACATAAGACACAAGAATATCAAAGACTTAACAAGGAAAAACATATAGAAAACACGTAATATGCTAAACAGAAACAGTAAATGTCAACAAGTGATGGAAATAAAAGCTCCCTTCTTACCTTTTTAGCGGCAGAGCAACCTGCCAGTTGATGACATCTTTCTTAATCTATAGTCCAATTCTATTCAACATGACACGGCAAACTTTTATCAGACTTTAGCAGGTCCCCATATAGTACCTCCCACAAATTCTCTTCCCAAAAGGGGAACAGAAAGGCCAAATGACACCTTACACTAGCAACTAGCAAGATTCCCTCGTTCCCATACCTACCCACATACCTCACTATCTTTACAAATACAAACCCACCACCCACACACCCAGACACAGATCTCAATTGACGCATCATATCACAGGTCCCACATCCATTTAACTCTACTTAAAAAATCACCCAAACAAGCAAAACCACCAATTCAAACACCAAAAATCCTACCTTTGATCAGAGAACAAACTGAAAATACTTCTCAGCTCAAAAGGGTTTTTAATAAAGTGATTTGTTTTACCTAAATTCTCTAGCTCGTACTTGGTCTTGCTCACGGGCTTTATTTTCCTTTGTTTTTCAACCGAGAAATCAATCACCGGAGGCACCGGAGCTGCCGAAGATATCGGCTTTGGAGAGAGTGCCATCGTGACACTGCCATCAGGACCATACTTTCTTGGCCTTCCTCGCTTCTTCTTCAGAGGCATAGTTGGCAACGTTCCCGGCGCCATCGCCGGAGCCGGAGCCGACTCCGTGGACGGCGGAGGAGGTGGTGGAGCGGATCCAGGACTTGAGCTAGTGTTGTCGGCGGACCTTGGAGCGATTTGGTAGTCCGATGGAACATCGGATCCCACCACTGTAACCCCACCTCTACTGCTACTACTTACAGTTTCTCTTGCTTCCATGCTTAAACCCTATAGATTTCTATTTTTATTTTTCTAGATTTTACTAAAAATCCATTTTCTTTTCAGCTCAAATCAACCAAATTTTTTGAAAAATAATAATTATAATAATAATAATATAAACAGAAAAATTCCAAGCACTGTTTGTAAAACAAGTTCTAAATTTTAAAAACCAGAACAGAAAAACAAAATAAAATAATAAATTGAAAAATAAAAACAATGAAAGCTCTGGGCTTTGAGAAGCTAAGTAGGAGCTAGAAGATGAATTTTACAGCAAGATTTAATCCACAAAAATAATTTTTTAGCTTAATTTTAGAGATTAAAGAGCTGAAGTTAGCGGAAACAGAGCTTAACTAATGTTTTTAGGGGAAAAAAAAAGGAAATTTTTGGATTTTTATTTCTTATTTTAAATTTTTAAATTTTTTTGAGAAGAAAGAAAGTTTTGAGAAAAGGGTTTTATGCTGATATTCAAATATTGATATTTGAAATTGTAAGTTTGAATTGAAAAAAAAAAAGAAAAAGAAAATAAAAGAAAATTGGTTTTTGAGACAATAAACTAAGTTTTTGTTTTGTTTTTTCGTTGTTGTTGAGCTAATTTAGGTTCATTTAACCTTTCTAAGCCTGTCTGAATTTAGATTAAAAAAATAGAGAAATCATGTTTTTAAAAAATATTAAATAAAATAAAATAATATAGAATATTAAAAGTAGAATTGATGAATATGTTTGTAATGATTTCTTATGTATTTTAATTTACAAAAAAAAAAAAGAAGAAGAAGATATTTTTATGTTTTGGTAGGAATCTGTTGAAAATATAATAAATTAAATAATGGTGAAAGTGGTGGGGGATTTTCTTTACTTTTTTTTTATTAATTAATTTTTATTTTTTTCTTTTTAAATATTTATTTTTTAATAAGGGAAAGTGGACAAAGTGGTATTATTGTCAATCATTTTAATTATAGTTTTCTCTATTTTGTTTTAAATAAATAAATATTTGAGTAAATGTCAAGTAAAATTAGGTTTGCTAAGGCAATAAGAAATTTGGCTAAAAAGCAAAAAATAAAAGTGGGTTAAGGCAAAGCATGACATTTTTATGGGGGCCTTGCATCCTTGCAAATGTTGTCTGATACAAGCAAAAACTATAATTACATAAACTCTCTAAAATAAAATTAAAACTTTCATTTAAATATTGATATATGAAAGATAAATTTTATTTTAAATTTATTTTTTTAAGAAATAAGTATTTATCGTTTATCTATATTTTGATATAAAAAAATATATAAAATTAGATGGTTAGGGTCTTAATTAGAATCTTAATTGTGATTCCAACAGAAGAACCAAATTAATAGACATGAGTTTGAACGATTAGCTAATGCAACCAAAGAGATACAGACATTGTTTGATTTGCCTATTGCTAGTTTCTTAATAATATTAATCTAAAGCATATTAATTTTATCTTTTTAACATATATATTAAGATCTCAAATCACTTTTATCTTTTTTTTTTTTTAGGGAAAATGAAGTTATTATTTATTGGTAGCAGTTGGTATGTATAGAGTAGTTTTTAAATTATAAGTGATTGTTTAGTCATAGAAAATAACTCATTTTTTCAGAAAAATTTTTAGATAGAAATAAAAAATAAATTTTATTGTTTAATTAAAAATATATTTTATTTAGAAAATCAGAAAATATTTTTTATATTTATTAATTAATAGTTCAGTTTTAAAAAAATATTTTAGTTATTTTTTAAATAGAAAACACATTTTTTTAAAAAATATAAATTCTTTTTTATTTTTATTTTTTAAATAAAATAGTTAGAAAATGAATATTAGGAACATTAGAAAATATAAAATAAAACTATAAAAATAAAAAAATATTTTCTATAATTAAATAGCCCCTAAATATTTTAAAAAAATTTAATTTTAATTTTTCATATATTATTTAGTTAAATTTAATTTTTAACTTTAAAAATATTCAATTTTATTCGGTTGAGTTGATTGTGTTAGCTGATAGCTAATAATTAATTGTAAATTAATAAAATTTAGTTAATGAATATTAATTAATTTATTAAAATTTAATAATTATTATTAATAAAATGTAAAAATATTATTATGTGTACATTTTGTACATATGCACGCAAGTTATTTTCAACTTTAATGTATTGTAAAATAAAAATTAGTAATTAAGAAAATTATAGGTAAATTATATATTTACATTTGTAAAAATATAAAAATAGTATTTATATTAACTATTATAAATTTAATATTATGATAATTATTTTTCATTTTTAAGAATAACAAACAATAAATCACATAAAATTTAAATGGAGTAAAAATGAATAATATTTAATATGAATAATATAGTCAAAATAATCAACTAATATGAAAAAGTTATGGATTGGAACTATTAAAATCAAATGTCATTAAAATTCTAAGATTTAGTGATGGTTAATTTTTTTTTAATTACCCATTAAATTTAATTGACCATCAAAAATGAAAAAACCATATCAATTACTCCTGCAAGCATAAATTAAACACCCACTAATGTGTACTCACCTCTTAATAAATAATTAATCTAATTATTATTCTCATCAATAATGGTGCTTTCATGTTATTTTTATTTCTTCTCTTGAATGGGAAAAAAATAATTTTTATATTGTTTTCTTTTACTATCTCAATTGTCTTATGTTAATATATGATATAATGGTTTGATATATAATAATAATCTGCGATGAATCAGTGGCATAATTAATATTAATAAATATATGTTGATAATCATTCAAAATATATATTTGAAAATTACCTATGCTGATAATGACTTATTAAATGAAAGCACATTGCATTCTCTTTAAATTATAATTTTTGATTGAAAGAAAAAGAAATGCGATTTATTTAAGGAAATGCGATTTATTTTAATTAACTTTCATTTATAATATTTAAAATATAGTATATTTAAAAACCAAAAATTTAGATTAAGTTCGAAATGATTTTTTTTTAATTTTAATTTTTTTATCAAAATTAAAAAATACGTTGGATAATGTTGTTAAATTTTAAATTTTTCTTATTAAATAAAAATTATTCTCTTAAGATATGATTTTAATAATTTTTATTTTTTAAAGATATTTTATATTAATAAAATATTTTTTTAATAGAAGATATTTTATAATATTAAAGATTTTTAATATTAATAAAATTTTAATAATCAAATTTTTATGACATAATTTTTAAAATTACAAATATTTTTTATTTTTAAAAAAATCAAAATTCTACAACTTAAACCAACACATTCTTAGAATATTATAACTCTTTTCTTGAAACTGGTTTATCCTCTAAAAATTATTTTTATTTTGTTAAAAACAATTGATTTGAAAAGATATTTTTTTATGAAGTGTCTTATTTATTATTTAGTTTTACTACTATAAATTAAATAAAAATATTTTCTTTATATAAATATTAAAAAATTAAATTTCTAAAAATTAAAAATATTTCCAATAAATAAAAATATAAAATATATGAATTTAAATTAAAAAAGAAAATTACCCGAGAAAAAATGCAGGGCTGTCCGTGAGCATGATAGTTGAAGACATGCCAGTCGCCAATAAACTAATGTGCTTATGCACATAATTTATCAAAAAAAAAAAGTGCGTATGCATATATATTCAATTTTTCAATTTTTTATTTATAAAATACAATGAATAATTTTTTTTTAAAAAAAGAAGTTATTTCTTTTAAAATAATTTAATTTTTATTACCACAAAAAATATTTTTATTTTTTTAATAAATTTTATATTAAAAAAATAATAAATAAGTGTGAATTGAACCTTGTTGGCTGATCTAAAACTACTTAAAAAGCCTTCCCTAATAGGTGCTTTTTTCTTGGAGGTGTTATAATAATAAGTCTATTTTTTTAATTAGAAATTTTCTAATTCTTTTTAAGCAAGGCAATAAATTAAATTAAATTAAATTAAAAAATAAATAAAAATGGAAGTGATTACAGATCATAATTAATTTTATAATAATATAATTAATCTTGCTGGGGACCACTAGTAATTGACCTTTAAAATGCCATTGAAAGACAGCTATGTTATTCATATTCATAAAACTTTAAAGCATCTTTATCTGAGACGAGTTTAAAAAAGACAGAAGAAAATACATTAAAATAAAAATAAAAATAAGAACGAAACAATTATTGAATTTCTTGAGCATTTTATAACATTAAAAAAATACATATGGTGATGAATTCGATGTTTATATTAATTATTAATTTCTCTCTTACGATATTTTTTCAAAAAAATTAAAATATTGGCATGCCTTATAGTTTTTTTTAATATTATTGATTGGTAATCAAACCTGCTTTTTTATTAATTAATTAATTTTTTAAACAGTAATTAATTAATTAATTAATTATGTAATGGGAATGGAGAAAACTTGAATAATTATAATTTAAAAACCCTCAAAATTTTTATATAAGAAATTTCCACTTGAACTTAGTGGTGCTCATTGCAAGTCCATTTAAAAAAAAGGAATCTCGGCAAAGATCGAAATTTAAAATTATTTTATATGAAAATAGAAAATTAATTAACAAGTTTTTTTTATGGCTTTTTGCACTTGACATTTGCATTTTCTTAATTGTCGGCTGTTAATTAATTAATTAATGTGAATGCTTAGTGGAAAATGGTGGATTTTGTCAACTCTTTTTTTATATATATAATTTTTAATATTATTATATAAAAGTTATAAATTTCATTTGAATAACAATTATAAAATATAAAATTATTATATATTTATTCAGTGATGATTCCATATAAATATCCAACTAAATTTCTTATTTTTAATGCTTTATTTTTTATTAATTTTAATATTTATTGACTAATTCAAAACTTAAAAGAAAATGTAAAATTTTAGTGAGAAAATCTGATCGAAATTACATGAAAAGATTACCATAAATATGTAATAAGCTTTTTTTTTTTTGAGGATTAGAATATAAAAGAAGAAAAATCAAATATAAATTTATCTAAAAAATATACATTTATCGTTATATTTTATATAAATGTATACTTTGATCATTCTTAATAAAGAGAAAAAAAATAAACATTAGTTAAGTGGGTCTAAGATTTGTTGAGATAATAGCCAAATAAGTTCTTGGTTAAATGTAGGTTGGATCTTAGTGTAAGTTGGCCTTCTTGACTCTAATTGAATAATTTAATAGAAATATAAAGATGGAGAAGAATGGTTGTTTGAACAAAGAGTCAAAGCCAAAAATGGCTGTGCAAAAAAAAAAACCAAAAATGAGTACTATTTATTAGAGTTTTGGAGGATTAGTAATTAAGAGTCATTATTTGGCATAATTATGCATATTAATGGTTTTGGTTCCTCTTTTTTTCTTCCATAAAAATATGAATTTTTTTTTCTTTGTGGTCTCTATCTATTTCCTAATTATAGGCCTTTTTATAGCTTCCCGATTCTCATCATCAAAGTCATTTTTTCATAGAAAATACAATTTTTCTGCTTTTATTTTTATTTGTCTCAAGATTGGGGGGGAAAAAATAAAAGAAAAGAAGAAATTGGAAGGTCAAACAAATGAAGCAAATAATAAAAAGATTCCAATCCAATCATCAATTTTAGTTTTGGGTTTTTATAGATTTTGTAAGTTGTGTTTTTTTATAGCCCATCACCATCCCTTCTCCTAGGTTTTTATTATTGGAAATGGCTAAATCTCCATTTCTCGTTATCTAATATTCTCACGCACACGCATGCACATATAAACATTTAGAGAAGATACAATATTATTCTCAAATTTTTTTTTATATTTTCTTAAAAAAAGAAGAGTCAAATGCTAAAAGATTTTATGAATATATTGTTTTAATATGAAAATTCTAAGTACAATTTAACATAGTAAAAAAATTAATAAAATTCTTTTAAGGAATAGCTTAATATGGTATTAAAAGTACCATAATATATCTTCATAAAAAAATTTAAAATTAAATTAAATGAATTATATTATTCGAAATTTTTTATCTTATATTATATATTATTAAAAGTATTTTAATAATTATGAATCTTCACCCCTCTTAATTTTTAAAAATTATGTATTATCTTCTTTCAAATTTAAGAGATTAAACCTATATTATATTGAATCGCTATAATTTAAAATGTAAAAAAAAAAAAGAAAAAAAATTCCTTTATCACTTTTCCATTCTTATTATCATCATTTTCCACATTATCTATAAAATTTATCACTAAAAATTTTAATTTAAAATTGTCTAAGAATAGAGAAATGAAACTTTTTTTCAAAGTTTCTCAAAATTTTGGTGATACGGTTCATTAGAAAGAAGCAAAAGGCTTAAACCCATAACTGCTTAGAATTGTTTTTACAGGAAAAAACATGTTCTTAGCCCAGCTTTACTTCGAGAGACGGGCTTATAGCTTGACTTAAATATCAGGTTAAAACTTGGGCCATTTATGTTCATTCTTTACAGAAAATTACAATCCATAATTAAGCTCATCACCCAAAAGGAGTTTAGACCTTTATTATATATATATATATATATATATATTTGAGGAAATGATGGTGTAAGTACTATTAATGAAAGTTAATTGAATTTTAATATTAAATCCCATAATTTTAAAAATTACTATTTTTTATTAACAGGAAAAAATATTGAACATTTTTAAATATAAGAACCTAATATTATAAAAAAAAATGTATAGTAAAATAACATAGACGCATAAAATTAATAAAAAATTGTTAAGAATTTTACAACATAAACATGCAAATTCTATAACAAAATAAATAATTTTCTACATTTACTCTAAAGACCATATATGTTATCAAACTAATTTTTTACTTTGATATTATATATCTTTAAAATTTAAAATATTCTTTAACAATTTTAAATATTAATATAAAAATACATTAATTAAAATATTATAACCGAGTCAGCTAAAAATTATATAAATTGATTATAAAAATTTTAATTAGTATTTATAAAATAAATATTTTGACTATTGTTGGTTTTTTTATAAATAATGTCTATAGCATTAAATAAGAAATATTAATAAAATTAAATATATAAATTAATTAACTGAGGGAAAATTTGATATTTTAATGTACAATATACAATAATAATGCTGGCAAGAAATATTAATTGTATAAATTCTAAAGAATTTATTTTTAATTCAAAAAATGAAAAATTTAAATTAAATAAGAATTATATTATTTTTTAAATTCAATTTAAATGTAACTATAATTATTATTAATATCAAATAACATATTATAATTTTATTTGAATTCTCCAAATAAATATATATTATAATAATAAATAATAAATTAATTTAAAATTTCAAAAAAATAAGACACGTGTCACAATATTGTATTAGTGTTATTTATTTTAGTATTATATATATATGAGATTTTTTAACAATCATAAAAAAAACTGAAATATATAAATGACATTTTAAAATTTTAAATTAAAATTTTTTTGATTTTATAATTGAATCATCTTTATCAAAAAAAATATATATTATATATATGCTCATAAAATATTTTTTAAATATATTATTCTTATTAAATATTTTTTCGACGTGTGCAATATAACATGTACATGATATATAATATCAAATATTTTATTTTCTTTTTAAATAATATATTAGTATCATAATATCATGTTAATACCTCATAGATATACAATTAGCAAATCCAAACCTTTTTATTTTTTTTTTCTCTTTCACCACTATTCGTGCTACACTCACTTACTAGAAGCCTTGATTTTTAAGTCATAAATCAAACATTGACCTATAAACATCAGAATTTCATTAAAAAATCTAATCTCTTGGTCTACTAATTAAGGTATTCATGTGTTTATATATCCAAGTAAATCAGAACTAAATAAAATTAATATATTTTTTTTAAAATTATTTAATTTAATTTAATTAATTCAGATGTATATACACTCAATTCATGTAAAATTTTTCCACCTCCCCTGGTAGTTATCATGGGATGCAATTAAATTTTAAAATGGAAGTGGATTTAGAAAATAAGGTCAACTAGTTGCAACAATTTTCAAGATCAGGAAAGATCAGGAAAGTCCCTCCAAATGGCATAGTATGTATCACAAGTAGCCAATTAGCAATATTAATTTATTGCATAATTCCAAGATTTTGTAGTAAAAGTAGACAGAGAATCACAAAAAGTCTCTGATTTCAACTATCTTCTTATCAAATTTCTTTTGCATCAGCTTCAAAATTCAACGGTAACATTACTTCCAACTACAAAATGCCAAAGCCTAAGCATCCATTTTGATTCCAATTACTGTAAAAACAACGAAATTCCATCAAATCAATCAATCCCCAGCGTCAATTAGCTTAATCAATAAAACCTTTAAATAAATTTTTAGTTCCTGTTCTTTAATTGGAAACATCCAGTAAAATTGGGTATGAGATATATCATTAAATTTGACCCGACTTTATATAGTTTGTAGATATTTGACTATATTAAAAAAAAAAGAAAAAAAAAGTAGTTTGACTTGAAAAAGATTGAGTTTAATTGGTTGATCAGAGCCTAATCTTACCTAATTACTTGAAAATATGTAAAATTAATTTTCATTATTAATTACTTAATGTGAATTGTGTCTGCTTAATATTCATCTTTGGATTATATAGGAAATTAAAATAAGAATATCAATTATAGATAACAATTAAAGGCCAGATGTGATTTATTACTAGAAATGTGATTAACAGGCTAATTTTTGGGAAACTTAAAAGATCAGCAAAAATTGGTACAAAATCATTTTCTTACACTTAAAATCTTATGGGTACAAACTTGAGTATCATGAACATATGTAGGAATATTAATTCTCATCCATAATTAACAAATTGAATTGATGGGTAAGTTTTTCTTATTAATATTAACATGAGTAAATTTATTTCTTATTTACCTTATATTGAAAATTAGGAAATAATTAGTATGTAGAAAGGTTAATTAATAATAATGCAATTAATTAATTGAGAAAATGATATATTGCTAATTTGATTCCAAAGTAAATACGAAAAAACAGGTGGGATCCATTAAATGATTTAGTTATATGAACAGGTACGGACATATGATAATTAGTTTCTATAAAATAAGAAAGATTAACTGAAATTACACAAACACGGCACAATTTGTACTTGCCGAATATATACATATACATACATATATATATATATATATAATAGAATAATTATTAAAAAAAATAGAATAATTATTATATTCTTGGTGAGAATTACAACTCAATGACAATGGCAACTTAGATAATCAAATAATAAACCTTTTTATCATCTATTAAATCCGAATTTTGGCAAAAAAAAAAAAGGTCGGTTTTCGAATAATCTCTTTTTCTAATTAGGCCTAACAAATATATAATTAATTTAGATTATTAATGTTAATTAATTAATTAGAAAATTTGCTTTTGAAAAGATTCATATATTTCTATATATACTATTTTGGATACTTTTCCTTTCCAATACATTTTGCACAAAGCAAAGCTGTGTGAAACTAGAAAAAGGCCAAGAACAAGAATCTAAATCACAATTTAAAACAGATTCTTTCTTACAAAAGAAAATAACCAAATATTACATTACAAAAAACAAGTCCCATTGCCAAGCGGTTGCTTTTTTGGATTCTTCAGCAAATTAATTGCCAAATTGCTTCAAAAGGATTTTTTTTTTCCTTTTTTTTGTTGTTCTTAAATTTGGAAAAAAAGGGGTGTATATATAATAATTATAAAAGATTAATTATACCTCGTAAGCTTTAAGCACTGAAAATACCAAGTGTGCAGCCTTTCCATAAGCACGGGTCGAAGTGAATGACTCTGGCGATGAGTTATTAGGTTAGCCTCCTAAGTTTACCTTGCTTTGTGTTCAAATTCTGGCTAAAGAGGTTGTCGGGCTCCACAAAATAAGGGTTGCTTTGTGTTAAGATTCTAGCCAAAGAGCTTGTGGGGCTCTGCAAAATAAGGGTTCATAAAAAAAAAAAAATTAATTATGGTGCGGTAGCTAGCTATCTCCGACTTATATTGTGTCATTACTGGGCATAGAAATGATAGGTTTGGCTTGATCTTTATAACTGAGCTAATTGATGGAAGAGAATATTACAATCATATTAGGACAACAAAAGAGACTATATAACTTAGTAAAACAAAATGTAAATAAATAAATAAATAAATAAAACTATATATTTCAATTATCAAACCTTAATTAATTTACTTGCATGAACTTAATTACAAATTAAGGATGGTCAACACAGGTATTCATTGGTAAGATGAACAGCTAAATTAATTTGTCCATTTAAGAGTCACTAAATTTGTTTTTATGCCACTTCCAATCTATAGCATATATTGAAGAAATTAAGCAAAGGGATCATTTGTTGTATCTTTTGTTTCTACTTATAAATTAAATAATATTAATTATAGATCAGTATTTACGCATTAATATATATATATATATATATAATTTCAAATTTTAATAATTGAGTATTTGTCTTATGTAATAAGAAATTGAAATAAATATTTGAATTTTGAGAAATTTTATAATTTAAAGAGTTCTAAAATTTATAGATTTTTATATAGATATATTGTTGAATTGGTGATGGCATATATAATATGGTTTAGTTCTAATTGATTGCCAATAGTTAATTTTTTCCTCGTTTTATACAGAATATCAATAATACGAGCAACAGTGTGAAGAACAAATAAGGGTGTCATAAAAAGTAATGCTTTAGATCTTAAAAGCACATGGGCATGGATGGGGGGAGAAGGGTATCGTATCTCTATTTATAAGCATACTTAAAGGTTAGGGAAATCCAACTCATGCATGCATGGCTTTGCATAAAATGACCTCACTCTCTGAAATAATCTCTATGGAGCAATATTTATTCTCTTCTTGTATAATTGGGTTATTTTTCAATATTATTCTTCTATAATTGTGCACTTTCTTTTCTAGAATATTGTCTTCATGCATGTTTTTAGTATAATTATGTTATTATAAACTCAATTATTATAATCTATGCATGCATGTTACTCATTACTAATATTGATAGTTAATTATTATCGTAAGATAGTAGAAATCTATTATTTTGTAATTAGAAATTATAAATATGAAATATCTATAAAACTTAAAAAAAATATTTTATCTTCTTAACGAGTTTGTTTGATACGAATCTAGATTAATCTGTAATCTCTGAATTATAGAATGATTGATGGTTACTAAAAAGAAAATATTGATAGTTAATAATATTGAAACAATGCTTTTAAGTTTTTATGCAAATGGGATACAAAGCATTGGAATCGAAATGTAGTTACTTTGGGATAAAGATACTTATTGATATGCCAAATCAACTGTTTTTATGTATAATTCTTTTAACTTTCTGCAATTCATCTAATCCGAATGATTCCCACGTGTTTGGAAAGGATATTTGTTAAGTTTATTAAATTGCAAATCTGCAATTGTAATACAATTCCATTCTAGAAAACAATCAATCGGAATTAATTAGGTGAGGAGAAAATTGAATTCAATTGTTCATATCTGAAAAATAATAACTAATTTTAGTTTTTCACTTTATTAAATTCAATTTAATCATGATAGTTGAATTAGGCATATATATATATATGCGTGTGTACATGTAAATTTTTATAGAATCATATAATAAATTAGATAATAATTTCAGTAAAAATAAATAAAAATCAAATAATACATTAGGCGACGGTATGATAATTGAACTTATGATAAGATAAATTTTATAATATAAAAATAAACTAAATTATGTAGGTTGGATTGTCTTTAATACATTTATTATATATATATTTTTTAATTTTAAGATATAGAATAACGTTAATAATATATCCCGAGTTTTAAGAGTAAATGAAAAAGAGCAGAGAAAATAAAAAATGATACTTTTTACTATATTTTTTAAAAAAATTATTTTTTATCAGAGGCATTTTAATCATTTTATTATAAATTTATTATAAATTATATAAAATATATAAACTCATTATAAACTAATTATAAACTAATTATGAACTCTTTGTAAATTAATAAAAATTTAATATTTTAATAAATATTTTATAAATTTTAATATTTTAATAAATATTTTATAAATATAATAAATTTAAAATTATTTTTATTATTTTTATATTTTCTCAAAAGTCCAAAATAAAAAATAAAGAAATAAGGGTACGAAGAGCATAGTCCAAAATATTATATAATATAATTAATTATTAAATTAAATTAAATAAGATAGTAATTGATTATAGAGATCACGTGAGTTGCCACAGTATGACATTGTTTTCTTTATTTGGATTGCCAGCTCAGCCACCCAAATTTACCGGTTATTGTTAGTCAACTGTCGTCTTCAACTTCAACCCCACGCGGTTAAGGTTAAGAGGGTGTTTCTCAAAACTTAAAAGTTGGTCAAAACTGATTATAAGCAGTTTTTAGATTATAAGTTGTTTATTTAAGTGTTTCTGAAAACTTAAATAGTAGATTATAATATGATTTTAATCAGTTTTTTAAAAGTTGAGTTTTGATACTTTTTTTTAAGCACTTATTTTTTAAGCAGTTTTGACCAAGTAAAAGACTATACTATTCCTACCTAATCTTCAATATTTCAAATTTGCCCACCCTATATACTTTAGTTCCCATCAAAATTCTTTTACGTTTCACATGGTAATTTTTTATTTGTATAATTTATTGATAACACCAATATTATTATTATTATTATTATTATTATTAAATTATTATTATTATTATTGCAAAATAAATTTTAAATTGACATTTAAAAAATTATTTTTATACAATAAATAAACTCAGGGACAATGTGATCATTTTGACAGTTTTTGCAATTAAAAACTGATTATAAGTTAATTTTACAGAAACACTTAATTGATTATAAACTGATTATCAGCTGATTATGAACTAGTTTACAGAAACACTTAACTACTTATTTTTAATCTGATTATAATCTAAAAATTACTTATTCACAATAAGTTAAAAAGCTCCAGTTTTGAGAAACACCCTCTAAATCTGCAAAACCAAAACACACAAATTAATTTTAAAATGGTATAAAAGCAAAAGTTACCTAATTTTCTAGAACTCACTCTTCTTATTCTTCTCATTGTTATGAGCTGTACATCACCAACTTCCATTTCTTGAAAAGTAAAACTGAAGAGTTGGAATATTATTATTCTTCTTCTTCTTCCTGGGGGCCCTCAACCAAAATTTTTAACACTTTTTTTTATCAATAAATTTTTAACTCTTATTTAAATATTAAGTTGATGCAATGAATACATGCATATTGCTATTAACAATTAATTTAGCACCTAATTTTGAAAGAAAATTATTTCTTTTTTTATTTTAGTTAAATTATCATCTCTACCTTTTATGCACATTTCAAAAAAATTACTCACATTTCTTTTTATATAGAAAAAATTTTTATTTATAGTATTTTTTTATATAGGACAATATTTAAAATAAAAATTATTGAGGAATATTCCCTAAAAAAATTTTAAAATTTTCATTGTAAGTAACTGTATTTTGCACATCAAACGAGACTAACGACAGACAAATATAAATTATATAATTAATATGTTTTATTTTTTAATACATGAATTGTGAGAGATTTTATTAAGTCACGCACTGTTTTATTAATTATAATATAATTATGTGTTAGTTCTTGCCATGTATGAGCATTAATTTTAACTATTGAACCCTAATTATTTGAAAGAGGTAGTGGTATCGGTATCAGATTGATAATTGAGACATAATTTTAAATTATATCGACTGATGTATTTTGAAATTTTTATGTCGAAGTTGTAAACTAATTTTGAAATAAATGAATTTGTATTAAATGATATATTGTCATTTTTAAGCCATAATTTATATGTGAAAAAGTTCTCAATAATGACTGATATTTATGCTCAAATTTATAAATTTGCACAATATCAATATATATTTTTCTTTTATCCTTGATATTTTGTGCACGAATTTATAAAGTATTACACCATACGAAAATAATTTAATTATACATAACGACTCACGCTATTTGCATGTGAATATGTGTTCTTATTATACAAATAGAGGATAATTTATCTATTTTATTTTAAAATAAAAATTTTAATCACAAATACTTTATAAAATATTGTATCTATGAGTCGTCTCTCTCTCAACATTATAAATTATAAAATTATATTTATTTAAGACTAATTAAAATATATTATGATTAATAAATTTATTAACTACCTCTTTAATTCTCATATTTTTTTATTTTCTCTATATAAAAATAATAAAGAGATTATTAAAATTTTTAAATATTGTATAAAAATTTTAAATAAACTAAAATATTCTTCACCAGTTTATTAATATTAAAATTATGATAATTTCAATTTATTAATAACTCATTAATAATAAGAATATAATTAAAAAAATAATTAATTTTTTTATTATATAAAATAACATTTTGAGTTGTACAATTTTTTTTATAAAAATAAAAATTTCACTAATACGTAATATATATATATATATTAATATTAATTTGGTATTATTATTTTTTTGGTGTTGGAATGAAGTTTATCAATAACTCTCTCGTTTAATGTTAACAAAAAATTTAAAATGGTAACAGAAATAAGAATAAGATAAAAATAAAAAATAAAAAAATAAGGGAGGAGATGAATCCAAAGCTGCAACAAGTGATGAGTGACTTAGTTAGCTTTAAGGATGGATTGAATATCGAAAGCTGTGTTGTTTTCGTTGGACATGATAAAACATAGACAAGACAAAATGACCGTCTCTCTTTTCTTTTTTAAATATTTCTCACTTTGACCGCTTTCTATTTCATTAAATATTTTACTAATGAACAATTACATTAAAATAAAATAAATTCCCTACCCAAAGTAAAATAAATTCAATTCAATTCAATTCAATTAGTACATATAATGGAATAATTCATGCAAGGTATTCCGGATAATCAGCAAATCTTCATTGGTGGGGACCTTAACGGGCATGTTGGTAAGGACAGTAATGGTTATGACAGGGTCCATGGGGGTTATGGTTTTGGCAACATGAATGAGGAGGGAAAGAACATTTTGGATTTTGCGGTGGCTTATGATCTAGTGCTGGCGAATACCTGTTTTGAAAAGAGGGGGTCACACTTGATTACCTTTAAGAGTGGACGAACCCAAAGTCAAATAGACTTCATACTTACTCGAAGACGGGACAAAAGTAAGTGTAAGGATTGCAAGGTCATTCCGGGTGAAGCATTGGCGGCGCAACATCGTATTGTGGTTTTAGATGTTAAGAATAAAAGTAGCTGGAGGAACGATAAGAAAATATTGGAACCAAGGATAAGATGGTGGAAATTGAAAGACCTAGCTCAAGGTACCTTTAAGGAGGAGTTACTAAAGGAAGAAATTTGGAACCTTGAGGCTAGTGCAGAGAACTTGTGGACAAAAATGGAAGGTGGCATTAAGAAAGCAGGTAGTAAATTGCTTGGGATCTCTAAAGGGGCAGGGCCTCGACCGCACGATGCATGGTGGTGGGATGAGGAGGTTCAAAAGGCTATTAAGGCTAAGAGGGAATGGTATAAAAAGTTACCGAATGCGGTTAATAGCGAGGCCTTTGAGGAATATAAGAGGGCTAAGAAAGAGGCAAAGAAGGCTGTTAGTGTAGCTCGTGGCAGAGCCTTAGAAGGGATTTATCAAAAGTTAGGTACTAAAGAGGGAGAAATGGACATTTATAAGATTGCAAGGATGAGAGAAAGGAAAAGCAGAGATTTAAGCCAAGTCAAATGTATAAAGGACGAAGATCAACGGGTGTTGACAAGAGATGTTAAGATTAAGGAGAGGTGGAAGGCTTATTTTGAGCAGTTATTCAACCCTGAACATGAACAAGATTTTCAAGGTCTTCATGCAACAAATGATTATATCAGCTGGTCTAGGAGGATCTTGCATAGTGAAGTAAGAGAAGCCTTGAAGTATATGAAAGTTGGTAAAGCTTGTGGCCCGGATGGTATTCCTATAGAGGTTTGGAAGAACCTTGGAGAGGTAGGAGTTGCCTGGTTAACTAAACTCTTTAATGCTATTGTGAAAGGACGTAAGATGCCGAATGCCTGGAGGAAGAGTATCATGGTACCCATATATAAAAATAAGGGAGACATTCAATGCTGTACAAATTATCGGGGTATCAAACTTATGAGCCATACTATGAAATTATGGGAAAGGATTATTGAACACAGATTGAGGAAGCTTACAAGAGTTTCGGAGAATCAGTTTGGGTTTATGCCAGGGAGATCTACCATGGAGGCTATTTCTCTTCTAAGAAGACTAATGGAATTGTATCAAGAGAAGAAGAAAGATCTCCACATGGTATTTATTGACTTGGAGAAAGCCTATGATAGAGTACCAAGAGAAGTGTTATGGTGGGTTTTGAAGAGGAAAGGAGTCAACGGCAAATATATCAACATCATCAAGGACATGTATGAGAATGCATCCACTAGTGTGAAAACACCTGGTGGAGACACTGAGACTTTCCCTATTACTACCGGATTGCATCAAGGTTCGGCCATGAGTCCATATTTATTTACCCTGGTTATGGACGAGCTAACCAGAAGCATACAAGACGATGTTCCTTGGTGTATGTTGTTTGCTGATGACATTATTTTAATTGATGAGACTAGTGCTGGTGTAAACCGTAAGTTGGAAGTGTGGAGAAAAACCCTCGAGGACAAGGGTTTTAAGTTAAGTAGGAGTAAAACGGAATATATGCACTGTGAGTTCAGTCTAAGGAAGAAGCAGGAACATGAGGTTAAGTTGGATGGAGTTTTGGTTCCTAAAACCAACCACTTCAAATATTTGGGTTCGGTGTTCCAGAATGATGGCCGTATAGATGAAGATGTGGCTCACAGAATACAGGTAGGGTGGTTGAAGTGGAAGGGTGCGACTGGGGTTTTATGTGATAAGAAAATACCTCTGAAAGTGAAAGGTAAATTCTATAGGACGGTTGTTAGACCTGCGATGCTCTATGGTAGTGAGTGTTGGGCACCAACGGGACAACATTTGCATAAGATGAGTGTGGCAGAAATGAGAATGCTAAGATGGATGTGTGGTCATACCAGACTGGACAAAATTAAGAATGTTCATATTCGACAAAAAGTCCAAGTAGCGGACGTCGGAGATAAGGTGAGGGAAGGAAGACTTAGATGGTATGGGCATATTTTAAGAAGACCTCCTAATGCTGCGGTTCGTAAGTGTGAGAATTTGTTGATTGAGGGGGCTAGAGGTCGTGGCAGACCTAGAACTGTGTGGAAGGAGGTGATAGCAAGAGACTTACGTGCCTTAGATCTTGATGCGGATTTGATTAATGACAGACTTGAATGGAGACGTAAAATCCGTGTCTTGGAAGGGGCCTAAGGCTGGAGTATCTTTTTTGGTGTCTTTTGAGCTTATTTTGTTGAGAATCCATACAGCCGACCCCAATTTGTTTGGGATTAAGGCTTAGTTGTTGTTGTACTTGAATAATCCAAACAATCGTTAGCTATAAAGAATAAAAATAAAATATATTAGGAATTTTCTTTATGTTTAAGTTATCCTAAAAATTATTTATCCATACTAATAATCAGTAGCGGAATCAAAAATTAAGTAAATGGGGGTAATATTTTACCAAAAATTAAGTAAAAGGGTTCCAATTTTTTTAAAAAAAAATTACAGACAAACTAAAAATAAAATTAAATATTTAATATTATAATTAAATTTTAAATTTTTTATTATAAATTACAATTAATTTTTTTATTATTTATTAAATTCTAAAATTTTATTAAATTTTTTACATATATTTTTATTTAATTCTTGAATATAATAATTTATTTATAGAATTTTATTAAAAATTAAAAATTAATATTTAAAAAATATTAAAAAATATTATTATATATATTTATAATTGAAAAGAATATATTAAAAGTATATAATTTTATAAAAAGAATATAATTTTATATATATGTAATTTTAATTTTATATAATTTTAAGATATATTAAATGAATATAAATTATTAATTATATATATATAATTATTTTATAAAATTATATATAATATATAATAAAAAAATTATATATTCAAAATAATATATATATATATATATATATTAAAGGGGGGTAGGGGAGGAGGGTCAGCCGACCCTACTGACCCCTGTGATTCCGCCCCTGCTAACAATCAAATAAAAGAAGTTTGATACCATTCTAGTATTACATTCAAATCATGTCTAAGTTAAAATGAAAATTATTACATATACAAAATTTTAAAAAAAATCATCTTTAATTTATTAAAATAATTAGATTAATCATATATTCTCATAAATAATAAATTCAGAATCAATTTCTCATTTATTTATATATTAAAAATTTTCATTCAAATAAATACTCAATTGTAAGAAACATGTATTTAATTTTTTTAAAAATGATATTTTACATTTTACATATGTAATTCTTCATATTTTTTGCCATGTTTAGTTTGAACTTTTACATATACTATTGAGACAAATTTAAAATATTTAATTAAGTAGGTACTTTAGCTTTGACAAAATCAAATGACAAATGAGGTTTATGACAATGGTCGGTGCATGCCATTCAACTTAGATCATCATTAAGCTCCAACAATATAATTTTTCCTTTTCTTTCAATTATTTAATCCATTACGAAATTTTTATCATTTCTTCTAATCATTACTTAACCCTTCGAGTTAAGAATAATTGTGTATGTATACATATAATAATAATTTGCAATTGATAAAAAAGCATAAATATACTTGCGAGTTGTGATTAAAGAGAAAAAAGGGTGTCTAGAAGAAGCAAAGCCATTTTTGTCACTAGTATAGGACCTTATGTCATTATTTATTCATTATAATATCAATGATAATAAAAATAAATCAAAGAATGAGTAGATTTCATATTTCAATAATCTCTAGAAGGGAGAGAGTTTGGGATTGATTTAAATTAGAGTAATCATATAAATAAAGAATAACGAGTCAACCATCAATTGAAACTAATATATATTAAGTGGTCGTTATGTACAAATGTGAGCTGTATATTGAGGCATTGCTTTCAAATCTACCTAATTTTACTTCTCTTTCACCCAGCAACAATCCTCTACAAATCCTCCACCAACACCAACCTTTTCTTTATAGCTATCCATCTGTTTTTCCTTAATGATTTTCTCATTTCAAGAGCTTTCCTTCAAACCAAGCATCAATTTTTATATATAAATATAAATTATCCATAATAATGGTGGAGCAACCCTCCAATGTGTCTGCTATCTCTCTATTCAACCAATCAACCCAACTATAACCAACTACTACTTCACTACTATCACCTTTTTGCCATATGTACAAAACACAATCCCAAACCTAAAGCAACGAATATGCCCACCTCATATGTGAGCTTTGATCAACAAATCTTCCTCATTAACCCAATTTGTCTTTTCCTGTTCTACTTTTAAGAATATGATCTGATCAATCCCAAATTGAACAGATTCCTCCTTACTAGGCTTCCAAGTGATAATAACACTGCCCCAGCAACTCCTACACCTTGCTCTTCTCTTTCTGCCTCTTCATGGTATACTAATGGTGGCAATTCCTTCACTTTCAAGTCACTGAATCCAATTTTTTGTCGAACAGAATCAATTATCTTGGGATCTGCAGGGTTACCAATTGCATCGGTCACGTAGAATACATTTACAGCCATTTCGCTTGCGGTCGATATCTCAGCTCTTGTCACATTAAGACCATTCTCTCTGAATGTTCTTGTCACGTCTGCTAAAAGACCTTGTTTATCTGGGGTGCATAATTCTAACCTTACACCCTGTTAATACGAAATATTCCCAAAAAATTTGTAAGATACTCTTAACTAGTGAAAAATTGAGCTAAGAATATCAATTTGGAATTCAAGAATTACCTCAGATGCTCTTCTATCAACAGCAGCTTTTAAGCACTGAATCACCCGCTGCCTTTCAGGCTCTGAACTAATCGGGGTTCCATCTGTGTGTTTGATGTAGAATTCCTGACAAAAGATTAGCACAAATAAGTCAATAACAAGAAAACCCACTAAAACAAAGTCTACTTGTTTCGTCAAAAGAAATCAAATTAAAGATAATTTAACAACCGCATACCAGATATGCTCTGTCCCCTGCTGTCTTGATCGTGGCATGAAAAACAACATATTCCATGTCTGTCAAGGTGCAAACAACATCAAACAAAAGTTTCATTCTATCCTTGCATTGAACATTAACAACCGAATAATCTCTCTCCACCCAATTCTGTACAGTCACCACCGGAGAATCAGCACTAATTCTCAAAATAGGCTTTCTTTCATAGTCCCTATCAGCAAACATCATTTGATGCAATCTTCTTTCTGTATGTGTGACCGCCATGGATACTGATGTTTTTGCACTTCTGATGTCATTATCACCCTTAAGAACATTCCTCAAACGAGCCTCAATTCTATCAATTTGTAGTGAGTCCTCAATTGGGGATCCCGAATTGCAATCTTTAACATGAATGAGCGAAGCAATTCGGCCATTGTGAGTCCATACTTTAGCCTTTACAACATCACATTGCAAATCAGCTAGCACTGCAAAGACCTCCGAGAGAAGGCCAACTCGGTCCGTACCAGTTAGCTCTAATGCTGTTAAACCGTTTAAATCATGGGTTCTGCCAGAGTGAATGGTACCAAGCGACTGAAAAGTACAAAACAAGAAAGATTATCAGTTGCCAGAAAAAGAAATATTTGCTATAATTACAGAGACTAATATGAAAAAAATTGCTATTAAGCGTAATAATACCTGCTCAATGTAATTAATAACGCTCTCATCTGTTAATTTATTTCCGTTTAGATCAGTCACATGAAAGACTGCAGAACAGGGAGAAAACAAAACCCAGAAAAAAAGTCATTAAACATAACACAAACGAAACTCAGCTTTTTTCAATTCAGAAAAATAAGAAAGAGCTAACAAGCACATGTTAGCAGGAGAATTTCTTACCATCCATGAACCATCTTCCATCCGAAGAAATATACGCTTTTCTAATTGAAAGATTGAGATCCGTGAGAACCTGAACAGCCTCAAGCAAAATTCCATGTTTCCTGGCACTGTCAACCTGGAAGACCAAACAAGGCAAAGAGGCCATGCTGAGTCAATATTTTGGAACAATTTTAAAGGAAAAAATAGGTATGCTTAGTCAATTCTTTTGTCAATTTGTTGAACTCTGATTTGTGGGTATTTTGTGGTTTCGTGGAAGGGATACCTTGACAAGAGTCGCAGTAGGGCAAACGGCATTGTCAATGACGACCCTGTAAAAGCAGAGAAAGGTCAAGTCAGAGGAATTACTTCTACACGGGAATTCAAATTCAAAATTGAACCTAATGATCTAGTAATTTAGTTTGTTTTTCCAAGGCAGAAAATAAAGAAATATGAAATATTCATCAGAGATCACTGAAAACGGAACAATGAGGCTTGTAAGCTTTTGGAAAATTCAAAGAAAGTGAAAAAAAATAATAATAATTAGATTTTTTTTAGTTATTATGTTCATACTTAAGGATAAGAGAGTTAATTTTGTGAAAAAATTTTAAAAAAGGAAGCATATTAACAGAGAAGATCTGAAATCACCCAATATCTGAAGTGGCAGGTAAATTTTTTCTGGGTAAAGAAAAAAATAGATTTAGGTACTGGAAATTTTCTCGAACCCATGAATGAATTTCCAGGGCTAAAAAAAGGGAAAAACAGCAAAAATAGAAATATTTCATAGCTAATCAACATTGAAGAGATGAAACCGCACTAGGAGTGAGATGAATGTTGCAAAATAAAGTGAATAAAAAAATTTCAAAAAAATGAAACTAACCTGGGAGTGTTCATCCTATAAACTAGCTTTTCATACTCATCCAAACAAGCACTCCACTCCATTTTCAAAATTTAAGCTTCTTTTCTTCCTTCCTTTCCGTTCTTTCAATTTTCAAAATTCGAAAATCAGAAAAAACAGAACCAAACTATTTAAAAAACAGAGTATCTCTCTATTTCTGTTTTAAACCAGAGGAAAGCGAGTTAGCCCACAAAAACTTGAATCAACGACGAGATAATCAAAGAACCGGCGAAGAGAGAAAAATCCAAAGCTACAAGCTGTTATCAAACAAAGCCAAATGCCAGATTTTCTCAAAATTCTCACTTCTATTTCTCCTTAGTCCAAATCGTCATTAACAACCCCCACCAAACTCTCTCTCACTTAAATATCGCTAACGCAGAGCACGCCTTGGCTCTCTCCCTCTCTCTCTCTGCGTATTGCCTGCCCTTTATATATTTCCCAATATTATTATTTTTCCTAATTAATATATTTATTTTGTTTTTTTTTAAAATTTTATGATTTTTTTAAAATAAAACTAATTAAATACGGGGTCACATGGCCTGCCCGTATGGACTTTTTTTTTTGCCTCCTTAAGTTAAGGTCAACCAAATCGAGTTGCCACGTGTCATTTGATCCCAAATCAAGGTTGTTCTAATGTCCAGCTCTAATTCCACGTGTGTACCATATATGTCCTTTGCGTGAGTTCAACTCAATAGAAATAAGGCTTCGTTCTTTATTTTTGGCCAATGAATAGACGCTTCATTCTTGATCAACGGGAAGGGTCTTTCCACGTTGGATTTATAATGGCCCCATTATTCTTTTATTCTTCGAGATGGCTTTGTTATGAAGTTGGAGATTTGCCGACTCGGATTCTCGGCTCTTATATCTCGGCTTTTCTCCCGTCATCCTTCCGCCAATTCTTTGTATTTTTCGGTGTCCTTCATCTTTACACACATAACTATTTTTTTCTTTCCACTTTTAACCTCCTGATTCTCAGAAAGTTTACCGCTGAGGAGGTCAATTTAGTCATTTTAGTCTTCTTAACATGGAAATTATCGGATTCATCTTTATTTTTCCTTAGCCGCAGAAAAAAATAAATAATGGTAACCTTCCCCAATGGTTGAATTTGTTCGACTTGCATCCTCAATCGCACAACAATTAAAATTAAAATATCTTAATTTTTGACAATTTCTTGTAAATTTACATTTGTTTTACCTATTAAAATTAATAGATTAAATAATATTATCATTTATTTACTCTTATTAAAAATAATCAACAATTAAACTTTAGTTAGTAATATTAAAATTATTTTTCAATTATAAAATTTAAATTTTAAAAAATATAATATATTAATTAATTTTTATTTTTCTGGTTCACTTCAATATTGTTTTTTAAAATTATTACATAAATTAAGATAACCATTAGTCATTATAAATTTTAAAAAAAATTATATTATTTTAGTACTAAATTAATTTTTAAAATTTATTAATTACTAATTTTAGAAATATCTAATAATTATAAAAATAAATTTAAATTTTAAGATTAATACTATTTTTGAATTCATAAAGTGACATTTATTTTTTTTTTGACACTAATAATTTTATATATATATATATATATGATAGTTGGAGTGGAATTTATTTTATTGATGGTAAAATTTTCTGAATATGGGAAGAGGACAGATTGGTCATTTGAAATGGATGGCAGGTGCCCACGTGGTCGCATTTAATTGGTCCGGGCATGAAACGGCGCGCATGACTAAGACGTAGTCGTGGAGGCACGCTTTCGGACTTATTATGTCTCTCTTTGGGCGCCTCCTCGCAAGAGTGAGCATTTGAACTGTTTAAACTTCGACACGTGTCAGATTATTGAGCAAATAAGCAATGTCAACTCAAAAAAATGCTGTCACAAAACCTATAACAAACGTGGGCCCTACGAGTTCTGACAATACGCGCAGGCTTGTCAGAAAACACGTCCGCCGGTTGGTCCGCTGTTTCTGGCTACCGACTGCTTAGGTGGCACCTACTTAAACTCTCCTTTTAAAGTTGTATTAAAGTAATAAAAACAAGTGGCAACTAACGATAGAAAACTATTACTCTGCGTTGCTCTTCACGATCGTTACTATTTACCTGTAATACGATACCACGGCTTATTTTACAACTTAACTTCTTTACACATCTGTTAGTAATTAGTTACTAACTGATAATCAATGGATATAATTGATTATGCCTTAACTTGAAAAATTGAAAGGTGTGGCGGTTTAAAACTATAAAACAGGTGGGCTTCATTTTAGGTGCCACATATAACGTAAGGGTAAAAATTAAAATAAATTTTCGCGGCGGATATTTTGAACTGGGCATGCCGTCATTTTGGCGGGAAGAGGGTGGTGTTCCCGCCCAAAGCGGACGGTGGTGGGTGTGGTGAGCGGGGAGGGACCAAGTCATCACGAGGAAATATCCACATCGATAAATGTAAGATTAGGGCCCACTACTTTATTTTGTATTTTTTGACGTGGAGACTACGTTGGTCGGGCCTTTGTGTGCGGACGTGTAAATTTGTTGAGCGTTTAATTCGAGATAATTAATTAATTAATTAATTAAATTTGTAATTTAAAATAAAGCGGGGCCAACAGCAGTACAGTGGCTTTATGCAGTGTCGAAAGGATCGTGTAGCAAGTGAATGGAAAGCCATGATGACACGTGGATGACAACTCAGACGTCTGTAACTGGGTCCGGGTGTAACAAAAACCTTTTAAATAATTCGCTAGCAGTATTTTTATTTGGAAATCCCGCCGTTTCTTGAAGCAACGTTGCTTTTTTTACCTTTAAGGACTTTTGGCGCCAAATCCGAAACCACATTCACATTTGGAAACCAGGGTCATTAACGGTAGCAACACTGCAGCAGGGTTTCTTGGGGCTCGGATTCAATACAGCCGCGCCGCATATCTCTCCGTGAGACACTCGAGGCCTGTTTTCATCTAATTAACGTGATTAAACATGGTAAGGTAATTAATTAATTTAATTAAGTCCTCAAATCTCAGTTTTATTTTTTGACAGTGAATTTGGACTTGTTTCTTCCGAATTTCTATACTAAGTTAATCATTAAAGGTAAGTTCGCGGTTTTGTTTGTGTAAAATGCAGTGCATTTTTTTTACACGTTGTCTTTATGGGTCCCATTATGAGAATGAGTTAGGTATTCCGATGTTTACTGGATCAGAAGATCTTGGCCGTCAAATTAGCTTACTATATTTTAAGAATTTTGTACAGAGCGGTCAAAGTGATGCATGTGATATATATTATTTTAGTGAAGAAACATGTGAAATTCAAAATTCTATAAATAATAAAAAAACAGAAAAACTCACATGGCTAGGACGTGTAGCACTACTCACGCACTTGTGGATCTTAATTAAGTTTTATACTATACAATAAAAAGTGGTAATTTTTTCCAAAAATGACTCTATTTTCTCAAGCTTTTTAAAAATTTTAATAATGTCTTAATAAAAAGATAAAGTTATATTTTTAAATGTATATATTTTTTAAATATATGCTTACTACATACATTATATTTGTGCATATCCAAATCAATAGCTATATATTTTAAATTATAACTCACATATTATTTTAATAAATTAACTAATATATCAATTTTTTATTACCCAAATTTGTCAATTGTGTTTTTATTTTCCAATATCATAATTTGTTAGCAGTTCTTTAAAAATTGAAAATGCTTGTCATATTAAAATAATCAATCAATCTTAGATAATTAATTAATTTTGGCAGATACATAAGTTAATAATAAATTAATGTATAATTCAAAACAAATTGAATAATTTTTATGAAATTTTATTATATTGATGTATGTGTATATGTTTTGTAATTTAAAATGTGATATATATATATATATGTATTGAAGTTATTTAATTTAAAGTTATAAATTAAATAAAATAGTCTTATTAACATAGTAAATTTTAGAAAATCAATTTGATTTCTTAATTTTTAATTTTTTTTGTAGGGTTATATTTTTAAAGTGAAAAGGGATAAATTTTAATACCATATCAATTAAATTATTCTAATAAAATGTATTGATAAATATTATTGAAAAAAAATACAAATTTCAAAATTATAGCGAAGAGAGACAAATATATTCTTTATTGCGAGGTATGTACCACTAAGAGCACATTTAACACGTAGCTTATAGTTTGTTTTCATTAAAATGTAAAATTCATATGTAATTGAACACTATAATCTAGCTAAGACATGAAGCCTGCGTAAAAGCCTAAGCATACGGGGGGTAATAATATTCAATATAATATAATATAATATGAATAATAAATTCAAACTATTAATCATATTTTAAAATTAAATATATATTATAATATAAATAATAAATTTAAATTTGATTATATGCTTAAGAAAGAATCAAATCTTAAACACCAAATCATTGACCAACGAAACATCGTTGACAGTTTTAAGTATAAAATGATTAATAACTAATTAGACACTGAGCCAGAGATTATGATAAAACTTGAAAATTAAATGTGTGTATTATTTTTGTTTAAGTATTTAATTTGAGTATAATTATTTCTCATTCTTCATATATAATTAATAAAAAACACAAGCTAAACACATATTTTTATCTATTTCAATCAATAAGTGAAAAATATTTCATTAATAAAATTTATAAATTATATATATAAAACCTCCGTCCCATTTAAAATTTTATTTTATAAAAATAATTGATCATATTGAAATTGTCACTTTATAAATTAAAAATAAAATTAATTATTTTTTTACTATATTATTGTTATTGATGAATTTATTCAAAAAATAAGAGTAAAGTAATCTTAATACTAATGAGTCAATAAAAATATTTTAATTAATTTAAAATAATTTTTGTAAAAATTAAAAAATATAATAATGATTATCATTATACTTTGTAAAAGCTAAAGAGGATTGTTTTAACAGTGCAAAAGGAGTATTTATTATAATATTTTATTTGTCTCAATGAAATTATTGCATTTAATTTATTTAGGTATATTAAAAAAATTATTAAATTTTAGTAGTTAACTTATTAATAATAAAATTAAATTAAAAAATTAATTATTTTTTTATTATATAAAATGATAAGTTTAGTGAGATAAAATTTTATTATAGGTGACTATTTTATTGAGACAGGAGGGTAACATTTGACGGGATATAACAAAATTTAATGCTTAGTCGGTATGAAATGCAAAAGGATTATTTTGGAAGCTTTGCGTCTGACCAATTATATAGAGACGCAACGCACCGTTGGATCGCAATCAGATGGCAATTATATATAATTACCAGTTGAAAGGAAGCATAAAACGTGAGCAGAAAGCAAAGTGTGTAATGGCTTGCCTTGCAAGTTCGGTTTCTAACTGCTTCGTTATATAACAATAAATGCACAAATAGATTTGACTTCTTCACTCACTCTCACTCACCCCACTTCTTAATTAATTCTATTTATGGAACACTTAATTTCTTAATATTATATCAGAGACTAGTACAACTTTTATTTTTTATTTTATTAAATCTGAATCTTTAACTCAGTATTAAATATATAATTTCAGAAAAATTTGATTGCACAGGCTTATTAATTTTGTTTTTGTTTCTGAAAGAAAATTTACAAGTCAGTGATCAAGATAGAAGTAGATGAGGAAAAATTCTGTTATATATTCAGCTATGAAAAACAGTGCCATAGTACTCATATACAAGAAAGAGAAGATAATAGAAGATTTTATACTTTAACTAACTAATAACAAACTAGTAAGCTAATTAACAATCAATTAGTCACGTGCCCCCTCTTCAAATTTCGATTTTGGTGATAATCAACCAAAACAAACTTGGACAGTAACTGAGAACACAGAGGATATGAAAGAGCTTTATTAAAGAGATCAGCAATATGTAAATTGGAAGGAACATGGAATGGAGAAATAAGCCCTTCTTTCATCTTTGAACGAACAAGGTGGCAGTTAATATTCAGATGTTTTGTTCCCTTGTGAAACACTAGATTAGATACAATATGGATAGCAGTTCTGTTATTGCAGTGAAGGGAAAAAGGCAATGGTGGGCGAAGCCAAAAATCTCAAAGGAGATGTAATAACCATTGCAACTCACAGACGATGCCATGGATCTATATTCTGCCTCAGCCGAGCTTCGACTTACAGCCGCCTGTTTCTTCGTCTTCTAAGAGACAACAGAAGATCCAAGAAAAATACAAAAATCTGTTATAGACCGACGAGTTCCAAGGCATGAAGCCCAGTCAAAGTTACAGTAAGCATATACTTGAAGAGTGCTCGAGGATGGAAAAAAAAAAAAGACCAAGTGTAACAACCCCCCCCCCCCCCCCCCCCCCCTCCCCCCGACCAGGTTGGTTGCCCAACTGGCACTCGTAAGCGACATGGGTTTGCAGGAGGCTGGGCCCGCTGCAGTACTGGACTACCCTCACGGGCCCTCTAGCAAAATTTATTTATTTGGCTTAAATGGTATACAAACCATTCAAGTCGCCTTCCCGGATCGAACACCTGACCTCTCCCTTAATAGGTTTAGGTTTTGACCCCAACAACCCACTGTGTTGCAACAAATCAATTATATACTTTCTCTGATTCACAAAAATCCCATCCTTTGATCAAAACAACTTAAGACCCAGAAAATACCTAGGTTTGCCCAAATTCTTAATCTCAAACTTAGCATCCAATTTGGCTTTCAAATCTTCAACTACAGCATTAGAATCACCTGTGATCAACAAATCATCAACGCGGACAATAATAGCCAGAAAAACTCCATCTTGTAAGAGGATAAACAAGCAGTTGTCATTGACTGACTGCTGAAACCCTAAACTCATCATGAACACAGTAAGTTTGCTATTCCATTATCTCGAAGCCTGCTTAAGACTATAGAGAGAGTGTTCAAGTTTACACACATAGCCTTTTTTAGCATGCTTATAGCCTTGAGGAGGTTGCATATACACCTATTCATCAATAAAAACTGTGCAAGAATGCATTATTTACATCAAATTGGTGAATAGGTCATTATTTTGCAGCTACAACAGACAAAAAAACTCGAACAGTGACAACCTTCGCAACAGGGGAGAAGGTGTCATTATAATCAACTCCAGCCACTTGATGGTACCATTTAGCAACCAACCTAACTTTGTGGCGATTTATTGATCCATTAGGATTAAGTTTGAGCTTGAAACCCATCGATAACCTATAGCAGATTTACCAAAAGGAAGGGTTGTGAAGGTCCAAGTTTTGTTTTTCTCCATTGCCTCAATTTCAACATCCATGGCTAATCTCCATTATTTTGATTTATTAGCTTCAGCAAAGGATGTTGGTTCAGACAGAAAGCTGACATTAGTGAGAAAGACAGTACGATCCTCTAAAAGATGTGAGGTTTTGTTAAAAGGGAAGGTATATGGAATATGAGGGCAAGTTAAATGAGCAAAATTAATATTAATGACAAAGTCTTACATCTAAGAAGGATGTTTTCTTTGTCTGAAACTTGTGCGAAGGGAAAGTGGTGGTGGATCAGGTGCAGGAGGACGAATGAGAATTGAGTTAGATGCAGGTGGATTAAGGACATGTAGATTAGGTGTAGGCGGATCAATGATGGTAGAAAGAGGTGCAGGTGGATTTATGTTATTTTGAGACTGAGAAAATGGATTAGGAGGTGTAGAAGCTGGTAAAGAAGAAAGCAAAGTAAAAGAAGTTTGATCCAGTAATGCAGGTCGTGTGATATTATGTAAAGGTAAAGTTATTAGTCAATTGTGATGTAACTGGTCGATTTTGTATGTTGGCACTTGATGTGTTGATTGACAATTGAATAGAAATAGGATCACTCACAACTGTAGGCTATTGGGGTAACATAGTAGTGTCTTCACAAAAACAAATATGTTGATAAGGAAATACTTCTTCATGAAAAATAATATCTTTAGACACAACAACCTCCAAATTATCTAAGTCGTATACTTTATATCCTTTTTGTCTAGTGACATGCCCTAGAAAAACTCCTTTAAAAGCTCTAGAATCAAACTTGTTCTTAAAAGGCTTGGTATTAGTGTAGTAATATAGGCAACCAAAAATTCTTATATTAGAATAATTTGGTTAAGCATTCATCAATACTTAATAGGGACTTCTCCATTTCAACACAACAGTGGGTAGTCGATTGATCAAATAGGTGGCATGGAGGATAACTTCAGCCCAAAAAACCACAGGTAAAGAAGCCTGAATAAGAAGAGCCCTTGCAACTTGAACTAAGTGTCTGTGCTTACGTTTAACCCTCCCATTCTGCTGAGGTGTGTAAACACAAGACCTCTGGTGTTGAATACCAAATTCTTCTAAAATAATTTGCTAAGAAAGACTCAGAAATTCGCTCCCATTATCAGTTCTAATGCTCTTAACAATAGCATTAAATTGAGTTTTAACCATTTTCAAGAACTTAAACAATATAGCACTAGCTTGATCTTTAACCTGCATCAAAAAAGTCCAAGTAGACCTACTTTTATCTTCCATAATGGTAAAAAAATATCAAGCACCAGAAAGGCTCTGCTTAGTATATGGACCCCATATATCAATATGCATAACTTCAAACAATTCTGCACTAGTATCATTACTAAAGGGAAAACACATCCTTGTTTGTTTAGATTTGGCACAAACATCACATGGATCATTAGAAGAATAAACTTTATTAGGTGAAATCAGTTTAGCAAGTGCAAGAGAGGAAGAATGCCCTAGCCTCTTATGGCATATATTAGGTTGTACTACACTATTTACAAAATTAATAAGCACCGCTGACTGAAGAGTCATTAAGTGCTTTTGTATATTTGTAGAATCAAAAGATAAGCCATCTAGGATGTAAAGATCTCCAATATCTCAACCAACTACAATAACCATCTTAGTCTTGAGGTCCTGTAGCAAACATAATGATGAGTAAAAAATGAAAGTGATATAATTGGTAGAAGCTAATTTGCTTACAGAAAGCAAATTATGGTTGAAACCATGTATATACAACACATCATCTAGGACTAGACCATCAGTAATAGAAACTTGTCCTGTCATCTGAATTGTTATGACATTTCCATTAGGTAGATGAACAAAATGAACAGTAGCAACTTTCACTAAAGTCTTAAAAATCCCTTTCATAGCACAAATATGATTTGCTTGCCCCAGAGTCAATGATCCAATATGTATCTGACTTACAATTCATAACAGTGTTAGATTTAGGTAGAATACCTACAAAAACATGCACAAAACTAGCAAAATGGTTTTTTGGCCCTGATTTCCCTTTCAACAGCTTAGTAAGTTCATATAGAATCTCTTTCATGGAGGCACAATCATTTGTTACTGTCTCAACATCCTGCAATTCTTTATCTAAAGGTGTTTCAGGCAAGTTAACTCTTGCTTTAACTCCACCCGAGTCTTCTCTTTTTTCTTAAGATCTTTATACCAATCAGGATAGCCATACAATTTAAAGCATGTATCCTTAGTATGCCCCTTCCTATTGTAATAAGCACAATGTTTGTCTTCATATTGCAAGACCTCCTTCTGTCTATAACTAGCTCGAGAAACATTGACATTCTTCTATGAACTAGTATTAGCAAGCAACATAGCCACATCATTATACTGCAAGAATATAGCGGATTACCGATAAAATTTTACAGATAAAATTTTATTTGTTGTTAATACCTAGAGAATATCTAGAGAAAATATTAAAAAATAAAATTAAAAAATTACCGACAGAATAACGACAAATCTATTCGCCGACAGAAATTGTGTCCTTAAATATGGCGCGATATTGTGGTGGGTAGATTTACCGATAAAACTTACCGACTGAAATTTATTTTTCTCGGCAGTACCGACGAAAAAATATTTTCTCGGTAAATAATAGGCATGTATCGAGAGAAAATCTTTTTGTCGGTAAATGAAAAATTTAACATAATAATTATTAAATATATTTACTGTTAATTTTACCGAGAGAATTTTAATTTCTGTCTGTAGTACCGACGAAAAATTTTCTGCTGGTAAATGAATATCACAATAATTAATATTTATTTATTTAATATTATCGAGAGAATAAATTTTCTCTTAATAAATTATCGACGAAAATATTTAACTGTCGGTAAATAAAAAATCTAATATAATTATTAATTATATTTACTGCTAATTTTATCGACAGAATAATATTTCTGTCGGTAGTACCGACGGAGATATTTTCTCTCAGTAAATAATTTATTAACTCAGTATTACCAAGAGAAAACTAATATCTACTTGATTTATAAATTTACTGAGAGAATATTTTTTTGTCGATAAATTACTGATAGAAATATATATCTGTCGGTACATATATAGTCAAATTTTTATTAGAGACAATTACCGACAGAAAATGGTCTCTTGATAAATGAATAGTAGGGTGGCGGGATTTTTGTCATTAATTCTCAAGCATTTACATAGAGAAAATTATTTCTGTCGGTAACACTAACGAAAGCCATTTCTGTCGGTAATTTCATAGTGTCAGACAATTAATATAGCTTTGCTTTTGAGAAAAGTTACCGACATATAAATATATCTCTCAGCAATACCAACAAAAGTGTTTTTCTCTCGGTAAATTATTAGTGTCGGTCAATCAATTAGTTAATGTCTTTTATCGATAGAAAAACTCTTCTGTCGGTAAATTTACCGAAAGATTATAATTACTCTCGGTAAATTTACCGAGAGATTAGAGAGTCTCTTGATAAATTTACCGATAAACTATTTAATCTCTCGATAAATATAAAATTTACCGAGAGATTAAAGTATCTCTCTGTAAATTTACTGAGAAGCACTTTAATCTCTCGACAAATGTTAAATATCCCTATCTTTCTCGCGCCGCTTTCTCCATTTTCATTTCTTCCCATGCTGTGTTGTTGTTCTGCTCCTGTTGGTGCTCCTGTTGCACGAAGAAGAAGAAGAAGAAGAAGAAGAAGAAGAAGATCGAATTCATATATTTATTTTATTTTCTAAAAAAAAAATTTAAATATTTTTTATTATTTTTATTTTTGTTGAATTTTTAATTTATAATAAATTTTGTGTTTTATGTTATTATTTATATTTGTGTATTTTAGGCTGATATGTATATTTATTTGTTGGTTGTTTGAATTTTTAGGGTAGTTTTATATTTTTACAAAAATATATTCAAAAAATAATTTTTTTACACATTTTTATTTTACGAAAGTAACTTTTTTTATAAAAAATTTAGAGACTTTCAATTTTTTAATTTAGGCAGCATATGTATGTATGTATTATTATATATTATTATTAAAGTTTAAAAAATTTAAGTAAGTTATTTATTTGATTTTAAAAATTAATTAAAAAATTAGAATATATTTTCTAAAATTTCAAAATTTTAAAGATATTTTTTGATTTTTTTTTATATTTATAGTTTTATTTTAGTGTTTAAGTCATTTTTATTGTTTAAAAAAATAATATGTGTATTGTTGTAGATTTTTGTATAATTATTTAAAATAAAATAATTTGGTAAAATGAATTAATTTTTAAAATTTCAGTAAAAAAAATTAATTTATAAGGCTTTTTAGGGCAAAAAATAAATTTTTTAAAAATTTTAATTTAATTATATTTTTTGAATTTTTTTTGTAAATATAAATATTTTAGATTTATTTTATTGTTGTTAGGATTTTTTAAAAATTTTATGTAATTAGATTTAATTTAATAAATTGTAGAACAAAAAATATAAAAAATTAGGTATTTTTAATGGTTATAAAATATTTTTAAATTGGAGAAATTTAATCTATTTGCTATAATTTTTAAATTTTTTTGGTAAATAGAAATAATTTAGGGCTTAGATTTATTTTAGATAATTTTATGATTTTTTTATTAATTTTACAGTTTTTCGTTAAGAAATTATAATTAATGTATTTTTTTATATTTTAGTTTTAGTTTAAAAGTGTACAATTTAGAGTATATTTTGTGATTCTACTGATTTATAGGTAATTAGTTGTATGAATTAAAAAATTTAGTTATATTATTAATTAATAATATTTTTTTTTATTTTAGTGATTGTTATGTTGTGGTTAAATAATTAAATATTAATTTTATTTATGCTTAATAATAAAAAATTATGAAATATTTTAATAGTATTTTTATTAATATTTTTTAATATATTTATACCTGAATTTGTACATATAAATATGTATATAGTTATATATATATATTATTTTTATAGATTTAAATAAGTATTATTATTTTTATACTTTTACCTAAAAATAAGCGCGATAATTTAATAATAATATGATAATTCAATCATTAATAATAAAACGTGATATAATGAAATTTTTTTATTTTGACTTGAATTAAAAAAAATTTAAATGTGCAAATCCATAAAAAAATAGTAAAGCGGAATTGAATTTATGATTTATTGACATTTAAAGTATAATTAAAAGAATAATTTGATTATAAATTTATATTATAAATTGGATAAGTTAAAAATATTAATAGTAAAAAATATGAGGTTAAATAACATAGCCCTCAAAATTTATTTATTTTTAACATACATAACAATGATCATTTCTAGTACGTTTTTAGCATATACATCAACGTGATTATAAATTATATACAAAAAAGAATATTCTGCAATTATAAACACTATTATTTAGGTAAAAGAAATAAAGTGAAAATGATTTAGTATTTCGATTGTTAATGGCTATAGACGATATGCTTAGAGTTGATTCTGCTTTTGCTTCTCATCGGGCCCAGACAGAAGATCCTTCTTCTTCTTTTCACCTAGCCCAGACAGAGGATCCTACTGCTTCTTTTCTCCCGGCCACTTCAGATGCCCGCATTGGTGATGCCAGTACTGCAGCTTCAGCTGCAGGTCGTGATGGTAGGATATAGCATTTGACTGTTTGAGAGTTAGAATAAGTATTTTTAATTTTTTACATTACTTATATTAAATTAGATTTAATCAGTTTATTTTAAATAAATGCACACTGTTTTTTTAATTTTGCAACTACATGATGGATCCAGCTGAGAATTCTGCTAGACGCATTCGGAAGGTCATGACACAGAAGATAGATCCCCAGGAGTTTCTTGGAGGGCCGTCTCTCCAGAGATGAATAACTTTTAGTTCTAATAGTTTAAGATTAAAAAGAAAATTAATATTTAATATTTAATATAAATGTATAAGTGAATATTTTACATTTAGATGATATTAATTATCTTAATTTTTTTTGCAGAAATATTTTTACTGAGACTAGGCTATTGATAGCCTTGTCCGGATTACCTTCATGAAGAAGACAACTATTTGCTCCAGTTATATGCTGAGTGAGATGAAGGCTGCAGGGAAGCAGCCTTCATTTATTAATGATCAGTTATGGGCAAACCTGTAGACTCGGTGGAGCTCTCCCAAGGAGCAAACATGTTCTGTCATTGCCTCTCGTAACATGATGTCCAGTATTATGGATGGTGCAAATCCATCCGCACATACGGGAGACAGCCGATCACATCATGATCATGCCCGTACACTCATAAGTATAGTTATATTTTTAATACATTTTAATTTATAATTTTTTGTGTTATTAAACTAATATTTTTTCTTTAAATAAGAGTCTATCATTGGTCGACCGCCGAACAATTATGAGTGAGTTGTTGTGCATATGCACACCTGGGGTCATGACGGACGTTCATTTATGGATCGTTGATCACATGATGTAAATATAAGTAATTCTATAATTTTTTAAATATTACCTAAATTAAATTTAAAATATAGAATTAATAATCTTTTTTTATTATATAGGATCATTTCATTGCTTCTTAGGAGGAGACCTCTCAATCCGACATGCCTGTTGACAATGATAACTTATTTAGATCTACTGTGGGCGAAGAGAAGAAGAAGAAGAAGAAGCTGTATGAACTTGGCTTACAGTATGTCAGCACAGCTTCTTTTTCTTCTTTTAGTTGTTCATCTGCCTTACGGGAGGAGATCGAGCATTTGAAGGAGCAGTTGGCGGAGCATGATCGGATTGTTCAATAGCAGATCCAAGAGCAAGTGTAGATGGATGTAGAGACACATATTCAATATCGAATTTGGGTGCAGATGTAAATCGAGGTACAGAGGTTGGTGTAGTAGCAGCTTAATGAGTTTATGTCCAACTTTATGCGAGAAACCTTCGATCCATCATGACAATTTTCGCTTGATGGTGCTCCTCTACCTCCACCTTCACCACCTCCTACTACTTGACACATGGATTTTGTTTATATATGTACAACGATATTTTAATTTCATATGATTATATACATTTTATTATTTTTATGTTCATCTTTTTTATATTTGAATATTTATTACATATAATATTTTTTAAATATTAATTTTATTTTTATATTTTTATTCTTATTAATAAAAAAATTATACATACATTTATATATTATAAAATTTAAAAAGATTTTAAAATTTTTAAAAAATAATATATTTTTACAGATAGATTTATTTCTATCTGCAATTTCTTCGATATTACTGACAGAAAATATTTTTTATCGGTATTACCGTCAGATAATTTTTCATCGGTCTCTCAGTATTATCGACAAATAATTTATCGTTGGTAATACCGATAGAACTTTCTATCTGTAATTTTCTTTTTGTACCGATGAAAATAATTTCTATCGGTAAATATTGACGACTGCTTTTCTATCTGAAAATTACCTACAATTTATTTCTGTCGGTAAATTTTCTAACAGATTAATTTTTTCGTCGGCTTTTCAATTACCGGTGAAAGATTTGGCTACAGATTTTTTTTATCGGTAAATACTATTACCGACAAAAAAATAAGAATTACCAATAGATTTTTTCATCGGTAATCCGCTACATTATTGTAGTGTTATTTTCCAGAATATAAGTGGATATTGGCCTTTGCTTTTCCACATTTTGAACTATAGAATACACCTTATTAAGGTTAGGTAAGGGCTCAATCATTAAGATTTGATTCTTAACACTGTCAAAAATTTCATTCAGTCCCACGAGGAACTGTATGATTTTAGTATTCTCATTCAACTTGACTACTTATGCAGAAATATCACAAGTGCATTTGCCACAATCGCAATGTGGAATTGGAACAATACTTCCCAACTCATCCCACAACTTGCACAATTTAGTGAAATACATTGAAAGAGAAGATGTACTCTGTGTTACTATTGCTAAGTCCCTTCTGATATGAAATTCTTGTGGCCCATTAGCTTCACCAAAACGCTTCTCTAACTTGCCCCATAGCTCTTGTGCAGATTGAACATACAGGAACACATCATGAAGATCTTTTGTCAATGAATTCAAGATCTAAGACACCACCATAGCAGTGTTCCCAAACTAGGTATCAAACTCAGCTGCATTTTCTTCAGGTTTCTTAATTTTTCCAGTAATATACCCTAACTTCTGTTTTGCTGCCAAAGCTATACGCGTTGATTTGCTCCAAGTCCTATAATTGTTTCCATTGAAGAGACTTGAAACAAGAGCCAAACTAGGATTATCATTGCTATGAACAATTGTTAACTCCTTTGTTGCACATCTTGAATCAATAGCCATGACCTAAAACTGATGATGATCTATGAAGCAATAGAAAGAAATCAATCAGTAATTGAAACAGGCAAAATTGAAAGAAAGTAGTAGAAAACAATTGATCAAACAAAAAGCAAGATCAATTGAACAGGAGAAGAACACGATCAGTTATCAAGAAGCGTTTCTTTCCCGCTCTGATACCATGATCAAGATAGTAAGTAGATGAGGAAAAATTATGCTGTGTATTCAGTTATAAAGTACTGTATGCTATAGTGCTTATATACAAGTAATAGAAGATTCTATACTGTAACTAACTAATAACAAACAAGTAAGCTAATTAACTATAAATTAGTCACGTGATATCTAACTCATCAGTCAGAAAAATTATTTATCCACTTATCATAGACAAACGTGAGTTAATGATTGTTCTATATCTTGATAAATTTAATTTATTGTAAATTATCACAAACTTGTAATTTTGCTATTTAAGTTGAGCATTAAATTCATTAGCTTTTTGAAGTAAATGCGTATTAATATCTAAGCAGCCACAAATTGCATGCAATTAGCAATTTGTAGGTAGTTTTCTCCGATGAGACCATGGCCTTTGACTTATACATATCTATTAAAAAAAAATTATTAAATTTTTTACGTATTAAACAAAATCATTTTAAATAGATTGAAATAATTTCTATTAATTTATAAATATCATACTCTTATTTTATTAATTAAGTTATTAATGATAAAAATATAGTTAAAAAAATAATTAATTTTTATTGGTTGTAAAAAAAGATAATTTGAGATGGATAATTTTTTTTTCAAAATTAAAAATTTTTCAGTGGGACGGTAGGAGTAGTATTTTATTTTTAAAATAACTTTTTATGTATTTTCCTGAATTTATTATTTCAATTGATACCCTTTATTTTCTTTTATTTATTATATTTCCAAACTCTACTAAATAAGATTAAGTAGGCTATTATTAATAAATTATAATACATACATTTATATATAAACTTTTTCTTTTAAATAAATAAGAACGAATAAGAATATGCGCTAATCAAATATAGCAAGTGAATGAACTCTAATTTTTTTATATATATATAATTTATAATTTTATTACTTATAATAATATGTATTCAATATTTAAAATTTCATCATTTATTTTATCTTTAGCACCACCTAAATTTTTTTATTAGAAAAACCTTTTCTTGAACTTTCACTTCATATCTAACTTCAGAATCAAATCCAAACAAAAACATTAATTAAAACTCAATTTAACTTAAAGTCATTGCAGGTTTAATTGACGTTAGGGTTTTGGAGTAAGAGCTAAGAATGACAACGTACAAGCGGGTGATTATGATGATGGTTTGGTAGCTATATTATGAATTGTGAGCTAGTGATATTTTTATTAAGTTAATTAAATTGATTATAAATTAAAATATTTTTAAGATTAAAATTGAGCATTTATCCTTTTTAATTATTGATCCATATATACATATTTAAAATTTTAATATATATATATATATATATATATGCATATCATGTTTATAATAGGCCCTCGTGGCTGAATTTCATCAATAACAATCCATAATTATATGTATAAGTAATTGCCATGTGTGAGTGTGCAGAAAAAGACTTGATTTTTTTTTTAAAAAAAAGAGAATTAGTTGGGTATCTTTGTTGGTTAATTAATCAAATCTGGATTTAGCAATAGAGATGGATGCAGACTGGAAGATGAAGAGAAAGTTGTTGTATCAAGTCACCCAGCTGGAGTAAAATGGTAGTTGCAAGGGAAATGCCCCAATTCTATTATACACACACACACACACACACACACACATATGATGAAATTTGAAGTGACATATCAAGAAAATAAAAAAAATCATATAATATAATCATAATTTCTATTAGCTATCTGGTTCAAAACTATAAATATGTTGTATAATGATATTTTTTTTATATCTCATAATTGAAAAAATTAAATGATTCATCTAAAAAAAATATATGATATATCTTTAAAAAAATATTTTCTCATATCATTATTTAATTAGTTTACAAGTTAAAATTAGTATTATATCTTACAATTTCTAGAAGAAAAGGACTTTCTTAATTTTTTTTTATTTTGGCATTTTGAGATTATTAATTATTAATAAGGCTATATATAAGAGGTCTTTTAATTAATTAGCTTCCCTTTTGAGAAGACATCATATCCTATTGCCAAATCTAAACTATACCAACCCTCCATCTTTTTTTTTTCTTTATTTTTTTTCTTTATAAAACTAACCAAAAACCTATTTATTTTGTATGAAAGGGACAATTAAAATATTTAATTAAAATTGAAAAGGGGATGCAATTAGGTTGTTCTTGAAAAAGTGACGATCCATTGTGGTGATTGAAAAATGGCTTCAATTTTCAGTGAATTGACATGATTTAGTTCATGCTCGGAGTAAAGCCTAAGCAAATATCAATGCATACATATATGAACTAGTGTGTGGTCCTTTCAACCTTTTTTATTTATTGCCTTGTATAAGTCGCAAAACAGAGCAATGAGATCAGGCATGATTAATTACAAGTTCAATATTTAATTAAGTTCATAGTACCTTGCCAATTCTAATGTTTCAATCAAATGTGTGTGAATTAATTTGTTAAAAGTTCAATAATAAGTCCTCTTAATTTCCTTAATTCATATAATTGCTGCATAATTTAAAATGTTATGAAATTGATTTATAAGTCTATGCGTATATATAATATTTGATATATAAATAAAAATTGATTTATATTTTTAGTATTTCGATAAATATATTTTATGAAATTCATCTGTTTATCAAATGAAATTAATTTATATATCCATTTCTTCCATGCATGCAATTGAAATTTTATTTTCCTTCTTAATTTCATATATATCATCATATTTATATCTCATTTTGATCAACAATTCCTCTGTTCTCTTTCAAATTAATTTAGGGCTTTTGTTTCCATTGATTTCATGCTGGAGGGCGTCTGCTAAGGGAGAGCATAATAATAATAATAATAGTAATCTTCAATGGAAAATATTCTTCTATGGATTATATATTAATTTTATCTAAAGCTCTTATATATGATTTTATATAGAAAAATCCTAAGGTGGGACATAATCTTCAATTAGAGTTAGATTTGATGGAAAATTCTCAACTCCCACTATCTAAATATTAAAGATTTGTGGGCGACTAATTATGTCTGTAATTTTTTTTTGTTTTACCGCTGTGTCCCATAAAATTAAAGATATTTTACCAAAAGAAAGAGTCCAGTAATATTAAAATTATCTTTCCTCAAATAAAAAAAACTTCAGAATTACTTTTTACAATATAAATGATTTAGTAAAAAAATTATTCTAACAATTAGAAGTCTCGAGTTGATTTAAAAAAAATATCTTGAAAGCTAAAATATTTAAATTTTATTTATTTTTAATAAAACCAAATTCATCAAAATATACCTTGTACATATTTAACACACTAATAATACAATCATTTCATAATAGTAAATCATGAATTAGATTATGATTGAAAAAAAAATCATTTTATCATGCACATTTATATTTTTAAAATTATTATTTTCAGTTCAGTTTTATTAAAATATTAATTTTCTGAAAATGCAGGAAAATGAGGTATTATTCTCGTCATGCTTTTGATAGCAAACTAGACTTAATTAGAATTAATCTAAAAGGGGATTAAGAAGAAAAATTAACGATGATTACACATGCTTTGACATCGTACATTAATTTAATTATTAGCACCATCCAATCATCTGGATATCTTCAACTTTCCAATGTTCATATTTCATGCCTGAAATTTTCTTGTGCCCTAATCACAATACAATGCTCATTAACTGGACAAGGGAAAATTAAAAAACTTTGTAGTTCAAAGCAGTTGTTGAATTTTGGTAATCGTAATTATTGAATAATTAACATTTTGATCAAAATTTAAGAACAGTTGGAATGTTGTAGAGAAAAAAAAAATCAAAGTCGGTGAAAATTACTGAAACCTAAATTCTAATTAGATTTTTCAACGCTACTGTACAATAATATTGGTGGGTATAAGTAGATGCAACAAACTGTAGTTAATGCAAGGTTTCTTTTGTTTTCTTTTCTTTTTTCTATGTCTAAACGATGAAATTTGGTGCAAAGATTTTTCTTTTTCTTCTTTAAATCTATTTATTATTATTATTATTGTTATTTTTGACTTTTGTGTATAGTGATATGCTTTTTTACGTAATTGCTGAAATCATTCCGCTATGTATGTTACTATTTTGTGTGTCGAATTCTTCAAATTAAAGGCGAAGTTGGCAGTCAACGTCTGTTTGTTTTTTTGGATTTATGTTTGTAAAGGGCATTTTAGTTCTCCGTAGTTAATAGTAGGTTGTTAATTTGATTTTTTTTTCTTAATATATAATAGGCCAAACCATTATAGAAAAAGATATTTTATTATCGGTTTAATTCAAATTTATAATTTTTATCAATTAAAAATTGAAATTAATTTTTAAAGATAATTTTATCCAATATAAAAAAAAAAGTTGTCTGAATTTACGTGATATGATGACATAAAAGAAACATATTATAAATGAATTTTTTAATAATATTAAAATGATATAAATAAATTTATGATATTCAAAAAATTACTCAGTATTTAAAGATTGAGAACTTTTTTTTTGGGGGGTGAAATTTATGCATTATTAATAATGTATCTCATTATTACTATATCATAATGACTAGAAAAATGAATGAACGTATATAATAGGTAAATGAAAACTATATTGTATTTCTAAAATTGCCACAATTATTGTAATTCTATACAAAGTATTTTGTTTATGATATCTTTTTTGGAAGTTTGTCTAGAAGAGAAAGATATCAAATAATAATTATATATAGAGAGAATGTCTAAAGCCAAAAGAATTTTGTTCTTGTGATGGATGCGCATGGAGTGTGGATTTTATATATGAATTATCACTGTAAACACACACTACAAATAGGGTAATAAATTAAAAACTATGCAGCAACCTCAAATCAAATAATTCCATTCTCAAACAGAAAAAGGGAAAAAATTGAAAAGAAGTCAAATTATGAACAAGAAACGGTACACAAAACTACTAAACAAAGCATGGCATCCAGCTATAGCACATGCTTGTCTGGGCTGTTTCTCTAATTATCTCCATAGCTCACTTCGCTCCATCTGTTAACTTATTTTTTTTTCTTTTATTCTTGTTTGTTTTTTAGTGCAAAACTGTATGTGCTTTCTACTTTGACCATGCAGGCTTCACATTCTCTGTTAGTCTCCACCATTTAATGCTACAAATCAGACGGACCAGATTTTCCAATCTTTTTGTGGGGCATTTGATCTATATGTATATGCATGTATACCAGTTAAGAGGGCATATATTAATAAATGACTACCCCACATGAGTTGCAAAGGTTGACATTTTTTTGAGAAGTTGTAATTAGAGATTTTAATTTGACAAAATCATATGATCGAATTAAAAGTGGATAGTGAGTTTTGTCTTTGCAAATATTGATGCTTTGATTGGGGAAATTTGTCTCCTAAATTAAAGACTTGTTTAGTTAATTATATATATTTATATATATTTGTTTCTCCTCCCTCTGCCTCATGTTGCCTAATCACATGGCACTACAATTATGCCACCATATGGATTATATATTTTTGTTGGAGATATTTTTTTTATTTAAATTTTTTTCGTCCAAAGTTTCAATATGAAATTTTACAGTTCAAAAATATAATTTTCAAGAGATTGAGACGCGATGATAAGAGCTCAATTTTTGACTCTCTAGATATTTTAAATTTGAGTTAAAAATACTTTATTCTTTAATAGATATGTACTATCTGATTATAAGATACTAAACGATTAAGTTAATAATACTTCAATATTAGTGGCTTATAATAAAATTATATCACTGGATAAGTTTTCATTTGTGATGAAAATGTGGAAATGATATGAGGGAGGAGTTTGGTGTAATGAGACATTATAGAGTCATGCTTTGTCTGCGTTTGAAGAGGAATGGAGAAGGGGACAACCGGACAACCATGTCGTGAATGAAATTAAATAAGGTTTTAATTTCATTCACGACATGGAGAATTGGAGGAGGCAGCATAATCTACTTAATTATATTTCCCTATCACATATTAAATATCCAATAATTATTTAACATACTCGATATATTATTAATTTTTTTTTTAATTATGAATGCTGAACCCATTTAAAAATATAAGAAAATTTCAATTAATTTTAAATTAATTATAGAAAGTTTGAATTGATATAGATTCCATTTAGAAAACAAAAATGAACACTATGATCAATCATGTTTAGGTCATGGAGTTAATAGTCTTGGACTAGAGTGGAGCTGCTCTTCAACTTTCACGTGCGTTGATCTAACTTTGGATTTTATTTTTTTAAATATTTTATAATTTTCGAAAAACTTTATTTTTAGATTTTATTGAAATTATATTATATGTATCTTTAATATTAATATGGAGTTGTATAGCTTTTAATACACTAATCGTTACATTTTATAACAATCGATATATTAAAAATATACATTTAATATATCAGAGGTAAATATATAAAATATTTTTAATTAAATTTAAAAAATAATATTTATTAAAATTTTTCTAAAAATTATAAATATTTTTGGAAAAAAAAAACATACTGTGTACTATAAGAATAAGTATTCATTTAGAAGTCTGAGTTAAGACAGGCCATTGAGTGCTTCAATCATGGGCTTAAGCCCATTAAAAGGTTGGATGACAGATGGCTTGTTCCAAACTTTAATTATTTTAACTTTTAGACCTAAACCTTTGGGCCAGTCGTACAAAATTACTGATACGGTGTCGTTTAATTCGTTTCCAAATCTTCAATTCCACGTTAGTATGGAAGCTGCACGCAGTGCCCTGAGTCTCGCAAGAAATGGCTGCTCAATCCCTTGTCGATGTTCCATGGACACCTCAAGCAACCAATCAATTCAATCTTCACAGTGCAAAACCCAAATCTCTATCCTCTCACTCTCTTAAACCCTACATTTCGCAAAAACCATCATGGCTAGGAGCCACCGACACCCACATGACCAACCTTTCTTTCCAATCCACAAATCCCAGACCTCAATTACCTGCTCGCAGTCCTATCTCCGCCACGGTCTTTTCCAGCCTTCCCACTGCGTAATTTCTCTATTTCCCATCTTTCTTTTTTCTTCTATTTACAGTTCTTCTCATTTTCAAAAGACTAAATCGCAGTTTCAGGATTTTGTAGGAATCCAGAGAGATTTGCTTCTGCTGAGAAAGTTCCCAAGTGAGTGACTTTTTTTTTTTTAACTTTGGTCTCTGGCTTGGATTGAGGTTTGTTGGCATATGGATGTAACTGAAATTGAAATTTTAGGTGGTCATGGAGGGCAATAAAGGCATTTGCTATGGCTGAATTGGAGGCAAGGAAGCTCAAGTATGCAAATACTGGGACTGAAGCTCTTCTTATGGGTGTTTTGATTGAAGGTGACAAGTAGTAACCGATTTTACCCTTCTCAAGCTTTTGATTTTCTTATTTCAATTTCAATTGAAAGTTTATTTTTTTCCTATTAGTTATTTGTGTTCAAATAGCTTGAATTATTTTTTTCCTATTAGTTTTTTTTGTTCCTATAGCTCGAACTTAATCACGGTTTTGTTGTTCATAGGTGAATAAATATAGAAATACCTGATTTTTAGTGTAGTTCAGTGCTTAATTATGAAAGTCTAATTTAAGTAGTTAATATAGCTAAGCCTCCAGTGATTCTCATATTTTAAACCTTTACGGCTTGCATTGGCTTTACTACATCCTTTTGTGTTACTTATCAGTGACATATGGAACAAATAGGTGTCACAGCTCTTCTGGAATAGTTCTTAATATGGTGATTCTTTGTGGTTTCTGATTATATAAACATTTCTACTTCTTTGGATTGTAGGGACTAGTCTAGCTGCAAAATATCTGTGGACAAATGGGGTTACTGTTTTCAAAGTGCGTGAAGAAACTATCAAGTTTCTTGGAAAGGCTGACATGTATTTTTTCCCACCTGAGCAACCTCCCTTGACAGAATCAGCTCAAAGAGCCCTTGATTGGGCTGTTGATCATAAGCTAAAGTCAGGTAAGTTCTGTTAATTTGTTCTAGTTGGCTTTATTCTCCATATGAAATTTTCTTTATAGAACGTCCTTTGTAAACATATCTTTTCTACGAAGTTATTAGAAGTCAGATGAATGATATCCTGAATATATAAAAACATAGGCAAATGTTTTTTTTTGGCTAAGATTATCTTTCCAATTTATGATGACTAGGTAGTAAAGTTTATGATCAGCAACTCAATGCTGCTTATGTTATGGAAGCTTGAAAAAGTAAAAAAGGCTTAATTTTAAAAGTCTAGAATTTTATAATTTTTGAGACCAATTGGTGGATTATTCTCTTCTTGAACTAAAACTCTATTCTCTTCGTTTTTGATACACTTAACTTGGTTTATAGTAACCGTAGTGAAAACATAGAGGGATTGGATAATATAGTCGAGAAAAAATATGAAGTATACTAGATGGATTAGACTCTCCGAAGAAAAGGACGCTTTGAAGAGAATGAAAATTGGTAAAGCCTGTGGACTGGATGAAATACCTATTGAAGTATGGAAATGTTTAGGAGATAGAGGAGTTACGTGATTGACTGTTTTGTTTAATAAGATCCTATGTACAAAGAAAATACCTGATGAATAGAGACAAAGCAATTTGATACTTATTTTTAAGAATAAATGGGATATTCAAAATTGTTCAAACTATAGAGGTATAAAGTTTATGAGTCACACCATGAAACAGCGAGAGAGAGTGGTGGAATATCGTTTGTGTTTGGACACGTGTATCTCCCCAAATCAATTTGGTTTTATACCTGGTAGATCAACCATGGAAGCTATCTTTCTTATTAGAGATTTGATGAAAAAATATAAAGAGATGAAGAAGGATTTCCATATGGTTTTTATTGACTTAGAAAAGGTTTATGATAGAGTTTCTAAAGAAGTTTTATGGTGGGTCTTAGAGCGCAGGAGGGTATCTATTAGATATATCCAAGTCTTGAAGGATATCTATGATTGAGTTATCGCTAGTGTCCGCACTGTTGGAGGAGATACTAGGAATTTTTCTGTTTCTATTGGGTTACATCAAGGTTCAACTTTGAGCCCTTATTTTTTTGCTTTGGTCATGAATGAACTAACAAGATATATACAAGATGATATCCTTTAGTGTATGATGTTTGGAGATGATATTGTGTTGATAAACGAGACTCAAATAGGAGTAAGTCAAAAGTTGAAGCTATGGTGGAATCAAAGGGTTTTAAGCTTAGTAGAACTAAAACTGAGTATATAAACTGTACATTTAATAACGTGAATGGAGAAGGGGGCGGAATTGTTTTAGACGGAGTAACAGTACTTCATAGTACTCATTTTAGGTACTTTGACTATATTATTCAAGAGGATGAGGGCTGTGAAGTAGATGTAAGTCATAAGATTAAAGCTGATTGAATGAAGTGGAGGAGTATTACAAGAGTATTGTGTGACCGAAAGATGCCAGCTAAATTAAAATGAATGTTTTGCCGCATTACAATACAGCCTGCAATGATGTATGGTAGTGAGTGTTGGACAGTAAAAGGACAACACTTGAATAAGATCCATGTCGCCGAAATAAGAATGTTAAGATGGATGTGCGGACACACCGGAATAGATAGAATTCGTAACGAGTGCATTAGAGATAAAGTAGGGGTAGCACGTATCGAGAATAATATAAGAAAGCATAGATTGAGATGATTTGGTTATGCGAAACGTATATCTATTGATGCTCCAGTTAGAAAGACCAAATAAATTATAGTGGAAATAGCTAAACGAGATAGGGGTAGGCCTAAATTAATTTGGAAAAAAGTGGTCCTAAATGATCTTTCTGCTCTACAGTTATTAGAAGGGTAGTCCTAAATAGAACGGAGTGGAAAAAAAAGAATTCATATAGCCGACTCCAATTAACTTGGGATTAAGGCTTTGTTGTTGTTGTTGTTGTTGTTGTTATTGTCGTTGGTGGATTATGCCGGCATTGTCATGTGTGCTTTAAGTTTTTATCATGAGTGTATCTCTAATGAGAATGTCACTTTTTAGATCTGAGTTATCAACTTTAGATAATAAAATATATTGGTTCAGAATATAACCTTTGTTGTTTTCTTTTTTCATATTAGGAAGCCCTTGTTTCTTAATTTTAAGTCTTTAAAACCAAAGTTTTTATTGATGTTTTAGAGTAAAATGTATGATAATGGATCATTTTGGGGAAAATTATAGCTGTCAGTGTGGAGTGTAATTGGTCCTGCTTTCCTTGCACTTTCTTTATTCCAGTTTTTGCTGTCTGGCTGCCATGTTTTACGATGTTCCCATTTGTGGTGATATATTCTTTCCTTTGAATGTCATGTCCTGTAAACTTGAATTGTTGAATCTCGCTTCTACACCTCATGATTGTCTCCTTTTTTTGTTTTATTAGTGGTTATAACTTCTTAATCTTATTGTATTCTCTCGTGATTATTATGTTAAATTTAATCCCTTCCAGTTATATGAATGAGTGATTCATGATCTTATGCTCTCTCAGGCACCCTTCTTCCTTTCTTGACAAGTACTTTGCTGTTTGAGCAATATTCATGCTTTTTTCTTTGCATAATTATTTTGTTTCATGACTTGTCCACATTCCATTTCTTAGTTTTCCTGAATTGAATGAACCTCCAAAGGAAAGGGGAAGAAAAGAGAAATCGGATGTTTGTATTGTGCATGAAGCCAAAACACTCACTTTTAACTAACGTATTACTCAATTACATGGGATAGTGGGGAAGTTACCACAAGCGATCTGCTTCTTGGCATTTGGTCAGAAGTGGAGTCCCCAGGTCACAAGGTATTGGCTACACTTGGCTTCAATGATGAGAAAGCCAAGGAGCTGGAATCGTTGAGTTCTGGACCTAGATTTGTTGATGGATGATACCTTCAGGTTTCTTTATGAGCCGAAATGTAATTCTTTATATTCATAGAAGAATCAAGAATTGTAATATGAGTATTTCGACTGAATAGCAAGTCGAATAATTCTGGCACTAATAAAAATTTTCAGTAATTAGCGGAAGTTGGAATTTGTGCCTCAATGAGCTGTGCAAGTTATTTTACTGGTTGAATATTGAAAATGCTGAATTTTCTTCTCAAGGTTCTGGTAATGAGTTATTCCTCATATTCTGATTATATCTTAGGCTTAGCCATGAAAAAGTCATATGTTCCTTATTCTGGAGTATAAATGAAGTTATCTGGTAAACAATTGGCTTGCCATATAATAACAGGTAAAATTAGGAGTTGATTTTACAGTGAATCATGAAAAAATTATTTTGAAATCACCAGTAAGACTGGGAATGGACGTAGGACAGAATGTTGGAGAATTCCATTTGGAATTTCCTCATAAAAACATGACGTCACAGCATTCTTCTATGCGATTAGTATTCTTTACCACATCTGATAACACTTTCCTAGCTATACCGTCATCAGATCTAGCATTTAAGATGATGGTAACATGCCGTAAACGAAACAAATGTTTCCAAAGTTACTCATACTTTATCATCTACAGTTTCCCTAGTTCTGCGATTATCTCGTCTTTCATTGGTTTCTTGCACGTTGCTGGCAAGTTTTTGTGCCTTGTCAGCTTCCACTTCCCAATCAATTCTAATAATAAACACCACTAACAATGCCAAGCACACAGCCAATCCAACCAAGAAACCTATCAGCAAACCAGCAAGCCCTAGTCCTGCTTTAAAGGCTAAAAGCACAGCTACTGGCAAAGCCACCATGTAGAACCCACCAATATTGGCATACATACCCAACCAAGGCCGAGCAGTTCCACGTACAATACCTCCACAAACTACTAAAGGAAAATTTACCACTTCCAGCAAAGCCATTAGCAACATCATCTTCTTTACATCTCTTATAATGCCTTTGTCATGGCTAAACAAAGGTCCCCAAATACCTCTAGCAGCGACCATCACCAATGCACCAATGCAACCCGAAAGAAAGCTCACAGCCAGCGAAACATAAGCAGATTTGTAAGCAGGGCCTGCTTGATTAGCCCCAAGCTCATTTGACACTCGAATTGAAGCACAAGTAGCTAATGAGAGCATCGCGGAGAAGAGCAAGTAGTCGAAGTTTAACACAATAGCTATCACTCCTACAGCTTGCTTGGCATTTGCCAATCGTCCCGTGAGCAAGATTAAGATCTCCCAGCACCACCATTCAAGGCAGGTGGTTAGGCAACATGGTCCACAAAGCTTAAGCAATCTAAGCCCGTCTTGAACTCCTTGGTCTAACCATCCTCCCTCTTTCCACTTCCCTCCTTTACTATTTTCCTTCACTAACACATACAAAGCTAGTAAAATTACGACTACAAGATCAGTTATCCATATTGCCATGGATACTCCCTTGAGACCCATGTTTTTTGCAAGAAAAATATTTATGGGAACATGTAAAGACAGGCCAAAAGCAGAGCTAAACATTATAGGCATTGTCATACCTTGTGAGCTCAAATAGGCTTTAAGAGGACAAAGTAAAGAAGTGATTACCAAGTCAGGAAGAAGATAAAAAAGGTAGGTTTTTGCAACAAGTGAAATATCTTCTTGTTGGCCAAAATGGATTAGAATCGTGTCAACATTAAGCCACAAGAAAGAAATTGGCAGAGTTGTTAACAGCAATAAGAAAATTGTCATGACAAGAGTTTTATGTAGTAGTCTAAAATTTTTAGCGCCATAAGCTTGACCACAAATAGGTTCCATGGCACCACAGAGCCCATTCAAAACAGAGAAGCCAGTAACATTAGCAAAAGTAAAGCCAAGAGAGCCACCAGCTAACCAGAGCTCTCCAAGCCGGCCTAGGAAGGCAGTTGTAATTGCTGTCTTGGCGAACCATGTCAAATTCATTGCCAACAAGGGAAGGGCTATCCCTCGTTGTGTTTGTAGCTCAGAGAATAGTATTTGCACAAGTTTTGTAGGCCATTTTTGTGTGATTAGAGAAGGTGGGGGAGAAAATTGAGATGTTTTTTCAATTGGGTTCTCTTCAAAATTTGATATTGAGGTAGACATTATGGCTGAGCAAAATGAATTGTGGGTTAATGCCCAAATATATATTTTTCTCGATAAAATTCAAAGTTGACAACTTTTTTCTTTTTTTTTTCGCTTTTGCAAGTAGTTTAGATAAGAATAAGATAGACAAATTTTAAGTGCATGAGTTCCGTGAGAGTGTTTGTTTATTTTCTAAAGGAAGGAGGAAGTTATGGCTTTTTTTTTTTCAAAAATTTTTTTTTTTCAGCCAATTAAGTAAAGAGAGAGTTGATATGAGGTGGATTTATAGTGCGGAATGAGAATGCAAATTCCCATTATCTTATTATATCATATACCACAAGATATTCACTTATATATATAAGTTATAATTATAGTACTATAATGCATAACAGTATATTTTGCTGATATAGTTATTACTTTTCAAGAGGCAAGTTCATTTCAACTGGAATATATTGCCTATTTTATTAATCTCAACATCAAAAAGGGAAAAAAAATTAACAGTATTACTTTTATTTTTGAGTTTCATAGGAATATGTTCTACTTGTGAAAAATTCGAATTATGCTTGGTATCTCTTAGAAAATCATATATAGATGCAAGAAAATTAAAAAAGAAGATAAGAATCAATAGAACAACTTAATATGCAACTCACAGCACAAAATAAATCTGGGATTATTTGTCGGTTTGGTCTGCAATTAGTTGAAAAAAAGAAAAATTATTTTTTGTTTAAAAAAGAGAAGATATAGATATGGTTTGCCTCAGTAAATAATAGGTTTTGTGTGTGTTAAAATGCTTTGGCGGGGTAAATTATTAGAAGGGTTAATGTTTGATTTTCGTTTAATTATAATTTAAAAGGTGTTTAAGCAACAATTAAGCTTCTGTGGCATTCTGCAAAAGTGAGTAATTTTAATGGGTTGCAATGTTATGTAACTATATAAGGATCTGGGCCAACTACATCTCAGCTTTTCTCTTTTCATTTTATAAAAGCAATTGATAATTGGTGGTTTTTTTTTTAATTTCTTTTCATTTTGTCACTTTCACTTTTTTTAAAAAAATATATGAAAAATAAAGGTTCCACAATGTGATTATTTTAATTACTCCTGTAAATAGTCTAATATATCTTTCCACCTAAAAAAAAGAAGAAAAAATTTAAGAAAAATAAAGTAAAATTCTTTAGTAAGATAATTTTCAAGTTGGCCAATTAGTTTTACAAGTAGTTAATTAAATGAAGCATATACCTATATACCAAAATGAATATTTTTATTTGTTAAGAATAAGAAATAATTCAAGGGCTCCTCTAATTAATTACTAGCAAGATGCATGCCTCTATGAAGTTTAGGAACATTTAAATTACACAGCCATTTTGCATTACATGATTTAAGTTTATCAAATCCTCTTTTTTAACATGTTTCGGACTATATCTTCATAATCATATTCATATGCTTTTTCTGTTGAATACGAAAGCAATGGCATTATTACATTATGATGATAATTTCTGATCTTACCACATTTAGCTTTTTCTTTTTTTTACGAATTACCATATTTGGCAATTTCTTAAAATCTTAAATGACAAAAACATTTTCACTCAGTAAATCAGGGTTGCGTACGCCTTGATTTTATTTTATTATATATATATATATTTTTTGCTTAGAAAAATGAATACAGTAATAAAGAATATATAAATATATAAAATTTTGGAAATGTAGAATCTTGAATTAGCAACATTAATCAAGAGAATATCTATTTAATAAATACTTAAATAGGTCAGATAAGGTTAATTTTATGTCATGAAATGTTAATGAAATAAATTATAATTATTTTTATATGAAAACCAAGTTGATATAATAATAATATGAACATGATAAACATTTAAATATGTACTTATTAGTTTCATATTAATTAAAATTATAGTATATTATGATATTATGTTAATATTGCTAACTTATTAATTTAATGATATTAGAATCGTTTACAAAATGAAAAATTTTTAAATTTAAATTTAATTCATAGTCTAATTAATCGACTAAAACAAAAATATATTATATATAAAAAAAAGAAAAAAACTTACTGGGGCAAGCAACACTAAAATGTTTCACTAAGGTTTGTAGTGTAGCTAAAGAAAGTAACAAAATGTAAAGTACGATTAATTAGATTTTAGTACAGAGTACAGAAAATCAAGTCAATTGGGTACATCATTAACTTTTTCTTTTCTTGTTTTAAATGAAATGAACAAAACACTCTGCTTTCCACTTGTTCTCCATTAATAAAGCACACTTTAATTCTAGTGCTATTATCTCTATGATTGATGTTCTAATTTTTCCAGTATTAATTATTTCTCGATTTCTTTTAGTATTAATGTGAACAAAAAATCGATTCAAATTTATTATTTAAAAAATATTAAAATTTTATTATAATTAACTCTAAGGCATCATTAAGTAGTTTAATGATAGCTTGCTATGAGTGGGCATCTCACTTGCAAAAATATGCGAATCAAAGTTAGTTAGTTGTATGAAATGAAATTCCATGTTGGGTTCTATCTAACTACATAGTGCAACTTTTAATATATTAAAAATTAATATCATATAATAGAGATATAAAGGAATAGGGTATTTATGTGTGTAAGCTTGAAAACAAGAGTATGGTATATAATGTAAATTCTGGTGGGATATGTTACATTTCTTTATAACGCTACTTTTGGGAAGAATGAACTAAAAAATGAGAATCATACAATATTTAATTACTTTAAATGAATCACATAATAATAATATAAATTATTCTTTGCTTTTTCGATTTGATATTTTTGGAGTTAAATTTTGAAACATAAGGGATAATATATTTAATTATATTTATTCACAAATGAATTTCTTAGCATTAAATAGATAAAAATAATAAAAAAATTATAATTCTATAGATTTTGAACTTTATTTATGTGTTGATATGCTCGTGCATATTTGTCAAATTAATACTATATATAACCTATTTTAATTATTTTTGCTCAGGTAAAATTAATTACCATTAGAGTTAATAGCCATACTCATATCATGATTTTTATATGGTATGGAAGGTTAAAGGAAAATATTAATCAATGAAGACTAGAAATTAAATCACATTATGAAAATCGTCAAGGTATAATTTGGTGACCAGAAATATGTGTTGATTTCATATAGATTTCAAGTTACATTTTACGATAATTCATAAAAAAACAAAAATCATATTAGGGAGATTAAACTAGCGAAGCAAATGCAATATCTTGAAGTGGCACCACAAGGATAGGCATATCAATCATTTGTTTTGAAAAGGAAGAGATAACTTTTGTGTTTCCATTTCCAATCAATAAATAAATAAAGAACATACACCATTAATCTTAGTGGCCGCTACCTCTCAATAATAAGATTGGGGCTGTTGAATCTGCCTATCTACACACAATGAAATGTCTGCTTTTTTTAAGATACCAAATATAATAATAGGTTCACAAATGCCATTTTATGAATAAAATTCATCAATCTAAACACTACGTTATATTATATTTCCCAATTTTTTTATCCTTATTTCCTAGAAGCAGCAGCCATGTAATGATAGGTAGGCTTCACTTTAAATAAAAAAATATATTTTCGAGGGTTCGATCCTCAAAAATATATTTTTGATAGTCGAACTTTTTAAATAAAAAAAAAGATAGGCTCCACTTTGAAATTGTCAATAAAAAATTGTTGAATATAATGAATTATTCTAAATCTATCCAAATTTCATCCCTAATTATTATAATTCCTAAAAATTTTATATTAAGCGCATTACACATAATTAGACTTGGTCATAAGTCAGACTACAAATCTCATTTAGTAAAAAAAAAATTATAGACTAACAAATAAAATCATTAAAAAAAATTTAATACTTTTTAATTTAAACTCGATTCATAATTTGATCTACAGATAAAATTCAATCAAATCACAAGTTAATTAATTATTCATAGGTCTGATTCTGCAGCGTCGAGTCAAAGAGGGTATCATAAAACAAAAGAACTCTTGAATTAATCATACTGGTAAATTCATATTAATGCTTAAGAATAGAATGTTTGTTTCTAATATTAGTAATAGTATATAAATCATAGTTTTGTCAGATTATTGTGGTGGAATCAGAGGTGTACTTCTTTGTTTTTGTCCTACTCAGCAAGGAAAAGAAGGATGCTTGGTGGTAGTATCACATTGAATATATATTTTTACAGTTTTTAAAGTAGAAAATGAGAGATTTGACTTGTTAATTTGCATTACATGTATTTTAACACAATTAAAACCAGTGTTTTTAATTGTCTAAGGACAGAGAGCAACAAAGGGAACTTTGTTTTGCAGCATTCATAGGTTTCATTTTTCAAGTCCTACATATCCAATAAACGCCAATCATTGCTAACAATTGGAGTTTAATCATTACCAATTAATCATTTCTATATTGGATTGAGAAATTAATTGCGTGTGAATTATCTTAATTTTTAAATGCATATCTAAACATGGCTTAAAAATAGAAAACTTCTCTTCGAAGTTTGGTTCCCTTTTGTGTAGAGTCCGAATCTGCTAGTTATCAACCCTTTTTCTGAGACAGTCGTCAGTTTTTTTGGCCGATAACAGTCATAGTTTTCTCTTTTCACTTAGGTATTATGGTTTTTCCATTTTTTCAATTTCGTGGTTAAATTACTCTCATATTTAACAAGGATAAGGTTTCTTTTGTTCTCTATTTATATGGTAGAAAGAGTTTTTTTTTTTTTAATGTAGATTTGATTTCTTAAAAAGAAAACCATTGACTTTTTTAGTGCTTTAAGCTGATCTTTCTAATTTTAGAAGCTTATCAATTTACTCCCGACTATCCAGATGCTCTTATGAAGAAGCTGCTATCCCTTGAGATTCTTCCAGCTGCTGTGCTTTTGCTCTATTGGCTATGGTACTTTCTTCATGTGCTTCTTATCTTATTTCCTCATTGTATCACATATTCAAAAATGGATTGGAGCGATCTTGTGAGAAATGTATGTGTTCTCTCCTGTTTAGCTATTATAACAGGCTAATCCCTTGTCTTCTTTGTTTTTCCTTTCAGCCTCTTTGTTGGTTGTTAGGGCAGTTTACATTGGGGTAGTTCTGAATAGCTCTTGATGATTTTTTTATAAGGAAGATTGTATAACTTTTTCTTGTTTTCATGCCTTTTGACGATCTTAGTCTTGAGGAAAGTTTTATGTACTCTTCTTTTCTTTATATGAATATTATATTTTTTAGCAATATATATATATATATGTGTGTGTGTGTGTGTGTGTATATGCATATCTAAATTATTCTTCCAAACTCACTAGTTCGGATTTCTTTTTTCAAAGAAAAAATGATTTTTCAAGAAAGTTTTAATTAGAATAATTTTAATTCAATTTCATATCCGCTTTTGAGTAAATCTAAGAATATGTACTATATATTATAGATTAAAAATATGATGGTTCAAGAATCAAATCATGATAATTTCAATATTTCCCAACGCTATTGCGGCTGTTGCCCAAGGCAATAAAAGATTAAAAATAAATGGATTTCTTTAAAAATATTCCAAAAAATAAAATTATTTTAAAAAAAAATTCTTTTTTTTAATTCGCTTTTTAACTTTCAATTTTAAAATTATTCCTTTACATTTAGATACATACATTTAATAGACATTTTGGTACATTAAAAGTTTACCAAAATAATGAGCTATTTTAAAAAAACTTGAAAAATAACATAATTTTCCCAAAATGAATATAAACCTTTGAAGGATACGAGAGTTTTTTTTTTTTTTTTTTTTGATAAATTTCAAGGATACGAGTATTAAATGTTCAGATTTTAAGCTTTTCTTAATATAAATAAATTTTATTAAAATTTTAAATTTATCATTTTAAAAATATTATTGTTTTAGATAGATGATTTTTCATGATTATGATCACCTTTAGTTAATTTATTTGTAAACATATGCTTTAGTTAATTTATTTGTAAACATATGCTTTAGTTAATTTATTTGTAAACATATGCTCGACGTGTTTAATGTATTCACGTGTGAATATATATATTTTTTTGTTTTATGTAATTAATGGCATCATATTAACTTTTATTTAAAATTAAAATTATAAAATTTATGAATAAACTCTAAACTAGACCATCTCCGACCAAGCACCATTTTGATATAAAACACCAAAATGGTACTTAATTTCCTCTCCAATCCAACACTAAAATGGTGTTAAAAATAGGGGAAGTGAATAGTGCAACTCCAAATTTGGTGATGCATTATTCACACACTATTTTTATTTTTTTAGTCCACTAATTTTTAAATTTTTATACTTTAGCCTTTGTATTTATTTTCTTTTTAATTTTTAGTCAATTTTTTATTAATTCAACAAAATCAAATATTTTTTATATTAAAATATTACTATTTTCTTTTTAATATTTAATTATTTTTATTTTTACTTTGTATTCCAATAATATATCAATATTTTATTTTTAACAATTAATAAAATTAAATTTATTAATATATTAGTTTTTATTTACTATTTTATTAATTAATAAATTTAAAATTATTAATATATTAATTTCTACTTAATATTTAAGTACTAAAATATATTATTGGATCAATATGGAAATAAAAAATTATGTGAGAGAATTGATAAATAAAAAGTTATATGGGTAATTTGTGAAATATATAAAAAATAAATAAAAAAAATATTCGAAAGAATATATTATTTTAGCGTAGAAAATAGTGTGATAGGTTGGAGAAAAATTTTAACTTTTATATTATTTTAGTGTAAAAGTTATACTATTTTAATGATTTGGATTGGAGATGCTCTTAACAAGAATACAAGTTAATATAGTCAATAAATTCCAAATATAAGTTATTAAAATACGTGATTTAATTAAAATAAATCTTGCAATTTAATCATTTTTATATATTATTAAGGTTTTAAACTGTACGACGATTACATGTTTTTTAAAGTATACCATATTCAATATTTAAATTATCACATTAAAGAATAATTCTTTGAATTTTGTAATTTATGTTGATGTTAGCTAATTATGCAAAATTGTTGAGATATTTAAATAATTAAAGGTAAAAAAAAAAAAGACAACTCCAACAATGAGAACAAAAGGGTCGGTCCAATAAAGAAAGATGTTTTGGTCCGATTAAGAGAATATTTGGCCATAGATAGAAAATTCATGTGAAAGTTCATAAAATTTGTTTTATTGGAATTTATAATATAAAAAAGAAAATGAAAAAAAAAAACCACTAGCACGCATCTTTGGAGGGTGTTTAGCATAGCTTATAAAATTTAACTATTACCGTGTATTTATAGTTAATATGAGTTTATAAGTATTTAAAATTTTAAACAGTTATATATTTATTTTAAGTATTTATAAATTACCGATAAATACAACAACAACAACAACAATAACAACAACAACAACAAAGCCTTAATCCCAAGTCAATTGGGGTCAGCTATATGGATTCTTCTTTTCCACTCAATACGATTTAAGATTATCTCTTCTGATAGATGTAACATCATAAGATCATTTTGGACCACCTTTGACCAAGTCAGTTTAGGCCTACCTCTGCCTCTCTTAGCTATATTTACTCTAACTTGTTCGGTTTTTCTAACTGGTGCATCGCTAGGTCTTCGTTTCACATGGCCAAACCACCTCAATCTATGCTCTCTTATCTTATCCTCAATAGGTGATACCCCCACTTTTTCTCTAATGCACTCATTACGGATTCTATCCATCCTAGTATGACCACACATCCATCTTATCATTCTCATTTCCGCAACATGCATTTTACTCATGTGTTGTCTTTTTACTGCCCAACACTCACTACCATACATCATAGCAGGCCGTATTACAGTTCAGTAAAATTTTTCTTTTAATTTAATTGGCATCTTTCGATCACATAGAACTCTTGTAGCACCCCTCCACTTCATCCAACCAACTTTAATCCTATGATTTACATCTTCTTCACAACCCCCATCTTCTTGAAGAATAGAGCCAATGTATCTAAAATAAGTATTATGAGGCACTGTTATTCCATCTAAAATAATTTTTTCTCTTTCTCTATTCTCGCTATTAAATCTACAATGCATATACTCAGTCTTAGTCCTACTTAGCTTAAAATCCTTAGATTCCAAAGTGCTTCTCCATAACTCCAACTTTTGATTTACCCCTGCTTGAGTCTCGTCTATTAATACAATATCATCTGCAAACATCATACACCAAGGGATGTCATCCTGTATATGTCTTGTTAGCTCATCCATGACCAAGGCGAAAAGATAAGGGCTCAAAGCTGAACCTTGGTGTAATCCAATAGAAACGGAAAAATCCTTAGTATCCCCTCCCACGGTGCGGACACTGGTGGTAGCTTCCTCATACATATCCTTCAAGACTTGGATATATCGTATAGATACTCCCCTACGCTCTAGGACCCACCATAAAACTTCTCTAGGGACTTTATCATACGCCTTTTCCAAGTCAATAAAAACCATATGTAAATCCTTCTTCATCTCTCTATACTTTTTCATCAAATCTCTTATAAGAAAAATAGCTTCCATAGTTGAACGACCAGGCATAAAGCCAAACTGATTTGAGGAGATACAAGTATCTTACCGCAAACGGTATTCCACAACTCTTTCCCACAATTTCATAGTGTGGCTCATAAGCTTTATACCTCTATAATTTGAGCAATTATGAATATCTCCTTTATTCTTAAAAATAGATATCAAATTACTTTGTCTCCATTCGTTAGGCATTTTCTTTGAACTTAAGATCTTATTGAACAAAAATGTCAACCATGTAACTTCTGTATCTCCAAACCTCAATAGGTATCTCATCTGGTCCACAGGCTTTACCAACTTTCATCTTCTTCAAAACTTCTTTAACTTCCGAAAATCTAATCCGTCTAGTTTATTTCACATTTTTTTCCGGTCTAACGTCTAAACCCTCAATGTTATCACTATGGTTATCATTAAGAAGTTCCTCAAAATAGCTTCTCCATCGTTCTTTATTATCCTCTTCTTGAACCAAAACCTTATTTTCTTTATTTTTAATGCACTTAACTTGATTTAAATCACGACATTTCTTTTCTCTTATCTTAGCCAATTTATAGATAACTTTTTCTCCTTCTTTTGTTCCAAGTTTCTCATACAAACTCTCTAAAGATTGCGCTCTTGCTTAACTAACTGCCTTTTTAACATCTTTTTTTGCTTGTTTGTACTGCTCAAAAGCATCATTGTTATTACACTTGGGCAAACTCTTATACCATTCCCTTTTACTTCTTACCGATTTTTGCACTTCCTCATTCCACCACCAAGACTCCTTCAAGGGATGTCCACACCCTTTAGATTCTCCAAGAATCTTTCTACCTACTCTTCTAATTGTTGTAGACATATATATCCACATATCATTTGGTAAAAAATAATTTATAAGTATATTTATTATTAAAATGATTAAAAATTATATTATTAAAAGTATTTATTAAAATAAATAGAATAATTTAATAAATTACTTGGTTAAACTAGACTTATAAATACTAAATAATAAGCTGAAAAATACAAGCTTATTTTTTTAATTTATACGTTGAGCTTATAACAATAATCTAATAAAATTATCTAAATAAATACATCAACTTAAATTTAAAACTTATAAATGATTTAATCAGTTTAAAAGTTAAGCCAAATATCCTCTTAGTTAAGGGTGTCAAAATGAGTTATAAGACGCGAACACAATATGCAAAATAAGTAAAATTAGTGAATTAATATTAATTTTAAATGAGCATCTGTTTATGATATGATTTTAAACAGGTCATGTGGTAGGTTGACACATAAATCGATTACAACCCATTTAACTAAATGATGTAGTTTTTATACAATTTAAAACCATTTCATTTTATTATTGTTTATTCTAAGAAAATAAAAATAAATTTTATATATTTATTATATTATTATAATTTTATTATTATATGGTATATTATTATTTATTCAGAAATAATTTATTTAATTTTCAAATTATTCTTATTAAAAATTTATTAATTTCATTTAATTACTAATTTTTTAATTCTTTTACTAATTTAATTATTAATTAATTTAAACTATTTCTTTATGAATTTTAAATTTTTTTTATTACATCAAATGTTAAAAATTCAACATTTTTTATGATTTAAATAATCTAATATTTTATATTTTATATGAAATAACTTTTAAAATTTAGAATTTAGAATTAAATTTATAAGAGAAAACAAAATAGAAAATTAAACAGAAAATAAAATAAATTTTTTTAAAAAAAAATTATTACAAAATTTATATTAACTATATATTATTTTTAAGGATGTACTTGGATCGGGCTGAATTTATCCACAGCCTAAAACCCAGACTGAATAATAGTCAGCTCAAAATATAAGTCTATGGCCCAGCCCTAAATTCAACCAAACTAGGCCAGCTAGGGCTGGCCAGGCCAACCGGGCCAGTCGGATTGAACATTTTTTTTAAATCTTTGTTTATTTTCAATTCTTGTAATATGCTCGTTACATTTTTTATCCAATTCAGATTTATAAATAAGAAAAAAGATTCCCACAATATTTTACATTTAATATAAAACATATAAATCAATAAAATTAATTAAAATAACCTAAATCACTAATAAATTATTTCAAAAATCAAATAAAAATCAAAATAATCCTAAATATCTATCAACAATTCAACATGCAGTAAAAAAATTATACTGATATATATTACAAGTTTTTTTAAACATGCACAAGTTTAATACTAAATTACTAAATCATACAAGTTCTAACTTCCAAACTCTAAAAAAAAAAATCTCAACATGATAAAATAAAAAGTTCAAAACTCAAATGAAATTAAAATAATTTTAAATATTAATCAACATGCAATAAATTACAAATTTAAAATCAAATTACTAAACTATACAAGTTTCAAATTTCAAAAATAAAATCTCAACATAATGAAATAAAAGCTCAAAATCCAAATGAAACTAAAATAATTCCAAACACCAATCAATAATTGGTAATTGGTTGATTGATCTCCACGTCTTTATCATTTATGTTTATTGATTCTTGAGTTAGACTTATAGAAACTGCAATTGCAACATCTGTAAAAATAAAAAAATTAAATATAATAAATATAAACTATAAAGCACATTAACAAATTATACAAAAAATAAATATTTAGTATCATAATTTTTTTTTCAAAACAGAAACATTGCCATTTCTTTTTAAATGAGAATTTCATATTTTTTTAACTTAAAGACTTTTTATATTATAAAATTGGCATTCGATTATTGGATTATTAACTCACTATCTAAACATTTCAATTAAAAACACTACTTTAAATTAGTGCAAAACATTTGGTTTAAAAAAAATCTATTTAAAATTTTGATTGAACAATCAAAACAAATTAAAATTTTAATAAAACCATTTCAATTTTGAAATATATATTCCCATTATTCCTACATTTCCAAAATCCTCCAAAAATTTTGTAAAATTAGAAACATGATGGGTGGTGTTGTATAGTTCTTATTGTTCTTCAGATATGACTGGAAACTTGTTTTTCCAGCTTAGAATTAGCCAAGTGGAAACAGAAAACAACAGGCCACAAATGGCTCGTTTTAAAGCTATAGAATTTAACACAATTCTAAGCAAGGACAACCGCAATTAATGGCAAAGATTAAAAATTGAATTAAAAGATTAAAGAAGAAGCAAGAAAGAAAGAAATTTGGTTTCTGAAACTAAAATTTTGCGAGAAATTTCTTTATATATAGTAACTATATAAAGAACGCTTTCAATTATTACAGTACATAATACAAATTTTGCAACATTTTCACAATTCGCAAGGTTAAGAAAATGAAAACAAAGAATGAAAAATTTTGAATTTTCATCATTCTGTTACAATAAAAAATTTTAAAAACCAAAAAGAAACGAAAGAAAAGGAGAACTTAAGAAAGTTGTACAGCAGTAGCAGTGATTGGAGAAATTAAAAGATTTCAGGAGCGGAGACTTGTGGAAATAGGCATATTAGATCAAATTGTAATAGACAAAAAATTATAAAAGATTTGGAGAAATTTATAAGGCAACAATAACAGTTAAACAAACAAAAAATGCCGAAACAAAACAAATGAATACCTGGATCAGAGCAGTGAACACAGCAAAACCCACATAGATATCGATGATCTGCAATCAAACTAACTCAAAATTAGCTTGATATTATGTGCGTGTTCTTGATTAACCTTTTTTCTCCAAGAAAAGAATCTACAAAGATTCAAGAGAAAAACATTGGTGATTCAGTTCTTGTAAAAAGAAAGGTCTTTCATTTTCATAAAGATTTTTCTCATAAAGAAAAGAAATTACCTGCTGCTGCCTATGCCTGCTGCCTGCTGCTGCTTATGGTTGGAGCCTTGGAGGGTGAACGAGCTGCTGTCTGCAGCTACTTCTGCCTCCTGCTGCTTATGGCTGGAGGGTGAATGAGCTGCTGTCTGCTGTTACCGCTGCCTGTTGTTGCTTATGGTTGGAGGGTGAGGGAGGCGATGGTGATCTGCTGCTGCTCGTTCAGATCGAGAGAAAGAGAGAGAGGCAGAGGCGTGATGAGGTGAGGTCTTCCAAATCGAGAAAAAAAGAGAGAGAGGCGGAGGTGTAGTGTGGAATAATTATATGCTACAACCGTTGTAGCAATAAATGCCTACAACGGACCAATGGGATTCTTACACGTAGATTAAATACCTACAACGGACCAATGAAATGAATCATTTAATCTACGTGTAAGAATTCCATTGGTCCGTTGTAGGCATTTATTGCTACAACGGTTGTAGCATATAATTATTCTGTAGTGTGAGACTGTGAGCTGCTTATAAAAAGGATAGTATATGTACTTAAGTATATTAAAAAAAATATTCAATTCAAATTTTTGAGTCGGTCTAAAAATTTTAATATATAACTGGAGACTCAACTCTGTCCGAACTCAAATATGAATTTTTAGCCCGTTGTCTAACCATATTATATTTTGAGTCTGCCCAACTCGGCCCAAATTTTTCAATCCAAGTAGGATTTATCATGTTGGCGGGCCACATGAATACCCGTAATTATTTCCTTAACTTTTTTTTCTTGCTAAAATATAATATACATCCATAAGTTATTTCATATTAATTATATTATATATTTTATTTTTTATGTATTTTAAAAAAAATTAATACATTTATATTTTAAAATTATTTTAATCATAATTTTATTATATAAATAATTTTTTAATTGATTATTTAAGAATATAAAATTATATTAAATTAAAAATATTATACGTATTAAACGAGTCGTGTCGAGTTATATAACTCATATATAATTTATTTAAGTGAACATATTATACGTATTGTATTCGTATAATTTATTTAATTTTCGTATCATGTTCTTGTCGATACGATTAATAAATATGTCATATTTATTTTGACTTTAATTATATCATTAAAATAGACCAAACTGACATTATACAACTTGATGAGCCATTTTAACACTCCTAGTTCTTTTCAATAAATATGCATATATATTACGTGTGGATCTAATCTTTTAATTTTAAGTGATAAAATTATATTTATATAAGATAATAAATAAATAGCTAAATTGAACTTTTTATTTGAATAAATAAAAAATATCTTACACATCAAATATAAATAAATTATAAAAATATATTTATTTTATATTTTTCAATTAGAATGATAATACCAAAACTAAAATATAATTATTTTAATTTTTAAATCAAATATAAATAATAATTAAAATTTTTAAAATAATTATAAATTTATAATATATAAAAAATTTGCCTTATTTATGAAGAATTCTGATTTGATCAAAATTTAATAATCTTTTCTAAATATTGGTATGAAAAGGAAAATTAATTATGAGCCTATTGCGCAATTAACGTGCCTATGTCAATCTTTGTTGATTCCTCCAAATATAGTATGCCAATCTTTGTTGATTCCTCCAAATATAGTTTTTGAGTTCTTGTTTAATCCCAAAACCAGTTTTTCTTTTTGCAGAAAGAATGTGAAACTACATTTGTATAAACATAATGAAAATAATTCATGCACACAGCATCAACTAATTAATGGCAGAAGGAAAAAACCGAGAGATAGAGGAAAAAAAATTATTAAAAAGCCAAAGAAAATTATTAACATTTACAGAGAAGCTATGATTGTTCAAAGAAACTCTCCATTAGTTTCAATCGTTTAATGTAACTATCTTCATCATCAGAGCTCTCACTTCCATCCCAACATCTCTTCCCTTTGATTGAATCCATCATAATGTTCATTGGAACTTCCAATCGGTTGCAGTGCTCATCTTCTTCCTCATAAAGCGGATAGACTCCACATTTTTTCACCTTGCAACCCTTTGTATGATAGCCGTCATTGTTTTGCCAGTAGAATTTAAATGAAGCTTCATTATAAGAAAATTCATTGGCATTTGAAGCAGGAAAATTGGGATCATAAAACAGAAGCACATGTTCTGAACAAACATGTTTAGCCTCACCAGACACATGAGATCTACTGCTGTAAAATTCTTTATGATCACTGCAGCCTCCACAGTTATTTCTAAAATGGTAGACGCAAATGACGTCAAAAAAGCTGTTATAATATTCAAAATCTTCCTGGAATGTAAGAACAACGCATAGAGCAAACCCCATGAGTCTAGTCTTGTGTGCAAGTGGAGGCAACTGGATTATGATTGAACTTCCCTCATTTTGATACGTAAACCACTCAGGTATTTTACTTCCGGAATACCAGATGCTAAAAGATTCCTATACAACCAGAATATATATTTTCAGAAACTGGAGAGTAAGAAAGCAGAAAGTATTAAGCAGAAGAAAAAGATGGGCCTGAGAAAGATACCTCATCGGTCACTCTTGCAGCTACTTTATGTATCCATAACTCTACAACTGCAAGAAGATCGCTCCAACATTTCTGGTCCAATTTGAAGCAACTAGTAAATACAAATTTCTTTCGATAGTATGCATCGGCATAACTCAACTGAAAAAGTTGTTTAAGGCCAAAGATTGTTTCCAAGGATTTGCAGCCATGTGCATCTATATCTGTGAGGGACAGAGGTAGCTCCAGTATAGTCCGAAGACTCTTACAGGAACTAATATCAAGCCATTGCAGATGAGAAAGTTGTTTGATGCTTGCAGGCAGTTTTTCAAAATTGTTTCTACTTAGATCCAGCTTTGTTATATGGGACAAATGATTCAGGTCAGAAGACAATTTCAACAGATTGCATCCACCTGCTTTGAGGTCCTCTAATATTGTTAAATTTGACAAATTTTCTGGCAACTTTTCAAGTTTTGGGCAGTCAGCGAGGAAAAGCAAATAAAGAGCTGTCAAATTACAGAAGCTTTTTGGAAGACGAGTGAGATTTCTACAATTCTCCAAATATATAGAGGAAAGCCCTTTGAGACGCTCAATAGAAGATGGCAGCTCTTTAATGCCTGTTTTATTTAGAACTAGTACCTTTAAATGATCCATTGTCTCCAAGATTTCTGGGAAATTTTGCAGATTTGAACATCCATGTAGACTAAGACTTCTAAGAGATTGTAACTTGCAAATGTTGCTTGGAAGACTCTCAAGCTTAGTACAATAATTCATTTCCAGTAAATGCAGCCGCCTCAGGTATGCAATTGATGAGGGCACTTTTTTTATTGCGGTCCTACTTAAATACAAGGATCCTATGTTCCTTGAAATCTCTGGGAATGTCTCAAGACTTGAGCAGTCATTGAGATCTAGAGTACTAAGAGATCTCAAATCAATGGTACTTGGCAGACTTACAAGGTTTTTACAGCCAGATAGTTTCATATGAGTAAGATTTCTGGCCTTCGGCAGCTCTGGTATCTTGATCAAGCCTTTGGAGTAACTAAGGTCAATCTTTTTTAACATTTTGAGATCCTGAAGTGAAAGAGAAATAACTGGAGTATGTTAGAACTCTTGAGAATTATGATTTAATAGAGAAAAGAACAGTGAAAAATAAAAAATTGTACTTTGATTCCTTTCCAAAGTTGTTTGACTTTGCTGTGTGGCAACTCAAGGACCATGAGGTTTATTAGGTGAAAACTGGTAGGCAAATATTTCAATGGGTATGCATACCAATGAAGATATCTTAGCTCATCAGAGAGAAATTCCAGGCTCTGAGAAAGGTGCACCTTATTATCTACCTTGAGACCACTAGAGATATCAGACATAAAAAATTTGAGAAATTTGAGATTAGACATTCTCTCAAATGCATTCGAATTCAAGTTGATCTTGTTTAACTTAGACATATCGAGAAAAATGCCTTCAACTGCTTCAGTTCCCTGATACAAAGAACAGAGGACACATATAATACCATAATCACTATTAAGTCACACTGTCTTCTGAGTACATGAAAATGTGAAAGTTAACATACTTAAATCTTACCGTATTTCTTTTGAATATGTGAAGGATATCATCATGATTCCATAATCTACTGCGTTTACCTGGCTCTTTCAATGATTCTTGGCGAACAATTTCCTTTCCCATTTCTTGCAGTAAATCATGCATTTCTATCTGATTATTTGAAATAAATAAGAGAGATTTATCAATGAGAACTCGTAATCCAATGTCTGCTGAGAAGCCACATCCATTTAGGATTTGCGTGACCATATCCATGCTCTCACCTCTGAAGAAACATGCAACATGAAGAAAGATGTCCTTCTCTTCGGCATCGAGGCCATCAAAACTGAATTTTAGCACATTTTGGATACCTCTTTGAGGAGCTTTTTTGAGTTTATCCAACTCACTTACCCATTCTCTTGTGCTCCTACCGAACAAAAAGGAACCCAAAACTTTAAGGGCCAAAGCAATACCATCAGCATATTCTATAACCAATTGTGACAAAGCCAAATAATCCTTTGGTGGGTTCTTTTCCTTAAACGCATTCATATTAAAAACATGCAGTGCTTCATGGTGAAGTAATTTCTTAACTTCATATATATGATCAACACTTTTTCTAAGTACTTGCTTATCTCTACTTGTTATGATAATTCGACTTTTTGGATGAAACCAATGACGGTTTCCAACTAAAAGGTCCAATTGTTCTGAACTATTTGCATCATCAATAACAACTAAAATCTTTCTACAACTGAGCCTTCTCTTAACATAAACAGAGTATCCAACACTAGGTGAGTCAATTTTGAGGTCTTTTTCTTCTAATACTTTAGAAAGAAGTTCCTCTTGTAAATGGCTTAATCCACCGCACTTTTCCGATTTTTCTCTAACATTTGCTAGAAAGCAGCATCCTTCAAATTCACTTGAAATTTGGTTGAAAACAGCTTCAGCCAGGGTTGTTTTACCAATTCCACCCATTCCCCATATCCCTATAGTACAGACATTCGAAGATTCAATAGACAATAATGCTTTTATTTGCTCAATGCGTGAATCTATTCCCACAAGGCCCTCTAAAACACTTGAAGATTGTTGTTGCAAGTTTTTCAAAATGCATATCACAATTTCTTCAACAAGTTTGCACTCTGGCCTGTCAAATATATATGCACCAGTCATTCATAATAAATCTTAAAGGCCTAGAAAACACAATGCAGATCATTTTTTTTTACAGTTACTTTCACACCAACACAAAAAATTGGATGTACTGAATATGTATTTTCCTTTCTATTTAAAATAATCTTCGAAGATCAAGAAATGTATCGAGGAAAATTCAGAAATTACCAAGAAAGAATTGAATTCAGCCTATTCTATCAAATTGGTAAAGTTAAGAATTGAATTCAACCAATTCTTCAAACTGGTAAAGTTTTCATTTTTAATTAAAATACATTTCCAAGACCAAGAAATACCATTAGGAATTACCTAATATCCTTCGACGCCAACCCAGAAAGATTGCATGCTTTGATTATGGCCTCCTTCCCCCTTTGCACTGTTTGATCATCTACGCCGTTTCCCGCAAATGCTTTCTCGAAAACTCCAGCCTTTTCCTTCACATCAGATGGCTTTACATGATAAAATATGGGTATAACCATTTGCCCACGAGTTTCATGGCAATCAATCATCTTCGCGACTTCTTCTAAGCACCATATGGAAGACCCATAACTTTCTGAGAAAATGATAACTGAAATTGTGGAATCTTGAATCGCCTTTTCAAGTGTTGTAGGAATATGTTCTCCTTCATTAAGTGAATTGTCATCCATGAAAGTGAGGATCGATTTTCGAGATAAAGCAGCATAGAGATGACTGATAAAATTATTGCGAGTATCTTCACCTCTGAAACTCAAGAAAACATCGTATTTCAGTTGATGGGCAGTAGGAATTGAATGGGAAGTCATTAGAAATTTGCGTTGCTGCAGCGGAAATGATGAGCGATGAATGCATAGACCAAAAGGGAGACTCGAGTTGACTGGCTACTTATAGTGCCAATAAGTTTTGAAGTTTCTTTAACAACTCCTAGAAAATGCCGAGCAATTACTTGTAATCTTCCCAATGCTTTCACCTAAAATAACGTAAGGGCATGTTTCGATGGAAATATTTTGAGGTTTAATAAAATTGAGCAAGGTACAATACATTATAGTAAGATAGATTATAAGTATTATTTTTTATCATGTTAAAAAAAATGGGAGAAAATTTTTATTTAAAAAAAAAGTATTATTTTTTATCATGTTAAAAAAAATGGGAGAAAATTTTTATTTAAAAAAAAAGCCTTCATACTTTTAACCCTTTTAAAAAACTCCATTTATCTTTTCATACTTAAACCTCTAAACACCTCCTTTTAAAGAAAATATTAATGGACTCATACATTATAAAGTATTCTCTTACATCTATTTAAATATATTTTAAAATTTTATTTAGATGACTAAAAGTATGATTCAGTAATATATGATATAGTATAATACTGTAAATAATATTTATTATATTTGAAAAAATAAGATGATATAGTATAGTTAAGTAAAAATATTTTTATTTAATTTTATAATATTTTTAAAATTTTAATATGTTATAAAGATGAAAAATTATTTACTAGCATATATTGTTGTTTAAAATTTTTATTTTATATATTTTTAAAAAATAAAATTATAAAATCATAAAAAATTACTAAATTAGTGGTTTAAAAGTACATAATTTTTAAATCATGAGATTATATAGAAAACAATGTAATAGAGGATGAAAATTAAAATAAACAATAATTAAACTATACAATGCTACACCATACTACGACAAACCTTAAAATAAATAAGGCCTAATGAAGTAACAGTTGTAATAGTTACTTAAAGCAAATTACATGATATTAATTGAAAGATACGTGAACATACTTAACTCAAAAGTGGAACTGTATCTTTACGAATTATATTGAAAATTCAAATATTTGAATTATTTTATTAATAAAAATATAAATGTTATATTTTTCTTTTATGTTTTTATATATTTATATACATTGCAATAGTAATATATAGGTAAATATATATAATTTATTAATTATATATAATTAAAAATAAAAATTATGAATTATTAAGTATTAATGAAAAATTATATTTCAATTGGTAAATTATTGTAAAATATATAATTATTAATCAATAAAATAATTATATAATTACATAAAACATGCATGTTAATTCATAAAATACATTTAGTCCTTTCAACATGACATAATTTATCACTTAACCCTTATAGTTTTTGAAAAACTATTTAGCCTCTCCAATTTATTAGTTTTAATAGTAAATTATTTCTTTAATGCTGAGATGGCAGAGCATATGAATTCGCTTTCTATGTCACCTGTGAAGAGATCATTATTTGTTAAATTAATTTAACATATCAAATAAACAAATTGGTTTCAAAATCCTTAATCCCTCATTCTCATTTTCACCAAGTTAAAAAGGAAAAACGACCACCATCTTCTCAGGGAGCTACCATTGCCGGCATTTCTTTCCTTTGCTATTCATGTTGTTGGTTTTTGGATCCAAAGAATGACTCAAAATTGGATATATTTCTTTCTCCAATTCACAAAATTCTCCATCTTTTTCCTTTTTATTACCCACACTTGTCTCAATTCCCATTCAACCTCTTCTCAAAATGGAAAATTTTCCTACATCCCCACCACAAATTAAAAATATTCCCAAGCAAATACTGAAAATTACCACCCGGGTATTTCAACGAATGCGATAATTGAGCTAAACAAAAAATAGGTATGGCTTAAAAACTCTCAAAATACAAAGAAATTGAAAAAGATGGGGAATTTGCAGAAAATACCCAAAAACAGAGTGCACACGTATATGTAGAACTTTATCCGCATATATATATATGTATACTAACACACACATACACACACTCTCACTCTCTCTCTCTCTCACACACACGTACACACGCGCACACATATATATAATTGATTATAATACACTAATATATCAAACTCTACATGCAATTCTTTATTGTATTCAAGATAAAATAGTACTAGGGGGATGGCAATGATGTGAAAAAACACATCTTTTGTGCTGTTGTTGATGATGACTTGTAAACTCACGTGTTGATCTTTTAATTGCATGGCATCAACATTTAGCTTATTTCAGAGCCGATGTAATACATACGCTTTTTAATATCTATTTATGTATTTTTAACGGAGAGATTCTATTTAAATTAACGAGTTAAAGAGGTGAAGTAGTTTTTTAAAAATTATAAGGAGTTAAGTAATAAATAATATTAAGTTGAAGGAGTTACAAATATATTAAAACAATTATACACTATAATATTATACAATGATAAATTATAAAATAAATAAGACCTACTGAATTACCTATTGAAATAGTTACTTAAAGTAAATTAGGTGATATTAATTGAAAGATACATGAAGAGACATAACTTGAAAGTTGAACTGTATCTTTATGAATGCGAAGATTCAAATGTCTAAATTATTTTATTAATAAAAATCTAAATGTTATATTTTTCTTTTATGTTTTTATATATTTAGGTAATATATAGGTAAATATATATAATTTATTAATTATGTATTTAATTTGTTTTTCCTTTTAGTAATATATAGGTGAATATATATATAATTATTAATTATATATAATTAAAAATAAAAATTATGAATTATTAAATATCAATAAAAATTATGTTTCAATTGACAAATTATTATAAAATATCTAATTATTAATTAATAATATAATTATATAATTATATAAAACATGCATGTTAATTCATAAAATATAAAAATTACATTTATTAAGTATTTAAAAACAAAACACTTTAATTCAAGTTACACATAATTTACTAATTATGAATTAGCAAGTCCGTATATATATTCGTGATTCTAAATAGATTAAAATACTTTCAATTAATTTATTAGTATTAAGATTATTATATTTTCATTTTATGAATTAACTCATTAGTAATAAAAATATAATTAGAAAAAATGATTATTTTTTTTAAAATGATAATTTTAATGAAACAATTTTTTTTTAAAAAAATCACAATTTTAGTAGAACATGGTCAAAATTTCAATTAAGCATGAAAAGTATTAATTAAGCATGAAAAAACTACAAACTAATGATAGATAGATTTCACTTAGATTAAAGAGAACTTTAGTAATAGAAATGCTGAACAAATTCTAATATTTAGTTGAAGAATTTTTGAGGTACTTTATTTATTTTTTACTAAAAATTATATTTTATATTTAAATAATTTAATATATAAATATATAAATTATATAAGTAAAATTTATATAATTCAAAATATTTGTGGAAGTGACACATTTTTAAAATTAAAGTTGAAAAATGGATATTTAAAAAAATAAATGTTTTTAAAAATATATTTTTATTTTTAAAGTGTTTTTGTAAAAATCTCTTAGAAGTATTTTACATTGTCTCTAGTCCTATCCGACTTGGATTTGGGTGAGATATTTACACCTCACAAAAATATTAAACACACTTTAATTTATTAATATATTTCTATTATAAAACTTAAAATTTAATTTTTTATTACTACACCATGCCAAAAAGACATTAATACTTTTTATTTTATTATAACTAATTTTTGTTTATATACCCTACCCATTATACATAATTTTCATCTCTAGATTTTTTTTTCTTTTCTCTCAAAACTCGTTATTTTTCTCTCAATAAAGATAGAAACAGAGGTGATTCGGTAAATTTATTATCTTTTTGTGTTTTTCAATTCTAAAGACCTCATAAAGTTTCTATTTAGCAAGATAGAATTATACAACACTAATATTACATCATCTTTTAATTAAATAATGAAATATATTCAGCAAACCAGAGTTTAAATTTAGTTATAATTCATTAAACCATATTCAACTGTTTACTTTTGTTTGACCACTATTTTATAAAAAAATTAAGATATTTAATAATATACAATTATAAATATTTAATTTTGTAACTACTTTTAGCTGAACAAAATAAATTTTAAAATCACTTATCTTTATATAAATTATTTTAAACTACTAAATACTTACCTCAAATTATTTAAGAGACTTGTGGTCCATGTTTTTTTTAATGTTTTAGTTTTAAACAATAAAAGAGTGTGAAGTTATTAAAGTGAGAAGATAAAGAGTATTTGAATATAAAAAGATAAAAAAAAAATGAAAGAAGTGAAATAAATTGAGATAGTTCTAAGGTTCATGATGAAATGTGTATGGTAATTTGGGAGAATATAGTATAAATATAAATGATAAAATTATAAATATTGTAATTTTATTTTTTTTATTAAAAATATTATAATTTCATATATCATTTAAGATAGTTTTTTTAAGGATATTTTAAAAAATATATTTTTGGAAAGTATTTAATATTTTGATGGGGTGTAAATATTCCTCCTACTGAATTTAACACTTTACAGTTACAAGCTTATAGCCTTTTTGAGCAAATACAATTGAGATATATTAGAAACTAAAACAACAGTGCATAGCCTTCTCCAGATTGGTCGGGAACCAAAGAAGAAACTAAGAAACAAAATTAACAAATACAAAAGTTTTCCAATCTTAAACTAAACTTAAATAAAATTGAAAAACTATCCCTAAACAAGTCAAATAGAAAGAGGAAAATGACTGACGCAAAGAAATTCCAAACAAGATAACAACATTCAATACTAATAGATCTCAAGCTTAAAATGCTAGAGAAAGGGAGCCATAGATCTTTAAACTTAGGATTTCAGGGAGAACAAGATTAGATAAAAACAAAGGATTTCCTTCGAGCTTCGTATGTAAATATCTAGAATAACTTTATGGGCATATGGAAAACGCCAAGACAAAGGGAAGAAGAGGCCCAACACCAACAATCTCCCAAAGAAATAAAGAATGAAAAGTTCCTATCATCTAAAAATCCACTTTAAAGCTCCAAAATTCACAAAGCACCTTCACAAAATAGGGTTAATAAAAACTATATCTATTCCTATTGCAAGCAAATCAACCAAAGAAACTGAAGATATATAAAAAAAAAAAAAAAAAAAAAAACTAAAGACATAAAATGAGATTTCGGACTGTCGGCGGTCATTTGCCAAAACCTAGGATAAAACCAGCAAGGATTGAACAAAAAGAGAGAGAGAGAGGGAAAACTTCTCAAAGAAGGGAAAAGAAGAACTCTACTTGGAAATTTTCTTTTTGTTTTATGGGCATATAGCCTTGGCTTATATATTGTAAAATTGTAATTTGGGCCAACTTCTGCAATAGCATGCTCCCAGCCATTAAAAGGATTGATACACAAAAAAGGTTCCGTTGGGCTCAAAAAAGTTGTTGTTCGACTGTGAATACCTATCTCCAATGGGCTTTATTGGGCTCATCATGTGAAGGAACATGGCTTATATGTTAGTATGTTTTTAATAATAATTGAAAGAAAAATAGTTTGAATTTATAAAAATTATAGTGGTATTTTAAGAGAAATAAGAAAAATTAATATTTTTAAAAATATATTCACTTTTTGGTATTTTTAATTTTCATACAAAATTAATTTTTTCCTTAATGGTCATTTGGAGTGGAAATGAATTTTATGAAATTTACAGTTCAAAAAGAATTTTATGAAATTTTATATTTTCACATTTTATTTAAATAAACATATTTATCTCATTTATGGAAAATACATTTTATATAATTAAATATAATTAAATTATTTATAATTAATTTGATATTTTAAATTGATTTACATCGAACAAATAAAATATAAAATTTACGAGAAGTTATTAATTAGATCATTATATTATTATTCCCTTGGCAAACATGCCCAATACTCCTAATTGAAAAAAAAATCATATGATCAGGGCAACTCATCTATATGTTGAATTGTGCATTAATTAGTTATGGTTTTTTTATACTTAATGTATAATTTTGGTATTTTTAATATATCATGTTATATCATTGTTATATTTTTTTTATTCTTTTCGTCCTCTTAATCATTACAGTCGCAAAAAGAAAATCTTTCTTATGAGTTTCTACGTTCCATGTACATATTCTATATATAATTTATATTCGTACTATACAGGGGCGAAACCAGGACACCGATAAAGGGGGGTAAAATTTTCAAAAAAAAATAAAATACATACGAATTTATATTCAATTTTATTTTCATATTAAAAAATTAATACAAATAATTAGTATTAATATTTGTATTCAATTTTATTTTTATATTAAATAATAAACTATTAAAATTTTTATTATTTTTATTTCAATATCTAAATTTTATTTTCAAAAATTACATAATATATATTATTTTTTAAATAATATTTATATATATTTTGAGATATTTTTAAAAAAATATTAATAATATTAATAATATAATTTGTATATAGTTTTATTAATAATATAATGTATTTAAAATAATTTGTATTTAAATTTTGTATTTAAAATATAATTTGTATAATTTGTATTTAAAATATTAATAATATAATTTGTATTAATTAATAATATAATTTGTATATTATTAATATTATTAATATTTCTTAAAATATTTTAATACATATTATAATTTATATATATATACATATACATATACATGTATATATATGTATATGTATATAGGAACCAAGGAGCCATAGACCCCGTGCCTCCCTTGGTTCCGCCCTTGATACTATATACATAGTCTTTCCGAATATTATATTACGAATATGTTGAAAATACATTCCTTCAATATTAAAATAATTAAATATTTATTAAAATAAAATATTGATGCATTTAAATACAGTTTTTATAAATATAACACTTTCAAATATTGATATATAGATAAATATATATATGTATATTCTTACAATTTCTGTATGTACATATCAATATATTAAAAAAAAATTGATTATCAAATTAAAACATGTATGCACTATCTTTTCAGTTAGTATCAAAGCACCACAAATACCTTTGAGATAAGAATTGATCATCATCTTTTGAATAATAATTTATAAACTTGCGCGATTCACACAATTACATTAAGCTTAAAAGTACATATTTAATTAATTTTTAAGTTATGTTAGGCAAAAAGAGATTCTGATGGTGCAAACATTCTTTAAAAATATATATTATTCTAGCTAGCCGGAAGCCATTAAATATATTCCATATATACATATAAAAGACAGATAAATATTGTTATCTTTTAATTTTTCATTTTTCTAAAATATTATTCTCATAAACACCTATAAATTGAATAAAAATTTTGACATAATACATGATGTTGAATGAATATATATATATATATATATATATATACATATTATCTTATAATTACTCCACCAAAATTATTGTAATTTTTAAATTATTAAATAAATATAAAAATGATGTAGTTAATTTGGTGGTGATTTCTTACTCTTTTTTTTATTACTATAACTTAAAACATTTTGTAGCATAAATAATTTAAAAAAAAAAAGATCATTACGATAACCAACCATATTTAAATCATTATAATAATTTGTAATCTAAATAAATAAAAGCATCTATAAAATGTTATTAGCATCTAGAATCATATATATAGGTTGGATTTGTATTGTAAGTATATATATTTTTTCATTTATATATGAATTTATCCCTTCAGATAATTAATCTATTCCTCAAACATAGGAGGAATTGATGTCTAAATAATAATAATTAACATAAGTGACACTAGAAAATATTATTTTTGCTTCATGCACAAACAACAAAGAAATTATATACATATATATATATATGATGTGCATTATCCAGTAATAATCTAACATTAATTTTGTTATATATATTATTACTTTTTTTATTTTTCCTATTGATTGCTCTTGTGTTAAAATATTATTAGGTCCTTTGTTATCATTATCTTTTAGGTTTTTGTATTGGTTATTAATTAATATATATATGCTATAAAATTTTAAATAAAAGCACTTTCCTTTGTAGTAAGCATAAACTAATAACATCAACTAATTTTAAATTCAAGAAATTATATATATAAGTAATTGTCTCAAAGTTATCAGTTTTGTCTCAATGTATATATATATTTGATACATCTCTTCTATTGCCGTACAATGATGAATACATTTCTAATTAAATTTTTATCTAGCTAGGTATAAATTATATATATTAATTAGACAAGTACCATAACTTAAGCATATTTAAGTGTAGAAAACTTTTTGAGAAAATTTAATTAATTAATTAGATGATTTTGTAATTAACAGCTCAATTTCCCAGCTGATTATATAAAAATCATGTAACACAGTTCTTAATAATGGATCAACTGTTATCTTCATTGAGCTGCTTTATAAGTACACTTGTACAGACAAATGCCCCCATTTTAATATAATATCACTTTAGAACAGAATTCTATGGTTTATTTTTTTTTAATAAATGTTACAAGCAAAGTTTCACTTTTTGGCAACAGTCCTGTTTATACATTTTATTTGTTGGGATGAATACAATTAATTTATTTTATTTTATTTATTTGTTACTATTATTATTATGTATGCATCTCTAGTCATCTTGATATATAAGAAAATATATTAATTCGTTGAATAATTAAATATTTTTCAATGGGAAAAAAGAAAGAGGTTTTATTGTTTTCAGTTGTAATATATATTATTGTAGTTATGTAAGGCAATTAGTATGACTTTAATTAAGAATTGACCCAAATTAGATAAATTTATAAAATTTTGGACTTCCATACCATTGCATTGCATTTTTGAATGGTCAAATGTATTGGTTCTCATGACTTTTTGTTGTGGAAAAAAATTTCAATTTTCATAATCACATGTTATGTTTTTTATAATTTTAATTATAAGTAGGTGTATATGAAATCTCAAATATTTATTTCATTTAATTTGATTATTAATTGATGGAAGCCTTGTCGAAGATCATCCAATGGCTGCAGCTTTGACTTTAAAAAATTCTCCATCAATTTGTATACTTTTTAATGAATTTATATTGCAAAAGAATTGCCAAATAATTATAAGTTGAATTAATTTGAATTTTTCATGCATGGTCTAAATAATTAGATTAATTTCCTAATTATAAACTTTGATATAATTAAATAAAGTTATATCCAAAGTTACCAAGAAAAGATGAGATGAGATTGAACAAAAACCTTTATAATTAAACAAATTAATCTGTCAAATTTAACATTGGATCAATAAGCAAATACGACCAACAAGATTCCAAATAGATGGCCAATTGAAGTTTGATCACGTGGGTGCCTCAATTTTCGTTTGCTTAATCTTTAATATTACAAGTCCTAAACGATTAATTAAATTAACCCCACAACTACATGAACATGTGAAAGGGTCATTGGTCCTTTCTTGGAGATCAATTAGCAAATGGGGGGGAAACAAACAATTAATACAAATAAAAGAGGCTTTGAAATTGAAAGAAAGAGAGGACTTTTTATGAGAAAGCTGAAACGTGCATTTCTATTATTTGTTTATTTATTTATTATAATTACAGATTATAGATTCGATGCAATAAGGTGCCTTTCACATGGTTTTGATTTGTTTAATGGCAAGAAAAATGGGGACTTGGGTTAAGATATTATTGTTTAATAAGGAGATGGTAATGGTGGGTTTAATTATTTGTTTAATCATGTTTAAAAAAAGTAATTAATGGGACTTTGATTTAATGTTAGTATTTGATTAAAATATTATTGATTTAGCCACTAGAATTATTAAAGGTGGTTTATGTTAATATTAGTTAATTTCTAAGTGATTCATCTATTTGCTCATCATTTTCCACAACTTCTTCTTTCTCAAGGTAAGAGCCTGCCTTTCTTGAAGACTCCACCTAACCATCTCCATGATCTCTATTTTTGAAACCTCGTGTGTATATATATATATATATATATATATATTATATATTGCAGAGTTGTTGTTTCAGTCTTTTTGAATCTTATTTTATTTTTAGTCAAATTGTTGAGTATTATTAAATTCAATAAAAAAAATAAAAAAAAATATGATCATATATCAAACCTCAACAATTAATTTTTAAGATTAATATTCTAAAATAATTATATATTTGTTAAACTTCGATTTAACTAGTTACACAATGTTTACTCATATTGTTAACTTTTTTAAAAAATTTAATTCTTGATAATAATAATAATAATAATAATAATAATAATAATAATAATAATAATAATAATAATATTTAGGACTCTGATCCTGGATTAGAATTTGCTGAATTAGTCAATTAGTGAATATGATCATTTTTTTTTTCAAAGTCCGTGACTTCAAAGTTGTTTAGGAAAATATTGTTGAGGGGTTTATGAATGAAAGGGTCTTTAGTTCAGTTTGACAATTAAGACAAAACATATCAATTCTTTTGAACTTGAAAGTAATGGTGTAGGGGAATCCAACGAACTATTAATTATCACTATTCTCTAACACAAAATTACTAATTAAGATCATATAGTAATAATTTCAAGATTCTGCTAGTTAAATTAATTCATGGTGATTAATTAAATGCTTGCAACCCTGACTTAATTAATAATATTTTCTTACTTTAAATAAATAAAACAGACCAATCATAGTATAGAATCATGTGTTGTAATTGAAATTATTTAAAGTTCTGTGACTGTGATCTCATGAGTTAAGATTTCTAGTCAATTTACACTGGATATGCACGAATTAATCGAAATGAGTTTATTCCTGCATTAATTGCAGTTTCCGATGGGATTTAATTAAACACACAATTTTAAAATTTTAAAATAAAACTGATAAATTTAGTCAAATATTTTTTTTTTAAATTCTCGACTATCAGAAAACAGATTTATACAATGATACATGGCAGCGAATTCTGAACATTGGAAAGGTAATATATTGATAAGATGGATGCTATTGAAATGAAAAATACTAAAATAAATATATAGACATATTAGGATTGACAAAATTGACAATGAGCATATAAAAAAAAAAGTAAAAATAGCTCTTATTAAAAATAAAATAAAAAATACAGATTAAAATGATTTGATTATACAAAATGAAAATTTAGTGATGCACAAAGATTGATATAAACAACTCTAAGTTAAATTTAAATGAGTTGTAAAAACAGATTCATACTCCAATTTATCTTTAATTATTTATTCACTGTGTAAATATACAAGTATTTTTGAACAAGTTAATTGGCATGCTCCATAACACAGCAACATGTGCTTACATCGTAATTCACAAATCACAGCCAAAGTTTAACATATGGGTTGGAGTTATATAGAATTAGTGTAAGAAATGGACAAGCGAGTCTTGGTGTAACAGTAAATTAACCAGTAAAGTTTATCTCAATCATGACTTCAAGATAATAACCTCTTTTTTTTTCTTATTTGGAGGTTACACGTACTTCAAATGTGAAATTAAAAAACTTCTCATACAATTAATTAATTATATATGAAAAATTACTTGTACAATAATTAGACCATTTCCCAAATTTAGGGGTGAATCAACTCGAAATTTGAGTTGAAATTTCCACTTATATGCAAAATCTTACAGTTCAAGAAAGCTAAATTATTGATAATTTCAAATTTTCGTTATTGGACTGAACGCATTGGAATTATTATTTTATGATTTTTTCACTTTATTAGTATTGTATAAGAATTTATAAAAATTATCCCAATCATAGATCCTATTACAAAATGGCTTCCAAAAAAAAAATCCTACCACAAAATAAAGAAAAAAAGCATTTCTTCATATGGAATAGCATCTAATTAAAAACAATGAGATCAGCAGTAACCTTTTGGCTGGCAATTTGTTTGTTTCTCTAATTATTTGAAGATTTTAGTGAAGACCCACTTATAACTATTAATTCAATTATATCATGAATAATACGAGAAATTAATTAACAGCAAATTATTCAATAATTTCCCTTAATTAACTCCATTGGCCAGGCTTGAACATGGTTGTGCTAATTTATATATATAAAGAGAGAGATAGAGAGAGAGAGATTCTATTTTTGCATTTATTCGTCTCCAGAAAGAAAAATAAGGCCGGCCAGAATCCAACGAGAAAGACAAAAATAAATGGCTTTTATATAATCAACAATGCACCCATCTGGGTCCCTTCGTATTTTCAATTTTTTTATAATTTTTTTCAAGATAATCTATTCCAATTAATCACTTTAATATTCTATGCATCATGTCTACTATTATATATATTATTTTTTAAAAATATTGAGATTTTTGAGAGTTTAAATTTTTTTAAATTTTAATTTTTTTTACTAATAAGATATATAATTTATTAATGATCATAGTAAATTACTCCATCCGTTTTATTTCAAGTGTCATATAAAAAAAATTTTATTTGACTTCAAATATCATTTTTAAAATTTTTAAAAAATATTAATTAAAAAGTTTTAATATTATCCCTATTAATTAATAAAAGAGAATAAATAGAGTGAGAGATGAAAAAAGGTATTTAGATAAATTATAATATATTTTTTAAAAAATTTATAATGTTTAATTATTTTTTTAATCTGTATATACTGTTATTAAATGATACTTAAAATAACACGGAGGAAGTAATAATTATATATATTATTTTTTTAAAAAAATATAATTTGAGCTCTTAGTTACTTGTTATATTAGAAAATAAATATTATCTTTTGTAATTTAATAATGTGTTTAACATTTGCATTTTATGAGATGGGACAATATTATTATTAATTACTTTAATAAATTATTATTTCATCATCTCTTTATACCGACCTCGAACCGGAGCTAACCGGCAATTACTTTATAAGCCATCGCCAACATGGCCGGCAATAAATTATTATTTCTTTTGAAAGAAATTATTGCTTTTTTCATATTACAAATATTAGATGAAAATTTAAACTTAATTTAGTAAATTGTTCAAAGTTCAAATTGTACATATCCTTACAAATAAACTATATTTGAACATGTATATTATTATATGTTATTATTATATATGAGAAATATTAATTATAATCACTTTGGAGAGTAATTATTGAATAACCTTTCTTATATTGATTAAAAAATATTGATTATAATATATCTTATCATAAATGAACTTATAATAAAAAAATTTCAGCTAATAAAAAAGAGATTATCCAATAATTACTCTATGAAGTGATTACAATTAGTATTTCATATATATATATATATGCATACATATATATTATAGTATTTTATAAAAAATTTATATATATGGTATTTTACATGCATATTTATTTTATTATTATATATTTTTAATTAGTGGATATTTAGAATTTTGTGATCAAGTATGTGTATATATAGTATTTTTATAAAATTTTAATAGTATTTTATATATTATATTTTATATAGACATTAGCTTTTTTTACCATATATATTTTAATTAGCGAATATTTAAAATTTTATTATAAGATATTAATATATATTATATTATATATATTAATTTTTTCACCATATATATATATTTTTATTTTAATTACTGGATATTTAAAATTTATGATTAGATATTTTTTTTTAATACTAAAATTTTATAATTTAATTATTAATTAAATAAAATTAATATTCTCATTTGAAATAATATTTAATAAAATACTGTAAATAAAATAATAGATTTAAGAATTAAAATTAAAATATATATAAATAATTCAATAAATTTTTAAAATTTAATAAATAATATAAATTTTAAATAAATAAATTTTTTTTATAAAAATTTATAAAAAAAAATTTAATTTTACTATAATATTAAATATTAAATTTTATCTTCAATTCACTTGTATTTTTTTTTTCACTTAAAAAATTTGTTTCCCTGGATATATAGTAGCTAGTTATTTATAAGTGGGTGTTACAATTTAATTTGATATTTTGTGTGAATCACATCCTTTTTAACTAACATGTCTCTAAAGAATTAGGAATTTGGAAAAAAAAATTGAAAAATGAAAGTTATTTTTCTAAGGCTCCATTTATTAATTATTTTTCCTATAAGTAAAACGAAAGTATAAAAAGAAAAATATACCATATAATGTTTTTATTAATTATTAAATATTATGATCATTAACATGTTATTGTCATCAGATGCGACCCACATGCATTTCCTCACAATTACATATAAGAGATAAAGCATTGGTTAGCACCTCATTATCGTTGCTCTAAATTTTTATATCTAATTAAAAGTCAATGTAGATGGCATTGACTCTATTTTATATACAATGTGTATATATAACAATCTTATCATCTGTGAACTTAAAGAAGTCAACATCAGAAAAAATAGAAAAGCCAAAATGACAAGAAATTTTTTTTTTAAAAAAAATCGATCATGGGAAATTTTTATTTATTGTTTTTCCTTTTAGTTTTGGCTTAAATTAATTATATATATATAAAGGTCATAAATCTAATCTAACGTAAGATTGGGTTTATGTATTGATAACTATAGAATAAATGGCAGTCATTTAGCGAATCATTATGATAATTATCAATTATATTATATTTTATTTTATTTTATTATGATTTACATATCTATATGAAAATGTATTTTAATTAGAAAACATTGCTATCAGACAAAAATTAAGTCCACTTGTTGAATGTGTCAAAATTAATATTTTCAGCCAATAAATCTAAATTTGTGTTAATAATTTATTCAACCAACAAAATTGAAAATTTCTCAGTATGCTATGAAAACTACTATGCTTGTCTTGTCTAGAAAAAGAAAAAAAGGTGACCAGCAAGTGTAATTTAGTTTTAATCAATTATATCAAGCATATACTGTACTGTCTCGTTATAAATATAATTTTATGCTGTGATTAGAGAATTTAATATAATAATTTGATATTGCAAGTAACAATAAGTAAAATTATTTATCAACCAAATCAATATCAAAATTTGATGATTAATTTTTTTTTTGTCCTCGTCAGGTAAAATTATGGAAAAATAATTAAAAACTTTAGAATTTTCTTGTTGAAATTTAAAGATATTTCAAAAACTTTTTTTAAGATGGGTTTGTAACTCAGTCCAATATTATTAAGAATATAATCACACATTAAAAAATAATAAATCCGTCAACAATTTAAATATGGTGAATGATGATTGTCTATATATATATAGTTTTAGGCATTTTAGGTTGATTGTCCTAAGCCTATCCTCTCTCATTTCTCACATGTATAAAAAATTCTAAATTTCAAATCTTAATACAGTATCATAGCAGTGATTTCGTTGCATTATTTTATCAGTTGTCCGATGTTCATTATAGCTAAGTTGTCTTTCACTGGTTATCCGATGTTCATTCTGGCTCAGTTAATTCACAAGTTGTTAGATGTTCATTTTTGCCTGATTATATGATTGATTGTGAATTTTTTTACCAACTGCCTAAATGACTTGTTCATTCAGGGAGAGTATTAAAATTATATATTTTAAGTGTCAACTATCACCGTTGTCACTTGAGGAGAAATATTAAAAATATAATCCGACATTGAAAAAATAATAAATATTGTCACTTGAGAGAAAATATTAAAAATGTAATCCGACATTAAGAAAATAATAAATATATCAACAACTTAAATATGGTGAAAGATGATTGTTCATATGTTGATTGTTCTAAGTCTATCATCTCTCATTTTTCATATGTTTAAAAAACCCTTCATTACAAATCTTAATAAATGTAATTTAAATCTTAATTAAAGTTGACTATAATTTTTTTTCACTATAAGTAATATGATTATATTTAAAATGTAAAATTGATTGTAAATAGTAAGATTATTTTATATCACTTTTCATTGCATTAGCTTAAGGCTATATACACCTCTAATTAAAATGAAGAATATAATTAATTAATGATAAAATATATAATTGAGGTACAAAATTTTCTTAACAAGGAGAAATGAAGAATGGGAAGCATAGATGGAGGGGAGTGAAGAGATGAAAATGGAAAGTTAAAAAGACAGAAGAAAGGAGAAGAGGGGGCCACGACATGAGAAGAAGAGCCGACCAAGAGCATCTTTAGAAAGAAAACAAAAGATATAATGTATGGGTTTGCGTAGAGAGTGGGTTTGTTTCAGTCACAATTACAGCAACTTCTCCGGCGCTCGTGCAGGCAGCTGCCACCACCAGCACCCACCCTCTGTTTCTGTCAGCGTCACCCACGCTTCTTTCATTTGTTCTATTGCTTCCTATCTTTCTTCTCCATCTCACGCGGTCAAACCCCAGATTATGCTCACCACCACCTACTTTTCTCTGTCTCACTTTCATCATTCATTGTTTTCTGTTACTTTCTCTAGAAAAGCAGAACTGAGTTTAGGTCCAGAAATGTTTTTTTTTTTGGGGGTCTTTGAGCAGTAGTTTACAAACTAAAAAATTAAAAACCAATTATTAAAAACTTTAGTAGATGCATGGGTTTACAAGTTTAAATGCTTAAACCACATTTTTTTTTTGTTAATTTGACCTAATGAAATTTTATAATCTTAATTCTTAAATTGTGAATTTAAAATAGATGGTAATTAATTTAGATTTTAGTTTTTAATTTTTTTAAGGAAAAAATAGTGATTTATTATATAATATTGTTTTTAAGTATAAATTTTGAGTTTAATAATTGAGATATATTTGCATAAATATAAGAAAAAATTGATCTTCTAAAAATTATTCTAATACAATTTTGTGTTATTAGATACTATTAATTATCCTAAAATAAACTTAATATGCTGCGTCTTACTCAATAGAAACAAAAATATAAGAGTAAAGGATTTTAATTATGTAATTGATCAGCATACCAAAACATAATTTAACAATAAAAATATATATGTTTAATAATAAATCCAAAATTGATTTAGTATTTATTAATTTTATTTTATAACTAATTAAAATTATATTTTGAATCTTTGATTCGATTAATTAATTATCAGAATGCTAATTCACTAATTTGATTAAGCTAGGGATTAAAAAAGAAAATAATTAGATTAGTAAATCATATCAGCAATAATTTTATTTATAGGATCTGCTTAATGGAACATTTAAATTATCATTTACAGAACCAGTTGGAAGATCAATGGCTAATTCATTGGAATTTGATCTAATATACAAAAATTTAGTGCTATTTTTTTTTTCTTCTCTCTTTCTAGGAAGAGAATTAATAAATTTAGTAGAAATTATTATTTTAGATTATCTATACTTTTTTTAGAAACTACCCTATCTAAAATTACATTCCAATCTAATATTTGTAGAATATTAAATTTATATAAGGTTATATAAATTACATATTCACAAACAAATAATTAAATATAAGTATAATTTATGATCTCATTTCAGATTTTTGGATATCGTTTGTTAATTATTGGTCATGAAATTAATGAAGGAATATTGAAACCATCTCTTTTTTTAGAGAGCCCATGGATCGAGCTTTATATCCAGTCGCCTAATCAGGCTTATATAAAAAAATTTAATTTTGACTCCGAATATTTTAGTCTGATCAAGTTTTCAGTGTTTGGTCAAATAATTTACTGACACGGTCGTCACACGGCCTGATACATTCACAATTAATATTGACATCATATTAAAGATTATCTCTCTCTACTAACTATAAATAGGGATCACCCTCATATAAACAAGCTCTCTCTTCTCTTCACTTTTAATCTCATTGTATTCGGACAAATCGAACTCTAATTTAAATATCAAAATCTACTCTCGTGAGGTCCTTTTTTCACAGAATTTGATCTTTCTTTTTTTTATTTTGTAGGTTAGAGATCCAGCAACAGTAGCATCGAGCCTAAAGAGTAAGGAGGACTACCCGACATAGCCTACTATTAAATATTATATATATTTAATTTAGTCTAATATAACTAATATAATTCGAACTTATAATCTTAGTTACAATAAATTTAAACATTTGGACATTATATATATAAAAAGTCAATTTTGGTATCCAATTTAGGCAGTTTGGTGATTAAAATTAGTATATTTATATTTTGCGATAAATAAATGGCATTTTGCTTCGCTGATAAAATACGGAATATGGTGAAGAAATTAAGAAGATATAGATAAGAAAAATAAATAAAAGCATGAGAAATACTGTGAAGACCCACAGAAATAGACCCGGAAGAGGCGGGGGATCAGACACGTGTCATGCGTATGAAACATTTGGACTGTACCGTTAACATTGAAATAGAAATACATAGGATTTTTTTTGCTGCTTCCAAGCTATTGATACACCATGTGGGCCTTGTTGTAGGGCTAACCAACCATTATTTTCATTTGTATCTTTAATATTTTAAAATTTTTTATATTAATATTTTTTTTATCTTCAGTCAGATAATAGTTATATGAAGTTAACCTAGTACTATAAAAAACTACATACTTAAAAAAATAAATTTCTTTTATGTCAATTTTATCTATGTAAATCAAAATTAAAGATAGTCTTTCCACTCATTATAGAAAATGATGTGATATTTTTTATTTTGTTTTTTACAAGTAGCTCAATATGCCGCCACATAAATATATGTAATCATTTTTTCATCATTGAAAAATAAAATTACAAATTTTAATAAAAAAAATTAAAATTAAAAAAATATAAAATCAAGCTAAAATTTAAAAATGTTAATTATAAATGAAAATGATAGGTGAAATTAAACCAACTTTATATCCCCTTTTGTTATAAAATTTCTTTCTCCCTTAATAAATTTATTTCTTTTACTTAATTATGTACCTTTTTTTTAATGAGTTTTCACTTTATATACATGTTCATGTTCATATATGGTGCATGCATAATTTCAGTTAATATTAAGCATTTATTAATTACATGTTTGAGAGCAGTCAAAAGAATTCAGTTTAATGATAATATAAAGTTTAGAAATTTCTTTAAACGTTTATGGTTTGATTGATATTTATCATGTGAAATTTAAATTTATTTTTAATAGTTTATAAAATTGTTAATTTGAATATTTGAACAAATTACATCACTGAAATCCAAAATCAAATAAGTATCATATACATATATGCAAGTAGAGTTGTACTATAAGTATATATGAGTAATGTTTTCTTTTTTCATTTTAAAAGAGTATTACATATATATCAAAACACATATTGTCATATAATTAAAATAATTAAATTTTATTATCAGAAACGTATATTATTATTATTTAGGTCTTAAATTTGAGATCTAAGTATTTCTCTTCCGAACATCCCACATATAATTAATAAAAAATAAAAAATTATATTTTTTGTAACATTTAAATATGAAAATTTTTAATCTTATAGTTTTTGGCCAAAAGACTACTTAAGAAAATATTTATTTATTAAAAATTTTTTATTATGAATCTGTTTCATGATTTCATTTATGGATCAAGCCAATTAAAAATATTAATTTAAATTATAATATTTTAAAAAATAATTTTTATTAATTTTTATTTTTAAATCATATTTTTTAATTAGTCTGATCTATAAATAGAGATATAAATTAAATACATATTAAAATTTTCCTTATTTATTAATTAAAACTAAAACTAAATAATGGGTATGGTGAAGAAGGTTCAAATTTAGAGATAAGGACTAATTAAGAACTTAGCTAAGAGTGAGTTAATTAAGAAAAAAATATTTAATAATAAAATAATTGCGTATAAACAACAAGAGTGAGTGAGAGAACGTGGATTGCTGGCGGGGACACACAGAGAGAAAAAGAGAATGGTGGGGACCGATCCACCGCCCATACGCACGCAGCAAGTCTTACCAAAACCCAAACCAAACCAAACCCAAACCTATCTCTTCCCCCCTTTTTTTTTTAACTTCTGTTTGTTTGTTTATCAATCTAACACTAACCCAAACCCAAATTATAATACAAGGCCTTACTGGTACCCATCTTCTCTCTTCATCTCTCCTACCCTTAATTCGCTCCTTTCAATTATGCGCCTAATACCAATAATCCACCCATGTCTTCTTTTATTTCTTGGTACTGAAACTTAAGCTCTAGCTTAAGAAGAAACCTTAACAAAATACCAAGAAACCAAGAAAGAAAAGCCGTCTCTACAGGGGTACTCCATCGATCTTCTTGTTCTTTCTTTCTTTCTTATTCAACTGTACCTGTTTTCTTTAATTTCTTTCTTTTTTTTTAGTGCTTAACTGTGTTGGATTTCCATTAATTCCTTTCAAGATAAAACAAAAGAAAAGAAAGAAAAGAAAGAGTTATTTAAAGTCAAGAAAAGGGAACAAACATGGATCCAGTAACGGCTCATGGCCATTCTCTTCCACCTCCTTTCCACACCAGAGATTTTCAATTACACCATCAATTTGCCCATCAACAACAACAACAACAGCATAACAACAACAACAACTCTGAAGATGAACAAAGCGGCAGTAGTAGCGGTGCTGCGGGTCTTAACAAATCCAACAAACGAGAAAGAGATGAGGGGAACAACAATAGCGAAGGCAAAGAATTGATTCCAGCTGGTTCTGGTGGTGAAATGTCAAGAAGACCAAGAGGCAGACCAGCTGGATCTAAGAACAAACCAAAGCCACCAATCATAATCACCCGCGACAGTGCTAATGCTCTACGTACTCATCTTATGGAAGTTGCTGATGGGTGTGATATTGTGGAAAGTGTAGCTACATTTGCAAGGAGAAGACAAAGAGGAGTTTCTATTATGAGTGGTACAGGAACTGTAACTAATGTTACTCTTCGACAACCAGCTTCACCAGGTGCAGTTGTTACTTTACATGGAAGATTTGAGATCTTATCATTAGCTGGATCATTTTTACCACCGCCAGCTCCGCCTGCCGCGACAGGGTTGACTATATATTTAGCTGGTGGACAAGGACAAGTGGTGGGTGGAAGTGTTGTCGGAACACTTACTGCTTCTGGTCCAGTTGTTATTATGGCGGCGTCCTTTAGTAACGCTGCTTATGAAAGGCTTCCATTAGAAGAGGAAGATCCACAATTACCTATGCAAGGCGGAGGAGGAGGAGGAGGAGGAATTGGGTCGCCAGGATCTGTTGGACAAGGACAACAACAACAGCAACAAGTTTTAGGAGAAGCAAATGCTCAGCTTTTTCATGGATTGCAGCCCAATTTACTGAATTCTATTCAGTTACCAAATGAGGCTTATTGGGCTACTGGTGCTCGTCCTCCTTACTAACTAAATTGATTCTTCATCATCATCAAGGGTTGTTGTATTAGTTTCTTTATCATCTTCTTCTTCTTCAGCTTCAACTTCAGCTTAGTTAAATTTATCAAGAGGTGACAGACTTAATTTAATTTAATTTGTAGCTAGCTAGAGGATTTGGGTTGTTGAGCATTTTCATATCAGGTTTCATTAACTTCTCTCTTTTATTTTTTATGAGTTTATGTTTTGCATTAATTTGATGATGGTTATTAGCTTAATTAAGTTCTATTATATATGCCTGATTGTTTATTTAAGGACAGTAAATTTGAAGGGTCTAATTAATTATAAGTGCTGCAAAAATTTTTCCATTTCCAAGTGAAGTAGAAGAAGGTATAAAAGAAAAGCCAAAACAATTGTGTCAAACTTTCTCATTAAATAACATGTCGTCTGTTCCATCTTAACATTAAACTCTAGTCTGAATCTAATTAGACATAATTTAATTCTTTGCATTTTAGTTTGGAAGTGGTGCATTAATCTTTTTCCCATGCATTGAATTGATTTCTATACCCTCTTGATGTTTCTAGTTTATATATATACCTAAATTTCTTTTGGCTTTATAATATGATTCTATGATATATTTTTTTTTCGAAAATAGAATAATATACCATAAATTTCTATATGACATAATTTCTTTGTTTCATTTGGTTAAAATTACTCATTTGAAACTTTTTTTTTCCTATTCGCATATGATATGGATTAAATATATATATATATATATTATTATTTTGTCATTCATATTTAATTTAAATAACAAATTCATGACTCCTTTTTCAGAAACAATAAATGTTTGCTTACATTTATTTTTGTTGACGAAATCATCATTCTGATTAAAATAATTAAAATTTTCCATTAAGTGCATATAAAAAGATTAAAATATCTTCATATATATATTTATTATGGGATTATAAAACCAATATACTATCGTCACTCATTTTTTTAGTTCTTTTTTAACAAAAAGTCAAATTAAAATATATGTTTTTGAATTGTCAGTCTTTTTTAAAAAATAGAAAATTATTCTTATATTTTAAATCATAAAAAATATTTTTTATTATAGATAAAAAAATCTACACTAAAAAAATATATAACCTTTATTTTAATTATTTTGAGATGTAGATATATATATATATATATTTTACTTGAAATATAATTTTGATATTCTTAAAATATATAAATGTTTTTAAATTTTTTAAAAGAAAAATTATATTCCATTGAACCAAACAAAATGATCTTAATTATGTACCAAAGTTAATTTTGAATTTAATTAGATAAATAATTAATTTGAATTTAAGTAGATAAATAAAAAAATCATGGATCAATTGATTTTTTTACTATTAAATATTTTAATATTTTTTTACTATTAATTATGCTCTTGACTGCTAAAATTGTTTTGAATAATAATAAAGGACTATTTTGTTAACAGAAACAAATGTGAAAATAATTTAATTTCTTTTCTAAAAAAGAAACAAACTTATTAATTAAATTAAATATGAGTATCTAAATAGTAATATATCATTTACACTTTTAAACCATGCATATCATATAGTAGTATATGTCAATGGGAGGGAAAAATTTTGGATTAATTGTAATTAAACATTACAATTGTGAAAATTTTCAAAAATTTAAGATATAATAACATTTTTAAAAAATATTATAAAATTAAAAAAAATAAAAAGTTTAAAATTAGTATTTTGAGTGGACTTGGTTTATATTATTTGAAAGATTAGTGGAGTAGGTTACAAGGTCAAAGAAAGTACACTTAAGTGACAGTTTCTGAAAGAAAATATTGGGAGGAGGCAAGAAGGGTGGTCAACTATTTACGAGAAGCACACAGATAGGTATGGGCTTATTAGAGTTTTTGAAGTTTTGAGTGTGTGTGTGTGAATCTTATAATTATTTGTTAAGAAGTTAGCAAAGTAAGTAATGGCTATGGCTATGGAGACTTAAAAATAAAAAAATTGGGTTACTGGTTTACATGTGCGCTGCACTGAAGTAGCTCCTTTTCGAGGCAAAGCCATAACACTTCCATAAAAAGGCATTTACAGTACACACACTCTCTCCCTTTCTTTCATTTCATTAAGATTTAAAGAAATGGGGATTGGGCAGCAGCTTCCTGTTCGAAGTTTAAGCACAAACATGCTCAGATTCTCTGCACTAACTTGTATATAAATACATATATATATATATATATATATAGCCTATAGCTATCTGCTTCTAGTTTCAGTTCTTATTTGCTTTTCCTTTTCAAAAAACCATTGAAAATGTAATGTTATGTAACTATATAAAAGTAGGATTTGTCCATTTTTATCTTTGAAGATGTTATTTTTGCTAGCTCTTTGATTATATGCAAATTAATTTTTTTTTTCATCCTTTCGGAGTAGATCCAAATAGAATTACAGGGATAATAAAACTTTTTTTTTAATAAGTTTTATGTTGGTGCTGAAAAATCTACTTATTTGAGAGATATACTTGATGGACCTTGGCAGCCCAGTATACGAATGCTTCCGCAATGAGCGGGGTCCAGAAAAGGGTCGGATCTATTGGGTCTTTGTACGCGGCCTTCCCTTGCAATTAATTGCAAGAGGCCGTTTTCACGACTCGAACTCATTACCTCAGGTCACACGGCGACAATAAGTTTATGGGTCTTTTCTACTTATATATCCTTCATAATTATATTTCTTTCCAATATGAAATTTTTTTCACACTTATAATTCTAACAATCTCTCTTTCAAGTATTAAGTTTTCACATCGGGCTTGGGCATTCCCTTAAACGCAAGTCTTTTTGAACCTATATCTGAATATACTGCATCGTCTAGAGCTCTTTATACTTTCACATGTTTGGACCTAATCGGAAGTGACATTTGCTTCTCTATGAAAGGACATAGAAAACCACAAGATATGACTACTATTTCCATACTCGTCTTATCGAACCATCGATTTTGATACCATATATTGTGGCCAGGAAGCTCAATTATCTGAGAGATATGCTTGATGAGTCTTAATGAGAGAATATACTTATGGACTTGACACAACACTTCAACCTAAAATCTTAAAATAATAGATTTATGGATCTTTTCTTTTTATATATCCCTCATTAATCTATCTCTTTCCAACAAAATTTCTATTACATTTGATAATTTCAACATTTTAATACAGCAACAAATTTAATATATTTAATATATGTTTATGTTTAGATCTTCACAAATAAAGATAGATTCTTGAATCTGATACCCAACTGTCTTCTTCCTTTGTGAGTAATTGAGGCTCATTAATTAATTAAGTTTTTGGTAGGTTTGATACCAACTATATTTCTCTGTTAATTTAGTTGTTTCTATAATAAGAGGTTGGGGTTCAGTTGAGAGTACAAAACTAATTATTATCATTTTATTCTCTTGAATTACATGATCACATTAATTATTCTCGAGTTTGGAATTAATATTAATTAACAGTTATTAGAGAAAATTAATCTACCTAATTAATTTTTCAAGTCATGCATGTGCTATCCGCCAATATTTTTATATTTGTGGACTAATTACATTGAGCAAGTTGATGTTTTGGGACTTGCCTGCATGCTTTCATGCCATTTTGTCAACAATAAATGCAATTAATTTTAGAATAAAATTTTATTAGTTTTAAAATTAATTGGTCCTAAAGAACCCAAATTTGAATATATTTTGAAAGTGTACTGTTTTTATATATCAATTTTTAAGAATTGCTTATTAATAAATTTTATTTAATTAGTAAAGAGATAAAACAAATGCCTTTAGGTTTGATAAATATACATATTAGAATCAGTCATTATATGTTAATTTTAGGAGATGATCCTTTGACATATCATCATTTTCAAACATTAATATTTTCTTTTTCATTAATGTAAAAACACAGGGACTTGTTTTGGGTAATGTAATAGTATGATTTATTTATTTATTTATTACATTAATTGGCAGCCATCAGAAATGGTTCGACACGGGCATAAATAAAATCCTGAAGGGGCATTCAAAGGAAATTAACAATGAAAAAGACACCTACTATATTGACCAATTTTTCCTCTAAGAATTACCAAATTAAACAATATTAATTCTTGTTTATATCAACTTTTTATTCATATCTTATATATTATTTTATTTATATTAGAATGTGATTTATAAGAACTGTTCACTATTTTGTTATTGTGATTCTTATGTTTATTTTTTTCGAAAGACATTAATATTTTTTTATATTATTATTACATTGGATAAGCATATACTTATAAAGCATACAGGATTTATGCTAGAATTAATGTTTATTTGACTGAATTATTAAAGGATGATAATATTAAATTCTAAGGCTGGGGCCTGGAAGCTTCGATTTCATTTCCCATATTGGTATTAGGTAGGCTGCCTGAAATAGAAGCAAGAAATGCGTTTAGGAAACTCACAACACGCAAAAGAGTGCCGCAGTGGCCTCCCCAGGATTTTGTCTCCTCAACCCCCCAAACACAATAATAATGATGATGATGATCAAAAATTGCCTGCTCTTGCAAATACAACAGTAATGCCAGCAAAGGGAATGGGAGCTTTGAAAAATTTGCAATTACACAAAAGAACTGTATCATTTTTTTTTATTAATATTGAATATGAAAAAAAATTATTGGTAAGAAATTAACAGAGAATTTTACTGTTCCTGTAATCCTATACTGTTTAGCTCCAAAAGAATGATTTAAAAAAAAATACATAAAACCTAAATTGTGGATAGTCAATAATAAGTAGCTGGGCGAAATTATACAATATTTCTTTTCATTTTACGTCTTTGTCAATGTCCATGTTTTGACTACAAAAACTTACTATTGATGATTTTCCAAAACATTCTCCACAAAGGAAAGAAATAAAACACGTTTTGCACGAATCAAAAAGGGTAGTTGAGCAAATTAATCGATGTATTGTTAGCGTATTAATTGGATTCTGGCATTATAAACATATACGCAAGGCTTTGTCAGTATCCTCAGAGCAGTTATGCTGCCGCTTTCTAGGAATGCGAATCTGATGAGAACTTTGGACTTTTAATTAATGGCGTCTGCCAGTCGGTTTGCATAACGTCTCGAAGATAAATCATATTCATTACTTGCTGTGAATTTTGGCAGTGAGTCCGCATACAAAGCCGGCATATTTCTAGATTTTCATTTCATCCAACTCAACACCAACTCAAAACAAAAAGTCAAAAGAGTTTAACATCAGCATGTAAATTGTAACAGCTAAAATGTAGTTAATTTCACTAAAGAAATGAAAATACAAAATACGATAGAAATCCTAAATTTTACATAGAACATTCGCCAACAAATCAATCTGATTTTTTCTTTTTTCTTTACAAGAAGAAAATGCTTGAATGTTTGCGGTTCCCTATTCATTTCAAATACAAACAAATTTATGTACTAACAAGAAGCTAACAGATATGGACCCACTATAGTTAATATCGCAGTTTGATGACAGTGATTTAATCAACAAATCTTAGACTTTTTTCCCCCCATTTTTTTTATCTAAAACACTATAGGGGAGTTAAATCCAAGCACACCCCTCTTAATTAATAACAAAATTTCAACACCTTCAAAAAAAAAAAAACAAAATTTCAACAGGAACATAGCAGAAAATCTTCTTGCTTGCTCTTGCCAGGAGGGGAGAGAATTCAAATAATGAACTAATTTAAGTTGATTTGCTCTTTGTTTTTATAAATCTTCAAAATATTAAGCCACTCAAAATTATCTCCACAAGTTCATCAATAATCTATGTGTAGCCGACTCAATTCATTTTGAAAGGTAGGACTAGAAGTTAAGGTTCGATGTGCAAGAGTCCTTATATCATCCCTTGAACAGTCTCGCGAGATGCGAACTAGTTCCCAGAGTGCACATCCGCTAATCAAGTCTTTTGCATTTACTTCTGCAAGACAGTAAATTCAAGCCCTCTTGGATTTTAGATTGCAACCATTCAATGGAGAGGTCAGCTAGCTAAATGTCTAAACTGAAGATGATAACTTACCATGTTGTGCTAAGTGGCAGAGTGCAAGCTCTATATGGCGCCTGATTTGTGAGGCTTCATTATTAGCATTTTGAACAATCCATGGCAGTGCACCATCCTCGATTAGAAGAGACTTTCCATTCTTAGTTCCTGCAATATTTAAGATCCTTTATTCAATTCTATGCTTCATGAAAGTACCATATATAACTACAGACTTGACTCATGGAATTCAACACGGCACTTCTAAGATTTGATACAAGCCTAAAAGGAAAAATATTAGTTTAATTTTGATTGCAAACAGAAAGTATGACTAACTTTTCAACAAGGCCTCTTTGTCAAGTATTTACCTTGGGTTGATGCTCTTGACTCGCATTTTGCAAAATTTGCTATTCCACGAGCAACTTGTGCAAGAACATCAGGATGCCTGCATCTAACCATTCCTAGCAAAGCCTTTATGCCACCTTCACCTCTTAGCTTCATTTGCAACTTATCTGGACAATGCAACGTCATAGAATTTAGTCATAGGCTCACAGCCATATGAAATTGAAAGACTAACATTTTACCACTAATTTTTCACCTTAGACCAAGTTTCAAAATCAAGTGAAATTTCAAACTTTGGCATACTCAGGGGGCAGGTAACTTTTAAACTAAGCAGAATAAACGTTGAAAAGCTGTTAAAGAGTTTACCATTGCCACAAAGGTTGGCGATGGCTCCAGCAACCATTCGAAGAGTTTGTGGATCCTCAGCATTGGCTGCTGTCATTGATAATAAACGAATGCCACCTTGAGCCATTATTAGCTCTTGGTTGGTTTCTGAATATATGTAGAAAAATGTCATACAAAGGTCGGTGAAATACCCTCTTTTGATAAGTGGCAATAATTTCTGCAAGATCTTCAAATCGTCAAAATAAATCAACTGATACAACACTTACCATTCATTGCAAGATTGGCAATTGCACCAGCTGCAACTCTATGTATAGTCTCATCCTCAGAGCCGCTTAACAGTGTCAACAATGATGTAAGACCACCAGCTTCTACAATCTTCTCCTGATTTGCTTCTGCTTCAAATGGGAATTTCACATCATTAATGGCATAATAGTACAAATGAAGTCTAAGAAGTAATGAGAAACAACTATAAATTGGTACGAGATTCACATAAAACATGCTGTTTGTATAGTGGGTAATAACAGATTCAACAAGAAATTAACATCTATTGTTCGTCAAACATGAATTTCTCACTTGATATCAACTGCTAAGCAATATGACAGTGACAAACAATCATAGTCCCAAACATTGAATCCTCCACAATGGAAAAACGTTGAAGAGAAGGTTTTGTTAGCTTCTTGATGTATTCCAAGCAGCTCTGTAAGTGCATGCATGAAACAACAGGAATTTAACTGCATTTGATTAATTCCTGGGTCATCATATTTCAAAATGATTTACAACATTGAAATCCTCAAACAGTTATAATATCTGAATCACCCATATGATGCAGGAAGTGCAGTAACAAGAAAAAATAGAGCACATCAAGTTGTAGAAAGACTCAAAGTTGGTGATGCCCTATTAGGAGGCACATTTAACAGCATGCCAGTTCTGAGTAAGCTGGATGCAGTTGAAAGAGGTTATTAGTGGAAACATGTAGAAAGGAACCTTCAGCTGCTAAATTTGCTACTACTTTCACAGCATGAATTCGCACATCAGCATCTTCTGCTTCAAGCAATGATAGAATCTTTTGCAGTCCAACTGAAAAATATTGGATTAGATTAGGGAATAAATCAATAAAGCGACAGGTAAAGTATAGAGCCAAATTATGAAAAATACAAAAATCGTATGTGCCAAGCACCAATTATTACCTTGTTCAAAGAGTTTTGCAATTGAGGCTTTCTCCCCGTCTTCTGAATCACTGAGCTGTGGATGCTTGAGTTGGGACATTTGAGAGTCTAAACCACCAAGAATTTTCTCAGATCCATCCCTATCAAGTCTTCTTCTCCTCTGAAAATCACATAGTAGGTGATTGATCTATTGCTAATAATAAGAATTGCGTAAATTATCAACCTCAACATTACATCTAATACTCCCAATTTTTTTAGTTTGCACAAATAATGTTAGCTCACTTCTGCAGTTCTTTTAGTTCATCTCAAAAGCGAATGACTTTCTGTCATTATCAATATATAATGAATCTGACGTAGCATTGTCAGGGAGTTTTATGAACAAAACCAAAACTCAATCCTAAATAATCAAAGAAATTTGAAGAAAGTTACATGCCGGATTTCTGACCTACTTGTACTGAAAGTACAAAGGAAGACAAAAAATTAAGATCTTAAGCTCTGCATCTAGAATTCCTGTGGCATACCCACTAATAAATATAATTCCTATATGATATTCTCTTATTGACTGCATAAGGTCGAAAACAGTTTCAGGTCCCTTAGCTCATGGAACCAAAGGATCTTTCTCTTAGAAGTAACTTAAAGTTTTAACTGAGCCGCAACATACCTCGTCAGCTTCAAAACTCAATTGTAACAACTGGCTTTGTAGTATTGCTATTTCTCCTTCAAGTTTTTCTTTCTGGCACGCTTCATCTTCCAGCATCTTACGGAGCTTTAAAATCTCAGAATTTGCTGATGCCTAGTACACCAAGTTCAAAGTTCCATTTAACAGCAAGATGCAAAAAAAGATGATAAAAATAAGAACTTCCAAGAGAGGTATAAACCATACCTCGAACTTCTGTGATTGAGCAAGCTGATTTTTAAGATTATCAACTTCCTCCTCAGCAGCCTTCCTTAAGAGTGATTCTTTCTGAAGCAATTTTTTTACCACAGCAACCTCCTCCATAGCAGCTATCCTGGAACACTGTGCACCACAACAAGTGAGGGTGAAGATACAAAAGAAATTTCCTATTCAACAACCAAAGAAGAGAAAATTTCTTTTAAGAAAATTGCTTCAAAACCTAAAATAGTTATCATCTTGATGTCAAAATCAGCATGTCTAGGAAAGCAAAACATGCATCAATTAAATGTTTGCAAGCAAAACTTATATAAGCTTGGTTTGCTTGTCATCGTATGCAATGAGTTGGAAATGTTCAAATTTTTCCATTGAAATAGAGGACAGGCAGGCCTTCAAGCCATTCCGCACAGTTGTTAGATGCCAAATGAATCTCTTTTCTGAGTCTCCAATATTGTTTACCTTGCACTACAACCATCGCACTGTTATCATCCTTACACTACAACCACCACATTGTTATCATCCTCCTGCCTCCTACAATCCACTCCATGAATCATGCCATGCTTGCACATAATTTAGCCACTCGAAGGAAAATGGTTAAGTTGTACAATATTAGAGGCCTGACGAGATACAGCACATTTTATTCTATGAATTGGAATCATCGGTGTACTCAAAGATTAAACTATACAAGGTAACATATCCATATTCTTCTGTGATTCTGACTTGATCAAAGATTAAACTATACAAGGTAACATATCCATATTCTTCAGTGATTCTGATCAACCTCAATTGGCTTCTCTTTATTGTTCAAGTTTTAGGATAGGCAAACATTTCAAGTTGAGGAAAGAAATTGCAGTGGGAAGAAACTTCTTTTCAACTGGCACTAATGGTGGGTACCTTGCAATTCGTTTATATGGTAGGTCAGAGTACATCTGTTGAATGAAACTTCTGAAAGAGAACTAGGAAGGCAACTTTCCAATGTCTTAACACAGATTTTCAGAGGATTCAAAGTGTTATTGGGAAGTCAACATTTCAGAATAAAGAAAACGTCAGAAGGGCTGTTCCATACAGATGCAGTGACAAATAACACAGTATTATATAATACCTCTCCCTTAGATGTCACATGAGAACTAACATCTTTCAGTGCAACCGTGTGTTCATCATTAGCATGCTTTTGCTGGTTCATCTTCCATTTCTCCTCCAGTTTCTTTATCGACTCCATATACTCTTTCTGATATTTCACTCTTTCCTTCTAACAAAGAGAAAAAAAAAGAGGAAATTCAAATGCTACCTCACAACAAATCACATGAAATAAATCAAAGCCAGTGCAACAGATCAAGCCGGACAACCAGCAAAATAAAGTTCAAGGGGCAATTAAACCACGTTTATGTGGAAAAAATTTTTCCACATAACAATTATTCATATGTACCCACTATTCATAGATAGAAAAGAATATAAATAACCACTTTAATCATATTTAATGCAAGAAAAAAGGGTAATTTATGGTCCTTTTCATAAAATTTTAGAAAGTTCAAAGCCTTTTAGGAAACATTGCAATACCAAAAATAATGGAGCAAGGTATCACAGCACTATATTCACAGAACAGAACAAGGACTACAATTCTAATAAAGAATTCTTTCTCTCTCTAACTCACAAACCTAACAAGTAACAATCCACCCACACAAAATCCAGTACTCATTTATTGGCAGAAATATTTACCTCCAATGCATCAGTGTAGCTTCTTTCAACTTCAGAAATCTGATTCTGTGCTTCTGTAGTCATTCTTTCAATTTCCTCTTCAAATGCTTTTTGCTGCCTTTCATGTTCTGCAATGACTTTGTCCAGTTGTATATCTAGCCGTCTAGCCAAACTTTTGTAATCAAATTCCTCCTTCAATTTCAACATATTCTCCACCCTCATTGCCTACAATGTAGAAAATAAAATAAATTGAGAAAGAGAAAGCATCATGAAGGATATCAAGGCACAAAGAAAATGTGGACAGCCATATTTATGAACATATGAAACAAGGAAAAAATTGCATCCTCAGAGTGCTGCAGTTAAAAAAAAAAAAGGAAAAGCCAGAAAATTCGATGCCCACCCTTTGTCCAAACATTATAGTACTTGTTGTCTCTCCACGATGGCGAGGGGATGGACCAATAGTAATAACCAGTGAAGTTCTTGCTGTCCCTGTTAAAATTTCATGTTGTCAGAAACCTAAAAACTTGCAATTTTAAAATAACACTGCCTTAGCTTTGTATCATCAATTGTTCAAATGTTACTCTGTAACCAGATACTAAACACGTATTTCATATAAGGCGGTGCTATAAATCAACTAATGGAAAAACTTCACAAAAGAAGGGGAAATCTAGGTCAGTGAAATGGTCTCTTAATTCTGCAATTCTAATTGTATTTGAAACCATCCAGATCATTAGACATGATCGCATACACAGTGATTATAGACCCAGAATACCTTAAACTCAAAAAAAGAGTGTACAAAGTCCAGTCACCAATATTCATGCCACTCATATAATCTGAAAGAACCCATATTTGGATATTGTTAGTCACATTTCGTTTTTTATAATATTAAGGAAACATGTTCATTGACAATCTGGTAGATACCTAAGACAAAAGGAAAATATATTCATGTATGCAATCATATTACCTCCAAATGAATCTCGAAGCAACCTAGTGAGCTTTGAATCACGGACTGGGACATGTGGACTATTTTCTGCTAGTGCATTAATGCACTTCCCTAGTGCACTCAAGGAGAGGTTGATAGATTTGGCTTCCTCCAGTGTATGTCCCTCACTTCCTGCAAATTGTGAATGACTAAACAACTTCTTAACGTAATGGTGAGCTTGATACACTGAGAATGGCCCCAGTAGGATTGAAAATAGGGAAAAAAAATGGATATGAATTACATTCTTCACCCTGAGCATGCACAGACATATTGCAGTAGGCAAGGAAAGAAACTATCATTGGCTTTCAGAAATATTACAAGCAACAGTTCATTTTCTTATCCAAAAATATTTACATTCAAACATGTTCATGACTTAATTATAAAACCAGTTACAGACAATAATTGAACTAGTAGTTATTTTAGTTGGCAATTAACCATGCTATAGAAATAAGCCAACCTTCAAAGTTAGCCTATCATCCATTTTATATACAGGTATGCATTTTATATACAGCCGTTAACAGCACAAGAAAAGATGAAAATCTATCAAGAGTAAAGGCAAATATAGGTTGGCGATTACCATATGATCAAAAAGCTGAAATAAATGAAAAAAGAGGAAAATAATCAAGAGACCGTATCAAGAAAAAGGTGGAAAATGGGCACTTCCAGTTCAAATCTTGCATTCAACATACCTGACTTATCAATACGCTCTGAACCAGCAAGATCTACCACAACAAGTTTGCCTTTCCGAACAACAGGAGCCTTCAATTTTTTTACCAAGTGGGAGTTATTACCATGTTCACTAGAAAGAGCAGAATCTCTTCCCTTGATGGACCTCTTTACATGTACCTACAGTATTTGAGGTGTCTATTAATGTTTCTCTTAAATATTCATGCAGAATCAGAAACAACTTCCATTTAATTATCATAAAATGCAAATAATAATAATAACAACAGCAACAATAATTCACCATCATAATAGCATGACTACGTGAAGATTCAGTATTCAATTTTGTATTTGCAGCGAAGCGGTGTGCTTCTCCTAACCGTAATAGTTCCACAAAACTCTGTTGATTCCTAATTTCCACTAGGCTAGCTCCCGGTAATGAAACATCTCCTGTTTTTGGATCTTCCACAATAGAAATGTTATCATTAGAAGGATCAAGGAGGTCCTGTATTGTCTCCATATATAACTGCATATTTTTTAATAAACAAAAATATTAGCAGATGTAATTGTTTTAATAGTTTGCGTCTATCATTTAGAATATGCATAAAGGAAGCAAAAATTACATAACCAGAAAAATAAAACCAAAATTTGATATAGAAGCCAACAACCTGCAAATAGGATACGGATACAGAATCAGTCTCCACAGAAACATCTGATAATATATCCTCCATAGCACGGACCATTATTCCACGAGCAGCTGTATCTTCTTCTCCAAGTCGTCCAAGAGTATATGTCTTACCAGTACCAGTCTGACCATATGCCATGACTGTTCCATTGTATCCATCCAAAACACTCTGCAGATACAAATTACAAATATGTATATAAGTTCAATCCCACATAGTACTGGAACTTAAGCTTTCACATGTGCACCATACATACTTATATTTCCAAGCAATAAACCAAAGGAAACATAAAAAATTCCACATTATAGCATGTAAATTAAGCATTTGTTGCCATAATACATATGAATTCTACTGCAGATGAACAATCTACGGTGGTCCAAGTCATAAGATGGAAGTGGAAGGAGAAGCAAACATAACTATTTTTATTTAAGAATGATAGAATCAGATAGATGCATTTAACTTGATAACCTCTGATGTGGCACTTTGGCGTATTTAGAAATAGCAGTACCTATGGCTGTAACATGGGTGTGCATTTCTATTTATTTGCCCAAAATAATATTCTTTAGCACCATTATTTGATAGCTCTTAACCTTTAAAAAGGTCACCTGAATGCTAGCATATCAAATGATGAAAAAAAAAAAGCTAAAATCTCATATGGATGGTCATTTGAAATGATTGGAAATTTATATCTGGAAACGTGTTAATTTTTATGATTTTACACTAGAAAAAAAAATTCAAATACTCAATATTTCGAATACACACCTATCAAATGTATTGTTACTGAAATTCATGTTAGAAATCAAAATTATAAAAACAAACAACTCTTACCTCCACAACAGGCTTTGCCACAACCTCATAAACGCGTTTTTGTGATGCAAACTCGGTGAGCACTTCATCAAACTCATAGATATCTGAGTCCCAATTGTTCTTCCGAAGTTTCAACCGTTTAAGCTTAAAGCAAGGCAAGAGAGAGAAGTCATGTGACACTTAATTAGCCAAAAATTGTCAAACAGAGTTGCAAATAAGTTAAAACTGTGTCAATATACCTCAGGTTGTAATTCTACACAATCACCAAAATCAGCATCCGCCACCATTTCCTCTGCATTTCGTGGCCGCAATCTCACAGCTACTCTAACTCTTCCAGGAACTACACGCAACAACCAATGTCAAATAACAATTCACCTCTTAGAAGCTTATTGATCTGCAATTTATATGGAAGGGAAGCAGATTTTACGAACCTATTTTGCATAGCAACAAGGTCTAAAAAAAGGCAGGAAATTTCAAATTAAAGCCCAACAAACTTTTGAAACTAAAGATTATAATTCAAAATTCGAATAAAACAATTTTCAACTTTTCAAAAATTTCAATTACTCAACAATTAGCATTCATACTACCTTATCTTGCAACTTCTATATTTTTTTTTTTTTGGGTCAGAACAACTTCTATTTTCAAAAACTCAAAAACATAACTATTTCCAAAAACAACCTAGATAACACAAGATCTCAATCAAGAAAAAAGAAAACCAGGATAACAAACCTCCAGCATCGTCCTTGGCAGCACCAGCAGCGGTGCCAAGAGAACCTGGAGCACTTTTCCGGAGTCCAGAAGTTGTTACCGACTTGGATTTAAAAGAACTCTTCGGATTTGAATTAACAGAGAGAATTTTATCAACTTTGCTGCTACTATTGAGAGAGGTTCTGCTATTCTGAGTGCCATTTCTGTAACTACCTACACCCGTTGTTGCCATAGTGCAAAGAAAACGAAACTATCATAAGGTCAACGAAAATGTCCAGCTACTACTGCCGCTGAGTGCTGTTTTTTTATATCTGTTTGGTTCCCAGGAAAATAAACGTTAGTGTAGTGAAAATCAAGAAACAGAGAGAGAGAGAGCGAAAAACGAGGATCGTGTGCGTGAGATGTGCGGAGAAAAACCGGAGAGGTTTTAAGTTGAAGAAGGAAAAGAAAATGGTGATGAGACTGGTAGCAGTAGTAGTAGTAAAGGTTAAGTCACGGCTTTTGTGGGTCCCGCATTTATAACTCCCTTCTTTTATTAATATAAGGTTAAAATTACATTAATATCCCTAATAGAAATTAAGATTAACAAGAATACACGTTCATAATTTAACGTGACGGTGCGTTTTTTAAATAATAATAATTCAAGTTTACTAAACTGCCCTTCTACCCTTTTCTACTTCACTACTAACCGTTTTTTGTTGAGAAATTAATCACTCATTAGACAATGATTGTCAAAATAATTATAAATTAAAGGGACAATGAAGATCTTCGTTTATGATTAAATTAAATAAATTAAGTTGTTTTTTAAAGGGAGTAATAATAAATTAAATGGGAAGAAAATAATGATGCCATGCTAGAAAACATGTTAGAAATTATTGATAATATAAAAATATGCATTAATCAAGTTCATTTGATATGTATGGTAATGCAAATAATTATATTCACATGAAATCTATTGCATGTGCATATCAATATACCCTTATCCCAAGATAAATCATTCAAATCATATATACTACTTGCAATCTTAGTTTTAATTTTTCAAATTAATAATTGTGCTTTGTTTAATTATATAATATTATAATTTTTCTGTCCCAAAAAAGATTATCATATTTTTTTATAAATTTTAAAAAAATTATAATTAATGCGTTAATAATTTATATATATTTTTATCCTTATTTATATAATAAATAGTATAAATTATTATTAATTTTTTATTTAAAATATAAATTTATTAAAGAATAAAATATAAAAAAATTAAATTATAAATAAAAAGTAAATAATTATTTTAAAATGAAATATTGACAATGTCTATAAGACAAAAAGAGTAGTTATTTATATCTTTTTAAAAAAAAGTTTGGTCTTTTATTTAATATAGTCATTAATTTCAAAACTAGACATTTGGTAATATGTATAAAGCAAAAGGAAGTAGGCTATAATTAATAATTGCAGTCATCGTATTAGTATATATTAAATATTACTCTCTTTTTTTTAATTTAAATATTATTTTAAAATTGTAATTTTATATTAAAATATTTAAAATTTAATAATATTAAGATAAAATTTTAGTACTAGCTACTAATTTATCCTTTATATTTAATTTTATTATTAGTGAGTGAAAAAATTAATAGAATATAAATACTAGAGACTAAAAATATTAATTAATAATAAATTAGTAATTGTAGCTAATTTTTTAATATAAGTGAAATATTTTAAAATGATATTTAAATTGAAACGAAAAAAGTAATAATAATATTTCTTTCTTTTCATTTTAAGTGTCGTGTAAGAAAAAAAATTTTGTTTTACCTTAAATGTCACTTTTAAAAATTCAAAAAAACATTAATTAAAAAATTTTAATATTATCCCTATTAATTATTAAAAATAAATAAGTAGGATGAGAGATAGAAAAGGACACTTTGGTAAATTATAATTAAATTTTTATAAAATTTATAATGATTAATTATTTTTTTGGTCTGTGCGTATTGTTCTTACATGACACTTAAAATGAAATGGAGGGAGTTTTAAATTTCATACGTCTATAGTAAAATTAAAATTAATTTAAAAGATTATACAGTATAATATAAATATATTGAATAGATCATATAGATATTTACATAACTATCTAAAAAATAATTTTTATTTTAAAAATATTATAAAAATTAAAAATATTTATAATTTTATAAAAATTTAGAATAAAATTTTAAAAATATATCATTGTTCACTAAAACAAGGGTTTTTTTTTAAATATCTCTTTTCTCACTATAATTAATGTTTTACTTCAATTTTCATTTTTTTTCAAATTTCACTATTAAATAAAAAAATTCTAATAAAATTAATATTTTAAATTATTTTTATCATATAAAAGTCAATTTTTTATAAAGGAAAAAGATTTAATTTCAATTATAAAAAATAAATAACACTCAAAAATAAAAAAAAATATATCAAAAATATATTAATAAAAAACTTTAATTTTATTTTTAAATAAATTTTATATATTATACACATTAAAAAAATAATAACATAATAACATAATTTTATTATGTAAATATTATATAGACATTTGGTAGATATTTTGTGTATGTTTCATACATGTTGTAGATATTTTATATATATTATGTGTATATTATGTATTTATTATCTAAGTTTTGTATATTTTATATAAAATTTATTGAATATTGCATGAATATTGTGTGAATATTGTAAAAATAAAATATTAAAAAATAATTAATAGGTATTAAAATATTATATAGATGTGTTATAGATGTAATTTGTATTGTTAATTATATATTTTTTATATGTTGTGTGTGTATATATATATATGTTTATATTAAAAATATGACATTAAAAAAATTAAATATAAAAATTACAAAAATTCGTTTGAAGGTTAATTTTTTTTTTTAAAAAAAAGAGCAAAAGTCATAAAACTGAAAAAAAAAAGCATCGGGTCCTATCTAAATGAAAATGCAAAACGAAAAGTAGTATACAATATAATTTTATCTAGATAATACTTACTCCATTTTAAATAAATAGACTCACTTTTTTTATATATCCTAAATAATAACTCATTTATTATTTTAATGAGTTAGTTGGTATATTAAATTTTTATAATACCCATATTTAATATTATTTATTAAATATATTTTATGCTAAAATAATAATATAATAAAAAATACATGTAAATTTATATTTTCAATAAAAATAACTATTTTTTTAATTTTTATAAAATAAAAAGTGAGCCTATCAATTCATAATAAAAAAGAGTAATTGCTTTTATGTTGCTCAGGTTTATGAGTTCAAAAGTATATGATTATTTAAAATATACTCTTTCTATTTTAATTTAAATATCATTTTAAAGTTTTGTTTCAAAATATTAAGTTTTATAATATCAAAGTAAACTTTTAACAATGTTTATTAATTTATCATTTATATTTAAAATTATTATTAAAAAAGTAAGAAAGTTAATATAAGTAAATATTAGAGAGAGAGATTATTAATTAAGAATAAATTGATAAGTCTAGTTAATTTTTTAATATACATAAAATCTTCTAAAACGATATTTAAATTAAAACAGATAGTGTATTAATTTAATCATTAACAATTAGAAACAAATTTATTATTAATAATTAAATTATTACTCCATCAATTCTAATTTAAATGTCATTTTAAAAAATTTCACTCAAATTAAAAAATTATTTAAAATTGTCAATTTATCATTAATTAATAGATTATCTCTTCAACATTTACTCTCTATTAACTTTTTCATTAGTTAATAACAACATTAAATAGAATTGTTAAATTAATAAATAATGTTAAAATTTTATTTTGATATTATAGAATATTAAATATTTAAAATAAAATTAAAACTCTAAAATAATACTCTCTCAATTTTAAATAGATAAGTTCATTTTTTTTTCGTCTGTTCCTAATTATAATCCACTTACTATTTTAATAAGTTAGTTGTCACATTAAATTTTTATAATATTTATTAATTAATATTATTTATTAAATATATTTTATGATAAAGTAGGTATATAATAAAAAATTTATATATAAATTTATATTTTTAATAAAAATAATTAGTTTTTTTAATTATTTTAGAATGAAAAATTAATCTATTCTTATGAGACAAAGGAAGTGATTAAATAAAAAATGGAGAGGGAAACGAAACTTATTTATCATAAGAAAATCCCAATTTGTCACTGTCCGAATGTGTAGAACATAATCTAAGGATCTGAAATGAAGCCAAATTAATTAATGATTTAATTAAAATACATAATTAGTTACCCAATCAAGACATTTAATATGCAATGGCCAATTTGATTATTTCGAGAGTTGGAAATACGCCTTCAAATCTTGCTTTTGGCCGCTTCTGTCTTGATTTTTATTATTTAAGATTTGAATGTTTTGCCTTCGTTATATAATTATTACCCTTAATTACATTGCTTTTGGAAATTAATAATAGAATAAAGCAAACTTTAGCTTAGTTTTAAGTTCTTTAAATAAAATACCACCAACAGCAACATGAGTGGGTTTCATATTTGATTTTCACTTAATCACCCAGCGGAAAACTCAACATTACAATTACAATTATAACTTATTTTTTAAGATTTTATTTAGACATCTCAAATAAGATTTTATAATTTAAAATATAATTATTTTTTTAAAAATAAATTAAAATTAAATACTAAAATATAATCTAACCTTTAAAAATATATATATATTTGCACAATAAACTCATATTTAATTTTAAAATAAATAATTAATTTAATATCTCTAATAGTTTGAATCGTACAATCATTGTGTAATATTTAATAATTCTATGTTGGTGTAATAAAGGGCAATCGCACGGAAAATTTTTAAAAAGAAATGGCACAAAGAAGCAAATCATGAGAAACAACTTTTGCATGAAAAAGAGCAAAGCAAAGAATATTAGATATATATGAAATATTTTGAAATATATTGTTATTTCCAAGTTATAACACAGAAAATTCAAACATTCCAAAAAGGGATTTAGCCTCTATAAAGGTTCAAAATGTTGTCAATTTTTTTTTCGCTTAAAGGAAAGTCATATATAGCTATAAAATTTCAAAAAAATTTATAACATATATGGGGAAATCAATTGAAGGTCCGGATGGAAACTTTGGGAGACAATGAAATGACAGTGATAAATCTTACACTGAATGGGTTCTTTCTGGAAAAGAAGAAAGGTAGAAAGTTAAGCTTTTAAGTTATGGGGAGTGCACCAATCATGGATATTCTATACATAAATGGTCAAATATTACATTAATATATTAATTCAAAGTTTTATTCTCCAATTTATTTGCACCATTTGTGCTTCGGTAATTTCTAATAATTTTATCACCATCATTCTAACTCTTTGTATATAGAAAACTCGAAAGATGTTAAAATTTGAAATAAGAGTTTTTGAACATATAAAAAATGAAAAAGGATAGGTTAGGATAATCAACCCAAAATACCTAGCACTAGATATATATATGAATAATCATCCTTTATTATATTTAAGTTATTGATGATTTTGTTATTTTTTTAATGTGAGATTATATTCTTAATGAAAAATAAGGGTAATAAAATTAATTTTTTAAAAAAAAATCAAAATCATGTATTATTCAAGATTTACCTTTGTGAACTCCCTATAGTATAGAAATAGGAATATTAATCTCCATTCTTTATGATTAGACAAAGAATTAGTTAGCCTAATAAGAATATGAGTATTTTGATTTGTAAACCTACTCTTTAATGTAAAAGGGCGGTCCGTGCACAAACGCTCTTGCTATGCGTCGGGTTTGGAAAAAGATCGGACCCATTAGATCTTTGTACGCGGTCTTTTCTTGTAATTATAAGAGGCTATTTTTACGATTCGAATCCGTAACCTCAAATCACACGGCGATAACGCTTATCGTTACGCCAAGGCTCTCATTTCTACTCTTTAATGTAAAAGACTAAAAATTCAAAATTTAATAGCTTTTTTTTTCTTTTTTTAAGGATTAAAAAAAGAATTTTGGGTACTAATGTATTTAATATAATTTTTATGCATCTAACTTGTGGGTGATGAAGATGAGAAGGCTAAATCAACTATTTGAGAAAAATGGCATGGCAATGTGTAATTTTAACTAAGTGGTCAAGAGGTTCCATCAGAAAATGTATCACCTAACCAAATTAATGTAATAGTAAAGAATGGATATATGATTTAACAGATGATCAAGTTCTACCATTTTAGTAGTTGACATGTCAATTTTTCACCAGGACCCTCTTAACTTCATCATCCTAAGAAAAATTCGACCAATGATCCTTAAATATTATTATCCCTTTTAAATTTTATTTGATAGGAAAGTAACTTTATTTTTTTCCATTTTAAATTTCATTTTGATCAATTGGATTATAAATCTTGAAACGAATTCAAATTAATCTCAACACATATTAAATAATAATAAAAGGTCAAAATGATTTCCTTTTCTTTTAGGATTGACATATTGAGAAGAGAAAAATCGATTTTAAATTTATTATTTAAGAAAATATACACTAATCACTAATGTATTATTTTAAAATTTCGAATGAAGATAAATAATTAATTTTGCATTCATGACCATTCATCATATATAGGCAAATGCACAAATTGTCATGCAAGCGATCATGTTTTGAGGACACTTATGGGCATACTATCAAATGGTCCAAGAACATGACTAATACTCATATGCAGTCGAAAGGTACAAATTTAACAAATGGTTTCAATTTATTTTTTATTTTTCTCTTCATGATGAGCTCCATTGATTATCTTCCCTAAAGCCCATTAATTCTTATCTTTTACAAGCTTAAAAAGTTAGAAAAGAGAGGAAAAAAAAATTGCGAAATGCTTATTGCTTGATAGAGATATCCATAACTGCATCATCCAATCTTTACACAGAAAGAAAGAAATAGAGTCTGCAGTCTGCTCCACAATGGCAGGCCTTGCAAGTGAGCTTTTTTTTTTTTGAGTTTATTTTCTCCATATTTTCACTTTGTTCTTTGATTAAGACTTGTCAATTTCTTTTTCTTTTCCAGAGTTAGTGGTCCTAAAAGTGGCTTAAAAAAGTGTTCTTTTCATAAGGTATTGTAAAGGGTCATTAGATTCTTTCCATTGTAAAATCACAGGTTCTTGCAAGCAAAATTGTTCCCTATAGTCAAATACTAGCAAAGTTTTTTTTTTTTTTAAAAAAAAAAATTTTATATCCATTCATGATCAAAAAATGAAAATTGAGTTGTGGAGTTAGGCTAACAAGCACTTGAGTTCAGTTGTCACATGATAGATATGTTACCCATGAAAATTTAAAGTTGACTAAAAGACTAAATTTATTTATAAAAATTCATAGAAAGTTCACAGACAAGATGATCAAGAAAAAAAAATTAAATCAACAATGCTTTGAATGGAACAAATTTAAATCAATTAAAAAAAATAAATCAATTAAAGCTAGCTAATGGGTGTTGAAATTACCTTACGTTCACGCACATTGAAAGAGCTAGATGCGATTGGGCCATAGTTGGTCAATGCTTCAGTAATGGTTGGAAAATAAATTTTGATATGCAGCCTTGATGGCTATTTATAAAACAAAGATTGAGCACTGAACTCGCTTAAATTAAAATCCTTGGATATGAGATGTGAGGGTTAGATTTATGTCGTTTATCTCTTATGCATATCTGGTATATTAGATGCATATGAAAGTGAAGAGATTTTAGAATTAAAAATTGAAAAATGAATTTTTTGAAGAAAAAAAAATTATACATTTTTGAAAATAATTTTATTTTTTGAATATGTTAGAAAAAAAAAAAACATGCAGTTAGAAGCCAAGGTTCAAGAAATCGAAATATCAATATCCCTTTAGGGCCCAAACCCATAAATTTCTTGCTAACTGAGTCTAGCATCCAAAAATTAGGAGCCGAGAATCCAACTGTAACTCAAAATGCATGTCCTTTCTATTCAACAATTAATAGAAAGAAAATTAAGCACGAAAAAGACATGGCTTAACGCTTAACCTGGCCCCATCCACCTCATTCTTGCAGAGTGCCATCTAAAACATTGCAAATATGAAAATCTAAAGGAAAAATTACACAATCTACCCTTTTTTTTTTATAATTTTTTTCATTTATATCAAGATCATTTTAACCCTAATAAATTCATAAACTCATAATAAACTATATAAATATGATAAATTAATTAATTAATAATAAATTCTTATAATTTAAACATAATTTAAAAATATGATAAATTTAATTTTTTTTTATTTTTTCTGGCATTTTTATCAAAACCTCACATCTAAAAGCATCAAATGTAGAGTTCGATATTGATTTCAATGTGGGATTGAGCAGTAAAACAGGTAGAACTAGAAAAAAAGAAAAAACTCGTCGCAGCTAAGAAGAAAATCGAGTGCTATACCATGAAAAAACGTATGGAAAGAAAGGCAAGTAGCAAGGCAGTGGTCGCATAGAAAAGAAAATAAAAGAGTTTCGAAATCACGAAGAAAAGAATACTTGCAAAAAAATGGATAAGAAATAAGAAAGATGAATTGTAGGGTAAAAGGCGAAGGATAGACACAGTTTCCTTTCCATAAAATCTGAAACTAATTGAACATCCACATACCAGTTCTTCATTATCTTCCCTTCCAAATATAATCCTACTATTAGTGATCATAATTTCATATTTTATAAATTCATCGTATTATGTTTAACAATTGATTCCCCTTTACGAGGCATATATATAATATATTTCAAATAAGTGAAACCATCAACAACTGAAACCAGCAAGCTAGAGGATGGCAAACAAAATAGCTTTTGTTTAAACATGAATTAACGATGTGCTGATGCCCGCCCCCTCTGCCACTCTATCAACCCCCAAAATCAATCACCCTCTCCACTCACACAGTGTCAAGGGGTTAAGGAGCTCTCCAATTCAACCAATCATACTACTGTTCCATCGGCACCATTTACAACTCAAAATTCCCATTACTTTGCTTCTTGAAACACAAAAAGCAGACCATTCACAACACAAAATTTTCACATCTGACTACCAGACAATGGGCTGGAACTACAACAGAGGAGGAAGTAATATAAGAATTGGAGAAAACTTCTTAATACATTCAAAGAAGAGAAAAAGAAACGTGAGTGAATGGTGCAACCAGGAACTAGCTTTCTAATGAACCTAACACAACAGAGTAAGTAATAGAACAAGAGATGAGATAGCATATGCTATGAAAACTTCAATGGTTAAAAACAATGCCAGCAAAACGAGCAATAAGCAACAACTTTGGTATTTTATATATACTAAAAATAGTCATAAGAGGATATGCAGACGAGATGCCAACATTGGCAAAATATAATAATAGTAGACACAGAGAGAACCAACTGACAATTCAGTATATACAAACTGAGAAAGCACATGAATAGATATAGATAAATAGATACACAGAAATGTGGTAAATATTCTTATCAGCACCAAAAGAGGAAAGCCAACAGCATTTAAAAGCAGCAAACAATCCAGTGATATATCCATTTTTATTAGGGAATCATCTCTCCATAGCCCAATCATCATTCATCATATTCCAGCCTGTGTTCCCCTTGCTAATCATCAAATCCCCTATCATCACCCAAACAGTACCAGACGCTAACCAAACCAGCATTAAAAAACCAACCCTTTCACCCCCTAACACTAATAATCTATAATTCAAGAAAAGAAAAGAAAAGAAAAACCTAAAAATAAGAAAGAAAAAAGACCCCATGAAGAATTCCAATATTACCAATCCAGTGGGGATCAGATCCTCTCCACTTTATCAGCCTTAACAACAGGGTTCGCCTTTGCGATCGCATTGCGGCCAGCTTCTTTGAAATCAAACGAACAATCATGATTCTCTGGGTACCGATGACTCCCACAGAATGTACTCCCACACTTGCACTCAAATCCAGTCAAGCCAACCCTTTTAGTGCAGCTAAAGCACCTATTCGCCGACTTAGGCTGAGCCTGATCACCACCAGCAACCGGAAGCTCCGAATTTGAAGATGATGATTCAGAGGCCAAAACAATCTCAGATGAATTAGGAACCGGAATCGGTACCGGAGCTGGAGCCACCAAAGCCACATCCTCTTGTTTCGATTTCATACTAAGTGTTTTCTCCATCACCGCCTTGGCAGAGGCGGCTTGTTCTTCCTTGACACGAAGGTCACGGTAACACTTGGAGCAGAGATTCATGTTCGCCGCCGTTCCAAAAAAGCCACACCCATTAGCGCAGAGAATTGGCTCAGAAGGAGGGACGCTTGTGCCATCGTTTTGCTCAGAACCCATCTTCTCTATCACACCAAATCGAGGGTAAGGGTTTTGAAAATTTCTAATTCTCGTTCAAACAACTCCGATCCGATGAGTCTATAGGAAAATCGTATTTGAGATTGCAATTTACATGGAGATATTATTTATAGATTGTGGATTTAGAATTAATAAACCTTTTTTTAATCAGAATTAATAAACCTAAGCTGATTCGGTAAAAAATTCACATTAATTATTCTATGAATTGACTAATTTATCCTCTGACTGATTGCTCAAGAAATGTAACAAATGTTTGACCTGATAAAAAACCACGGGATATCATTGACATAAAAAGCTCTAGCAGAGGTATTATTGTCAATAAAAATAGACCCCGTAACCTTTTAAGACTTTTGAGTCGTGGAAGTTTTGGAAAAGACAAAAAAGTACACGTGCTCTTAATTGAAATTACTTAAATGTCCACACCCGTACTTCATTGGTCACGCATTTATGAAAGGACATTATTGACCTTACAAAGAATATAAAAGGACATTATTGACCTTACAGAGAATAAAAAAGGACATCATTGACCTTACAAAGAGTAATAAAGGGCAAGGAAACAAATTCCAGGACTTCCTTGAAGAATCCAAAAAATATTTAAACGTTGGTTCCAGCTCATTCAATATATCTGCTAATTAAATTTTTCTCACAAAATTATCTATTTTCAACTACTTCAATATATGACAACTTGGACCGTCCAAAATCCATGACTATTAATTAAAAGATCAAACGGCCAATAAAAATTCACAAATAAAAAAATCTAAAAAAAATTGGTTCATAGAAATCGAATTTCATCTACAAACACGAACAACGAAACCATGACAATAAAATCGAAAATTGGAATCTGTAATACAAAGAAAGGATCTATTTCTGCTCATATGAACAACAGCAACAGCAACAACAACAACAATAAAAAACAGTTACCTGATAATGCTCGAAATTTTCAGCGTACAGCGTTCTCTCTTTTGTATGTTGTTATTACAAATTTCGATCGACACGGAAGAAGAAAATGATTTCGTTGGTAGGAATGGAAGAAAAAAGATGGCGGTGGAGGGAGGGGGGAGAGAGAGAGAGAGAGATGAGATTGAATTTGAAAAAGAATAGACAACACGCTGATTTACGTTAGAAAATAACAGAGGACATGTACATACTCCTCTTCTCCTGCCTGCTGGTTTTTTATGTTTGTCTCCAAGGCAAGCCCATGGTTTCGTGTCGGCAATAAATTGTGTACCACCGTATTATCATAAACACTCAAAACCTTGGCTGTTCGATTAAATCTTAATTCATTGTGACGTCATTCTTTTTATAATCCAACGGTTAGAAATTTTTTCGTTTAGGTTGTAGGGTGGAGTTAAGAATGTGTGTATTAATGTAATTTTGACCGTTTGTAGTCGAATTTTTAAATTAAATTATTCATATTAAATAATAAAAAAAGTTTTTTCCAGAAATGCAATCGCTTTTTTCGCCTTTAACCCAACCCCGTCTGTCGCTTCATTCACACGCTTCTTCTCGAGGCCGTGAGCCTACGATCTACGGCCAGACGAAACCGCCGGTGATCGGTTGGTCTAGAATATAAACGGGTCCACCGTCCACTGGTGGGTCCTGCTTTGGAATAATATGGCTTCGTAAAAGCCCATTAGCAGTTATTCGAGGGATCGCTTGCTTGCTTTGGGGTCTAAACGTCCACGCGCGAAGGAAAATGAGGTTTTGTGGATGAAATTCTTAAACATGGGAGCGTTTAGTTCATGACTGATTGGAGAGTGTGGGTGTTATTCTTTGCTTAGCCGCAAATAGGCCGGAAGTGTGGCGTTGTGGGACCCTTTTCGGAAGATGTCAGGTACGAACCACCGGGTTATGGTTTTTTTTTTTTGTTTTTTATCCATTTCGTCGATTTTGTTTCAACGTATACGAGTTTGTATATATATTATATTATCATTCACCTAATATTATATCACATTTAAAAATTTATATATTTTAATAATTATTATAATTTTTCTCTTTCTTTTTAATTTCTATGAAGAATTCAGACATTTTACCATTGATTATTACAAATTTTTGTAGTAATAATATGTAAAAAAATCTTAACGTTCAGAGCACAACGTTTGGAATTATATTTATTAAGAATTAATACAATTGACATTTGAAATTAATTTTACGTACTTAATATATTTAATAAATATAAAAGGTATATTTGATATATATATAGTATACGCGTTATTTGTGTATATAGATATTTATATTTATTAAATATATATTACATATATATAGTATATATATTACATATCATATTAGTGTCCATATTGGATAATTCACCACACATATTATATATGTATATACACACAATCACACAATTATATTCATTTTTTTCTATAAATTAAACATTTATCAAATTTCATAGAATATTATCATTTCCCATTCAAAATTACTTTTATGCTTATTAAACATTAAACTTTCAATATCTGAATAATCTTCATTAAAATTTCCTTACAACTCTAAATTTTTAACTTACTATTTTACTTAAAATTCATTCTATTAATCTTATTTTGAAGAGCAAACTTTATAAACATTATTTATATATTAATATAATATCAAAATACATCACTTTCACAATTATAAAAATTTATTTTAAAAATTTAAATTTCATATAATACAACCAATAACATGAACCTCACTAAATCTCATCCATGTCACATTCTCAATCTTAAAATCATAACATTTATTTTTAAATAACACTAATTCATTTCATTACACTAATTAATATCATCCATTCAGATATCCTAATTTTACATACTCAAAATCTAAATCATGCATCATTTCTTTTTCATAATAAACAATTCACTATCGCATACCATTTCTCTCTTTGATTTTTTTTAATTATGAACTCTTTGTTCTAAATTATTAAAAATTTCATATTCCTTCTTCATACTTCTACCCGTCTGTATATAAATTTTCATATTTTTTTTTCTTATTCATTTGTCTTATAAAATTAATTTATTACTCACTTATACAAAGCTGTATGACATCTTTAGTTTCATGCCAATCTCAATTTCAATTTTTATATTCCTTATCAATTCTTTGTAAAAGCTTGTAAAATTTTAGCCATGTGATCTTGACACATATATGGACTTATATTTAAAATTTTAGATTTTTCTAAACTGATTTACTATATTTAAAAATTAAATCTTTCAAACACACAGAACATGTCTCTTTAATAATTCCTCTAGAAGTACCCAATTATCCATTTTTTTCAGGCACTAAAACTCAATAAATTCATAAAATTTCAAAAATGTATTTTAGGAATACATATAATATTGTATGTAAATTTTTAGAGTTTTCTGGGTTGGTTTACCATAATTTTTAAATATGTTTCTTAATTTCTACATATTCTGAGTTGCTGGAACTGTTCAAATAACTTGTGTTTTTCTATTTTTCTTAATTAGAAATTCATCTTTAAAAATTATGAATTTTTATTCATTGGATTCTAACATATAAAATAACTTTCCATTAAATTTTTAAACTTATCCAACATTCTTCAATTTATTCAAAATTCAAACAATATCACGTTGCAGCATACATACAGAATTTTCTATAACTATCATGCTCATTTCTCAAACTTTTTATTTTATATCTTAAATCATTTCTTAGATTATTTTTTTAATTTCACTTATTCATCAATTGAATCAACTATAAATCTTAATTCCAAATAAAAGCACCAAAAATTCTTAATTCTTAATTCATAATCTCCAGAATTACGCTGCTACTGTACTACTCTGATCTATATAATCCAGACGTCATCTCAACTCATATCCGTTATGTTAAATAGACATTGCCATATCATGGATAAGATAAATTAACAGTGCTAATGCATGTATCATAATTGAAAACCATTTTTTTTAAATTTCAATTTTCTCTCTCTAACAACCCGCCTAGGTCGAGAACCTTAAACCTAGACTTTGAAACCAAAATAAATGTAACACTATTATATCATATATATATATATAATATATACACTCAATATATGTGAAATATGTATATACAATATAAAAATATCACAATCCGGTTTTATATATTTTTTTTCTTTACCAAATTAAAATCTCAAATACTTTGAAATATTTATTTAAATAATAAATAAAATATTCTTTATAGATTATAAGTTCCAAAATAAGCATTTTACATAAAAATCTTTGAAAAAAATTCACCAAAATTTTATCTATAATTTGAATAGTTTCAAAATTTAATAAACTCAACCTGCGTAAGACAAACACTCCCAATAAAATCAAATTACTATTTCACCAATACTTCTCAATTTCTTCATGTTTTCTCAAAATATTTATACATAGATATATATATATATATCAACAACACATATAGAACCTCATTTTAAACAAATTATCCAAAACATTCTTTACAATTTATAATATATACTTCAAAAATATAACATAATATACATAATATCAAAATATATTATAATATCAAATATGTACATGCTGGCTAATGGCTCTAATCTTGATGTACCTAAAAACACTTCAAGCTCGATAAATGCAAATCTAGACTCGACCAGGTTTAGTAGAACTCTTCGGCTCTACCGGATCGCCATATCACTTACACGATGAATTACAATCGTGTTAAACTAAAAGTTTAGCTGTACAAACTTTGATAATAATAAAACTATAAAGTAATGGGAATGCAAAATGCTTATGTATATCATGACACCATATGTCATATCATTTCATTTTAATTATCTTCTTTAATCATTTTACATTTCATAAAAACAAACATAAACATTGGCCCAAATAATCTAGTATATTATTCAAATCTCAGAATTACTATTTTGGTCCATATTGATATCCAATGTATAGCCTAAAGGCAAGTGGCGTTCAGTGTCTAGCCCAAAGGTAATTCATAGTGATGTCCAGTATCTAGTTTGAAGGCAAGTGACACTCAACGTCTAGCCCGAAGGCAAATCAAATAATTGCTCAAAAGCTAGTTCCGAAGGCAAATAATGATGATAACCTCATAGGCATGTAGCCAAACACAGAACTCTGAAAATTGAATAACATACTAGTCACACAATTATTACATATATTTCATTATTAATCTCTTTTTCATTTTCTCATAATTCATTAGGCACATTGTCCCTTTTCTTATTATCAATTAGGCACATTACCTCATTTTTTCATTATCAATTAGACACATTGTCTCATTTACTCATTTTTCATCATTTCATCAATGGCAATTCATTTCATTTCATCATATCTCATTATATCATCACAAGGTATCACATACCACATTAATATCACATTACCTAAACACTTTGGGCTATTTTCACATAATTCACATTTTATGCAATTTAGCCATTAACAATGGTTTTTCACAATGCATTTAATGCATACATAACGAATCACATATCGTAGCACATTGTTCACGAATTATCAATTTATCAAGTAGCTTAACACATTTTTTCAATCAAAATGTGTTAAGTCCAATGTAATGCAACATATCCAATTTTATCCAAAATATACACTTACCTCTAAAGGCTTTCAAATACAAGCTCAAAACTCTTGCCAACCTTCTCTTTCAAGTTGTTTTTTAATACTAGGATTGGGCAAACCAATTTTCCTTAATGTATAAACACAATGTGATCAAATGCAATTATTTAGTATCACATTCTAAGAAATTTTCAACGTCAAGCCTTAATTAAACAACACTCCTATAAAATTCTCAAAATTAAGTCTCTTCTTACTTTAACTTAGCAAATTCATATTAACCCATTAAATTAGTGTTTTGAGTTTATTTATATTATTACAAATATATTTTAACATGTTTAAATCAATTACATTAATCAAACATATGCTCATGTTCAAAACTCTAAAATGGCATAACATTCACCATTGAATGTTATCCATTTCAACTCAATCCAATTATTATTTCAATATTATTTTTATCATTTGACTTTAAAATCCTTGTTTATACATCAAAATAACACATTTAGAATTAAATTGCATAATTAAATCACATGAATTCAAAAATTTAAAAGTTTCATAACCCTAAATTCTCTCTCTTCACCAAACTTCACTCAAACTTACTTTTTTTTTTATTTAACTTGAAAATCATTAAAAGCTAGTTAAAATAGCATCATACATACCTATTCAAGCAATTAAATCATACTTATATAAAAACTCAAACTTCACATACTCATAATTTTCATGAAAACCCAAAAATTAGAATAAGAAGCTTACTAATTTGTTGAAAAACCACCAAAATTTCACTTAGTTCTTGAAAATTCTTGCAAAATTGGTTGTTTAAATGAAGTAAAAATTACTTTTGCTCACCCATGAAAAATCGTCCAAGAGAGAAAGAAGAAGAAGAAAGAAATTTTTTTCAATTTTTGAATTTTCTCTTTCCTTCGTTTAAGATCACATATATATATTTTTATATTATTTTATTTATTTATTTATTTATTTATTTTAAAAACATCAATTTTCACCTTTCATTCAAAAATATTTTCTTTTTAAATTATTTTATTAATTTTAAAATTTTATAAAGTATATTTATTAATTTACCCCTCCTCTACTATTCATATTTTTGTCTTTTAAATTTCTTTATTCTTTAATTTCTAGCATTATATATATAAATATTTAATTAATTAATTAATTATTAATAAATATATTTAATCTTTCACCATTCAAAAATAAATTAATATTAAATTAATTTTATTTACTTATTATTAATTAATTAATAATTATAAAATATCACACTTTTTCATCATCTTTCACTATTTAATATTATTTTAATATTATTATTTTCATCATTTACTTTTTCAACACCAAATTATATCTTACATATATGTATTATTTATTTTATGTATATATATGTATGTTACTTATATTTCACATATATCATTATATACATATTTATGTAATATATATACTATGCATATGTAATATATATTTAATGAATATAAATACCCATATGCATAAATAATGTGTATCATATATATACATCAAATGCATCTTATATATGTATTAAATATATTAAATATGTAATATGTATATCCAACATATATAATTATTATACCATATGTATATGTTATATATACACTAGGTATATATATTAGGTATATATAATTTTTATATCTCTAAATACTTATTTAATTTTTTCAAAATCACGGATATGACAATAAATATATACATAATATATACACAACATATATAAAATATACACTAAATAATATAAACTATCTCTACACATCTACAACACATCAATAATACATCTAAAATAAATATACAACACATCTATATAATATTTTAATATTTATTTAATTTTTTATTCTCACAATATTCACACAACATACACACAATATTCAATAATTTTTTTTTATAAAATATGCACAATTTAAATAACAAATATATAAGGTACATATAATATCTATAACACATCTACAACGTATATAATACATCTACAAAATATCTAAAATACATCTACTATATATCTAAATAAAAAAATTTTATATTTTTTTTAGTTTTTTCATATGTATAATATGTAAAATTTTTGTTTAAAAATAAATTTAATGATTTTTATTAATATATTTTAATATATTTTATGTTGGTTTTTATTTTTTTAATATTATTTATTTTTTATAATTAAAATTAATTTTTTTATAAAAAATTATAATTTTATATGATGAAAAATAATTTAAAATTTTACTTTTTATTATTTTATTATAATTTTTTATTTAATAGTGAAGTTTGAAAAAAATAAAAATTTAAAGTAAAATATTAATTATATTAAGAAAAAAATATTTAAAAAAAAATTTATTTCATTGAGGTATGCTGTATTTTTATAATTTTACATTAACTTTTTATAAAAATGTAAATATTTTTAGTTTTTATAGTATTTTTATAATTTTACTTTAACTTTTTATAAGCATTTCTATTCATTTTGACTGGCTTTTTTCTAAAAAAGTTTCTTCAAAAATATTTAAGAAATATTCATTTTTCTTTTTTTTAATTTAAAAAATATCTCATTTTCAAAAATATACATCTATTATATATTTAGTATAATATCCTCTATTTTTAGATTATATATCTAATATATATCTAATTATAGAATATTTAAAAAAAAAGTGGCATATAATATAATTTTTTCTTTTATATATATGTATATAATTTAATCAGCTATAATTTATACTTCTGTTACAATTAGATTTTTTTTTTAGTTAGACTTCATACCAACAATTTTTTGTTTAATATATATATATATATATTCAAAATTATTTTATAGTCAAGTTTTATGGGGATCATAATTAAGCATCAAAGTCAAAATCAAATTAAAATCATACTCAAATTCCAAATCTCTTATTTTTTTTGACATCCTAAAATAAGAAAAATGAAAAAAAAAAAACATTGAAATGAAAAAATCACATTGAATTAACTCGATATAGTATTCACTTCATATTCAATTTCTAGATTGAATTGACCCTTCAAGATATTTGATCATTTTCATTATTGATTGTGATTAATTTTGTTATGGCTCAATCAGATTGGCTATAAGGCCCATAACCGGGCTGTTTGTACATAAAGAAAGTGAAAGAAAAGCAAGGAAAATGGCAGAAAACAGAAAGAAGGAAAGTGACAGAAGATGAGAATGAATGAGTTTGATGTTTAGGAAATGAGAAGAAATTGGGGGAAAGAAGAAAAGAAAGAAAATTAGGGAACATATTTTGATTTTGATCTTTTTCTCATCTCTCTTTGTCATTTTTTTTTGTTTGACCAAAGAATTTTCGGTCGCTACTCTTTGAGTGCGTACCGAGTAAACTTCCGCTTCCCCTCTTTATCATTTTCTTAACCGCCAAACAAATCTGTTATTAGTAAATAAGATCGTAACAGATATATAATTCTCTTCGTTCTTTAAATTAATAGGTACTTTTATTCAAGAGGAATTTACGTCATACACAATTTTTATAACTTTGGTTTTAATTTTTACGCAGTTAACTTTCCCTTTGCATTTTTATACTTTGTGTTTTTTTATTGTTACAAAATATTTACAACTCTTTTACACATATACGATGATATATCTGAGTTGCATATTTTTCTTTTGTTATATAGATATATGATTGTTTGGTTAATGAAAATATTTGGTTAATAATAATAATTAACTAAATTATATCTCAACGTTTAGTTATTTTTTTTGTTTTAATATAAATATTGAATAATAAATTATTATTATTATGTTTTAAACTTTTTATTTAATAAATTTTTATTTATTAAAATTAATTTTTTATTTAATGTCTATATATTATTACTCCCTCCGTATCATTTACATAAAAAAAAGTAAGATGGACACGAAAATTAAGGAAATTTTACTTTTTTCATCTCTATTTACTTAAATACCCCTAAAAAAATATCTCTCAAATTAAACTTTTAAGGCAAGGATATAAATGATATTTTGACTCATTCCACTCCCCAAAATTTACCTAAAATGACATATTTTCTATATAAAAGATACACTAAAAAAGAAAATTTTTCCTATGTAAATAATACGGAGGGAGTATTATTTAATATCATTCAACTTGTCACAAATTCACAAAATTTTTAATTATTTTTTAAATTTATATTAACAATAATATATTAATATAAATTTAAGCAAATCAATTAATATTTATTATTATATGTAATATAAATAAACATATAATAATATATATTAATTGTATACTGATATTTTTAAAAAAATTAACTGACATGCTAATATATACTCCCTCCGTATCATTTATATAAGGAAAATTTCCTTTTTTGGTGTATTTTTTATATAGAAAATATGTCATTTTAGGTAAATTTTGGAGAGTGAAATGAGACAAAATACTATTTATATCCTTGCCTTAAAAGTAGGTTTTGAGGGATATTTTTTTTAAGGGTATTTAAGTAAATAGAGATGGAAAAAGTGAAATTTCCTTAATTTTCATGTCCATTTTACTTTTTCTATGTAAATGATACGGAGTGAGTATTATATATAAAAATATATAAAAATTATATACTAATATTTTTTATATAATATATATAAATATATAATAATATATATTAGTTTATAAATTGATATATTAATATATATTTAATTATATATTATATGTAAATAGATATACATGCTTAAAAATATAAATTATGTTATATATTAATTTTTTTAAAATTATTTTAGAAATATAAATTAAATAAAATATATAAAAATGTATACATAAAATATAATTTAAAATTAATTAATATAAATTATATTTTAATTTAATTTAATTAATTATTTTTTAATTATATAAAAATTTTAAAACATTAATTAAAAAATTAATAGTGATTTGTCCACATCCATATGTTTATCCACATCCGCGCGCCGTGGTCCACGCCCCACGCCATATTTTTGGAAAAAAAAGTTATTATTAATGTAAAATTGAAAACTTTTTTCAAGTCTCAAAAAATTTTTAATTTTTAGTTTATTTTTTGTAAAAATTCCTTTATTTAATTGATGTTAGAGAAAATTATACTGCATATGGTGGCAAGATTTCTGCTTTAAAAAACACGGCACGTGGAAATTTTTTTACGTTTTTACCTTTTCTTTAATAATTTTTTTGTTTTTAAATTTATTTATTTATTTAATTTTTTTAATATTATATTTTTAATATATAAATAAATAAATAAATAAAATATATATAAAATACATATTTATATAAACTATATCTATAACATCAAACACACATTTATAATAAATCTATAACATATGTACATAATATTTTTAATATTTATTTAATTTAATTTTTTTTATTTTTTATTCTCACAATATTCATATAACATTAACACAAAATTCACATAATATTCAAAATTTTTTATATAAAATATACATAAATTAAATAACAAAAATATAATATACACACAATATCTATAACATATATAACACATATATAATACATTTACATAACGAAATTATATATATATTTTTATTTTTTATGTGTATAATATATAAATTTTATTTAAAAATAAATTTAATAATTTTTATTAATATATTTTTATATATTTTATTTTTATTAGTGTTATTTTTTTTATAATTAAAATTAAAATTTTACCTTTTATAAAAAATTATGGTTTTTATATTATAAAAAATAATTTAAAATATTAGTTTTTATTATTTTATTAGAATATTTTTATTTAATAGTAGAGTTTGGAAAAAAAATTGAAGTAAAATATTGATTGTAATAAGATAAGAGGCATTTTAAAAAAAATTATTCAGAAATGATATATTTTTAAAATTTTATATTATTTTTTTATAAAAATATAAATATTTTTAGTTTTTATAGTATTTTTGTAATAAAAATTATTTTTTACCAAGCTGGGCCTTGAAGACAGTCCACTTAAATCCAAATGGGCCTGGCGTAGAGGCCAAGGTTCCTTCATTTATAAAATGAAATTTGCTTGAACATTCCAATGTATATATATATATATATATATATATATATATATATATCACTTGCATGCTTAGTTTCCCACATTTCAATTTTTAAGGCCCAGACACATTAGGGTTTGTTCTTTACTATCCATCATTTGCATTTCTAATTCTAAGTACTAGTCATTGTGATTCATGAAGGTAATTATTTTTATTACCAATTGAAATTACAATTTTTTTCATGCACTTAAAATTAACTAAATCATTTACAAATTCAACAATTTTTTTTATTACACTTCAGCGTAATTTGATTTTTATATATAAATAATTTAATTCGCCTTATAAATTTTTCAAAGAGGAAATTAAGCTTCTTGATATATTTTTTAAAATTTTTATTTCTTATCATATTTTTTTTTATAAATTTATAAAAACGTAGACTAAAATTATAATAAATTTACACAAATTTTTATGTATATAATATACTCATAACAAACTATTTATAAATAAATATGGTAAATTTGTAATATTATGCAATTTTTTTAGCAAGTTTGTAAAAAAAAAATTCTTCAAATTATTATTTTTAATTTAATTTAAAATATTTTCTTAAACCGTACCAATCAGACATGTGGGTTGAGGAACATAAATAGAAAACTATTTGGAATCATTTGAATTTCATTTTATTGTTTGATTTAGTTGTCCAAATTAACTTGGTAGGATAAAAAAAATCAGGCGAGTCTATTTCTATTATATAGATATAGCAATTGACTCTTGAGCAGGAGCTGAAAATGGAGGTTTGCGCAAGTGGCTATGATCATAATAATGACCTCTGCTCACAGTTTCATTTTGATTGCCATTTGTATATATATAATCATGCAGACTTTCTGTAGCATTCCTTTGTCTTCTTCTTGCTCTTTTCTTTTTATTTTTTTTTATAGTTCTATGATCTTATATATCTGATATTTTCCTACGTGGTTACTAGCTGGCTGCTTTTTTTTTATTTATTTTAAATTATGCCTAATAATAAGAAGAAAAATTCTTAAATTTTAGCTTTTTTTATTAATATTATTACAAACTCTTAATTTTAATAATTTTATGCAGGAATTTTTTTTATTTTTATCACTAATTCAGTACATATATATTTCAAATAAAATTAAATTGAAGCTTATTGATGTTTGGAAAAAGAGCTTGGCAAATCTTTTGTAATGAAAGATTTGGAATCGGCTAAGCAAATTTCTGAAATTTTTGAAATAAAGTACTATAACTAATTTGAATTCAAGTTTTTTATTATAATTATGAGAAAACACAACTTTAAATCTAGTAATATAAATGAATTTAATCCTGTTACATATACAATAAAAAAATTAATTGTTTGAACTTAATTAAATAGTAAAACTTCAAATTAAAAATTTTCTATAACTTTTACAAAAAATTAAGAATTCATGATAAATAATTCATTTAATAGATATTTTAAGTCTTTATTACTGGAGAATGTTGCGATTGCAAGCTAGCTTTTTCAAAACAACAAACATCTATTGAACAAGTTGAGACTTAAATATAATTAAGTAGCTAATTCATAGAATACCCCAATTAATTAATTAATAGCTTGCTTATATAGTATCTTCCATTTTAATTAGCTATATGAAACCATACATAAAAATAATAATTTTTTTAAAAAATATGTATATATACAAAAAAAAAAATTACGCAATATCCACAAATGTACATGTATCATATATAATATAGTGTACAAGTTGAAAAAAACAAAACATAGGCAATTATATGATCAAATTTGTCATGATTCAGAGATATATATGGGTGTGTATATGTGGGGTGGCAATGAGGTTGATGATGAATGTATACACCAATATTAGAAGAAGCAATCAATTGCATTGCACAATCATATTGGGTTAGACATTTAAATCATCAGAGGGATACATATATATAAATATAAAGAGATGGACCCATTTACTTAGAATATTTAACGCACATATACACATCCCATCATAATTGATATGCATGTGAGACCCCTATACTTCAAATTTGTTCTGCAATTTTTTAATTTTATTAGGGCATGCACTTGAAGAGGGAGAAGAAGATATAAGAAAAAAATTTCATTTCTTTGTTGACTATTTGGCACATATACATAATTATATATAGATATATAGAGAGAGCCTCATATATTGTTTGAAGTTGTAGTAAAAGAAGAAATAAGTGAAGCTACTGATGAGTGGCTCTAGTCCTCTTTTCTATCGAATATGGCTCTTGAAATCTTTCCCCATTTTCAATTTTGCTATAATTACGGTTAGAATAGCCTCATACATTACATTTTTGTATTCTATGTATATGGATATGCATGTGCATGTATATGCATATGTATATGTATGTATGTATCCATTGTAAAATTAATATATAATCTTGAGTGGCATACACATCATTTTTTTTCATACATGTATAAAATCTTTAAGCATATATATGTGTGTGTGTGTGTAAGATTTCTTGTGGTTAGTTTGACTTTCTTACATCCTAAGAGAATATGAGTGCTTCAAGATTATTTTCATATTATATATGAATTTATTTTATAATCAAATTCTTCAATTATCTTTGATGGTAATAGAAGCAACAGTATGATTTCACATCATTTTTGTATATATCCGCACCAAAACCAACAGTAAAACAAAATGCAAAATTTAAAATGGCTTTACCATTTAATTATTAATTAAGCTTTAATATATATAAATATACATTTTGAAATATAATCTAACGGTAAATATATATTTTTCTATACAATAAATTCAAAATCAAAATTTCTCTCTCATACTGATCATACTATAGCAATTAAGTTTAATATATACAGTAACAATAATCAGCAGTATTACTGAATTAAATGAATTATTATGAATTTAGAATTTGATTCCTTTCAATGATGAGCAAAAATCATGAAATTAATGGGTAAAATAAAGAAAAGAAGAGAAAGAAGTGGTTAAAATTTCCAGTGCACAAATATAGAAAGATTGTTTGGTGCAATATGCTATATATTAATTATACCATTAAATAAAAACTTGTTGCCCAATTTTTTTTCTCAAAGTAGAAAAATTTGACCGCAAAATAGAATCATTCTTAATACCAAATAGCAACTCAATCATCATTGATTTTTTTTCCTTGTCCACCGTCCAAATAAATATACAATAATTTGTAGGTAAGATCAATTGATTTATTATTAATTAGTGGACGGTCTAATTAATTGGTGATTTCCCAGTGGTTACAACTGAAAATGTAATAATAAGCAGTAAATTTTATAATCAATCAATTAATTAATATAAAATGCACGAGTTATAATCAAGTTCATTAATATTAGCTAATCATTCAGTAGTGTCGAAAGTCAAAGGAGTTAATGAAATTAGTAGTAGTTATGTAAGTACCAGTTTCATATATGCAACGATATATATATATTATTTGCTAACTACATATAACATCCAAATGCTGGCTGGTTGTGTGATGACTTACTAATATCAGAAAGAAAGATTTGAAAATGAGGACAAAAATAACATGAACATGTTAACATTTGTGCATAATAAATTTCATGACTTAATATATTTGTAATCCCCTATACTTACAGAAATCATTGAATTTTTATTTTGTACAAAGTATAATTTGAAGAATAAAGTATAAATAGTTTTGAATATATATATATATATGTATATAATTTTTTATTTATCAAAATTTTCATTTCTATTTAATTACATAACTCATTAAATGCAATCAAATTGTATAATGCAAATTTTGTATATATACAAACCATAATTTTATATAGATCAATTTATCTTTGTCCTTCAAAGAAAAGAAAAATAAAAAACTTGCCTTTTAAAATAAAATCATTCATAAAGACATTATTATCAATATAGACATAAGGCAAATATACAGCACCACTACCATCATCATCAACAATTAATAAATCCCAAATTTTATTTTTCTCTTATTTATTATTATTTTGTCGAAGCATCATTTGTCATGAAATGGAAAGAATAATAGTAAAGAGCTTGATGGGGTTTTCAGGTCCTCAATGTAACATTTGACTTTTAGACATATGTGTTCAAGCTATGAATTATGAGGTAAATTAAAAAAAAAAAAAAAAAAAAGTCTCATGGCCACTGCCACTTCCCCAGTTCCCTTCTTCTTGTTAATGGTCCACGCCATCACACACTTATATATAAACTCTTCATTATCTATACCCAATTAATTTAATTACAAAACAAATTGATATCTTTTTTCATTATTATATTAAAAATAAATGTACAATATAATTCAAACAAGATATTTGTCATATGTATGCAATATGCAAATTCATGCTTGTCGTATATAAAGAGCGAAATAAAATGGCAAATTATTTAGTTCATTTTGAAATTTTTTCTTCTTTTTGTAACGGTCAGATTCATCTCTCGAATTTTATAATGATAGGAAAAATTATAAATTTTGTTAATTGTTTTCTAGCTTATCAAGCTACTTTTCACCTAGTATTTTACATTTATATTTCTTTTATTTTTTTTTGTGTCAATTATTCCTTTCGGATAGAGCCGGATATAACTACAAAAACGATAAATCTCTTTATACCGAATTTTATTATAATAATATATTTAAAATTTAAATTTAAAATTTTTGATTAAATTATAATAATTCTTTATTAATTGATCTACTTGCTTGATAATATGTTTATTTTAATTTTAATATTTTTTAGACTCGGATGCATATTGAGTTCACTGAGAATGTACCAACCTAATTGGAATATTGATATGCATTATTTATTTCTAGCTTTCAATTTTTCACTTAAAAGAATTTACAAAATAATTTTTATATTAATTAAATATAGTTCATTATTTTTTGATTTTTATATATGAGGTTAATCTACTGATTAAAGTATAGACTCGGCCCTTATTTTGATTTCTTTTGTTATGGTCCTTATGTTAATGAATTTTCTCTATTAAAAAAAAATATTTTCATTCATTATTTTAGTTTAGATAGATGAGAAAAATAATAGACTCAAAGTGTATGCAAATATATATTTTTCTAAACCATCAAAATATAGTTTGGTGGCCAAAAATTTATATTGCTCCTGCTTAAATTTTCATCCTGTATATATAATTAATAAATATATATATATATATATATATTTTCCTTAACTATTTTATAATGATATTAGTGATAGGAAAAATTATAAATTTTGTTAATTGTTTTATGGCTTATCAAGCTGGTGTTTCACCTAGTATTTTACTTTTATGTTTCTTTTATTTTTTTTTCTGTGTGTAAATTATTCCTTCTGAGTCGAGTCGAGTAGGACTATAAAAATAATAAATTTATTTTACTGAGTTTTAATATAATTGTACATGCAAAATTTATATTTAAATTTTTTGATGAAATTATAATAATTTTTTACCAATTGATTTATTTATTTAGTGGTATGTTTCTTTTAATTTTAATATTTTTTAGACTCAGATGCATGTTGACTTCATTGAAAATGTACCAACCTAATTGGGATGTTGGTATGCATTATTTATTTCTAGCTTTCAATTTTTCACTTAAAAGAATATACAATATAGTTCTTACATTAATTAAATATATTTCATTATTTTTTAATTTTTATATATGAGGTTAACCTACTGATTAAGGTATAGACTCGGCCCTTATTTTGATTTCTTTTTTTTATGGACCTTACGTTAATGAATTTTCTCTATTAAAAAATATTTTTTTCATTCATTATTTTAGTTTAGATGGATGAAAAAAATCATAGACTTAAATTATATGCAAATATATATTTTTCTCAACCACAAAAGTATAATTTGATGATTAAAAGTGTGTATTATTTTTATTTAGATTTCGAATTCAAATCTAAGTATTCTCATCCTCATTTATAATTAATAATATATATATATATGTATATATATATTTTCTTCCCTTACTATTTTTGCAATTTCCATGTTTTCAAATTGGTCACGCTTGCAATGGCTCCCTATAAAAGAAAAGATCATGCCCAAATAGCCACTTGTAATTAGCCTATCCATCTATGTATATCTCAAACCGCAAAATTTTTTTTTATTTTCTTGAAAAATAAATATAAAAATTTAAAATTAAAAAAGATATTAGAATTCCAAAACTCCTAATTTCTTATACAATAGCAAACCCATCATTAATCTATTGATACTACATATCTATAATATAAAATATGTAAATCTCAAACAATAATAATTATATATATATATACTTTCAGAACCTATAACTAAATTAAATTTATACAAAAAAATTGTGATTGGATATTAACTTCATAGACATAACTCTTTTAACTTGCTTAAAATAATCAGTAAGAAATTAGGTAGGCCAACCTACCAATAATCTTTTTCTGAAACTTTGTTTTCATTTTTAATTATTGCACTATCAAATCCCCATTTCATTAAGAAAACGGCTACTGTGTTATTGAAGATTATATACTGTATAAAATAATTAACTTCATAATCCACATGATTAATATCTATATGTATGCATATAATTATTAATTAGTTCCGATTAAAGAAAAAGAAGAAAAGGGCAATAAATAACTTAAATTAATTAAGATCATAACAATATATATTAAACATATTAGATTTTTATAAATTATTCTTTCGGAGTCGGACCGGATAGAATGACAAGATCAGTATCATTTGAAAGATGAGAGGATATAAATATAAATATTATATATAAAGAAATGGAACATTCTATCTATGCTTATTATGTATTATTATTAGGTTTTATTTTTTTTTGTGTTTTTGTAATGTTTTTCTTCATCTCATAGATCAATATTATTATGGGGTTGCTCTCCTTAGCAATCATGAGTCCAACTGTCATCATTACCATAGAAGAGAAATCTTTCTTTCTCTCTCTCTTATGCATAACACACCCACCAATTGCCCACCACATGGATATAACACAAAACCACACCTATATTTTTACATCGACTAATTGCTATTCTCCCAATTTCAATCCCTGATACCAAATATAATCTTCTTCTTCGTTCAGAAGAAAATACAAAGAAAAAAATGTGTACAAACAGAGCAGACAAGTTTCCATCTCCTCGCCACTCTGCAGCAAATAATAAGATGAGAAACCAAAGATCGAAGAAACCTAAGATTCAAGTTCTTGAACTTACCAGGTAATATTTTATTTATATATCATTACAAGATTTTTCTTTTGTTAATCAAGATTTTTCTTTTATCATTATATGAAATAAAACAAACTTTTTTGTCATATTTATATATGTAATTAATTAAGCAGGATTAGAAGGTGCCAAGAAGAAGAAGCTGGGAAAGATATGGAACTAAAGAACTTGAAGTTGTATTTGGAGAATCAGAGTATTGTTGAAGAAAATGAGAAGTTGAGAAAGAAAGCTAATCTTCTTCATCAAGAAAACTTGGCTTTAATGTCTGAATTTCAAAAGAAATTTCCTCATTTGGATCGCTTCTCTACTAGTACCTTTTTTCTCTTACACAAACACTACTAATTATTAATAATATATATATATATATATATATGAGAATCCAAAAAAAAAAAAGAAATTTCTGCTTTTGATCTTCTCTTCATTTTTTATCTTAATTTTGATAATATTTTCTTGATCTTTAATTTGAAGTATGTTAATTAATTAATTAATAAAAGATGTAATGGAATTGCCTCCAAGCAGATGTTGCTATTAAGTAAATAATATATTCATATGAAATATATATCAATTGTACATACCAACTAAATTAATGATTCTCTCTATTTCTATTTTATCAATTTGGAAGTTGATGTATCAACTAAAAAGATCAATGATTCTCGTATTTCCCTTAGTTTTCAAGCCTGCAAATAATGAACAAAAATATGGGGATTAATTATTTTTTTATTCTTTTTCATATTTAGCAACAGCATATCTAATTAAGCTTCACTTGATTAATTAAGTACTCTAATGTTGGTTTCTTGCAAATTGTAATTGAACATGTGCAATTCAATATAATATTTTTTATTTAATAGTAAATAATGTAAATTTATCTCTCTTTTTTTTTTAGTTTTTTAATAAATAAGTCAATGTTTACACCTGACTTGTTCTGTGACTTATTTCTAGTCATTTTCTAGGTACAAATGCTTACCCTGATTGTTAGGTCTTCTGACTTGAATGTTGAAATTAGTTATACCCAACTGTGTTACTTTATGTTATATAAATTTATAATAAATTGTAACCTCTTCTCCAAAAAAAAAGAAGTCAATTTTTATTTTTATTTTTTACTTTTAGTAGCAATATATCTTTGTTCCCATTAGCATATAATGTGTATTTAATTTTAATTGGAACTTTTTAAGAGAATTTCAATTGTATTTAACCTCCTTATTATTGTTATTTCATAGAATTTCTAAATTTCTAATCTATACTAGCGTTGAATTAAGGGGCCTATCATGCCAAGATTGTTTACTTCTATCAAAATTGCACTTTATATTTCCTCAATAGACTCTTACATACATAATATAAGGTATTGAATGTGGAATCCAAGTGGATGTTTTGGAAGCTAATTGATGGTCTTTTCTTTTTTTTTTTTTCAACCTTAACAGTTAATCAGTTTGATAAACTAAAAACTTCCCTACATCTTTTTCCTGTTCTTGGTAGTCCTTGTATTCTGGCCTTATTACCATGTCAAAACCTCATAACGGCAAAATTTTGGAACAACGTGTACCGCTCCTTGTAGGCGACGTTAAAGAAGTTTCAAGTTCATAAGGTCATGATTTCATAAGGTTTATCTGTACCATATCAGTCAAAGAAGCAATTATGTTTAAACATGGGATTCAATTTAGTCCAAAAATAGAAAAAAGAAAGCAACTGTTAGAGAAATATAAAGTCTGTAGTTGCAGCAGTCTTTCATTATTTAATCCAAACAATTGAAAAAAAAAAAGGTGTTGATTAATCGAGTAGAGAAGCTTAAGTCAATCCCACTTGATTGACAAAATCATCTAGTGGTAATGGTTAATCTCTAAAAAATTATGGATACAGCTCAAAATAAACTGGCATTTTGACTGAGACTCTCCAGACCATTCCACACAGTAATCACAAGACAGAATTACACCTTTCCATGCTTAGATTATTAGAACATTATAAAAAAAAAACAAAAAAACAAAACGGGATATCCAAATTTTACTTCTGGCTAGCTTTGAAAACCCCCTTTTGTCCTCGATTGTGAAGTTTACTGCATAGTATTATCTTATATACTTCCTGAAAGCAAGTAAATAAACTGCTTTATATAGCTACATGCGTGTGCGTCTGCGCCTATATATGTGCATACACTTATACATGACAGTGCGTGCGCATGACAGTGCGCGCGTGTGATACTAGGAATTCCATTATTTGTTAAGAGCACTACTAAAGCAAGGACAGCAGCCATACCTTGCAGTTAAATAACTGATATAGAAAAGGACATTTTCAGTGACATATGATGGCATGCTGACTTGGAAATTCTCAGAGATTCTTTGGAGATTCCTGTGATGATTTGTATATACGGAAAGCAGCAATGCACATCGTGGCATTACCTATTACTGTTAGTGCTGCTTGAAGAGCCACCAATACCTGCAACTCACCCCCAAATCAACCTGTAAATTTAGTAGACGATGATAAGAATGAAATTTGTGAAGAATTGAAAAACAGCACCGAGCCCAGCAAGCTTGTGAATATGGTCTTTCGAGCCATACAGAATTTTGCTTAGTATGCATATGAAACAAATGGGATGGATCACTAAAAGTAGTGAGACAGTGTGAACTCTTCTACATCATGCAATATACCAGAGTTTGGTTAAGCTGGTCAACCAAGATATATACGCATCAAACTAAGGGATTAGGTTTCATTTATCTAAAAACAACCTGGCATAACAGTAGTTCCTATGCCCCAAAAACTAAAATCAATGAAGCCTGGAGTTTGACCCATGAATTAAGAGCCAAGCACGAGTTGACATCAATCAACTAGGATAATTCTATTTATACAGATCATTCAAAATCACATACTAGTTATCGACTTATCATATTATATTTTTGTAGAATTAAAGTTCAATTTTAACAGTCTTGAAACATAAAATTTTCTGGTACAGGTTTTTTCTCTGTACAAGGACAATCAAAGTTTTCCAAAACCTGCATGTTCCAAGAATCATATTCAAGTTATCCATGCATTCAAAATAAACATTTTGAAACTAATTCATTTAACAATCCTTTCCTATACTTCAATCTTTAGTTCATTTCTAACATAACGTTGCAGTATAGATGAAAACCTTTTTCACAATAAAGTGGTAAAACCATTCTTACCTCCAGAGACTCAGAATTGTAAAAGAAATGCCATGTGCATGCGCAAAATGCTCCACCAAGCAGAGGCACCTAAATTAGTTAATAATTATTAGAAAATAGTTATAAAGAAAGTGAGAATCACCTATATTTTGATTAATAGAATCTAAATTAAGTAATCCCCGGCTAATGAGTAATGTATGCAAAAAGTACATACCTAAATGAGGGCATGTTTGACATGCAGTCAAATGGGCAATTCCTACCATACACTTATTAAGGGCTAAAATAAACACAAGGAGAAGTCAGCAGAAGAAAATTTTTTCATTCTACATTAATTCAAGTCTCAGTATCAAAGACACAGTTAATCTGAAGTAATGATCTACGTTGTTAGAAGTTCAAGAACAGAATGTTAGAAACACTAAAAGAAGGAAAATTTTCAAAAACTACTAGTCTCAACTCTCAAGCAGCTCAATGTATTTTGAGTATCTGAAAGTTCTGAGACACACAAAACCAATGACATATGGACATATGAATGAGCAGCTATTGCTACCACTCAAAAGAAACGAGCTCAGCAGATCATTAAACTTGAAAAAATAAGCAAAATAGCAATTTCTAAGGACAATTGAACACTTCCTGGAATTGAAGCACCTGATTGTGATTTGTAAGTCAATTGAATCACATCAATTTTGCTTATCATACCAGTTGAATCCTTGGGAACAACTAATAAGGTGATTTCACACATTGCATTAAGCAAAGGATGATGAATTTAGGTAAGGGCAAACTTGTCGAAGTTACCACCGAGTCTTAGTTACTGAATTATTCTCAACTGTAATTCAATGCCTAGAAAATCCACCTATAGTAACTTGATATATTAATGCATTAAACATAAGTACTTCGTACATTGGAACTAACATAGCAAAGCAATTCAAGACACCATCAAGTTCATATTATTCATGGATTTACAATGTATAAGCAGAAATTGTTTTATAAGCAGTGAATATGCAATCAGCTTCGGAACAAATCTAATAAAAAAGACAATTTTAAGCATTCCATTACCAGAAAATGCCATAAAATTCATAATACTAAGTAGAATAACTCACCATACCCCAAGAGAGTCCCTTCCAAGATTCAAACCCAGATTTCTCACCATACTGCCACACCAAAGCCATTGCCGTAATCCTGTTTAGCAGACACTTAATTAGCTAATTTGATCTTAATTGTTCATTTTATTTTCTATAAGACTTGGAATTAACAAAGACTATGCTATTTATAATTGAATATAAATTAAATTAGCAAAACAACAAAATGTCCAAGATTAGATCACGAAAAATGAGACCACCATAAACATTCTAATAAAATTAAACACAATAATTATCAATAGAAAACCAACAGAAACTAAAATGTAACGATAAAGAAAGAAAGGGAACTCTACCATTCAACAACACTGGAAACATGTATAGCCCAGGTGGGCAAAGATAGTGCGTTGGCAGGTTCACTGAGTTGACCCAGCAACGGTAGACCTGCAGCAGAGGAGGGTCCCACTACGGTCAGGGCCAAACCCGCCCCAAGTAAACTCGAAACGTAACATAACTCGAGAGCTTAAGGGTCAAGGGTCGGGTTTGAGAAGTAGGCGGAGGAGAGAGAGAAGAGAAAAGGGTGTGTTTGGATTTGTAAGAGAAAATAGGATTCCCAGAGAAAAATGATAAGGTCGTCGCTGTACTTGCAGTTGCCATGGTGTTTTTTAGGCGGGCAAACTTTTATTTTTTCCTATATAATATATATATATATTCTGGTTAATAATGAATAATGATCAAAGTTAGTAACGATATATGTTTGCATTGCCAAAGAGTAAACTTGATGGCTGAGATCATTACGGGATAATGTTGAACGGTTAAAATAATTCCATGTAATGAATGTTAAATACTGTAATTAAATAGAGTTATTGTTATTATCTAGCCTATACAGAAGTTGGAAGGTAACTATTCTAATTTAACAAGAAACCTCAAGTTCCAGTACTTATGTCAAAATTCAGTCCTTCGTGGTCTTTTCCGGAAACAACAACAACAACAACTAAGCCTTAGTCCCAAACAAGTTGGGGTCGGCTGTATGGATCCTCAACAAAATAAGCTCAAAAGACACCAAAAAAGATACTCCAGCCTTAGGCCCCTTCCAAGACACGGATTTTACGTCTTCATTCAAGTCTGTCATTAATCAAATCCGCATCAAGATCTAAGGCACGTAAGTCTCTTGCTATCACCTCCTTCCACACAGTTCTAGGTCTTCCACGACCTCTAGCCCCCTCAATCAACAAATTCTCACACTTACGAACCGCAGCATTAGGAGGTCTTCTTAAAACATGTCCATACCATCTAAGTCTTCCTTCCCTCACTTTATCTCCGACATCCGCTACTTGAACTTTTTGACATCCTCATCTAAGGTGGTCTTTTCCGGAAAAAAATAAAAAAAAATAAGAAAGTTATTGTTCACTGTTTTCTGAAAATTAAGTTGATTACATTCTATTACATTATACCATACATAGTTTCCTAGCAAAAAAATAGACTCAACCATGAACTTAAATAAGTGAACAGCCTTTTGCTCTTAAGCACAAACCTTAAAATAGGCTCTACCTTCTGCAATGAAGCTCAGAGCAAAATAGGCTTCATCTGCTTATAATGGGAGCAAATTAATATCAGGGATTGCAGCAAACAAACATAACTGCACAATTGCAATTTGAAGTGCTTTGAGACAAGACCACCTTTCAATTTTTATTAGAAGTTGTTTGCATAAATTTGCAAGTTTAGAATTCATAATGATTCAGACCCTAGAATGTCTGAACTATACTGAATTGCTTGTAAGAAAAGTTTAACTAAAAGTTCCTTGAATTCTTCCCAGAAAAGAAAACATGAATAGAAACAACAAGAACATAGTATTAGAAGGCATATGCCTTATGCGCACTAGAAGAATGGAGAGACATTCTTTAACAGTCGCATGAATTGCGCTTTATCACCATTGCTGCTCTTTTTCCTCAGCTCAAGGAATGATAAGAGAGAAATACAACAGCAAAGTTGCTATAGTCAGCAAGGACAAACTTGCAACGTATCAAACTTCAGAAATTTTTTACAAGTCATGTTTCATCATACTTATTTCTTCTTGGTTCAAACTATGACAAGAAAGAAGTCCATCAAAGACATAATTACAGTAAATATTTCTCAAGATTGATATGAGACTCTGGAAGCCAGAAAATGCAGAGAAACTACACCAAACCTACAGATATCATTGCAGAAATCCTTGCCTGTAGCATGCAGCAAAAAGAAAAACGCCATGTCAATGTAATCTCTCATAGGCAATGAAGTCTGAGGAATCAACAGCGAAAAGAAAGAAAAAAAAAAAGAATGAATGCAATGTCTACCTACAAGACAGAATAACCTCTCTATACTTCAGTTGCTACATATAAGTAATAGATTGTTAAGAACTGATCTCATGAAATGTCTACAAGTTTAATAAATTTTGTAGACCAAATATCAAAATGCAAGAGGTCCCTTATCTGGTTCATCAAACGAATGGGAGAACAAAAACCAAATTAGACGCTAATTACTATGGACTTGTATGAGACTATATTCCAAACATTCGGTGTAAGGTATATTATAAATAAAAACAATATCCAGTATGAGTACATCTACAATGTAATTTGTGCACATTTTACCACATGTTTTCCAGATAATTCCTTGTGTTATGAAGATCTTGATAACCCTGAAGGGCATTGGATTGACTGGCATGTGTTTTTGCTGCTATGTTTCAGACAAGATACCAGTTAAATATTCACTCATCAGTGAGCTTTTTCTGGTTTCTTCTCCAAAAAAACTCCAAGCTGGATATGGTTTATGATAGATATTGAGCTGAAAAACTTCAGAAAATTCCGTGATCAACAATTTGTAAGTAATATCAATCAACTGCGAATCATCAAATCGATGCTTATCTCCATTTTCATATTCATTACATAGTTGGACTTCCTTTAGCAATCCTTTGATGCTTCCAACCTTTCGATTCCTGATCCCGCAAGGGACTATCCAATTAAAAGGTTTCAAATCTGTGGTGACATTTAGTGCCAAGCCATGATATGTTATCCATTGTGATACTTTTATCCCAATTGCTGCCAGTTTCTGACCTCCTAAAGCAGAATTTTAAACAGAATATAAAAGGAAAGACCCAGTCAAATCAGAAGGAAAAAAAAAAAAGACCCAGCAGTATTGCAAAATTATACGCTCTCTGTGGTCAGTCAGAAAATTGAACTTTGTTAATGAAAGGCATAAGAAGATGCAAACAATAATGCTTTATGGTCTATTTGACCTTACATTAAGCACCAGAAACCCAAGTAGGTTTTTTCCCAAACCTAGATTTCACATATTCGAAACATAGAGTACACAAGCAGTCTAAATACGTTATGGATTTTACAGCATGAAGCTATACTGTATCATATAAAGATTGCTTGAAATTCACACTGATTAAGCTGCAAGATTAAGGGGATAAAAATGCACACAAACAAAACACAGGTGAAGGACAAAGAACATACCAACCCAAACTCCAGTAAGACCCTCAATACGGGAAGCCTCAATAGAGAAGGTTGAGGAAAGAACACGAATGGCCACCTCCTCAAGTGCCCTAAGGTACCAATGAAGATCCATCTTGTGATTTCGAAGATTGATAATTGGATACATAACTAGCTACATTATAACACACAGGCATCACTTGTTAGGCATAAATAGCACAAAGAAAAAGAAAACTTTGCAGTCAATTGATTTACATACATAACAACAAGAGAGCTAAAAATCAGATACATGTTCATTAGAGGTGAAACATATTAGGACAGTAAAATATTACAGCAGATTCTTTGCTAAAGGCAAATGAGTATCAAAAAAATAAAAAAAGTTTAAACCAAATGTAAAGCCAAGAAATTAAAAATGTGCACTTAGCAACATAGAGGAGAATGGCCAGGCCCATGATAGGTAACTTCTCCCCCTCTTTCAGTTCGATAAACCTCAAAAGGAGCCTCCTTTACGTCAAAATTCAGATACCCAACAGAACTACCTGTACCCAATGTATACACAGGATTATGCTGTAAAACGATCAGCGTATCCGGACAATTTTTATTCTTTTCAATCATAGCCCTTTTTTCTTTAACAATGTCTTTTTGCCAATTCCACGCATCACCATATGGCACTAGCTTTTTACACAAATCAAAAAGCTCACAACTGCAAAAGTACCAAGCTTAAAATGTAAATTAACTGCATTGCAAGAGCAGCTATGTGAAAAAACGTGACAGAGAGAGCAACTTACGTTCTCCATCTTTCTCGAGTTAATGATGCAAATTCAGGTGCTTTCTGATTTGAAATTGGATAAGAATGAGACAGGTTCCGGTGCGTTGACGATGTTAGGATAGAGCCAAAACTAGAAATCGATGCCGCAAAAACCATAGCTTACACTCTGTTTATTTATTCAACTATTCAAAGAAATGGCAACCAGGGATCCTTTTTGATCTCCTCGGCGTCACCGGGATCCCACTTTGCTCCTCCCGGCGGCTCAGCTCAAGGGTACTTCGACCCGTTCGATAAAATCCATATCCCAATTCATATTTCTTTTTCTTTTTTATAGTTTTAATTTTAATATTTTTTTACTATTTAAAAACATAAATTTTTTATTTTTTATTATTTTAAAAAAAAGTCAAGTGGATTCTACACCAAAAATTAGTTCTCAAAACATATATTTTTTTATAAAAATATTAGCATAATTAATTAACTAACAAACCTCAAATTGAATCAAAATTCAAGTCTAAGGGCAAATTGATATATATTTTGAGAACCAACATTAAAGTTTCCCAATTATTTACCATAATGTAATGACAGAAATTTAAAATTAAATCATGAATTAATTCTTTTTTATAAATTTACTACAAAAAAAAACTCCACATAATTAAATAAAACATGTTTATTGTTTCTTGATTATATTCTATTACATTATTATATTAGACATGGCCTAATTTCTTTAGAAAAGAATGGAATCAGTGTTGAATCGGCATTGCTTGATCTTTATATGTTATTTTCTTAATGTTTTTGAAGGAAAAGAATTAAAGAAATTTTTATCAATTAAACAAATAATTGAATTCTAAAAATATGCCCATAGATTATAATTATATTACTGAACTTAAGAGTTCTTAAAGCAGAGAATCAGATTTCTAGAGAGAATTTTTATTTTTGAGAGTTTTCTTTATCTTTTCTCTTCTGTACGTTATTTTTTTTAACAAAATAAGTTATTTTCTTTTTGTGCACTAACTACCTTGAGCAGTTACTTGCACATACTCACATCCTATAAGATGTGATTGGTTAATAATTGGATCAACTCACATCAAACTTGAAAATAGGTAGGTTATTTTCAAGATCGAAATGACCCATCATGGTGACCCGACCCGAAATTCATTATCTCTCACTCGTCATTGATGAGCTCAAGTCAACAACAAATCTAACTTCTCTCTGCAATGTTTATACTTAGTAGTAGATCATGCTACCAACATACTTAAAGAGTCATATGTTATATATTTGTTGAAAAAATATAACTGCTCTATATTAATTAGGCATATTATACGAGTAGTTTAAAGTATACAGCACCCTGTATCATTTTAGTCATAATTTTATATCCCAATATCTCAAAATTTATCATCTTTATGTATTCACAATTATGAACAATAACGTAAAACAATCATAATTGGTCGACCAATGAATACTGTTAAATATGACATCAAAATGATCTTCCTCTAATATAATATTTCTCAAATAATTAAATCAACTTATTTTTCTAAAATATCTCACTATGTTGAATCTATTATAACCATTGGTAATATTCCAAGATAGCAAACATCAAAAAAATAATTGGAGAAAAAAATAGAGTTAATAAGGTTATTTATCTCAATATTAAAGGTCTCACACAATCTTAAAAGTCAAGATTAATTCTTTCAATTTTCTTATGTTTGATTCAAGCACACGTAGTATGAAATATGTATTACGATATTTTCTCATTTCCCATAGAGCGTATGTCTTAACTTTATTTTCAATATCGTAAACATGAAAATTCAGACATGCATAACATTTAAATAGAATTTTCTAAGAAAAATTACTCTTTCAATAGCTTTAGAACTTACATCTGGCATTGAGCAGATTAAAGTGAATAGTGAGAATATTCACTTTAGGACATAACATTATTCATATGTCCTCATCTTAATTCTTTATTAAGATGACAATCATGTTTTAAGCTTTGGTTCTTAATTATCACTGTAGATAATAAACTTAAAACTTATCTCATCTCTATTATCACATGATTTTAAAGGCAATTATCATTGTGAGAGGACTAATCATCAATCTGTCCGACATACATTTAATAAATGCACTTAGCATCCTAATGCATGTATTAATAACAAACCATATGCACTTTAGTAACTGACATTATATATATAATTGTAAACATTATGGGAAACCTCATTAATTATTCAATATATTAACATCTACGCAATCCTAAAAATTTTACATGTCTCATAAGTTCATCTCTAGGAATCAATTTAGTCATTGGATCTGCTATCATATTATACATAGATATGTATTATATGCTCACCTCCTTTCATGTAGCCATATCTCTTACAAAATTATATTTAATATCTATGTGCTTAGTTTTACAATGAAATTTTAGATCTTTTGTATAAGCAATCATTGCTTGGCTATCGCTTTTGACTAGCACTAGATTTGCAGCATTGCTAACTGTCTCTAAATGATCTAAGAACCTTCTAAGTCATACTGCTTCTTGTGCTGCAACTGAAAATTCTACAAATTCAGCTTTCATTATTGATGAAGATACACATGTTTGTTTCTTGCTGCTCCATAATATGACACCATTATTTAACAAGAATGCAAATCCAAAGGTAGATTTTCTCTCATCTAAATCACCTCTCCAATCAGAATCTGTGTAGCATTCAATATGCAAATCACTTCCTTGATATCATAACTGATAATCAATAGTACCTCTCAAATATCTTAGAATTCTTTTAATGGTTGACCAATGTGCTTGTCCCAGATTAGATTGATATTTGCTTAACATTCCAACAGCAAAACAAATATCAAATCTTATATATATCGTTGCATACATTAGACTTCCAACAATACTATAATATGAAACTCTTTTAATTTTATCTTTCTCTTCTAGAGTCTCAGGACATTGTCTACTACTCAACGCCTCACTCCTTATAATAGGAGTATCTATGGATTTGCAATTTTGCATATTAAATCGTTCAAGAATTTTCTTAACATGTGACTCTTATGACAAAGATAATAATTTCTTTGAACAATCTCTTGAAATTTTAACTCCAAGAATATATGCAACTTCACCCATGTCTTTCATTTCAAAATTAAATGATAATCAATCTTTGACAGAGACAACAAAATCTTTATCATTGCCGGCTATTAATATATCATCTGCACACAATGGCAAGATAATAAACTCATCTTTGGATCTTTTAACATATACACAATGATCTTCATCTAACATAACAAAGTTATATGTTATGATATTATTGTGAAATTTAATGTACCACTGTCTAGAAGATTACTTAAGGCCATAAATTGATTTTAATAATCGACACACATTATCTTCATCGCCCTTTTCAATGAAACTCACAAATTGTTCCATGTAAATTTCTTCTTTTAATTCTCCATTAAGAAAAATAGTCTTTACATCCATTTGATGTAATTCAAGATCCATGTTTGCTACAATAGCCAAGATGAGGTGTATTGAGGTAAATCTCACAACAGGAGAAAATGTTTCTTCATAATAAATACTTTCTTATTGTGTATACCATTTTGCCACTAGGAGAGCCTTGTATTTATCAATTGAGCCATTAGATTTTCGCTTGATTTTAAGAACCCATTTATTTTCAATGCCTTTTCGTCCTTTTGGAATATCAACTAATTCTCAAACTTGGTTTGACCTCATAGACTCCATCTCGTATTCCATTACTTTCATTCATTTTTCTTTAGCAAGACAATTAAAAGCATCATGTATATTCTTTGGCTCTTCTTCATCTTGTGGAGTAACTATAAAAGCTTCCCCTTCAATTTCAAAATGACGCCGAGAAATACTTTTACGACTCGTTCGTCGTGTTTAAGATTGACAAATTAATTTATCAATATTTATGTTACTCCTACTTGGACTAATATTAGTAGTTGGATCCACCATAGTTTGCAATTAAGAATTAGATGAAACTAAGTCATGATCTCTTGAATTGTTCTTACTTGGAACTGGATCCACTTGAGTGTTTATAGCGAAAGAAATTTAGTCCAGTGTTTCATATAGAGTTAGGTCTTGACCTACTTCTCCCTATTTCGAAAATTTATTTTTAAAAAATGTGACATCTCGTGATTCAAATTCAGTTACGTGGCCATTTGTTTGCTCTCTAATGAAAACATATCCTTCAGATTGTTCAGAGTATCTTATGAAGATATATTTCTTTCCTCTTGGATCTAATTTTTCGTATTTATGGGAAAGTTCATGAGCATAAGCAACACATCCCCAATATTTTAGAAAACTTAGGTTTGATTTACTGTTAGTCCATAACTTATATGGCATTGATGTAAATGATTTAGATGGCACACAATTAAGTACAAAAGTGATAGTTAGTAATTGCATCACCCTAATAGGTGATAGGTAAATTAGCTTGTGTCATCATTGACCTAACTATTTTTAGCAAAGTTTTATTTTCCTTTCCGCAACACCATTTTGCTGCGGTGTACCAAGAATAGTCAACTGACACTCTATTCATTTTTCATCACAAAAATCCTTAAATTGTTCTAAAAAGTTTTCACGTCCTCTATTGGTTCTTAAAGCTTTTATTTTATTATCTAATTGATTCTCAATAAGATTTAAAAAACTTTTTAAAGCAACTTAAAGCCTCATATTTTTGACATATCAAATAGACATAACCAAAACGAGTAAAATCATCAATAAATGTGATGAAATAAATATCTCTATGCTTGCCCTTATATTCATTGGACCACAAATGTCAGAATGAATTAATTGCAATGGAATATCAACTTTACTTCCTTTTTCAAATGATTTTCTTGTTATTTTTTCAGCTAGACAATGTTCACAAATAGATAAGTCTACTTTATTAATATCACCTAATAAGCCATCTTTGGCTAATCTATTCATTCAATGTTGACTAATATGTCCAAGTCTAGCATGCCACACACTCACATCATTTATACTTGAATTAGAATATGCAAATAAGAAAATCACACATTATTTGTACCTAAAAACAAGTTCAAACCATGTTCACTAAAGTTAATACAAAAACCAAGCTTTAATAAAACCAATACAGAGATAAGATTTCGACGAATCTCTAGAGCATATAAAACGTCATGTAGGAATAGGGTTCGACCACCATGCATAAACAGCTTGTATATGTCAATCCCTTTTACTTCTAATCTCGAGTTATTTCCTATATATATCCATCTTGTACCATGTGGAATTCATCGATAATCTATGAAGGCACCTCTATCCTTCGCTACATGGTCTGTGGCTCCTGAGTTCTCAATATTTCACATCAATAGACATATTTTTCTCTCTTATTATTATTTTCCCTTTATAATTTATATATATGTAGATGTTTTCTCCAATGCCCCCTAGCAAGAGTAATTTTCAATACTTATTGCACCAAATTTATTATTAGGTACATTTGTCATTTCTATACATAAGTTTTGATTAATAGTATTAAAAACATGTCATCAATTTACTAAAATGATGCTTAAAAAATCAGATAAAATAACTCAATTGAGATATATAAAATTGGTTATGTACATCATTTATGTTTCCTGTGATACATTTATATATATAATTTTCTTAATTTCTTTTCTAATTTTTAATTTCCTATGTTTATATATATATATATATATATAGGTACTTGTATTTCAAATGACGCTCAAGCTATAAAATAAAAATTTTGAACATATATAAAACAATCTCTGAATATGTGTGTGTGTTTGAAATTTATAATTAATATAAGTTTCATATATATGTATATATATTGTAGTTTTGTTTCATTTAATAATAATTAATTATACTTTGAAAAAAGATAATTTAAAAAAAAAAGATAAACTTATTAAACTATTTGTCTATTAGAAAATTAGAGTAATAATTAAGAAAGATAATAAAATTTTAAAATTCAAATTTGAAATATGAAAATTTAAATAATGATATGAAAATAAATTTAAGTAGTAAAAAGTAAATTCTAACCATGGCCATTTAACAATATCCTTTCAAATAATACTATTTAATTATATGGTACTACAGTTTTGTGCTTGGGAAAGGAAGAAAATATATTGGGAATGGAAAAAAAAAATAACTGTTTGTGTGTGTGTGTGTGTGTGTGTGTGTGTGAGAGAGAGAGAGATTTTAAATAAGGTTATTTTAGTCATTTCACGCTTCTAACATTTTAATTTTATATATTATATCTATACTTTTTTGTTTCAAAATAATACGGATACTTATCATTTTACACATATTAAGAAAATTTAGTTATTTAATTAATAGATAAAATATTTACTATAAAATATCCATTTTACCCTTTATTTATATTAATTATTACTGATTATTATAAAAATAAAAAATAAAAATAGTTATTTATTGGGTCAAAGATAATTATAATTTAGAAAAATAAATAATTAAATATAAATATTATTGATTATAAAATATTAAATAATGGTATAATAATTAATTTATAATATAACTATAATTTAAATAAGAGAAATATTAATTACAGTTATTTTAGAGGATAATTATTTAACAATATTCTTTTTATTTGTTAAAAAATATTTATTATATTATCTCTCTTAATAAATAAACATATAATAAGTATTTTTTAACTAATAAAAATTATTAAATAATTACTTTCTAAAGTGATTATAATTAATAAATTTTTAAATAAAATAATAAAATTATATTTTAAAATAAATTAAAAAGAAAAATATCCTTGTTATTTTAGGAAAGAGAAAGTATGTTATTTTCCAATTAGCTTTTTCCTAAACTAAAAGTGGAGTTTGAATAACTTTTTTTTTTTTGAAGGTAGAAGTTTGAATAACTTGAATCGTTTCATAATTTAATAACTCGTTGAATACACCGGTGACTGAAAATGATAATAATTATATTACTTGGGATTAGGACTATAAAAATAGAAAAAAAAGAAAAGAAAAGAGAATAGTGGCAATATGTAATTTCATTATTAATTAAAAAAAATTTCTCCTAAATGTAAATTATGTTATGTTTTTAATTTTTTAATAATTTATGTGTTATCATACTAATTTGACTATGAGTTAATTTAACTTACAAGTAATTAAAATTTTAAATAATTATATATTTATTTTGAGTGTTTATAAGTGACTAATAAATTATTAATATGTTTGGTAAAAAATAGTTTATAAGTATATTAATAGTAAAATGACTAAAAAAATATAAAGTTATATTATCAAGATCATTCAGTAAAATTAAATAGAGATAATATAATAATTTATTTGGTCAAACTAACTCATAAGTCAAGTATTTATAAACATTAAAATAATAAATTGTTCTTCTCTAATTTATTTTTTTCAACTTATAAGTCGAGCTTATATGCTTATAAAACTGTCTAAATAAATATATCAACTTAAATTTAAAACTTATAAACCAATTTGACCAGTTTATAAACTAAGTCAAACGCCCTCTCAGTTGATATCTAATTTATTTTTTTAGTTTATTAGCTCAATATATAAACTTATAAAATTATCTAAATGAATACATCAGTTTAAATTTAAAATAAATATATTTAATTAGTTTATAAATTAAGAAAAATATTCTCTAAATGTCATATTGATTTAGTTTTTGCACCAATGATAAAGTATTCTCTATATTAAAAAATACGCCATAAGACAAAAGTTGCAATGTATAGCTGTTTTTTTTTTACTTAATTGACCGCCCTCAATTAAAGAAAAAAATTATTTTGTCTCTAAACATTTATTTTTTTATTTACTCTAATTTTTTAAGTGTTGATAAATTCCCTTGTTAATTTTAATAACTCAGTTTTTTATTTTAAGAAATAATAAATTTATATATTAATAAAAAAAAAACAAAAACAAAACTCTCACTTTCATGAGAAAAAGTAAACGGCACACTCGGCTTAGACTCGAGACTAAGAAAATAATACTTATGGTATTGGAAATGTCGGTTGCATAATTAAATTTTCAATTACTTAATTTAATTTTGTTGGCTTTGGAATCTTGTAAGGCTTACCAACCGCAAATGTACACGGTTTTTCTTCAATTTAAGTGTCTTTTAAGCTCAGTAGCCCTTTCTAATTGTTCCACTTCGCTTTTATTTATTTTTTATTTTTTAGAAATACTACAAATTGCTAGTAACTTAATTTTTAGGTTGCAGGTGATTATTAATATCTATGTATCTATATATTGTTGGAGTTTTAAGTATTATAGAAATTTAATATTAAAAAAAATATATAGAGTGAGAGATATATAAATAAAAATAATTCATAAATCTAATGTCTTAATATTTTAAATTAAAATGTGACGTGAAAATCGCAAAATGTATTTTTTTCACTAAATTCATAAAAAAATCTCTCAAATAAATAGACTTATCAAATCCAAAATATGCATATATATATATATGCTTGCATAAATTTAATTCCAATTAATAGTGATATTATCTTTTTATATAAATTATATCATCATACCTCAAAAATATATTAATATATCTTATGTATATATTTTTTTAATATTATCATCTTAATTTTTATAAAAAAAATTATAATATTAAAGATAATAATAATAATAATAACAATAATAATAATATATGAGTATAACTTATCCCTATCTTTATAGGTATGGGAAATATAAATTCCCCAATCTTAAATAATAAGCCTTTCATTGCTTCATTTTTGGCCTTTACACTAGCAAATAGTTTTAGCAAATTTGTTCAATTCTCATAAATATTAAGAATTAAAAAAAAAAAGCAGATATTTTCATTAAAAAAAAAAGGAACAAATATCACTTGTTTCAACTTGAGTTAAAAGGGATATAAAATCTACATCATTTAAAATTAAAATAATAAAGTTAGATTTAAATACTTTCTACTATAAAAAAATTTAGATATTTATAAAGATTAATGAGTCAATTAAAGGAATGTTATAATTTTATTTAAATTTAACAAAATTTATTAATTTAATTTATTCAATTCAAATGTTTATGAGAGGAAATTAAATAGTTTTTAACATAAATTTGATGATTTCTGCTCCTAAATTACTAAAAGACACGAGAGTATCTTACTTGCTGCTTCCATAACACTTGCTGTGTTATGTGAATGCCAGCTTTTCTCCAATTACACGTGTCACATTTTCAAACTTCTAACATGCCGTGTCTGTTCCCTGTCACAGTAATCTAACACTTACGTCCAAGCAAAAAGGATACAACAACCGAGTCAACACAGTAATTCACTTACTCAGTTTACTAACTCACTAACGTTAAATTATTCTCGTGACGGTGATGTCACGAAATATAAATGCACCGCAGCTCAAAGTCACCAACTAACCACTCCTATAGAGCCACGTATCGTAACAACACCGACGACGGCGTTTTATTGGCCAGTAAAATACAAACGATAATAACCATTTGCAGAGGAGATGACACGGCGCCGTTATAAGGGGCGAATAAAAAAAATCAACTATTTAATTGTTTAATTAATGATAGTAATTAATTAAATAAGAATTTAAAGAAATAGAAATCTCTGCTCTTTTTATAATTTCATTTCAGGCCTTGGCTTCTAAAATGCTTCATTGATTTGTTTGTTTTTTTGTTCGCCTTTGCCCGCCAGACTTCTCTTCGTCTCCAACAATGGCCACGCATTGAGATTTTCTCTGTTTAGTTTTATCGGAAGCCAACTTTAATTTTCCTTTTTTTAAAAAAAAAAGAAATTTGTTTTAGAGTTTTTGTTCTTTTTGGTCAGATGACTTACCACGAGGATGGCAGAGTGGTGCCACAGCTGACGATGAGAGTGGAGGCTGATGGAGACGATGAGTGTGATAACAATGGGGAGTATGTGAAATTGAGAGATTGTGAGGTGGAGGAAGGGAGATTTATTGAGCCTGCAGAAGGGTGTAGTTTTTTTCTATGGAGATGGAGAGGGTCTGTTGTATGGTATTGGGTTAAGTTGGCTTTCTTGTTCACTTGTTTAGGATTGTTGGCTGCTGTTTTTCTCAAATGGGTTGGTCCATTTTTCATGGACAAGGTTTGTATTGTTCATCAATTTTCATGCTCTTGTGGTTCAAATGATGCCTATTTGTTGATTGTGCTTTTCATTTGTTGATTTTTTTTTTCTGGCATGTCTTATGCTACATAGACCTTTTATGGAAATTTTATGAGAAATCTTATATGGATGAGGTTAATTTTTTTAATGTTCTTGTGGTTACCCTAATGGTTTATGTAGTCTTGGTTCATTCATTGTGATTTTCAAAATGCTTTTAGTAACATATTTCCGGGGCTGTTCTTGATGTTTTTCATGAAAGGAATGCTTTTGCTTATTATTTTTGCCAGTTTCGTTGCCGCTCCAAGCGATGGAGGTTATTACTGGTGATTTATGTTCCCATAAAATTATCTAATAATACTAGATCAATGAACTTGGTATCACAGGAGTCAAGTTCTTATGCTTTTCATCCGAAATTCTGTCGTGTTGTTCTATAATTGCAAATGCAGGTTGATATTTTCTCTTAAATTTTGGAGATGTGATTATTTTTCTTCTCCACTTTTGTATTTAGAGCATTATATTCTACATATGTGGTGTGGCTTTCATTTGCATTGTTTGTCCCATGCTTAGTGATGCTGGTTAGTTTCTCTAAAATAGATTGGAACCTCTATGTATAATATTTGATTATATAAATATATATGTATATATATATGTGTGTGTGTGTGTGTGTGTGTGTGATTGGTTTTCAGTAAGTGCATTCTCAGTTCTGAGTTTCACTGAATTGCATTTGATGTTGTTAGTTAGAGTTTCTAGGTAACTATTAAATAAGGTCAGTATTGATTTTTTTTTTATGTGTAAGCACGTAATTGTTGAGCCTCTGATAGAATTTTATTTTGAGAGTGGCATATGATGGTTGTTGCTTTGATGTACTCATTATTCTGGTAAAGATACTTAATAGCTGTGTGTTTGACCTGCATCCATGGATATGTACAAAACACCTTATGTTTTTCCAATGTTTTCTTAATGTTAAAATAGAGTGCTCTTGCATCATAAGGGATGCCAACCAGTGCAAGTGTGTGGCACTTTTTGTTATTATAGAAATTGCTAACCTTTCATATTTCAATAGGTAGAACTACTGTAGAAGTATTTGCTTTAGCATTTGTACTCTGCATTTTAATTGGAACATGTTTTTGTTGTTGATGGATATGAATTTATGTTTTATAGTTAGTTTAGATTTTCAAATGTTTTAAAGCAGTCTATAAATATTACTCTTTATCTGAATTTCATGTACTTAGGCAATTTTTGGTGCTTCATTTTCCTTATGCCATTGATCATCCAACACTATTGCAAAAGAATTCTGGAGTTTGGTTGTACTGGTTATTTTGAGTGTTATAATTTAGTTGTGACAAAGTGCTTTTTAGTATTCTGGTCCTAATCAGCTTGATTAGAAAAAAAAATGTTAATTGAAAAACTTGCTAAAATATGCTTTAGAACCTCATTATTTGTGGGATATTCATGCATACTTAAAGATAGGCCATATCTGATTAATTCATTTTCAGGAGCTTATCTCTATCATAAATTGGGAGACAACAACATTTAGCACTCCAGTGCTGGCAGTTCTGGTTTTTGCTTCCGTGGCATTGTTCCCCACTCTACTTTTACCATCTACACCTTCTATGTGGATTGTTGGGATGAAATTTGGTTATGGCTTTGGATTTCTGTTAATTATATCTTCAGCGGCAGTGGGTGTATCACTTCCATATTTCATCGGCTCACTTTTCCTTAATAAAATTCAAGTATGAACCTTTCACCAAGATTTCATGTTTAAGTAATTGCACCATTTCTTAATTTCTATTCACAATTTTTTGATGCAGGGATGGTTAGAAAAATATCCAAAGAAAGCTGCTGTTTTGAGAGCAGCAGGTGAAGGAGACTGGTTTCATCAGTTCAGAGCTGTCACATTGATCAGAATTTCACCATTTCCATATATTCTATATAATTACTGCGCTGTCGCCACAAATGTTAAGTATGGTCCTTACATCTTAGGATCGTTGGTGGGAATGGTGCTGGAGATTTTTGTTGCTATCTATACGTAAGAACTCTAACTCTATTAAATGCTCTTTCTGCAAATAAAAGAACTTGTTTGCATGTGCTTCTGTGAATACTTTGGAATATAGCTTTCTATTGTCACGCAATATGTTTCTCTGGCTCTTTCATGCATTGGATCCTACTTCAGGAATTTGTTGACGCATGTATCAACTGTTACATTTTTTCTTTTTTTTAACAAGTTCCTTTTGTGCAGTATAGGACAGTGATGATATGCTTGAAGCACCCAATTGCTCTGTTCAAGTTTGGCTTGGGCATGACTCATATTTACAAGATGCGAAATTATTTTTAAAAAGTTGATATTTCTTGTTTATTGAAGAACATGTGTTGTGTGAGGCAAGTTTCGACGTTGTTAGGCATTCTGTTAAATTTGTATATTGAATTTGTGTGTTAGGTTTCTAAGTTCCCTACCATCACTTGATGAAAACTCACTTCATAGAGTTGCCAAGTCTGTACTTTAACTTCCCTAGAAAACCTTTAAGTACCTTTAAAATTGTAATACATTCTCGTTTTAAGGGTTTCGGTTGAGGTATCTTATCCTTCCTCATGTTAGAAAATGGTGCATGTTCCCTACTCCATCTATCCCAATTAATTTTTTATTTTCCTCTTTCCACCATAAATAATTATAACATGTATCATTTTGAACGCACTGATTCCTGATGTTAACTGGGCTACAGCATTTCAGCCACAGTCCATACAGCTCCTTTTCCTCCAGTCCTCTTTTATCTTCTAAAATAAGTTTCATTGTTAGGGTCTAACTGCATCTTTCTAGAAAGACAATCAACGGCTTCCTTCTAGAGCTCTCTCTCTTAAAACAATATTTTTGTTGCCACTTAGCATATGCATTCATCATAGCAGATATATGCCTATGCATGCGTCCTAGGCATTGACTGCAAAGTGCCACTGGAGCACCATCCAGGTGTTAAACTATTGGAGTAGACAGCTTAGGGAGCAAACCTGGTGATCTTTCTATGAGCTTGGTATTTTTTTGATGGTATGGCACAAGTATGTTGTGGATGTTCACTGGAGAACTCAAGTTCGATGGCGTAGATAGTTGTGGCGACTCAGTTAGTTTAATTTTATACTTATGGGAGTTGGGAGGCTTGGAGCTATTCCTGCCGGTCTAATTTTCTAAAATGATGAGTGCTCTTTATCTATTGACTACTACTGCTGGATGTGAGATTCTTGCCTTGTAGTTGTCATGTAGCAAGCCTTTGCCTGGCAACTGGCGACCAAAGAAAACCATTATGGGGTTGCTGTCGGCTTGTTGCAAAACATGTAAATTCATCTATACAAGGCACAACTACTTCCTTCCATGCCATTTTGCTTGCTTGCCTACTTCAAGCTGAAGGAACTTTCCCAGATAACTTATGACTTAGCAATCGCAGGAACTTGAACAATGATAATATTTGTAAAAGTATTTTGGAGACCAAATTTTAGGCAACAGTTATGCCATATGTTTTGTATGTCTTTTCTTTCTTCTGGTGCAACTGGATTACATTACTTTTTCTTTCTTTGCATGACATTTACAATTCTACTTTCTGCTATGTTGACTAGCCGTCAACTTACATTAGACATTGATAATTGTATATGGTTCTTATTGCAGTGGTATCCTTATAGAGACCTTGGCTGATGCTTCAAATGACCGGCACACTCTTTCAGCACCACAAATTGTTTTCAATGTTATTGGTTTCTGTTTGTCAGTAGCCACCGCGATTATCTTTACGGTATATGCAAAAAGGAAGCTCAAGGTATTACAAGACGAACCAATTCTGGCCTAGCTTCTGAATATAGTTCAGATAAGGAGAATGCGTTCTGCCCAGTTGTCTCGATAACATATTTAATCATTGATTGGAGTAGATGAGGTTTTATTTATTGAAAAACTTCATCCATAGAAGACGTTATTGAATGACAATGTCAAGGGTGCTGCAAAGACACTGGAAAATATCTAACATGGTATAGGTTATTGAGCCAGCTTGCAATTTACTTTTATTTAATTTTCGCTTTTCCTTCTTTTAACTCGTTTAGGTCTCCATTTATTTCATTTGGTAATTTGTATATGATTGAAATCACTTCCTTGGAAAGTTTAAAAGTTTTAAGTTGTTAGATTTGGCGAAGATGTTGCTTGTAAATGAAAAATATAAAGCAGAACATATTTATTTTATTATTTTGTGTGGTGAAACGTGTTTCATCATTCTGCCTTTAGTAAGAGCAATAGTCTCTGCTTGGTGAGACAGTAAATACTGAAGATATGATTGTTAGCCAATTAGTTTCTTGTAAAATATCTTATGTTTTATATTTTTGTCATTGCTAAATTTTTTTTTATCTGGAAATTTGAAAATTGAGATATAGTCTAATATATTTTCTTAGATAATAAATTCAGATTATTTTTTTTTCGTACTAATACTAAACCGAAATGGAAATTACGAGAAAGTGTATTTAGCACAAAAACTTGCATGAATTTGGAACCTTATTTTCTTGTACTATTGCCTATGAACAAATGAAATACGTGTATGGATTCGTTTTGAATCTTCCATTCATATTGAATTGGGATATTTACGAATTTTGTTAGTTATGCGTCCTACAAAAATAAAAGTAACCATCTTTCAACAATTAACGCAGTCGCAGTGTGAAAAGCTCTGTTTTTCCATTCACTTTTTCCATGGGTATTGAAGGCTTCTTTTAGCAACAATCTTAAACGAGATGAGTTTGTTTAGTTCATGAAGAAATGAAACCGAAATAGGAATCTTATTCCCTTCTTCTTTTCCAATATACAGCTCAAAATATTTTGGATTTTGTTATTACAATTATGCATATATGGAAAAAAAATCTCTGATTTTTAGGAGTTACGAGAAATTCACTAATATCTATTGTCTTCCTCCGTTGTGAAAAATATAGTGCAGTATATCACTTTAAGAGTTGATATGACGTTACATCATTAGTCATATCAGTTTTGTTAAAATTTTTAGACGAAAAAAATAGATAAAAATGCAACATATCATATATGGAAGTTGAAATATCAAAAATAATCACGACGGACATTAATGATTTCTGAAAAACGATGAACGAAATTAACCCCACATTTTGTAATGATTTTGCCACAAAACTTATTATTTCTTGGCTTTACTCAAAGCAGCAGATGCAGCAGCTCTATTGTACTAATTATTGAATTACTAAATCTAAATATTTAGAAATTAACCACAAACATAATCCTTCTTTAAAGACGATGCTCACTTCTTGCAAAAATAAGATCATCTATTGCCTAAATTAGTTGGTACAGATAGGGATAAATTTATTTTTAAATTCAAATCATGGGTTAGATCATTAAAAAAAAATTCAATCTCTTATTATTTTATTTTCAAAATTATAGATGTGTATTCAATATAGCATGCGAAAATTTATTTATCATATCATTCTAAACACAATTTAAAAAAAAAATTAACAAACCATTTATTTCAAAGGAAATTTAAGAGTTAAAGCATTCCCATTATTTATTTATTTATTTTGTTAGACATTTGACATATTATGTGTTGCTTTCTATTTGTTCCAACTTATTGTCTCTACTCTCACCTATACGGAAATTCTCATTTCAGATCACAACAAATGTGTATTGGCAAAAGTTACCACAAAACCTTTGGAAAAATTGGAAGACAAGTGTCAAGAAACTGCCTTCATATGCACCTACCGATTATTCGTTTGGATTTAATTAGACATGACACGGTTCCGTTTAAAATCAAAATAGAATGGAAACCTAACAGATTAAAATTGAAATTAAATCGATCATAGTTTAGTTTATATTTATAATTTTTAAACATTGTCCAACGGACAGTTTTTACAGTTTAAAATTGACAATTCAAATTATTAAAATACTTCACTTTATTTAAATTATTACATTTATTTTATTTATTTATTATTTTTATATTTTTTAATCTTAAAAATATCACACAAATTTTAAAATTTTTTATATTTCTAAATTTTAATTTCTCTTATTTTTTTCATTCTTCAATGTACATATACATTATAATATTTAATATCTACATTATAATCTTAACCACTTTATTTTATTTTATATTTAAAATTTATTTATACTATTTTATTTTATTTTTATTATTTTTTATCAATGTATTATTTTTTTAAAATTTTATTATTATATTATAATTTTTAAAAAGAATGACAAATAGTTAAGGTTCAAATTTTAAATTAAGAAATAAAATAATATAGTTGATCAATATTCTATGCCAATAAACATAGAAAGTATAATTAAAAAAATTAAAATGTTGATGATAATATTGAATAATTATATAAATATAAAGTAAAAGGAAAGTGTGAACATTGATTTCTTTTTAAACCCTAAAAAGTATGTAAACAAAATAATTTTTTTAAGTTGCTTATATATTTTCTTTGTTATTTTTTTGCAAAATAATTTCAATATTTTTTTTACTAATTTTAATTTAATTAAAATATATATATTTAAAATTTTTAATTAAAATCATAAGTAATTTGTCTCTCAAATTATTTCAAACTATTTTTGACAGTCATAAAGTGCTTTTAAACTACCTCTTCAACTCCTTCTTTAATTCTCTCAAATTATCTTTAAACAAGGGTCAAACTGAAATCGGCTATTTCTAAACCATCTTCAAACTATTATGTATAAAATTCGATTTAGGTTCAAAAAAATTTTAAACTGAAATAAGAATCGGCAGTTTTCAAATATTTTATTTTTTATTTTAAGAAATTAAAATAAAATTGCGATGGCTCCTCATCTCACACAGGGAAAAAAAAATATCCACTACTTGCACATAAGCATTTATTTCCTTTTTTGCCAATAAATTTTTTTAGAATAGATGGCTTAGAATTTTAATCACTTTTTTATCCATATTGACATGGTAAGAGAAGTTTATTGTCTAAAAAAAATATATAGATAATTTTAACAACCTATTTTAATAATTTACAATTCAATTCAACTCAACTCAAAAAAATTTTTAATTTTAAATTAATTAAAATCGATTATATAATTTTTTTTTCATTCGGAATAATTATAAACTTTATATTTAGTCATAAGATCATATTAAATCACTTTTTATTTAAATTAATTTATATCTACTCTTATCTCTCTTGGTAATATCTACTTTAACTTATTTAATTTTTATTTTTTTATAGATATATTATTAAATTTTTATTTCACATGATTAAATTATTTAAATTTATATTATTGTATTTTATATTTTAATAGATGTTACCTGAATATTTTCTCTAATATATTCATTATAATTTTTAATCATTTATTTAATATAATTGTTTCAAATAGTTATGCCAACAAGATTCGAGTAGACTAAAATCTCTAATATATAATTTATTTTATAAATATATATGACTAATTTTACTTTTAGATTAATTTTTTGTATAATATATCAAATATATTATATATTAATTTTGATTTTTTTTATAAAATTAATAGTATAAGATGATTTAAGGGAAAGGGTATTTTTATTACGTCCTAAAATACTACTTTCATTTTATTCTGATTAACAAAATAATCAAAATCAATAAAAATTAAAAAAAAAAAGAAGAGAAAGTGAGAGAGGGGGAAAAAAGTAGAGTGTAGCAGCAGAAACTGCTTAAAGGTATTGTTGATTGACGTGGCGAAAATTCGAGGCCAAATCAGAAACGGAAGGCTGTGATTAGGTCTTTGTAGGACCACTCTTAAACTTTGCCAATTACATATTATATTTAAAACTAAACCAAACCAAACGCGGCATAGTGACAGTCCACAATAGAAGGTTGAGAATCAAAGATCAATTAAAGCTAATCGGTCCTTATTTAATTAAAGATGATCGGTTCTTATTTAATGATCGACGGCTATTAATTGTTATATCTGCGAGGAATCAATGGGACCACTTGCATTGTATTTAAGGCTACATCTATCTTTCTCTTTGTGTATTAATTTTTTCTGATAATATTTTATTACTGTCTATTTCATTTTAAATATTATATAAATTAATATATATAGATTAAAAAATTATTAATTATTATAAATTTTATAAAAATTTTATTATAATTTAATTAAATAATATTTTTATATTTTATTTATTCTTTTTTATTGAATAAAAAATTTAATTAGAAATAATATTAAAAATTTTTAATTAAATTTTTTTAAAATTTTTAAAAATAATATTAAAATAAAAAAAATTTTAATAAATAATAATTTTTTGTTATATTTATACACGGAGAGAGTCCATTTTAATGATGATGGACTGAATTTACAGACATAATTAGCTTTGATTATTTGATTTCGTAAAATAATTAATAATTATATTTTTCCTGTTTGTTTTGATTAATAATTGCAGTCAACGTCAAACAATAAATTCTTATAAGACACTTTGATGTATTGGAGAAAGAAAAATTGCTAATTAATTATATTAATGTTTTTTTTTCTATATGTATGAGATCAGACTAATTAATTTGTTGATTCGCTTTCTTTTATTCATATTTATTATAAATACATTTTAAATTTAATTCCGATTACAACGTCAACTAAAATTTTAAATTTAATTTTTCCCTAGTAACATTAAGTTCTCCCAAGCAAAAAATAAGGCGCGCGCTATTTTGCATTTTATAATAATTTTATATATTTTAATAACAACAACAATTAATCTTTAGTCCCAAATAAATTAAGATCGACTGTATGAATCCTCAACAAAATAAGCTCAAAAGACACCAAAAAAAATACTCCAGCCTTAGGATTAATATAAGTTAAAAAATAATTTATATATTAATATAATTGATACATAAAAATAATAGTATATAATATTAAAAAAATTAATATTCATATATTATAAAGTTATAAATGATAATGATAAATATAATAATAAGTTAAATATTAAATTAATATATTTAAAATGTGTTCTTTTATGAATTTTTTGTTTAAATATATTATTTTAACTTTTTTATTTTAGACATATTTTATTAGTTTTATTTTATTTTTTTCATGATTTATTTATATTTTTTTTAAAATAGAAAAAAGAAAAAAAAACAACAATATATATTGGTTACTAATAATTATGACTCTAAAATATTGAGATGTGATTTTTATAACTTAAATATTATATGTTCAAATTTTAATGAAAACTTAAGTATTTTAAGTTAAGCAAATGTTATAAAATTATTTTAGTATAGGTTTTGGAACAATAATATGTTTATGTTGGGTAAAAAAATATTTGTTAATATTCATGTATATTATTTATTTTTTGACTTTTAATTATTTATTTAAAAGTGAATATAAATTTTTAAGAATAAAGTCAAATAATATAAAAAATCATGTTCTAAGATAATTAGTTATTTTAAATTATTTTAAAAATAATTAAATTTATATTTTTTAATATTCATATGCATTATCTATTTTGTGAATTTTAATTTTCACTTAAAAGTAGATATAAAATTTTAAAAATAAAGTTAAATAATATAAAACTTTATAATAGGAGATAATTAATAATATAATTATTTTAAATTATTTTAAAAATAATTAAATTTGTATCATCAACATAAAAATTAAAGTAAAATAATAAAAAGTAAAAAATAAAAAATTATTATTTTAAAAATATAACTCATAAAATTTATTAAAAATTAAAATAAAAATTAAAAATTAAAAATTAAGAAGTCACTCATTAAAACAATGATTTGTAGAGGAGAATAATAATAATAAGATGATGATGATGATGATTTATGAGTTAAAAAAATAAAAAATTAATTAAGGGTAAAATATAATGCTCATCAATAAAAAAAATAAAAATAAAAATAATTAATTAGTTAATTAATTTGAGATAAAGTATTTTTGTAGATAAAGTTTAAGAATAAGAAAAAATTATATATTTAAAAAATTAAAAAAGCAAAATAAAAAGAAGAAAAAAGCAACTATAAAAAATAAAAATTAATAAGAGGAATATAGAATACAAAAACCAAATAATAAAAAAACGTAAAAAAAATTTGTATGTATATAAATAAAAATACGGATAAAATAGAAAATTACCTACTCATCTTGCAAGGAGTTTTAGTACATTATATGATGATTAGGTTATTGCTCGTGATAAGCTTTTAATTGAAGCTCAAACTCTGGTTTTTGAACTGGTTTTTGCCAGCGATCTACTGCCACTTGCTGCTTGTTTGGTTCTTTTCTTCACATATCTACTCTCAACTTTGGTTTTTGGATATCGTGGCTCCGCCACATTGGCTATAAATCGGTGGATATAGTTGGGTCTTCTTCGTTTCCTTCAGTCCGCAACACTGATCGATCACTGAGTTCATTTCTGTATTCAGAGTTGCTAATCGGATGCACCGATTTAGATTTCTCAAACGATCATCATCGCCACCGCACAAAGCTATCCATTATCCTCTCCTCCGTTATCATCACCGTTTTCCCTAAAACTGTCCCATCCACTTACAACCCTTCTCCATCAATTATCCTCCATCCCTCTTTAGGACAAAGACCTCATACCTCCCCTTCTTCTTACGAGTAGCCTTTCCCTAACCCTTTTCTTGCGTTCCAAACCCTAAAGCCCCCAAAGACCCTTTTACCCTTGTCTCTCTAAATCTCAGTTTCCAAGTCGTCGAAACAACTTTGTGCTCAAATCTAAAATGAGCACTCTTTTTTGGTGCAGTCAAAATTTCGACCTCATCTTATCAGGAAGGGGCTGTAAGAATAACACCACTTGAACCGTCTATTTCAAGGCTTGGATTATTATATGGATGTTTTGGCTCTATGACTTTAGTCCAGGTTCTTTATTCTACAGATGTTTCAGGTTTTGTTGGAAGACGTGGATGGGTGCTTGGTTGGTTGGTATTTTTTGGAACTTCAATATGGTTTTGTTTGCCTTTCGCCAACCTCCTGATTTGTTGACAAGCTGCAGATTAAGGAAGTTCAAGGGTATATCTTGGATATTAGAAACTTCTCAGAGCAAGGGGTGGTCTTGGACCTTTTTAAGATCTAATTATCCGTCATCCAGCCCTTTTTTTGTGAAGGTTCTTCATTTTTTTTTTAGGCAGAAAAAGTTTATTTATTTATATAGGATGTAAGAAGTATTCATACAATCAGATATCAATATACCTTTTAACAATTGAGGCAAAGAATTAAAAGAAGGAAAAAAAGTAAACATCCTGAACAATCTACCCAAGAGAGCTAAGTAGTGGGTAGCATTGTTCCCTTCTCTAAAAATGTGTAGAACCACAATAGAGTTACTGAGAAGCAGGTGTTTGGTTTCTTCAATAGCAGAGATTGTTGACGATGGTGGACTAGAGAGAGCTGAGTTCAAAGCCATTGAGTCCGATTCAATCTGCAAATTAAAGAGATGGTTATTGTAGCACCATTCAATACTCATTTTTAGCGCATAAAGTTCTGCCGAAAAAGCATTAGATGCGATCAGAGGAAAAGAAATAGCGGCTACAATCAATCCAAATTCATCTCTTAGGATTGCGCCACCCGAAGATAGAGAGGATGTGTAAGAAGCATCTACATTAAGTTTCAAGTAACCTGTTGTTGGTTTCCTCCAATAAATAAGAGTTAGTTTTAAGTTCTTGAGGCCAAATTTGTCCAGCAGGAACTCTGAGAATTCTGGAATAGGATGAGCAAATTTTTTCGAAGAGTTTGCAATGCCCCAATTAAGGAAAAAACTAGCTATTTGCCTTTTTATCTTAGGAAAGTAAGCAACTTCATCACCCCAGGTTGAGTTGCAGTAAGCTCGCCATGTATAATAGATTATGACTAAGGGCACCAATCTACAAATCCGACCAACAAGAGTATTGTGTGGGGAAGAAGCCACCAAATCATAAGCCCCTGTCTAAGAGTAGATCTTGTGTTAATGTCAGACAACATATAAGAACCATACATTTTCCAAATATGTTGTACAGGCTCACAAAGATAAAAGGTATGGTTAATAGAGGCTTCAGCCGAGTAGCAAAAGGGGCAGACAGATACCGTTTGTATCCCAAGTTTTTAAAGTTGAGTAGGCAATGGTACAATATTTCTCAATAACTTCCAGGCAAAAATTGAAATTTTGAGGGGAATAGAATTATCACAAATCATCCTACTCGATAATGAAATGCCCTTTCTTTCTCGGACTCTATTATAAGCATCAGCCAATGAGAACTCTCTCACCTGAGTATCTCTCCATCTAAACGAGTCATCAACAAATTCAGTCAAAAGGGAACCAAATGAGTGAGTATGGCAAATTCGCTTCCACGTGCACGAATCTGAAGCTTTGAAAATCATCTCACCCTGCCGGTGGTACTTGCAATGCATATAATTGGACCATGTTGAATTATTCAGACGGTATAACCACCAAAGTTTAAGGGAACCAAATGAGTGAGTATGGCAAATTCGCTTCCACGTGCACGAATCTGAAGCTTTGAAAATCATCTCACCCTGCCGGTGGTACTTGCAATGCATATAATTGGACCATGTTGAATTATTCAGACGGTATAACCACCAAAGTTTAAGCGAGTATGCTTCCTGAAGAGAAAGAAGCGAGCGCAAGCCAAGACCACCTTCTTCCTTTGGGAAACAAAATTCATGGAACTTAACCTAATGGTGCTTTGGCTGCCCGAGCATAGAATTCCAGAAAAAAGATGCAAACTTGGTATTCATTGCATGCAGTATAGATTTCGGCAAAAACATAGATCCCATAATGTGTATAGGAATTGAATTCAGAACGTGCTTGATCAAGATCAATCTTCCCCCAGAGAAAGAAATCGTTTTGTCCACCCCATCAATTTAGAGTCAATCTTTTTCAGAAGATCAGAGCAGTAGACAGCCCGATTGATCCCTTAGTAGATAGGGGCTCCAAGGTAAATAAAAGGGAGGGACTTCCTCTTGAATTCCATCAAATGTTCAAACCTAGAAATGGTTGATTGAGGCACCTTCTTAGAGCAATAAAAGGAGCATTTCTCTAGATTAATAAGATGTCCTGAGGCAGCCTGATAATCAAACAACAATTTCTTGAAATTCCGAATGCTTTTGATATCTCCATTAATGAATATAAGAAGATCATCTGCAAAAGATAATTGAGAAACAATAGGGCAATTTCTTCCAAGTTGGTATGGCAAAATTTTTCCTTGCTGAATGAGGAATTTGAGACCTCTAGTAAAGCATTCTGAAGCTAAGATAAAAAGAAGGGGAGAGAGTGGATCTCCCTGCTTTACTCCACGCGATGGTTGAAAGAAACCATAATTGATGCCATTTACCATTACTGACAAGCGGGTTGCTGCCAAATTGTGCATGATTAAGCCCACTACCTGGCTTGAAAAGCCAAATTTTAGCAACACAGCTTTAAGGTATTCCCAAGAAACCCGATCAAATGCCTTCGCCATATCCAATTTAATTGCCAAATTGAAACCCTTTGTCTTTCTGTCAATCTCATGAATCATCTCATTAGCTAATAGGATATGAGAATGGGTGGATCTTCCCTTCATGAATTCGGCCTGCTCAGGAGATATAAGATCATCCAACAAAGGAGACAATCTATTTGCAAGAATCCTGGTACAAACTTTGCTAATAAAGGTTGCAAGATAAATCGGCCTGAATTTATTGAAAGAATCTGGATTCTCCACCTTTGGTATAAGAACAATACGAGCACTACTAAAAGCTTTAGGAATAGGGAGACCCAAATAAAATTCCTTAATAGCTTGCAAACATCCCATGTGAAGGTTCTTCATTTAAGAAGCCATTGTTTTGTCTTACGGGTCTCATTTTATTTTGTTATCTTATTGTAGTGGATTCCTTTATTTTGCTGTTTTTGATTATTCCAGAAGCTGCACAATCTTCAATTCGTAGGATGTTTATATTCTTAGCCGGAATTAGAAATCTTGTAGAGAGGAAACTAACAGTCATCTCTCTTGATTCTCATGTTAGAGGTAAACAATAGTAACACATCTGTATCTGAGACTGCAAAGTCCCTCTCTTATAAGCCGGATATGTGTCCTCACCTTTCAGAAGAAGGCAATGTTTCAACACACAACAAAACCCATTATCAGTGTGTTTCTCTTCAAGTTATTTGAGAGCTGTTGTCCCTGTTCAGGGCTTTTTCTCATTTGTTACTTTGATTTGAGATGGCATCAGCATCTCTTGCTTATGGACGGAAGCATTTGGCATCGGCAAACAATTAGAGTCCCGCCTCTATAGCTTCATGTCTTTGTTTCTTACATATTATGTCCTATATATGTTGAAGATTGCTTAGCATCTGTATATTTCTCCACTGAGTGTTTGAATCCACCCCTCCGTAGGTTTATGTACTATCTTTTTATTAAATGAATGAATTTGCTTTTTCATTGGCCAAAAAAAAAGTTATAGCTCTTGATTTGTTAAGTCATACCAAATGACTGTATTTCTGTAGTATTGGTTAGTTCATAATTAGAAACTATTAAAATAAGAATAAATAAAAAAAAGTTATAAATTATATGGCTGCAAAATATACTAGATAAGAAATAGAATTTCAAACATTTTAGAATTTGTTTAATGCTGAATATTTAGCCGTTATATATTTTATTTTTATCCTAAAAGCTAACTTTAATTATATAATTTCAAAAGCTAAAAGTTGAAAATTTTAACTGTAAATTTTTAATTTTTTAACAAAAATTTATGGTCAGTTGAAAAATCAAATCAATGGCGCATTTAGTATAATTTATGAATAAATTTGAAAATAACTCGGATCTTAATTAATAAAAAAATTTAAAAATAATTAAGCTAAATGTTTAGAAAATTTTGCAATTCATAACTAAATTTATTTATGAGAGAGTAATTTATAAATGCTTGAACTTTGTTTATTTTGAAAAAAAAAAAAGATAGAAAAGAAGAAAATAAGAATGTTATTTATCTCGTATCTTTTCTTTTATTTGAACAATAATAAGAGAAAGAAAATTAAATATATATATATATATATAAATAATTTTCTTCAATTTCTTTAAAATATTTTTTTACTAATTTAGAGAAAAAATAAAAAAATTAAAAAGATATGGTTTAAAAGTTACTAATTTATATTTATCAACTTAAAATTACAAAGGTATAATAGTAAAAAAAATTATAAATTTTACATTTTTTTCATATTTTAATTAAATAATCAAATAAGAGAAAGGAAATGTAAACTCAATTCTCTTATTTTCTTTTATTTCTCCTCCTAATTTCTTTTCTTTTCCACTATAATATCAAAAACCCAGATATATTCTTAAGTCTAATTTACAGAGAAGTAATAATTTATAGATACAGAAATAAAAGCAACGAATCTACGGCTAAAAAACTAATGAAGAAAGCAACGAATGTCCTCTCAAAACGAATACATAGAAACTTCAAACCTTCCCCCACAGCGTATAATAATAAAAAGCAGTCCAAGAACTCAACAGAACAGACAAAAACTACCCCACAAAAGACTATTGGCTAGAGACTCTATCTTTTCGTTTCTTCTTTCTTCCTCTTCTTCTTCTTCTTCTTCTTCTCGTTCTTTAATTTACTTCCTTCTTCTTGTTCTTTAATTTACTCCTTTTTTTTTCTGTCTTTGCAATTAAAGGGTACTGGCGACCAACGTGGCTTGGTTGGTGGGAGAGAATAAAGGCATTACTATACATAATACATTCAGCAACTGGCAAGTGGCAAGGGCCAGTCATCACATCAGTGAACAAGACTGATTAGAAGTTTTTTTTTTTTTTCTTAATTCAATCATAATAATAACATTGAATTGAAATCAATTTTATATGTAAATTAAAGATTTGAGCTTGTGGGTTTAAGAGAGAGAGAGAGAAATGGACATGCACGTGGTTCATCTTCTTGGTGGTACTTTGTAGCAATTAGCAACCATTATATACATCTATAGGGGGACTTTTTAAAATCAGTTTTTGTTTATTAAATTGGCTCACCTGCTTCCTTTCCAGCCAAGGTTCTGTCACCGCTCACCATTTCCATTCCACCATCCATTCCCCCTCCCCCCCCCCAACACCATTTTCATTGCATCACTTCCCAGGCTTATCTCCCCTAAAAATTTCATTTCTTTACTCAACCCCAGAAAAGTTCAACTAAAGCCCCTCCTTAGATCTCTGTTTTTGTGCCTATTAAACAAAAAGTTCAGTTTTTTTACTTCTATTTCCATGTTTTTATTTGCAAATGTGTTTGCAATTTAGGAGCTTTCTTCAATTTCAGTGATACCTTAACTGGAGGAAGTTGAAAAAATGTTGTTATTTGGTCATGATTGTGATTATGTATTTCTTGCTCTGAAAATTCCGAGAATTGCCTTTTGTAAATCTGCAAGACGATGGTCACCTAGAGCTTCTCTCAATTGGATCCAGCATCAATAATGCCAAACGGATAGATCTATTAATCAACATTTTTGTACAGTGAGCATGAGAAGACCTTTTCAATTTTGTGTCTCTCATGCTCTTTTGCTCTTAATTGCTTGCTTGCTTGGATCCAGCCCTACTGTTTCACCAGCTACTGAGAAGGAGATCTTGCTGCAATTCAAGGCAAGCATCACCAGTGACCCCAACAACAGCTTGGCTACATGGACTTCAAGTGGCAATCCTTGTGATTACGGAGGTGTGTTCTGCAATTCTTTTGGGTTTGTAGAGAGGATTGTTTTGTGGAATACAAATCTATCTGGGTCTTTATCACCAGCATTATCAGGTTTGAGATCTTTGAGAATTTTGACGTTATATGGTAATCGATTTACGGGTAATATCCCACAAGAATATGCAGAGTTAAGTACATTATGGAAGATAAATTTGAGTTCTAATGCCTTATCTGGGTCAATCCCAGAATTCATCGGTGATTTACCAAGTATTAGGTTTCTTGATTTGTCAAGGAATGGTTATAGTGGAGAGATTCCATCTGCTTTATTCAAGTTTTGTTACAAGAACAAGTTCGTTTCTTTTTCTCATAACAGTCTCTCTGGTCCAATTCCTGCTTCAATCGTAAATTGTACTAATCTTGAAGGATTTGATTTCTCTTTCAATAATCTCAGTGGTGAATTGCCTTCTCGAGTTTGTGATATTCCTGTATTGAAGTATATGTCTTTGAACAGCAATGTGTTTAGTGGGAATGTGCAAGAGGAGATTTCGAGATGTCAAAGCTTGAGTTTTCTGGATCTTGGCAATAATATGTTTGCTGGGTTGGCACCATTTGGAGTTTTTGGATTCCCAAACATGAGTTATTTCAATGTTTCATATAATAGTTTTCATGGAGAGATTCCTGAGGTTGGAACCTGCAGTGAGGGACTGGAAGTTTTTGATGCTTCGAGTAATGATCTGGATGGAAATATCCCAATGAACATTACAAAGTGTAAAAGCCTTAAAGTTCTCAACTTGGGGTTTAACAGGCTGAGTGGTACTATCCCAGTTGTGATTGCAGGAATGGAGATGCTTTTGGTGCTTAATTTGAGCAATAATTCGATTGATGGGACGATCCCCATAGGTTTTGGAGGCATTGAGTTACTTTTGGTCTTGGATTTGCACAATCTCCACCTTACTGGTGAAATCCCAGAAGATATAAGCAACTGCAAGTATCTCCGAGAGCTGTGAGTCCAATTGTAATCATGAAATGTTTTAAATTTTATCAGCGTCTTTTTTATCCAAAACTTGAAACATTTATGATGTTTTCATGCAGGGATCTTTCTGGTAATAGCTTAGACGGACAAATTTCCGGTACCCTTTACAATCTGACTTTCTTAGAAGTTCTTGACCTCCATGGAAACCAACTCGATGGTAGCATACCAGAGACTCTAGGAAACTTGTCAAACCTCATTCTTCTTGACCTCTCACAAAATAATCTTTCAGGGGCAATCCCATCTTCACTTGGAAATTTGTCGAACTTAACACATTTTAATTTGTCCTCTAATAGCCTTTCAGGTCCCATCCCTTTGATACCAAAAATGCAGGCTTTTGGCGCATCTTCTTTCCTTAACAATTCCGGGCTCTGTGGTCCTCCTTTGCAGGTTTCTTGCACAAGCACTGGCACAACATCAACATCAAAGAAAAAAAATAAAGTGCTTAGTAATTCTGTAATTGTGGCAATTGCTGCCGCTGCATTGATCCTTACTGGGGTTTGTGTGATATCAATCATGAACATTAGAGCACGTGGTAGGAGGAAAAGAGAGGAGGAGGCAATGGTTGTTGAGAGCATGCCTCTGGGTTCAACAGATTCTTCTCTTATAATTGGAAAGTTGGTTCTTTTCAGCAAGACTTTACCATCAAAATATGAAGATTGGGAAGCCGGTACCAAAGCTTTGCTTGACAAGGAATGTTTGATAGGTGGTGGATCAATTGGAACAGTCTATAGAACTAATTTTGAAGGTGGGATTTCAATTGCAGTGAAGAAGCTTGAAACTTTGGGTAGGATCAGAAACCAAGATGAATTTGAGCAAGAAATTGGAAGATTAGGTAACCTTCAACATCCCAATTTAGTTTCATTTCAAGGTTATTACTGGTCTTCATCAATGCAGTTAATTTTATCTGAATTTGTTCCAAATGGTAATTTATATGATAATCTACATGGACTTGATTATCCAGGCACCAGTACTGGTGTTGGCAATAGTGAATTGTATTGGTCTAGAAGGTTTCAGATTGCTTTGGGAACAGCAAGAGCACTTTCTTACCTTCACCATGATTGTAGGCCTCCAATTCTTCATCTCAATATCAAATCGACTAACATACTCTTAGATGAAAATTATGAAGCCAAGTTGTCTGATTATGGGTTGGGCAAGCTTCTACCTATTTTAGACAACTATGGTTTAACCAAGTTCCATAATGCAGTAGGGTATGTGGCACCAGAGTTGGCTCAAAGTCTAAGATTGAGTGAGAAATGTGATGTGTACAGCTTTGGAGTTATTCTTTTAGAGCTGGTTACTGGGAGGAAACCAGTAGAGAGTCCAACGGCAAATGAGGTGGTAGTTTTGTGTGAATATGTTCGTAACTTATTGGAGACTGGCTCAGCTTCAGATTGCTTTGACAGAAGTTTGCGAGGTTTTTCAGAGAATGAATTGATTCAGGTTATGAAATTAGGATTGATTTGTACATCTGAGGTTCCTTCAAGAAGACCAAGCATGGCTGAGGCTGTTCAGGTCCTTGAGTCCATAAGATCTGGAGGGGAATCTTCATAGTTTAGACCACCCATCTCAGAATTAAATTTACCATGTCAATTTCAATGGAAGAAAGTGTAGTCTAGCTGGAAGTTGTTGTGGCTTAGCTGTTCAGAGACGATGGGGTTTGCATATATTAGGAGGAAAAGAAAAAGAATAGGAAAATGATTCTTTTTAATTCATTTTTGGAATTACCATTATTAAATTGTTCTTGACACTTGTAACTTTGGCAATAAAATTATTCATTTATTGTATTTCGTATGTTGACAAATACAAAAATCAACTAAATTTTACAAATTTTTTTGTTGTGAGGTTTAATCTAGGGGTAGCTATTAAAATTTGATTAGCATTAGAGGTTTGGGGGAACGGCAATTATGGAGTTAACCTTCTATCGCAGTAAATAATATTGTAAGTTCGTCCAGAGGGGGATGCTCTTTAAAGTTTAACCCAACAAATTCATGTGTTTCATTAAACACGTAACCAAAAGCAACAGCCTGATGAGAGCTTCCACAATTGCCTCCTTTAATTGCTTCCTCTGCTAGCAGTTGCTAATTAATGAAGTCTCAGGATGCAAGGGCATAGACTTGCAGAAGATCACCAATGAGCTTTGGCTCAGTGGTACACAGCCGCAAGTTCAATTGTAGCAAGAAATTATGGATAGTTTTAACCGTGTGATTAATGGGCCCTGCCTTGAAGATTAAAACTCTCTTAAAATCTCACTAGAAATCTAACTTGAAACTCGAGTTTATGCTGTCTGAATGGTATTATTATTCAACAATCTTTCTGATATGCTCCGAGTGCTAGTGCTGATAAGGTTTTGAGATAGGACCGCCTCTGCCTCCAGGCTCCTAAAAGAATAGAAATTGCGGTAAAATAATCCATAATATTTGTCTGATATTTGCAAACATTTGATATGATACATTGAAAGATTTATAAAAACTAGGAGAAAGAAATATGAAGATTGTATTATGCTTATTCCTATTTTTGGGATCAATGGTTTACAAAAGCAATATTCACCCTATCAAGAACCTTCTTCTATATACTTCTATTGTCCAAAGGCATTAAACAAGCTACAGCAAGAAAACTGTGCATCCAGAAATATTTATATGCACTCTGACCCTGTGAAATAATCTGAACATTTCAACTGCGAAATTTACAGGTTTCAGCAATTTTCCGAATTCGGTCCGTAACTACTGGAATATCGCTTTCAGACAAGGTGGTAAAACAGAATCTGAACCATCCAGGTTCAATACAATGACAAGAAGATCCAGGAGTTGCATTGAGCTTAGCCATATTCATTAATTTGTCCCAGAGCTCAAGCTCCCCTTTCTTACTGTAAGAACTGATTAACTCACTCATATCAGCCCAACAGTAGAAACCCCCATTGCTTTTTGTGTATCTAATTCCCAGTTGCTTCAATCCTGCTGCAAACGCAACATACAATTTTTGCAGTCTCTCCCTGTTAGTCCGAATCAAATTTTGAACAAACTGGGTATTTGAAAGCATGGAAATAAGTAGGCGCTGGGTTGGGGCTGAAATGGATGAGAACCTTGTTAACTTTTTAGCAGCAGCAAGAACATTCTCATTGGAGGAGTAGATAACACCCACCCTAAAACCTGGCAGAGACAGATCTTCAGATAAATCATATACTATATGCACTCTCTCTCGGTCTGAATCTTCTAAATCGATGAGCTCTACCATGCTCACAAACTCTTCACTTCCATGAGTGGACCCAGCAAATATTTCATTAGACACTATATGGATGTTCTTTTCCCTGGCAAAGTCCAGAAGGTCATGAAGCGTTTCCTGGTTAAGCAGATTCCCCACTGGATTTGAGGGATTTGATATTATAATACCACGAACTTTGAGACCACGTTTCTTTGCCTGGTAGAATGTTCGATCAAGTGCAGTTATACTTAAACTGAAGTTGTCAGCACTACGACAGGGAACTGGTATTATCTCCACCCCTGTTCGCCATTTTACATCCCTATCAAATCTGCATATTGGGTTTGAACTTCAATCTCTTAGGCATAGCAGGTTACTTGAACAAACTTTAGAAAGAGACAAATTAACAATTACCCTGGGTCGTAAGGCGTGGGAACAAGAAATGCATTTCCAGCCTCTGCTAAACAGAAGCTAAGCATCTCAATTCCGGGAGTTGCACCTGCTGTCAACACTATCTGTGAGGGGTTGAAGGATATTGTTTTTTCCATGGTTTGAGACATAAATCTTGCCACAGCCTGCAGGGCAAGAGCAATTAGAGAAGAAAAAACTACATGCTGTTGAAACAGATGCCAATCAAATGCATGGCAGCAACATCCACAGCTGGTGAAAGAACTATAATTCAAATCTGTAATTCTATATCCTAAATGTAATTAAATTATATAAAACATTATTCTTTTGGAGATATTTACCCTCTGAATCATATTTCATGCAGCGAGATTCATCTACCCTTTGGATAAGGTACCAAGTCATTTAGTTCTAAAACTATTAAACAATGCTGCAAAATAAGGGAAACTTATAAAGAAAGATTCAAACAGGTGATCTTCTCAGCCATACATGTTTGCAGTGACTACTTTTTAGACTAAAATATCTGTGTGAAATTTAAATTGCCCAGAGTAGAATAAAAGATAAAAAGAAATTGGTTTCTGTGGTTTAAACTGCCTATATTAATGACATGATTAAACAACCTTTTCTGGTTAATCTTGGTCTAGTCATAAAAAGCAAATTAATTGCAACAAGCTCTTCATCCTCTAACAAAGCAGCCCCTCTAGTTTTCACATGAACTTCAATGCCGAAACCTCAATTCCTTATTTCTCCTTGTGATGCCATTGATCACTATGCAATGACTCATCTCAGTATCAATCTTCACAACTGAAGAATGAGATTCACAGACAGAGTGCTTTTGTGCAGAACGCGAAGTCCTAGAGTGCCATGCTTTTGTCACAATAAACATTTGTGTTCACTATGAAAGGCGTAAGAAGGTTTCCAAGCTATAATTATCAAGAGAAAAAAAAAACAGGGATAAACAACATAACCAGTTGAATCCTCCGTTAATCTTCCATATAAGCACTTACAAGCAAAATATGAACGTGAAACAATTCAATGTAAACCAATTTCCAAAACCAATCAAATCCTATTCTAAAAATTATACTCCATGTCTAACAAAGAAAAACAATTTCATACTAACATAAAGCCAAACAAATCACCAGGAAAATTCAACTTGGAATTGATGTGTTGTCATATAAATTAACTGAAACAGATTTCTCAAAGACATTGCAATTGTTAAGAAAAAGATGGAAATGAACTACTAATTACCACTTTTAACTCCATTAATCCGTCAACAGGCTGGTAAGAAGCAATCCCGCTAATATTCAACTCCTCTCCTCCACCACCCAATATTGATTCTCTTGCATTCTCGACTAACCACTCCTTCACCAAATCCAGCGTTAACTGCACAAATTCCAAAAGGAAAAAAAAAACCAAAAGGGGGCATAATCCCAACCTCAAACACAGACAAAAACCAATAAAAACAACACACACAAACAAAGCTAAAATTCACCTTGTTTTCGGCCAGACCAAGTTGAATAACCCCATTTGGGTTACCTAACTCGTCATACAGATCCTCCGCAGCTTTCCTCAATCCAACAAAATAAGGTGAGTCAACACTCTTCACTATCCCATTAGCCCGACTCGACACATAAGCGGGTCCCCTGGGACTTCTCGGGGAAATAAGACTCCTTGAAACAGACCGAGTAAACCCAGAAAACTCCGCCAGCTGTCCCTCCGACTCCGACGGAGATGGTGCCGCCTGATTCTGGGAATTCGGATCATCTGAATCGGACTGGTCATCACGATGGCGTTTTAAATACAGCTGAAGGAAGTAGAAAAGAGCACAAGGTATTACTAAGCCTAAGAAAAGGCCACCTCTACCTTGAACCACACCTTGTAATGGTACTATAACTCTCATGGCGGTTCCTCCTCCACCACTGCGAGCGATGGTTGGTTTGCTATCCTCCTCGGATTCAGGGGTCCGGCTCCTAAAGAACCGGGGTATGGTCATTTCTGAAACATTAGAGTAATGGAAAGCTTGCTTCTTTTTTTGGGTTAGAGTAGTTTTCAGTTAAAAGGCTGCCGTGCGACGATGGCCGTGGGGGTGGTGGGCAGCGATTGGCATGAAGGTGTTGGGGATATTTTGAATTTTGGCGTTATTTATTGTTTTACACAACAAAATTTTATTTTATTATATATATATATATATGAATATATTTTAAATTGTAAAATTGTAAGCCGTTCCTTCTTTGAGGGAAAAGATTAGGATTTAGTTGTTGGGATTTTTTTCGAAGGCAATTTTAATTTTTTTTAATAGACCTTTTTTTTTTTGAAGTTTCTTGCGTAATTAATTAATTTAATTAAGCCGTCAATTGTGACAAATTGGCGCCAATTAAAATAAGTGGGCCATTCACATAATAAATTATTCTTTTTGTTTATATACAAATATCACTTCAAAATTTTTATTCAAAGTTTATAATAATTTATTTCATATAAACATTTTATTAAATATTTTTTAATTTATTATTTATTTCATTATATGTTAATTATATAAAAATAAATTTAAAATAAAATTATAAAATAATCTTATTAAAAATAATTATTTATGAATAAAATTAATTATTTTAAAATAATAATTATTTATAAACAAAAAAATATAATTTTTTAATTATCTATTTAAATTAATTTTGTCTTTTTCTTCTAAATGCATGATATAATTTTTTTAAAAAATTAATATTATTATTACTTTGATGAATTAATTTGTGATTAATAATCTTATATATTAAAAAAATATTTTTATTCATCTCAAATTAATTAAAACACTTTTTTTCGCTCATTTTAAATTATAATTTATTTATTATTTTAATAATTTATTTTTTAAATATTTTAACTAATTTACTAAATTTTTATTATATTCATATTTAATATTATTTACTAAAAATATTAAATAAATATATTTTATATTAAATTGTGAGTATAAGAGAAAATATATATATATTTTAATAAAAATAATTAATATTTTTAGTTTTATAAAATAAAAATTATATCTATTAATTCAGGCAAAAGGCAAATTTAAAAAATAGCCATCTCACCTTAAACGTAACAACAATAACTCCTAGTGCCAGTGCTTGTTTCTCGTTCCCTTTTCTTTATTTTTTGAAAAAAAAGGAAAAATTATTATAAGTAATTAAAAAGATATTAATTATAATGATAAATTTATCAATTTTGCTTAAATCCAATTCAATATTATATTTTGAGGGGAATAGAGTTTTCTATAAATTATTCATTGTTTTCTTACACATTAACAGAGTTTTGTTGTAATTTCAGACACACGGTTTTATTATTGAGTGACATTGTTTTATTATCGGGGTTTCCAATTTATTTGAAAATCCATAGGAATCTCCGCACAAATAATATAGAGAGAATCTGTCCACAATCGGCCCCAGAAGTCCTTTTTCCGGTGATTATGGATCGAGGGTAGACTGAATTTTTATTTTATTTATTTTATGTCATTATGGAGCAAATTTGAATGTATGACAGAACACATCACATGCTTATTTTATATTTATATATAATAAATATGCATCATTATATAATTTTTATTAAATCATCCACCGAATACAAAAATCTAAATTAGCTTAAACATTTTAAAGGAATGAAATAAAATATAATAATCTTGGTCGCACTCCTTCTTTTTCATCTAATGGCCTCCTTTCTCATATTTCAGATCTAGATTTAAAGTCATCTTAAGTTTTTTGACCGACGATAGTTCTAAATATTCTTTGCCTCTTATTTATAGTTTTTTTTAATAAATTTATAGTTTGGTTTGTTGGAAAAATCGCTATTTTTTCGCCCCTCAAACCGTCTTTAAGCAGGAATAAATGAGAAAATAAAATAATAATTGAGAAATTAAAGAGAATAAAGACACAAAGATTTAACATGAAAAATTTCCAAATGGAGAAAAACCACGGCTGTTGCCTAACGACAACTAAGAAAAATATTTACTATGTGAAAATTTGTTACAACCACAAATACAAAATATTTTTCTACCCGACACCAAAAACACCCCGAATATTTATATTCCAAGAGACTCCAAGAGTTCAACTCTAATCTCTAATATAAAACACTTGTTGTGTTTTGGTGTGTCTAAAACCTTAAGTATTGGTTTCTTTTTATAGAGGAAATCCCTCCCCTATTCTTCTTACATTCCCGATGTGGGATCGTAATACATCCCATTATATATTTTTTTGGGTCAACTATCACGGCTAACAATCTTCACCTTGACAAAAAAAATAAATAAATAACATTGCTTATTACCGACAATCATAATTCTAATAACAAGAATTATCATACCCCACCATAAAAGAGTATCACCACTAGGAATTACTTCATCAACTCCAAGGATTTTTTACCTGGCCATGTCGGATTCCGCTAATAGTTTATGGTGCAACCCTCCCGTTAACTTTACCGAGAGTTCATTAGCCATCGACATAATTTTTCCACCACGCACCTTGCATCAACTGTTAACCAATGCAGCGCGTATTTCCGTGGACCAGCTATCAATAATCCGTTATCTTCCATGGCATCTCAACGGGTAGCAATCATGCCATGAGGACACACATCTCTCAACTACAGAGAGGACGCATCATCTGCTTTGCCACATGAGATCACATTAGTAGCAACAACGTTAGAGCTTCTAGCCGTATCAGCTCCACTGTTCTGGCAATCATTTCTCACATGTCCAGTTTGACCGCAACCCCAGCAGACAACCTTCCTCTTTCCGGAGCTTTTATTCTTTTTCTTAATACCGACAGATAATGCTGAGTCTTCATAAGACTTATTTTCCACATCATTCAGCCTTCTCTCCTCAGTAATGAGTTTACTGACCACATCCGCAAAAACCACTTCCTTATTATTGTATTTTAAAACAGGTTCCATGTGCTCATATTTTGAAGGAAGTGACATGATGTGTCGGAGAACTTTATCTTCATCTTCGGTTCTCACTCCAAGAGTTTCCAATTCAGAGGCAATGCCATTAAGGATACTTAGGTGATCTGACAGCCTTGTACCTTCCTCCATTTTCAACGTGTGAAATTGCTCTTTCAAATATAACCTATTGGATATATTTTTCCCCTTGTATAATTCTTCCAATTTCTCCCACAGCTCCTTTGTCGTGGACAATCCAACCACATTAGCAATAACATTTTTTGCTAGACACATGCGAATTTTGACCTGCCGCCCTTAAATCTAGCTCACTCCATTCTTCGTCGCTAATTTTGGATTTTTCTAAGTCTCCACTTGTCGGTTTACCCTGCAAAACCTTATGCAGTTGAGACTGGATCAACAAATCTTTGACTTGCACTTGCCACAGTGCAAAATTCATTCTCGCATCAAATTTCTCAATATCAAATCTCATCGCCGACATGCTTACTTTGTGCTAATAAAAGACCAGAAATAAAAAATTACACCAGGTAAATTTACAGGTAAGTGGAGGAGTCACAATGGTCTCACTTAAAATCCACTTGCCTTAAACTAAATTCGTGTCGGTTGACAAAATTTACCTAGACATGTAATTATTTATCTCACTGCCAATACTCAAGCACACCAAAGTAAAAGGCTCCACCTTTTTCAAAGCTCTACCAGCTCCAAAGCTCCACCAGCTCCAAAAAGCTCCACCTGCTTAAAAATAAAATAATTTTTAACAAAAATCTTTTCTGATATGGAAGATCAGACCAAGCTGCAACCACATAGCATACTAAAATTTTTGACAAAAATTATAACACCTAATCTCTGATACCACTTGTTGAGAAAATCGCTATTTTTTCGCCCCTCGAACAGTCTTTAAGCAGGAATAAATGAGAAAATAAAATAACAATTGAGAAATTAAATAGAATAAAAACACAAAAATTTAACGTGAAAAACTCCCAAATGGAGAAAAACCACGGCAAAAATATTTACTATGTGAAAAATTGTTGTAACCATAAATACAAAATATTTTTCTACCCGACACCCAAAACACCCCGAATATTTATACTCCAAGAGACTCCAAGAGCTCAACTCTAATATTTAATATAAAACACTTGTTGTGTTTTGGTGTGTCTAAAACCTTAAGTATTGGTTTCTTTTTATAGAGGAAATTTCTTCCCTATTCTTCTTACATTCCCGATGTGGAATTGTAATACATTCCATTATATTTTTTTTTTGTCAACTATGACGGCTAACATGGTTAGTATATATATTCTATATATGATCACTTAATGGATCTTTTTAGTTACAGTGGAGAGTCTTTTTTACTTGTTCAGATTTTATATAAAAGGATCAAAGTCTTATCCTTGTAAGAGGGTATTTAGTGTTTTCCTATGCCGCCTCTCTTACTCCTTTTCTCGATGAAATTGTTATGGAGTTTAGGTTTCACGATGAAGGTTTAGAGGATACAAAGTCGCATTTTTTGTTCTTTCCATTCATTCTCTGATTTATGAAGCTTAGATGTTTGTTGATAAACATGCAAAATAAGTGAAGACTAATTTGATGACTTGTATCATGTAATTGGTTTACCTGTGGATAATTCATGCTGTTTCACTAGTTTTTTTTTTTTATCTATTGTTATTTGAAACTCTGGTCCTCAACACTGAAATCTAGGTTTACTGTCGGCTGCTCTACTTTTTTTGTGAAGAATATCTACAGTTGTGTTGCAGATTGGATAGCCTCTTTTTTTTTTTCTTTTATTTAGAAACTGCTGGAATGTTTTATCACCTTTTTCTTCCTAAATATTTTTTAATCCATCTTTACTCTCTTTTATTATGATTAAGAAATGTAAACCAAAATTCATTGTAAAGAGGAAAACAAAATAAAATATAAATAACAAAAAAGAAAATTGAAAATTTATTTAGAATAATAATAAATATGATAGAATTTATTTAAAATAATAATATACTGTAACAAATTTATTTACAGTATTTTGTGTAATAAAGTGCGAGTTTTAATTGGTCAAAAAAATTTTAGGTTTGCCAACCAAAATTTTTGAAAAATTTAATATTTTTAAATTCAGACCTAGTTAATGACCACATTTTTTATAAATTTTTTTTCTGAATGAGTTCCCCTCTTTAATTTTTTGTGATATTTATAAAACTACTTTAAAAAACTAACTTTATTTCTAGAAAACTACATAAAATAAAAATACTTATACTTTTAGAAAAAGTTTGAATAAATTTTTAAAAATACCTTACTCTTCACTAAAATAATTTTTTTTCCAAAAATACCTATTTCTCACTACAATCAATATTGTACTTCAAATTTTTATTTATTTTTCAAACTTCACTATTAAATAAAAAATATTCTAATAAAACAATAAAAATTAATATTTTAAATTATTTTTTAACTTGTAAAAATCATAATTTTTTATAAAAGAATAAAATTTTAATTTTAATTATAAAAAAATAAAACTCAAAAAAATTAAATTATTTAATTATTTAAAAATATATTAATAAAAATCATTAAATCTATTTTTAAATAAATCTTACATGTTATACATATGAAAAAATAAAAAAATACACACAATTTTATTATATAGATATTTGGTAGATGTTCTATATATGTTTCATATATGTAATAGATTTTTTATAGATGTTATGTGTATGTTATATATTTGTTATTTAAGTTGTGTATTTTATAAAAAAATTAAAGAATTTTGTATGGATATTATGTGAATGTTATGTAGATGTTATGAGAATAAAAAATTAAGAAAGTAAAATTAAATAAATATTAAAAATATTATGTAGATATGTTGTAAATATTATAGTTGTAGTTTGTATTGTTGAATGTAAATTATATATATATATTGTATATATGTTTATTTTTTATGTATATATTAAAAATATGACATTAATTTTTTTTTTAAAATAAAAATAAAAAATAGCTTTAAAAACATAAAAAAAATCCCATATTCTATAAAATTGAAATCTGTAAGTTTTTCTCCATACACTGTATAAATATCTCTTTTTTTTTTTTGAAAAAGAAAGTTTATATATTCATTTTTTGAATAATAAAGAGAAAACAATTAGATAGTGTTGATGGAAGCGAACACTCTAAAATTATAACCAATGATCAAATAGTTTCCAATGTTCTTTTGGTCAGGACCATAGCATCCTCATATACAGTAACATTAGTTTTTTTTTTTTTTACTGTGGTCCACACGTGATTTACTTATTTTAGGTGATTTTTTAGTGATCCAATTAAAGATCATCATCAAATCTATATTTTATTTCGTAATTGCATGGTGATTGGGTTGAAGATTGCGGCTCGCTCGCTCAAAAGAAAAAAAAAAGTGACTTAAAGCTTTTTTATTTTTATAAAAATTGCTTAATAATAAGGGCATCAGTAAGTAATGACAATATCCCGAGGCATCTTTAAAATTTGTTTATTTATTTTAAAGAGATTTCTTCGAGAATATTTAAAAAAATGAATTATTTTAAAAAAATTCAATTTTTTCAATTTTTATTTTTAATTTTTAATTTTAAAAATATACTTTTTAAAATTATACATGTAGTATATCTGATTATTTTTATACATTTAATATATTAAAAATATAATAAAAAATATAATATTTAAAAAAATTTAAAAAAGTAATACATAGCATAAGTTTTTTATTTTAAATAATCTGGCTACATAAAATGAGATAAATTTTCTCATTTCATTTGCTCTTTAATATTTTAAATAATCTGATAAGGATTGAGATATTACTGCATTGCAAAATATTTAACTCAACTCAGTAAAATATTAAATTTAAATTATTTAGGATTGGTTATATAATTTTTTATTTTTTATTTGGAATAATTATGTATTATATTTTTATATAAATATAAAGACATGAGATTATTTTAAATTATTTTTTAATATAATTAATTAATGAGTTTGCATTTTTTAAAAAAATAATAAGAAAGAATTTTTAATATATGAACTGATATGAAAATATGTCATTAAACTTAATTGAATTTCCATCTAAACTACGAAAAAAATCAACGTTGGGTGACAAAGTCCTCCTCGGACAAAAATTTGTACATGTGTATACGCAACAGTAAATTGGGAATGCAAATGCTTTGGCTGAGAGCGAGAAAGAGAAAACTTAAAAAGGAAATTACTTCATTTTTTCTTTTTTTTTAAAGAAAACTATAGTATTTTTTTAAATATCTTATTTTTCATATATTTTTAATATATTAAATACATATTTAATATATATCTTTAAAAATAAAATATATTTTTAATATATTAGATATATTGAAATTGATAATTGAAAATGAGTATTTTTAAAACATAAAAAAAGTGGATATTTTAAAAAATAATTTATTTTGAGAGTATTTTTGAAAAAATCTTTTTTTTCTTTACTTTAATGTTTGTGCTTTGTGTTAAAATTGAACAAACCTATTGGGCCACTGGTTTCATTTCATTAGGTGGGCTACCCATTTAACAAACAAAGGACTTGTGATAAAAATATAAGAAAAATTAAAATAAATTTTAAATTTATTGTATTTATAAATTATTAATTAAAATATCAAAATTTATAAAATATTATTAAAATACTAAATTTTTATTAGTTTATAATAGATTTATAATAAGTTTATTATAAATTTATAAATTTTATATAATTTATAATAAAATAACTAAAATATCTCTGATAAAAAAATAAAAATTTAAAAAATACGATGGAGAGTGTAATTTTCTCTTTAATAAATAACATATATTATTATATGTAATTAATAATTTTTTATCTTTGATAATTAAAAAAATAAAAAAAATGATACTCTCCACCGTATTTTTAAAAATCTTTACTTTTTTATTAAAAATATTTTAATTCTTTTATTATAAATTATGTAAAATTTATACTTATTATAAATTAATTATAAACTCATTGTAAATTCTTTGTAAACTAATGAAAATTTGGTATTTTGATAAATATTTTATAAATTTTGGTATTTGATAAATATTTGATAAATATGGTAAATTTGAAATTATTTTTAATTATTTTTTATATTTTTTTTAAAAGTCTAAGAAAATATTTGGCTCGAAATGGGCTATTGTGCAGCCCAAAAAAGGGATAGAAAGAGCTCCAATTTCAAGCTGTCAATGCTAGCCCATTTCTTGGTAAATATAATATTTTTTCAATAATTTAAAAACCAATAAACCAACTCTGAATTTAAATTTTATAATAACAACAAACAATTTCTTTTTGCAATAGAAATACAGAATATAACGTAATGAAATATATTTACTTTTAAGGTAAATATGTATATAGCGATAAATTGAATAGTTGAAAAATAAAAATGCATGTACTTATTGAAATTGATAATAATTATATTTCATTAATTTGATTGATTAATTCATTTAATGCATTTTTTACGTTAATTTCAATAGAAAAAATCATGAAATCAATGTATAATTAACTAATTTTCTTTTGAAGCATACAAACAAATGATAATAAAGCTTTATTGCTTACATTTCATTAGGTCAAATAAATATAATTTACACATTTTTTTTTGGGATTGTTGCATTCATGACTTGCACTGACATTATATCACTCATGCATTCACTTTGATAAAAGGAATCCAATGTGAATCCTGTGATAAAATTGAATGAACAAATATCTCAATTGATATCCTTTGTAAAATAATTAATAATAATAATGAGCAACATTTATATAAATGTTTTTGGTGGTACCACAACCACCCTTGAAATCTTCGTCTATCGACTAGTCATCTTTCAACTTTGATATGATAAGTTTCTGATAGGCAATTCCCAAGGAAAAATTAACATTTTCAAAATTTCAAATTATCATCACATCAATAATTTTCAAATTTCTCAATATGGAGGTGCATAAGCCATAAGGGTCCGCAATCACATTATTCAATCTTTTGTTGCGAATACTATTCTGAAGAACAAAGTAAACCGTTCGTTATTAAATTATATTTTCTTTAGGAATTATTTTGAGAATAATAAAACAGACTCTTATAAAACCAAATCAAGGTATAAAACAGCAAAAACAAATTATAAACCCAACAATATAACCGAAAGAGAGGCAAGAAGTAAAAGAAAGTACAAGGATGCAGTGTATATTAACTTTAGGTTGCACAGGCATTTACAGAGAAAATTATGATATTAATAGAAACGTTCATGAAGAAAAATAGGATATATTGGTGTTATAAAATTAATATTGATGTTGGGAGTTTGTTGTTAAAGAGAATTCTCTACAATAAACAGACTCTTCTTGAATTAAATCAAAGTACATACGAGAAAAAAATAAACTATATACCCAACAACACAAGCAGAAGAGAGATAGAAAGCAAACCAAAGAAGACGAAAAATGATGTAGTGTATATTAGCTTCAAGTTGGCACAAGTATTTATTGGGAAAATTATGAACATTAATATAAAAGTTCATGAAGGAAAATAGGAAATAATGGTGGGAAAATGTTAATGTTTATGTTGAGAGCTTGTTATGGAACAAACAAATCCACGTTAAAATAGTATAATGAGGATAAGGAAAAATAAAGTGAAAAACCATGTGTCTTAGGATAAGGTTTAAAAATAAATACGAATTAGAATTAGGCTTTTGATTCATTTCTGAGACACAGGAGACTCACCTCTCTTTCAATCATTTACTAACCCAAAGAAGTAAATAATATATAAAGAGAATGGAGATTTTGTATTTTTTTTCAACGTGAGAGTCTTTTGAAATACTTGTATGTTACAACATCTTTATCATATTATTGTTTTATTTTCTTTCACAATAAATTATCGATTCTCTTACATGAAATTAATTTAGTTTAGGTGGTAAATTAGATTATTTTGTTTTATTTACTATAATTTTATTTATATGCAAACTGATCTGAAAATATATGGAGGGTTTTGAAAGAAAAAAATTATTATGACAGAAAATTCATGATATAATGATAACTAAAGGTCATTAATTGAAATTATTTTTTTCAAAAAGAAGTTTTTCTTTTTTCAAAAAAAAAAAGGTCATTAATTGAAATTATTTATTTATTTAATCAAAATTTCTTTTTGATATTTTGGAAATATGTTTCAGTAATAATGAAATAACAGAACTATTGGAAGAAAATAAATCATTTAGCATTCGGTTAATTTATATTCCATGTTTCTAACTAAAATTAAATGAGAATATATAGCTTGAAGGAGTAGGACAAACATTAATTTATTTGTACAAAATATTTACGAGCCTGATATTAAAAAAAAATATTCAAATTATTTTGAAAACAATAATGATTTTAGTTGCAGCATTTAAGTTTCAATTCAGTTGGTCATTGAATGCTGATCTAAAAATGCTGATCTTTAATCTGCAAAAATATTCGTTATTAACAACTACACAGTAAGAGGTAAGTATACTTTTCAGATGAAATTTTATTGACCATGTCAATACATTTTTTCTTTTGTATATAAGCCGTTTAATTTACAAGTCTTAATCAAGTATTTGAATTTTAATATATGAATCAATTGGCTATGAAACAAAACTTAAATATATTAAATATTTCACATTTAAAAAGTTGAAATTGATTCTAGAATTTCAATATTAATCAATTGGACAAGAATTCATTTTGATTAGACTACACTCGTTCTTTTCTAATTTATTTTATTTATTACTTCTTCAATCTCATTAAAAGTATCATTTTGCAAAAAAAAAAAAAAATCACATATAAAGTATTAGTTTATAAAATTAATTATAACCCTTATCATTTTTATCATCACTAAAATTAATATCACTATTAAATTTATTTTTACACGTTTAATAAAAAATAAAAAATTTCATAACTTAAAATTCAGAAAATATTTATAAAATTTGATAAAAAATGAAAAAATTAGGTTTTTTTTAATAAAAGTTATGCATAATATTTACTGGAGTGAGATAATATTTTAATACCAAAATTATTTGAATATATAAAACAGTTGTTCTATAAAATTAAAATTTTTTAATAATTATTTTTATATTTAAAAAATATTAAAAATCACATATTCAATAGATGAATGGAGAATTTTTTTAATTTACGTTATTTTTAGATTTTATTACCTCATTATTCGAGATATTACTGGATTTGAGAATGAATATCAATATTTAAAAAAAATTAAAATGAAAATTCATTATTTTTTTCTAAAATGAGAAAAATCTTTTTTTTGTTATCAAATAAAATTATAAATTTTCCGTCATTTTGAATTTATACTTTATAAATAAAATTATATTTTCCCCTCTAGTTTGTTTAGTGGTTACTTTGGTACTCAAACTGTTTTGTAAAACTTAATTCCACATTTATCCCTATATGGTCTCCCCACTCATTTTTGAATTTGCAATACGGGGCCACAATTCCCTCTCCTATTACCTGACAAAGGTACAAAACCGTTACTGGCAATCTCGCAATTTTGTCACAAGCACGAGGGCAAATTTACTACCCGCCGAAATTTCAGACTGTCTCGACATTTTCTCTCTGCCCGATACCACTCTCATAAATCAAAAATCTCAATATTTCACTTCAATTTGACTATATTATCCCTATACTTCATTCAAATTTCACCATAACTCGCTATCCAATCTCCACCATTCTCCACAATCTGGAGGGGTAAAACAGTCTTTAAATTTTAAAACACGTCATACAAGTATTAAATTATTAATTTCGATTCCATAAATTCAAATTGCGGATCGTTACAAAGCGAAGTTACAGAGCTTAATTTTGCAATAAATCCAAAAAAGAAAAAAATGTGCTTGTACATTGTGCTTTATAATGTTGTACAAATTTTTTAGATAAATAAATAAATATTTTTTTTAAAATTTTGGTAAGAAAATAAATTTTAAAAAAAATCAAAATATTTATTTCCTTGCATGTTCAGCGCCGTTTTTCGTGTTTGATATTACAGAACTTCAAGCTCGCATTTTCCAGATTTAGGGTTATATATATGCATATATAAATGTATAATATACATTGATTACTGTATAGAGAATAAAGGTTCTATGGTGTTGTAGTACATTGATAGGAAGCTATTGAAGAGAGAGGTTTTAGAGATGGAGATGGAAATGGAACTGGAAGAGGAAATGGAGGCGGAGTTGGTGTTTGAGGTGCATGAAGTTGATATCGATTACGAGTTTGATGCTGCAATGTTCTTCGATTTCACTCGTGAGGAGTCTCCCGCGGAGGCGCGTGCGGCGGAGAAGTGGTTCGAGGCGGCACAGAGCTATCCTCCGTCTCGTAAGTGACTCTCCATCTCTAAATCCCTAGTTTGTTTATTCGTTATGGAAATGTGAGCTCTCAATCGCTGATTTTTACAGCATTATTTACGAATCCTATAGTTGTTTTGCAACATCATTATTTATGAATCCCATAGTTGTTTTACAACAAAGTTTCTTTTGTTATTGACCATACGTGATTTCTCTTTTTTTTTTTTTTTTTATCATTATTAAGAGTTTTATTTGATGTAAAATTTGATTGCCTCATTTTTTTTCAGCTTTTGTTGCGATGTTGGTGTTGAGAGAGGATAGTTTCCTGGAGAACATTAGTACCTCTCCGAAATCAAAAGACGCCGAAAATGCGGCTCGTTTGCTGAGTGATGACGATTGCAGTGATGATCTAGGTCCGGAGCTTCCTGCATTGGAGGTGAACAATGAAGGTAATGATTGGACACATTAAGAAACAATGTGTATGCCTCAGTAATAGTTCTTTTAATCTGTGCCGATCGATGATAATCCCTAGGTTTTCAGTGGCACTTAACTATGAATAGCTACTTAATTTTGCTCAACATTTGGAGTGTTTCATAAGCAATTGTATGAGAGTCTGAGCTTACTTGAGCACTTGCACAAGTTTAGCTCTATGGTGTGGTCAAAGTTGCTTCACTACAAATGGAAAAATTGAAGTAGACAGGCTGCATATTCTGTAAAAAAGAAAAGAATGTAGCATGATCAGGAGTAAAATTTCCTAATTCATTATTCTTTAATGTTTTGATCTATTGATCTGAGCTTAGAGTGCTTAGTGTTTAAGTTTCAAATAGTGACCACGTCAAAGTTCAGACACCTTTAGGCATGGTCAATAGTCTTTTAAACAACTAATATAAAATTCTGTCAAAACTTGTTTGACATGATCAGAACTCCTGATGCTTGAGTCAAGGATGTTCCTAAGTAGTTTGAAACAAGAACAAACATCTCTATCAAGTTGTTGTTGTTTTTTAAATGGTTCAAAAGCTAAATTTGTTGATTTAGGGGGCATCTTTATCTTGACTGATGTTTAAAGTACATTATTTTGATACTTTGCGTTTCCTATCCAGAATTTTGTGAAGGAATTTGCAAAGGGATCTTCACCAACTTACAAAGTGGCAATCTGCAAAAACTTTCAAATAGGCCACTGGAATTGGCAGCAGGTTATCTGTTCTTTACCAATGACTGTTCATGTAATATAAGAAGGTTTTAAGATAGGTTTGATGCTTTAGATGATGATTTAAATTTGAATATGCGTAATTTTTTATTTGTATTGAGTTTTTGTCAATTTGCAATCCAGAGCATACAGTCATTCAGTAAGTATATTGATCTGATAGTCATATTCATATTCTCTTCAGCTGAAATTAATAAATTTCAAGATAGTGATGATTGGCATCTTCCATAATTTGACCATCTATTTCCATATATTCATGCTGTTGTGCCTGCAGGATTCAGTTGTTACAACCATACATCAATTGATAAATCAAGAACAAAGGTGAAGTCTACTGTAAAGCAAAATCTTCCTAGGTGTTCAACTTTGATGAAACCTACAGCGAGCATGTTGGCAAAGCAAAATCAGCCATATGTTGATAGTTCCAGGTGATTCTTGGAAAGTAAATGTTTCTTATTTATTTTGGGACGTGACAAATTTTTTCCTAATGTGGATAAATATTGCCTCTATTTATAGAATGAGCACACAATTGGGGGACCAATTCCTTCACTTTGCAATCTGAAATTGTCCTGGGCTTTGATAAATCAGCTGACCTTTTCTCTTACGTACAATGGTTTATATCTCCTGTAAATTTTGATGAGTGAGTGAGTTATTTATGAACCACAATTGTTTGGCAAATTTGTTTCTTTCTCTGCTATTGTGAATGATATTAACCTCCTGTTTGCTTAAGATAGGCAGTGCCCATATGCCAATGTATGGGAGGTTAGAGTTATGAAATTAATATCATCTTCCCTATTTGCTAGATTTCAGACGCTAATGGTTCAAAAGGAGAAAAGCTTATGTAATCCTTATATGGTTGAAATTCAAGCTGCTAAGAGGCAGAAGCTAGAGGGAGGTCACTCTCGTAAGGTATCATTTTGTTCTAGTTCTGCAGACCATTAAATTCTGGCTAGTATACCAAATTAAATTCAAAGCCTAAGCCAGGGTCAGAAACTATTGTCTTATGATTTTATTTGGCATTTTTTTCCATTTACTAAATATGATTTTCTATGTTGATTTTCCTGTTGATATCAGGTCGGGGATGCAAAGCGACAAACTGATTTCATCCACAAGGCGTCTAGAAAGGTATAAACTTGATGCCTGCATTTGCCCCTTAGTTTACAATTTGATTGCCGTTGCAAATTTGATCATTTAAATATCTTCGCTTACTCTTCTAACTATTAAAATCAATGTTTAAGGAGATTTGGAATAACTTGTTTTGTGATCACATTATATTAGAATATCTTCACTTCTAAAATTTGCAACTTCTGGGCTCTTAGGTGAGAAAATGTTGTGTAAGGATGTGTAAATAGTTCGTGTTTAGGTACGGCCTTTTGCCATAAGGTTTGGTTCATAAATAAAAGAATTACCTCTGATCACTGGAACAATGTGTTGGTGAAAAGGGAGAGATTATGCGACACTCAAAATATAAGGAGATATTTTTATCCATAATATAGCATATCAAATAACTCTTATATGGCCTTGCAGGATGGAACTGTTGATAAAAGCTTTGCTCATTCAAAGCTCAGGCTTACCATTCCAAGAGAGCCTGACCTAGAGACTCAACATAGGGCACAAAGGATTAGGTTTGTTGTGCCTGTTTTATTACCCCGAGGAACTCTATAGTGTTCCCTTTAATTTCATGCAGATTCACTGACATGTTTTTTATAATTATTCGCTGACATTTTTTTTAATAATCAGGCCAAAAAATACCACAGAAGTTGAATTTGTGACTGTGGCACGAAGATTCAAAGCATGTCCGTTGAATAGAAAAGTTGGCACCTAAAGTTGCTAGTATGCAAGATTTATGGAAATTGTCTTTATTATTTTTTAATATAATCTTTCATTTTGCAGATTCTTGAGGCTCCTTCATTGCCTCTTCCAAAGAAAAGCATTCCAAAATTGCCGGACTTTAAAGTAATACTTTAACTTGTTTCCTGCTTATTTCTTTTATATTTATTTCCATCTTGTGTACAGTAGAGCAGCCTATTTGGCTTTAACGTTGAAAACTGGTTGTCCAAGAAAAATACCTTCTGGTAGAAAAAACTGCTTGTTTAGCCATTAGCAGACTGGTGTTTTTATCATAATTGCTTAAGAAGTAATGCAAAATATAGATAAATATTGTTTCCTAACCTACTTAAAAGATATCAGAAAAAGAAAGAATATTTTTGTTGTACAACTCTTCCATTTTTTGGATCTAAGAACATGCCCTAAATGTTTTTTGCATTGCTTTTCAGGAATTTCACCTGAAAACATTAGAAAGAGCGATGCAGCATACATCTGCAGTTTCATCTACTTCAGTTCAGTGCAACGATTCTGAAAAGGTTGCTAAAAATTCCTTGGATATTGACATTGTTATGTCCTTATTGAGAATACTCATGAGAACTTGAGATCCGAAAGAAGATCAGTCTCAATTTCTCATGCTTAGTTTACTTTTGTAAAAAGGTGTGATTTGAACTGTTCTAATGTATTGAATGCATTATTATTATATGATGCATCCTCTTGTCTTTTTTATGTTTGCCCTGTGTAATTAGAGATGGGGATATACTAATGCTATCATTGTAGGGATTGGACAAGCCTAGTACAAATTCTGTTGCAGAAATTGGAAGAAGAGAATCCAAAAGGTAACGATCTTATGATTTGTATTAACTCTAGAATGAGAAAAAGGAAATGTTAAATTTGCATTAGCTGATGCTCAAATTTAAGACAAAAAAATGGGCATTCAATAAAAATTGGAAAAAGACACGAAGCGCTTACTTTTTAATCACTCCTTTAATCAGACCAATCACCATGGATGCTCAAAAGCAAGATGGATGTGGGACAACACATGTTTTCAAAGCTCGCCCTCTGAATAAGAAGGTAATCAAGAAATTTGTTCAAATCCTATGCGACTGTATGGAAAAGCATGCAGTTACAATTATCATATATACTTCGTGTCTGACTACAGATATTCACAAGTAAAGGGGATATTGGTGTTTTTCGAAATATCAAGCGGGAAACCACAGTGTCATTGGTAGTTCATTGATGATCCCAATTGCTGTATACTTGGTATGTTCATTGTTTTGCATTAACTTCTAAGATAATAAAAATATAAAATTTTGCAGGCATTCAATTTCCAAGCAGAAAAGAGGATTCAGTATAATCCACCTATAGAACTTTTTAGTAAGGTAACCTGCAGTATGAAAATTTTGAGCACTTTATTAACAAATTTCATTGTCATATACAGTTTGCAGGATGAAATGTTTCATTTGATCTTTGCTGCTTGTTTATTATCTTAAATTTTGCATTGATTAATTTTTCCCTTTATCTTAAATATTTTTTCTTCTTAAATGTAGCTCTCTCTGACAGCCGAACTCCATCCAAATAATGGATCTCAGTTGCAGTTGCCTCGACCAAGCTCTATACCCATAAAGGTTTTCCTTCCCTCTAAATCTTGGTTTTCTGTGGTTTATTAAAATGATTAAATGCTTAAAATTAGAAAATTTTAAGGCTTATTAGTTATATTTTGTTGGATAATGTTTATCCAAATATTATTTAAAAGATTCAGTTAAGCTAAAATTCAGTTAAAATGGTAAGTCAAGCTTCTTAACTTAAAATGTTCATTAAAAACTATTAGTCATTGGACTTTTAATCAACTTTGCAATTTAGAAGTTTCATCATTTACATCATTCAATGCTTGAAATTTAGCACTTGTATTTCAATACTTTATTTTCAGTTTTACCCATTACCGCCAATGGACATTATAAATTATTGATTTCTGTTTTCCTTTTGCTTGATATTCATAATTGTTTCATTGATGTCAAGGGCTCAAAAGAAAATAGATTGAATCCTTTGCAAAAAAAACATAAGGTAAGCATGGCACTTTCAAGAACTTATGTGATATGTTTTTAGCTTCATCTTCTCTCTCTCTCTCTCAACTATTAAATTTACTTGCAAATTGCAATGCTGGTTGAAAGATTTTCAGTTCGACCCCTGATGTCTTTCTTCCACTCTGATACATGGAATTTTGTGTCCTTTCGTAGATGACACATTTGGTGAAAGAAAAACCACATATTTTTGGTGGAAAGCAAACTCAATGCACAGAAGTTGGAAATCAATCGAGTATGAGGTAAGGCAAATGGAACTCAGTTAGTTGCTTCTATAATTTTTTTTGTCCTTAATTTTGTTTCACATTCTGAAATTGGAAACTTCGCTTCGAAATTGCCATAGGAGCTTGGGCATCCGGTGAGAGTAACAGAGTGTCAAATGGTTTTCTGCACAGCATCTGACAACTTTCTGCTGCCGAATAGGAGTTTAATCGATGAATACTTGAAAACATTGCAAAATAGTTGAAAAAGATGTCAACTTTTTTATTGTACACAGAATCATAGGAATGCACATCGATTAAAAGGGAATTGTTTAGCCTTCAAGAAACTGATCTCACATGATTATGTAAAGCTAACATCTTTCTTTAACAATTTGGAAGTCTCCATCCTCAATCCAGTAAAATTGGTTGCAGGGCCGGTTTTGTACAGCCATTAGGGCCTGTTCAACCTTATACATCTTTAGTTTTCTGATATCATGAACGCCACCACATGTAATGACCATTAATATAAATATTACACAACAGAGTTATGTTGTAAGGTGGAGCATGCGGAAGAACTGTCATGGATACATTGGAAAGAAAAGCCAATTAAATTTCGGTTTATAATTTTTTGCTACATGGAGAAGTCCACATGAGAAGTACCAATATCACATGAAATTTCTGGTTAACTACCATTGTTATGCAATTTATGGATTCTTAACTTCTAACAATTTATAGCCTACATTCTGCTTGCATCATTTCGTTGATTACTAAAAGCTCAAAATTATCATATTCTTGCTCCAAGTAAGAAAATTACAAATGCTTTACTGCAGTTCCATCTTCGGTTTACTGTGGTTCATCATTTTCTCCATCAAAATTCTTGACTTGACTGTTTTTGTTAAGAGCCTGCTTTGTCCAACACCTTATATCATAGGCTTTCTTCAATGGCTTCCTCTCCTTGACAAGTTTTTTCTTTGTTATGGCAATGGCAAGATCATTAGGAAACAAAGTCCGCCAAACGAAGGCATGGAGAAGGGTAGATATAAAAAGCACAGAAACCATTGTTGATGACATGAAAGAAAGAACAAGAGCAAGAACCTTGCTTGGAATACCAGGAACATGCTCTGCAAACTTGATAGTTGCTACTGATACTGTTGTCATGGGGAAAGTGTAAGACCACCATGCCACTGAGAACCTGTGATTATCATTTTTATGCAACTTAAATTATTATTCGAATGAATGAATAGTTTCTAACAAATTAGGTTTTGTTTTAAAACTTTACCTAAACCCTGTGAAGAACTTTATACGTACAACCAGGGAAATATAGAGAAACAGGGCAATGGAATAGCAAGTCCTTGATAGTCCATCAAATTCACCATAAATAGTTTCCCAAGAAATACTTGCAGCTGATGGAGCTGCAATGAACATTGAATACACAGGATGTAGTTCCTTAGGCAATGCTTCACTTGTTGGCAGTCTCTGATACAATGTTACAAACACCACAAGATAATGTGCAAACCCAATTGCCCACAAGAACTTAGCTGCTTCCTTCCACCCAACTTTAGAAGCTAAAATTGCCTCAACAAAATTTCCAACCACAGAAAGATGAGAAGATAGATTAGCTACCTTGCAAAGACGTCTTTTTCCACCAGAAAGCCATTGGCCATAAATCTTAAGCTCAAGGAAAAAATATGCTCCCATAAAGCTGCACCAAAGAGCAGGGTGCAAGGTTTCAGGAGCTAGAGCTTGAGGTACACTAATGGCTAAGAACATACAGACAACCCATGGGGCAAAGAAGAAGTTGACACGAACGGGGTGAAAGTATTCTCTTTTAACAGCCTCAAAGTAGAATATGCATTTGAGAATGTAAGTAAAGAAAACTGAAACTAAAACTGCAACAGCTAAGAGCCAGAGAGCAAGGTTTATGAATGGTGAATTGTGGAGAAACTTGGTAGCTGGGCTTTTTGATAGGGCAAGCCATAAAACAGCTTGGCTACTTAGACCAAGACAAATACCAAAGCAACCGATTGGAAAACGAAGGAGAAAAGGCCATTTCTCATCTTTTGGAAGGAGAATGTCCTCATAGTCCTGCATAACAAAATAAAAGTAACTCTGAGACCAAGTGATAGAACTGATGGGAAAGGAACTGGGATAAGTTCTTCCCCACTTGAATGAATCTATGAGGAGTGACTAAGTAAAATTCAATAAACAACCAATTAACAATCTGCCTCTAGATGCACAAAAATCATTCACACATAAACACAAGGATTTTTAACGTGGAAAACCCCTTCAATGTGAAAGATAAAAACCACGGGACCTCTCTTGGTCCAAGTAAAAAAGCTCCACTATCAAAGATCAATGTTTACAGAAACTATAAGCTACTACAACAACCTTCAAGTAAAGTAGCAACACAAAATCAACCAAACATCAAAAATAAACAAGAGAATGGAGAAAAATCACCCAAAAATAGCTACTGTTCATGCCAATGGATGAGCTCCAGTTATTCAAATCTGATCTCCACCATCCAGATTAAAGAACAATCAATTCTAAACGTGCTCACCAAAATTCAGCCAAATCCGACCACAAATGACTGTCCGATCGTCGGAGAAAGGCAAACTGGTCGCTGTTGCAGAACTGCACGTGAACAGTAAACTTCGAGCCACAAATGCCGGCAATCCAACCGTTCAAAATAGATCTTCACCGTTCAGAATGGAGAACGATGAGTCCTCTAACTTCTGTCCAAATTTCAGCCTGATCGGACCACGTATGACCATCCGATCGCCGGAAAATAAAGACTGCCCTGTTGACTCCCTTTGCAGAGAAAAAAATCTCTTTCTTTTCTCTCCCTTTTCTCTCTTTCTTTCTTTTTAGTGACTGATACACAATGACACACACACACTTGACTTAGGGTAATATTTGTATATAAATATGCTAAACATTAATAGCCTATTGGGCTAAAATAAGTGGGCTCAAATATTGGGTTTTCACATAGGAGGGAACCCAAAAAACCTAACAATTCTCCCCCTTCCCGACTATGTGAAGGAGTTTGCCAAACCGGCAAATCTACAACATGTCTCAAACTTCCCTCTTGGTAAAGCCTTTGTGCACATATCAGAACCATTATCATCAGTATGTATCTTCTCAAGTTCAAGTTGCTTAGAATCCAAAACATCACGAATCCAATGATACCTCATATCTATGTGTTTGGATCTACAATGAAAAGTAGGATTCTTACCGAGATGAATCGCGCTCTGACTGTCACAAAATAAGACATATCTCTTCTGTATAAAGCCAAGCTCATTCACAAACTTCTTCATCCAAAGCAATTCTTTACATGCTTCAGTTGCTGCAATGAATTCGGCTTCTGTAGTAGACAATGCAATGCATTTCTGCAATCTAGATTGCCATGCCACAGCTCCCCCTGCAAAAGTGATCAGATATCCAGAAGTAGACTTTCTTGAATCTGCATCCCCTGCCAAATTAGAATCTGTATAACCATTGAGAATAGGCTTCCCAGTCCCAAAACACAACTTCAAACTAGCAGTGCCACGGAGATATCTCAAAATCCACTTCACAGCATCCCAATGCTCTTTTCCTGGATTAGACAAAAATTTACTAACAGTACCAACTGCATGAGCTATGTCTGGCCTAGTGCAAACCATAGCATACATCAAGCTACCTACTGCAGATGCATAAGGAACTTTCTGCATATATTCTTTCTCTTGCTCACTAGAAGGAGATTGTTTGCCACTCAATTTGAAAGACATGGCAAGAGGGGTACTTACAGGTTTAGCTTTAGCCATATTAAATCGCTGTAATACTTTCTCAATATCCTTTTCTTGAGATAGCCACAGCTTCTTGCATTTCCTATCACGAATGATCCTCAAGCCAAGAATCTGCTTTGCTGGCCCTAAATCCTTCATTGCAAAGGACTTGCTCAACTCTTTCTTCAAGCTATCAATTCTTGAAGAACTAGAACCCACAATGAGCATATCATCAACATATAGCAACAGGATGATAAAATCACTATCAGAAAACCTCTGCACAAAAACACAATGATCAGAAGTAGTCTTCTTGTAGCCTTGTTGAACCATAACTGACTCAAACTTCTTATACCATTGCCTAGGTGCTTGTTTCAGCCCATACAAACTCTTTTTCAGTTTGCAAACATAATTTTCTTTTCCTTTTACCACAAAACCTTCAGGTTGTTCCATGTAGATTTCCTCTTCTAAATCACCATGAAGGAAGGCTGTTTTAACATCCATTTGCTCAACCTCTAAATCAAGAGTAGCAGCTAATCCCAAAATAACACGAATTGATGACATCTTGACCACTGGTGAGAAAATCTCCTCAAAGTCAACTCCCTTTTTCTGACTAAAGCCCTTGACAACTAATCTAGCTTTATATCGTGGAGATGATGAATTCTCTTCTTGCTTTATTTTATAAATCCACCTATTCTTCAAGGCTTTTCTATCTTTAGGAAGCTTCACCAATTCAAAGGTGTGATTATCAGCTAAAGACTGCATTTCATCTTTCATAGCTGCAATCCATTCTGCCTTTTGCTCACTCTCAATAGCCTCTTCATAGCATTCAGGTTCTTCTCCATCTGTCAAGAGTATATACTCATTAGGTGAATACCTGGTAGAATGTGTTCGATCTCTAATAGACCTCCTAAGTGGAGCTTCAGGTTCCTCAACATGTGCCTCTTGTTGATCATCAACTGCTTCATATTCAGGAGCACCAACCTCATATGCATTTTGATTATCAATTTGCACATCATCATGATTCTGAACCTCAACTGCATCAGGCGTATGAGTTGTAGGAGATAAGTCTAGGTCAATCAAACCACTAGTCTCAGGCTTTGATTTCTCCACCTTGTTGATATCTTCAATAGTTTGATCTTCTACAAATACTACATCACGACTTCTAACAAGTTTCTTCTGAATTGGATCATAGCATCTGTAACCAAACTCATCTTGCCTATAGCCAATGAAGATACACTGTCTAGTCTTGGCATCTAACTTGGACCTCTCATCTTTAGGAACATGTACAAAACATTTGCAACCAAACACTCGTAGGTGGTCGTAGGAAACATCCTTACCATACCAGAACCTATTTGGAACATCATTTCCCAATGCAATAGTGGGAGTTAGATTAATCACATGTGCAACAGTATACAAAGCTTCACCCCAAAAAGAGTTAGGCAATTTAGCCTCTGAAAGTACACATCTGACTCTCTCCATCAATGTTCTGTTCATCCTTTCTGCCAAACCATTCAACTGAGGAGTCTTAGGAGGTGTCTTCTGATGTCTGATACCCTGTTCTCTGCAATATGCATCAAAAGGCCCACAATACTCACCACCATTATCAGTGTGAATACATTTCAACTTCTTTCCAGTTTCTCTCTCAGCAGAAGCTTGAAATTCTTTAAATGCACTAAGAACTTGATCTTTAGACTTTAACGTACGAACCCAAAGTCTCCTAGAATGATCATCAATAAAGGTCACAAAGTAAATTGCACCACCAAATGACTTTTCCTTCAAAGGACCACATACATCTGAATGTACCAGCTCAAGCAAATCATTTTTCCTGGAAGGAGAATGATGTTTGAAAGAAACTCTCTTCTGTTTTCCAGCCAAGCAATGAACACACCTGTTTAACCTTGCACCTTTCAACCCAGAAAGTAAATTCTTTTTAGCTAGACAATCAAGTCCCTTCTCACTAATGTGACTCAACCTCTTGTGCCATAATTCTGAAGAGCTGTCACTTTCAACTGCATTAACAAGATCAGTAGAGATTGAAGCTTGCAACCAATATAAGCCCGAAGCCATCTTTCCTCTACCCACAACCAAGGAGCCTTTGCTGATTTTACATTTTCCATCATCAAAAGTCTGCAATAGTCATCATCATCAAGTTTACTAGTAGAGATCAAATGCAACCTAATGTCAGGTGCATGTCTAACATTTTTCAGCTCCAATTTTGTTCCATTTTGGGTCTCCAAACAAACAGTTCCAGTGCCTATCACCTTTGACACTCCATCATTACCCATCTTCAAAACTCCAAAATCACCCGGAGTATAAGATGTGAAGAACTCCTTCCTTGATGTAACATGAAAGCATGCACCACTGTCAAGAACCCAAGCAGTATCATCATAAGCTATATTGACTATATTCTCTTGATAAACTATAGCCAAATCATCATCTGAAGTAGTAGTGGCAACACGATCAGTATTGTTATCATTGGCTCTCCTTTCTTGCTTCCCTTTGTCTGCCTTGTTCTCTTTCTTCCACTTGAAACAATATTTCTTGATATGCCCTGGTTTACCACAGTAATGACATTCAAGGTTCTTATACCTTGATTTTGATTTACTCCTGCTCTTGCCTCTATTCTGATCTTGACTCCTGCTTTTACTTCTCCCCCTGTTTTCAGTAACCAAAATTTCTGACTGTGAACTAGATGCCCCCTGATTTCTTCTTCTCATCTCTTCATTCAAAACACCAGTCTTTGCAAATGACATGGTTACACCACTTTCAGGAGCAGAATTAGTCAAAGATACACGAAAATTTTCCCATGAGTCAGGAAGTGTATTCAACAACCAAAGACCAATAACTTCTTCATCAAATTTGACACCCATGCCAGATAATTGATCAAAGATACCTTGAAATTCATTCACGTGATCAAGTATAGAGCTGCCTTCTCTATATTGCAAGCGCATAGCTTGTTTAAGCAAAAATAACTTATTATTACCAGTCTTTGAAGCATACAAAGTTTCAAGCTTTTCCCACAAGGTCTTGGCATTTGTTTCATTAGCAATATGATTCAATACATTATCTTCTACCCATTGTCTAATAAAACCACATACTTGCAAATGCTCAAATTCCCAATCTTCATTAGATTTAGACTCAGGTTTTTGAGAAGCAAATACAGGTAAATGCAATCTTTTCACAATAAGAAAATCTTTCATTTTTCCTTTCCACTTGTGATAATTTGTGCCATCCAAACAAACCATTTTACTCACATTCACCTCCATTATTCAAACAAGCAAACAACCAATGAACTAATGAACTAGCTCTGATACCACTTGTTGAGAAAGGAACCTGGATAAGTTCTTCCCCACTTGAATGAATCTATGAGGAGTGACTAAGTAAAATTCAATAAACAACCAATCAACAATCTGCCTCTAGATGCACAAAAATCATTCACACATAAACACAAGGATTTTTAACGTGGAAAACCCCTTCAATGTGAAGGATAAAAACCACGGGACCTCTCTTGGTCCAAGTAAAAGAGTTCCACTATCAAAGATCAATGTTTACAGAAACTATAAGCTACTACAACAACCTTCAAGTAAAGTAGCAACACAAAATCAACCAAACATCAAAAATAAACAAGAGAATGGAGAAAAATCACCCAAAAATAGCTACTGTTCATGCCAATGGATGAGCTCCAGTTATTCAAATCTGATCTCCACCGTCCAGATTAAAGAACAATCAATTCTAAACGTGCTCACCAAAATTCAGCCAAATCCGACCACAAATGACCGTCCGATCGTCGGAGAAAGGCAAACTGGTCGCTGTTGCAGAACTGCACGTAAACAGTAAACTTCGAGCCACAAATGCCGGCAATCCAACCGTTCAAAATAGATCTTCACCGTTCAGAATGGAGAACGATGAGTCCTCTAACTTCTGTCCAAATTTCAGCCTGATCGGACCACGTATGACCATCCGATCGCCGGAAAATAAAGACTGCCCTGTTGACTCCCTTTGCAGAGAAAAAAAATCTCTTTCTTTTCTCTCCCTTTTCTCTCTTTCTTTCTTTTTAGTGACTGATACACAATGACACACACACACTTGACTTAGGGTAATATTTGTATATAAATATGCTAAACATTAATAGCCTATTGGGCTAAAATAAGTGGGCTCAAATATTGGGTTTTCACATAGGAGTGAACCCAAAAAACCTAACAAGAACAGCTCAACCAAAATAAGGAGGAAAAAGAACAGCAAAATTACCTTGACTTGGTCCAGTTCTGGTCCCCTAAGAGCAGCAAAGTATCTTCCAGCAGGAACTCCTTCATTAACAGATTCATCAACTCCATTAGGACCATCAAGTCTCTGGTTCTCCACATGATGATCTCTTTCTTTTCTTCCAGGCAACAAAGAATTCTGCTTACTGAGAGTAGCTTTGGTCTTGAAAAATGCTAAAATCTCCTTTCCTTGCTTCTCCAATATTATTGATTCTATTAGCTGAATCACCAAAACTACGTCCACTTCTTGGAAGAGCCTTTCTCTCATCTTTAGCTTTAGATTCTTGACTAAGAGCTGAAAACCCTGTTTCTAGTGAAACTTGCCTGCTAAAAGTACTCCTATTATGGGGTCTTTTTGTCTCTCTAACTTTAAATTGTCTATTTATACGTCTTCTTACCTTACCTGTTGCCAATCTTGATTTTCCCTTTCCATCTTCTTCTTCTTCTTCTTCTTCTTCTTCTTCTGGCAATACTTCACGGATATCTACAAAATGGGTTTCAAGAGATCTAAGAGAAATTGGTAGTCTTGCTTTATTCTCCATTTTGCTTATTTTGAAAGGGATCAAACCAAAAAACAAAACCCAAATGGTTAATTTAAGTCTATATGTGTTATACGGTCTTTATATTTGCTTTACATCAAATTTTGATAGCTTTCTTGAACTTGTGTGTTGGCATATAACAAGCAATGAACTTCATGACTCACGAGAGACGTTGAAAAAGATGATAGGAGCTTTGCTTAGATTACAGGGTGGATGTTTTGCTGATGAAATTGAAACCAACACTTTCTTGACAGAAAAAGGCAGATATCTTTGGAGGGATTTCCCGTGATTCAAAATCTTTAAAAATTTGTGGCTTAAATAGCCTAGTCACATTTTTACAATAAATCTGGTACATTGTCATGCATAAAATAAGGGCGACTGTTTGTACCATTAGTTGATTAAGGAATTCACGTGTTTTTTCTTAAAAAATTCAATAAATTAAAAAAAAAAATGCCAGATATAATTTGAGGGATGTGATATGATTTCTTCAGTTTAAGAACGACGAGAAAATAGCAAACCTACAAGTCGTTTGTGTTTATGACCAAACGACAATGAAGGATGAGATGGGCTTGAGTTATCTCAAGTCGAGGTCCGTGAGGCCTAGTTGACACCAAATGGGTTTTCATTTACATTTGAGTCTTGCCGGTCTGTATAATTATGAGAAAATTAAATAAAATAGTATTTTTCTTTATAATTTTTATTTTTATTGTATTTTATTTTTTATAATTTTACACTTTTGAGTTTATAAAATTATATTTTGATTATATATACTAAATATAAAAAAATATACTAAATATATACTCATCATATGCTAAAAATATATTAAAAATATATATTTTTATAAATTTTTTATTGGTATAGTGTGTATATATTTTTTATTTGCATTATATTTCTATTTTTTTTCCCTTTTTAAGTTATTTTTGTAAATTTTTCTATAATTGTAAATGTCCAAAAGAAAAAGTCACCTCACCTTGGCACTTTATTAAGTGTTACATAAAAAACCAGTCTAAAAAGCTCAAAAGAAAACAATCAAGGGTTTTCCATAAAATTAACCAAAAAATTACAAAATTACAGAGATTTTAATAAAAATATTTACAAATTTAGAAAAACCTCCTTCAAAATAACAAAACACACGTATTTAATGGAGTAATCACGTTTTTCATCTTCTCTCCACATCTTCATCTTCTTGATCAATAAAACTCCAGTATCATTTTTTTTTCAACAAAAATATTTATCTTTATCTTTTTATTCAATAAATCTTTATCTTTTTTTTAAGACAAATCTTCAAAATATTAAAATAAAGAGAAAAAATAAAAAAAAACCTGCATATAAATTAAAAATAAATCACAAATTAAAACTCAAAACCTTCAATGAAGAAGAATCAAACATAAAAACTCTCGAGAAAAAAAAAAGGTAAAAAATGTTAATTTTTATTTTTATTTAATTTTTATTTTTATATTCAATTTAATCTTTATTTTTATCTTTTTCTTAACAAAATCTTCATCTTCATCTATATCAAATATCAAACCTTCTCCTTAAAAAAAAAATCTAAATCATCAATCAAAAAAAAAAAAAAACAGTTCATAAGCAAAATTATTGATATATAATATATGTTGTCTGCATTGGAGAAATAAAAAAATAAGAAGTATTGATATTGTATTGATGTATAATAGATATTTAGTATATATTATAAAAATACTGAATAAAAAGTATTGATGTATTGTAAATATTTTATGTATGTTAGAAGAGTATAGAATAAAGTTAAAAAAATATTAATTTTATTATACAAAAGTTTAATAGATATTTGGTAAATGCTTGATAGATGTTTGATAGATATTGTTAATATTTGATAAGTATTGTGTGTATATTAAATTTTTATTATGTGTATTATTTGATATATTATGTAGATGTTGTGCGGGCATATTATGTGAATAAAAAATTAAAAAAATAAAGTTAAAAATATATTAAATAAATTTATAGATGTTTAATAAATATTTTATATATGTTTGATAGATATTTAATAGAATAGTAAATATTTAATATATATATATATATTATATACTTATAAGAATATAACATTAAAAATATAAACTTCTGAATAAAAAAAATATAAATAAAAAATAAAGCAGAAAAAAATAAAAAAAAATACCGTCCAAAAAATGGACAGAAATAAAAATGTACCTATTATTGTTACGTAAAATTGAAAAAAAAAAAGCACAGAAAAAATAAAACTAAAAAAAGTGGTATACCAGAAAAAAAAAATCATGCGTGTATTTGAAAAAGAAAAATGAAATAGGGTTAGATAGTTTAAATTTCGACAATTTATGTATCAATTGAAATAATTATACCCACAAAATCATTTATATAATTATGCAGACAAAATCATTTATGTTGTGCCATTGAGCAGTAAAGACTATTAGAAAATTAGGAGAAAAACACGAGAACTGAATAAAAATTGAAAGCAACAGCCCTAGACCATGGTAGAAACTGAGGAGGCGCCACTGAAGAGAGAGCGTAAAAATCCTATGAAAGAAAGACTCCTATTATTAAAAAGATGTTTAGACTCCTATATATATTTGTTATTTTTAGTATATTTGTAATTTTGTTCCCTTCTTAAGTTATTCTTTTTGTAAATTTCGTTGTAATTATAAATGTTCAAAAGAAAAAGTCACCTTACTTTGGCATTTTATTAAGTATTACATAAAAAAACAGTCTAAAAAGCTCAAAAGAAAACAATTCATGTATTAATTGAAATAATTATGCACACACAATCATTTATGTAGTGCTTTTTTGAGTCGAGGAGTCTATAAATCGGCAGCCAAGTTTGGGCTTTTTGTATAGCAATTAGGAGCAAATAGTTTAACAAAGAAATAGAAAAGAAAGTTATTTAATTAGTACTAATTTTGTAATATGGCTTCTTCCAATGTTTGCATGATCATTGCTACTGTGGCTGTGTTTGGTCCTTCAATTTTGGCTGCAGAATACGTAGTTGGGGATGAGACTGGTTGGACTATCAACAAGAGTGGTCTGAAGGAAAGCAATTTCATGATATAATTTATACTATGTTAACCATCAATCTTGGATAAAGAAAAAAAATATTTATTGTAAATTAGATTGTGCTTCATTTGATATTTATTATTTCAAATAAATTAATCGCAAATCAAATTTCAAATTATGTTGTTGATTGTCTGATAAAATTATACTCTTTTTTTTAATCTGGGCGTTTAACACATTTCAAAAGGTTTACAAATGTGCATTCATAATGAATTAATTGGGATTTTCTTCCCAAATATAATTTCATTTTTTAAGACAATCGCATGTTTTATATGTATATATATATATATATATAATAAATAAATAAAAAGAAGTTGTGGGTGGGGTTGAAGTTTTTAGGTATAGAGAAGGAGCACACAATGTGTTGAGACTTGACTAGAACAGGATTCCAACAGTGTGTGGCACCAATTGGCACAGAGGCATTGACCAGCGGAGAAGATATCATTTACACTTCTCATCTCCTCGAAAACAAATGGTATATTTGTGAGTCTGCCAACATGAAAATTTCTTTTACTGTGTTGCCTCTAATTGGAATCTCCAGCGCCTTCTGCCTTCACACCAACTCCAATATCAGCCGCCATTGCCAACACTAATTTGTCTGGTTTCCATGCCTTGTTTTTGAACATTGCTGCAATTCTTGGGATGCTCATGCTTTAATAATCTTTGCATCTTCATATTTATTACTACTTGTTTATTGTTTGTTGGATTTAAGAGAGCTACTGCCCTATTATTGCCTTGCTATAGTATTTATCTTCAAAATTCAGCTCAACAACTTTCATTTGAATTCATAACTAAGTGTAATATTTTCTTACTTTTTTGGAGTATACTAATTTTATTGTAAACAGATTATTTAAATAAATAGAGAGATTAACCAGTGATATCTGAACAGAAAAAAATATATGGTTCTGATTTTAGTTAAAGTATATGGTTTTGATTTTAGTTAAAGTATATGAAATTTCAATTGCTTATTTTTCGACTTCAAGTAAAAATGATTTTAGTAAACTAAAATCAATTAAATTTTAATTATTAGCCTAACTCCTTAGAAACTAGAAATTGTATATTATGAGTAGCAACAAAAGAAAGCTCCAAATACAGCGAACTATCAGCTGTCCCAAAAACATAATCCAACTTGTCCAATGATTTTAGCATATCTGCACATTTGGTGGCTGTGGCACCTACGCAGAGGAGCCGGCCAGCCCACTTTCACCGGCCAGCAACGGTCTAAACATCAATGTCTTTGGTCAACAATTAGTGTCGTTTTGTGTGTACATATCATATATGTAATAAAATACTTAATGGGTTTAATTTTTTTTTTCTCTTAGAAAGAAAAAAGAAGAAAACAATGCGATTAAATTCAAAAACTAATATCTTAAAAGTGTATTTAATTTCCCCTAATTTGATGCGGAATTCATGGAAACTTAAAGTTGTTGATGCAGTATAATTGAAGAGAGTGCCAAATGATATCAACTTGGGTTAAAAATGTCTACCATTTCCATTATATCAACACCTACCTCATGAGAAAAGGACCCATACACTACCTTTGTAGCTATGCTTTAGTATTTTATTTTATTTTGGTTCATTTCTCTCTTTATTATTAATATAAACAATAGTCAATAAACATGCCTACTGAAACATGGTCTAGCAGACATGATCTAGCGGTAAGTTTACACATCCAGAATTGATTCTCCCTTCTCTGTGCCAATACTCATAATATATATATATATATATATATATAATCATACAATTCAACTAACATTAAGTATTAAGCTAAGCAAGGTAGAGAAGGAAGTTGTAACAACCACAAAAATTGAAGCCATGTGTCCCACAATTGATAAACATAGTTCACTGCTCAGAAAAAGTTTACCAAAAAGGCATAAATACAAGCAAATACGAGCAGCATTCTGTTGTTGTGGCAGAGAGAGCAGAGACATATGCATATTGACCAAAAGCAGAAAAAGCCTTTGGCTTAAAATGAATAATGTGTATGTCAGACTCAGCTTTCATGTTAAAATTGGTCACTTTCAAGCTGAAGTAAACCAACAAGCACCTGGTTGCTGCATGTTCCTTTTAACAAATGTCAATTTGATCAGCCATGTAAAAATAATCATACTTATATCTACTTGGAGCCTTGCACTTCCTAGAGGACAAAATTCCATGAAATGTCAGTTTCTTGTCAATTATCATATATTCATCCATATGAGTCCTAACACAGAAATTTCAATAACTGGACTAATCAGCCAACGGATTTAAGAGGCCTTCCCAGAAAATATCACAATAGTAACAACTAGTAGATGAAGCAATCAGAAAAACCCTATTGACATGCACCCAAAAGTACAAGGAAAAAGAAGATCAAAATAGCCTTATGTATCATTTAAAATTACCCAATTTAGATTCACAGCATTTACTGACTAGATGGACTATGAACGGAGGAGATCAAGAGAAATAGATCAAACAGAACAAGCTGAATCTTGAAACTAAAAGCAATTGTAATCGTAAAATTACAATTGATAAACAAGAACTGTAAAATTTTTAGCCGAACAGGAATTATGAGTGGAATTGTAAAGTTATGGCAAGAACTTGCATACAATTGCTTTCTCAAAACCATTTCAGTTTTTCATAATAGAAATTTGGAATCTTATAAAGTAAACATGAATGGCAATGTGAACGGTTAAAAGTTGTACCCTCTTTCCTTGATAGTGACTAAAAACATCAATCATGATCAGCTTGCTTATTTAGAAGCTTGCCAGCAGTCTGATAAAGATTTCTTCAAGCTATCAAGTATGACATCTGAGCCTTGTGTTTTATGGATGAAATTCTCAATAGATCCAAAATGCCAATGGGAACTGGCAGCCTGGATGGCAAATAAATGCAAGAAATTGACCTATTCCACCAGGCAAAAACATAATTCCTAATAGTCATCTAAGTTTACCTCAGGACATGTACAGTCAAATTAAATTCAGCATCTAGATAACCAAAGGCACTATAACTTCACTTTTAATCAGGATTAAATTTTTTTATATCATGGAATCCTGACCCGAAAATGGGATCGAACGAAGCAGGAAAAAAAAGGTTGCCGCTAGTTAGCCGAGGACACAAGCAAGCATAGAAAGAAGACAATATAGCTTCCAACCACGAAATGAATCCAAAAGAATGCCAAATCATGCACAGGCATATGCTATACTAAAAAAGAATGAGAAAATACCAATTTAACAATAGATAATACATTTTGACATATGAAAAGAGAAACTTTGTTCTCTCTCCAATAAAAACACTTGGAAAATCATATCTGGATCAGTTCTTTTTGTGTTCCAATTGCAGAGAATTCAATATATAAGGTTACAGACAGGGAAAAGTTAGAGAGAATTTTATTCTCTATAACCATCCCAATGGTAACAATTCAAAGCCAAAAAAGAAATAAAAAGAGGAAAAGAGCATAACCCTTTCCCTTTTGTTCCACTGTTCTGTACAATCCAATTGATCCGAATTCTCTTCTTTCCCTTCCATTAAAAATCTAAGTTGAAATTGAACATTAAAGCCAAAGTAATAAAGCAAAAGGAGAAGAGAGAGCCGCACCAGTGTTTGTGGCAGTCAAAATGAATCATTCTAATTTTATCTTTCAATGGGTTGTAACCTTGGATCTCTTCTTTGCCTCGCTGTAAAGCACCACACCCATGATGGTAACCGCGAATCCTGTCATTCCCATCACTGTCACCGGATTCCTGAAGATCAAGATTGAAACAACTGCAGCCACGGCAGCCTTGGCATTCCCTAGCACCTGCAGAGTCAGGGCACTCGTGTGCTTGGTCACCAAAAAATTTGTTAAATTCACCAAATAAGCTACCGTTGCATTCCCAATCAACAAGAACACAATAAAAGTATCCCCTTTCGCTTTCTCCATTGTAATTGCTGCCACATTTCCTTCTATGTAAAGGGTAAATGGTAACAAAATCATAGCAGCCATTGGTGCCATATAGAGTAACAAATTCATAGAATGGAGTTTCTCTGCTTCCGAGGTCAATAAAATCCCTTGAACCACAGATTTCAAAGCACGCCCAGCAGTAGAACCGACACAAACCAAGAATCCAAATAAGTGAAATAAAGGTTCACTATTACTAGCCAAGACAATCCCAAAAACCACAGGCAAAAGTGCACAGTACACCTCAGCAGATTCCTTCTTACAAGTTATCAAGAAAGCAAAAATGGCAGTGAAAAATGGCGTAGTTGCTCCAATTGCTTGATTGAACGAGACTGGCAAGTATCTCAAAGATGTATTTCCACAAACAACTGAGAAACAGAAAATTGCACTTAAAGCAAAGATCTTTATAAACTGTCTCCTTGATAAAATATGCTGCAATGGAACTATTTCAAGAAACTTTATAGCCACATAACTATAACAAGCGCAAGAAATCATGTGCAACATTGTTAAGAATATTGGATAGCGGTAGCCATAGAAGCTAAGGAGATACTTATTGAGAAGCAAAACACCAATGTTGGAGAAATACCATGATGCAATGATCATAGCTGTTAAAATGTTTGGAGAAAAAAATGATCCAGCAGCAGAGTAAGCACTATTCCTTACATCACCAGGTGGGGTCGCCGGAATATCAAGAACTTGGTCAGCAGCAGTGGTGGCTACAGTGGGTGAGTTGGCATCTAGCCTGGGATTGCTCATTCTCCTTGTAGTCCATGTCTGAGCCTCCACCATCTCTGGCCTACAGGGCAAAACGGGTATTGGAAAAAACTTATCCCTCGCTAAAATGTAGGTTATTTTAGAGGGAGGAAGCAAGCAAAAAGTGTCTGTGTAATGTGGGTTAGATCTGGGAGAGATGAGGATGATGATATCCTGTGTAATGGATCTAAATGAACGGTGGCGATTTAGATTTGAGATGAAGAAAGAATTTGAACCGTTGGATTAAGGAGGGAGTATTGGAGGGGAATAACACATCATTAGATTCCCCGTGAGGAGGGCTTAATATTAGAGTCAGAGTGTCGGTAATGGTAATGACCATGCTCTGACTTTTTATTTTTTATTATTATTATTATTAGTGTCTTTAGTTAAATTTTAGAATTTGAGGTAAGAATTATACATGTTTTGCCATTTTGGGTTTTTAAGTGTTCAAACTTATTCTCAAAAAAAAAAAAATGTTAAAACTTAAATTATAAAATACTTCTGAATTTTTTATTATTTCATAATTAATATTTTTATGTTCTAATTTTTATTTTTATTTCTTACTTTCAATTTTTTACTTTTTAACTATTTTCAAAAGGAAAATTAAAAATATGGAAACCATATTTTCTTAATTTTATTTTCATTTTTTATATGATATTTAAATAATTTTCTTTTTCAAATATTTTTTTTCAAAAATATAATTATATAAATAATTTTTATCTAAATATTTATACATATTTTAATTTAAAATAAAATTATAAGAAAATAATATTTTAAAAATAAAAAAATAAATTATTATAAAAACAAAAACAGTTAGAATTTCAAGTGGAAAACAAATGATGAAGTTAAGACTTTGTGTTTTTCATTTAGAAAATAAGTAAAAATAATTTTCAAAAACTCAATTATTAATTAATAAATATAAATTTTATTTTTTTAATTTTCTAAATAAAAAATTTTTCTAACTAAACAATCTATTTTTTAAAATTTTCTAAAAAATAGAGATTATTTTAAATAATTAAATAGTTTCTAAAATTTATAAATTTTAGAATAATTTAAAAAAAATTATAATTAATTTTTGTATTTAATTTCTTAGAAATGAATAATTGTGGTTAATTAAGCTTGATATATTAGTTAAGATAATGATACAAATATTATAATGAGGTATCAATTTCATTTAATAGAATTTATATATAATGTTTCATTTTTTTATTTGTCAGGATTTTACTATTAGAATAATAATCTTATCCAAATAGAATAAATTTTAATTATATTTAGATAGTGACATGCTTTTATTTTACCCTAATAAAGTTGATATTAAATTTATCATCATTAAATATATAATGATAATATAGTCTTGTTGAAATTCATTGATAGACAATTTAATTTTAAACAACTTATAATGTGTTAATTCAAAATTTCTAAAGATTTTAAATCTTGAAAAAAATGAAAATCAAGATTGCAAACAATAGCTATTTAAACAATTACTATTTCAAGTACTATTTTTTCCTTCTTTTTTTTTTCAAATTTTTTGTTTTCCGAGTTTTACCTTTTGCCATAATAATAACATACAAGAAGGAAGTCAATGAGAATATATTACCAGGTATGAAGAAGCCTTCATCACCAAATTGAAAGATGAAAACGAGAGTTTATTATTTTCGTTTCTTAAATCCAAACAATTGGGAGTTCTAGTTGACCGTTGGAAAAATCATTAAAGTTAAAAATCATTAAAATTAAGTTCTGTAATAATAATAATAATAGTGCATTCGATTGTATATAAATTTTAGAAAAATTGACTAAATAATTATGTTTAACTAAAAATATTATGTTTATTTGTAAATGATCCATATACAATAAAATATTGAACCTATTAAATTTTACCAATAAGTTACTAAAATATTTTATTTAAGAGAAATAGAAAAAATATTTTACCGAACAATAGATTGAGGGATTCATATATTAAAAGATAATTATTTTATTAATTTAAAATATAATATAAAAAAATAAGAACTAGATATTGTAAGAGTAATTTATGCATTATTTAAACTTTTCATGTAAAGTTAAATTTTAATCAAATAAGTTAATACTTTTTTTAATTTATTTTTTAGTATTTTATTACATCTTTTAAATACGGTAATATAATTTTTTCCAGTAAAATATAATTCATATAATATATCTCTGTAAAATATATTATCAGTAATTAATTTTTTCAATAATTTACCAAACGGGCTATAATAATGTAAAATAGTAATATCAATTTAATTCTATATTTAGGTTTTTTTTTTCAAAAAAAAGTAAAGCAATACGAGCCTTCTATTTTATGCATACCAAATATAATTAATTACTGTGTCACATAAATATATATTCTTGGAAATCAATCAACTAATTTTCTGCCTCCAAGTTTTCTCTCTATATATATATATCGTTTTAAGTTTGTATATATTATTGAATAATATATAGTTTTAAGTTTGTATATATTATTGAATAAATTCTTCACAGCAACAAGTGCATCACTTGTAATTAAGGTTAATAATTTTGTTTTTAATAAATTTAAAATCTAAATATTTATAATATTATTAAATTAAAAAGTTATTAATTAGAACTAATCACTTTCAACAGTTAATTAATAATTTGACCAAATACGATTGAAAATAATACATTATCTTTCTCAAAGGAAAAAAAATTGTTTCATGCTTAAGTTACACTTAATGATATATTTTATTTTATTTTATTGATAAATATTCACAGGGATGAACTCATGATTGAACATTGTAACCATCATTCATAATTTTAGAAAATCATTCTTTTATTGGTACACATATATTAATAGATGAAAGTTTTACAATATAATTATTTTATTAGTAGCTTAATTATATATACTTTATCAATAAATAGTATATAAAACAATTATATTTTTCAAATGAGATTATCAACTTGATAATTAATTTTTTAATTAGTTAAATTGCAAATAAAAGAACTTATCATATAACTTAAAATTATATAAAAAAATAATAATATTATATAAATATATATATATAAATAAATCATGGGCGCCAATATGAGGCTAGTATGTAATATATGACGTTTGTTTTACAAATTAATTTTTCTTTACCATAATAAATCAATGAAACCTCATTCTTGATTAGAAACACATTGAGAAGAAACTTATATACATTAATGAAATCACCAACTTTAACAATTAAGTGACAACTTCCAACCTCTCATTATCTTGCTTTGATCATTAATTTTATATTGAACGACCAACCTAACCATTTACCATTTTACATTCTTTTAGTAAATAACTCCCACTTCAAAATTATTAAAATAAGTTATACTGTCCTACTTGTTTATAAACTCTATCTCAAATGTTGCTCTTCCATAAAAAGTAAAATTTTTTTTATTAATTATATATACAAACTCGAAATTTAAATAGGAGTGACATTTGTAAAAAAAATATTTTTAAATTAATTAAAATTTTTAAATATTAAATGATTTTAATATTATTAAAATTTGAGAAGGACTTCAGTATTACTGAATCAAAGATTGAAGTTGCCAATGCAACAATTTGGCCCCCCCGCTAATGACTCATCCTCAAGATAAGAAGAAAGAGAAGATAATAATCAAGAAATAAAGAAGTTGAAAGGGAAACAAAGGAGTATCTTGTATGTGGCTAGTTGCTCATTTGTGTTGTGCCTCTCCTTTGGGCCCAAAGCCTAGATGTCCATTTATTACATTCTCTTATATCTACTTGTCTACCTTTATTTTATTTTATTTTCATCCAATCTAAAATTTCATTATTGTTTTTGAAAATTATATTTATAAATGTAAGTTTCATGTTCCAAAGTTACAATTGAACTGTCTCATTAGGCAACTGGGAGGAAATATCCAGTTATTAAATGGTATAGGACGAATTCATTGACCTATTAATGTTATAAAAATAATAATAATTTTCTTTTATTTTTTTAATTATATAAATATGCAAATTAAAAAATAATAATAATCTGAAGTAAAACTCCACCAAATGAATTAAATGTAAGTGGGCTTAGTGGAGCCTCTATCCATTTTTTTTAGAAGGGTTTCTACGGATTTCTGCATTTTTTGGGCTCTAGGCTTGTCCGAAATTCTGAATTTATTTATGAGGAGTTTACACCATTTATTCATTTTTTAATTTTTCTTTTTAACTATATATTTTTATTTATTTTTATATTTTATTGAATTTTTTTTAAACTTTTAACTAATGTTGTAATCAAGCCGAGCAGAACCGAATTTTGAAAAGCTCAAACTCAGTTCGTTATAAAATAATCAAATTTGAACTCGAACTCAAATAGAGTCCAAGCCGACCGAGCTTATATCGAGCTAGCTCATATATCATATATTTTCAGCTTGATTTAAATAAGTTTAACGAATTCAATAAACTTATTTCAATTTTTATTATTTATTTATTTTTTCTATATTTTCATAAAAGATATATTAAAATTAATATTTTTTATGAAAGATAAACAATATAATTATATATTAACAAAAATAAAATATTATATTACTATAATATTATATTTTACTATAAATTACTAATCTATTTTATATTGTATATTATTTAATTTATTTGTCATATATACTATATATTAATAAATTAGTTAAATTAAATTAGTTAAAAAATTAATATATTCACATAGATAGTTTAATATATATAAATTAAATTATATATATTTTTAATTAAATTTATTAAACGAGTTAGCTTATGAGCTTAACTCACAAGCTAACAAGTCGAGTATTTTTTAGCTTGAGTTTGACTCATTTAACAAATGAGTAGTTTGAGCTCGAGCCTGAACGAGTTTTTACAGAGTCGAGATCCAAGCCGAGCTCGAGTAACTTAGCTTATTTACAGCCATACTTTTAACTCTTTAACAATGTTCAGTCTCTCTTATAAATTCTCAACTTTTTTACGTTAATTTTTACTTTTTTTATTTTTTTATTTTTTATGTTTAATTTTTTTATATAATTTTCTCCAAAAATATTTTTTATATTATATTCTTACAAAAACACAATAACACATCTAAAATATATCATATATTTGTCATGTATTAACGTTGTATCAACACTACATCAATATTTTTATTTTGTATACTTCTAATACATAAAATATATAATACATCAATATTTTACTTACACGTAATTTTCACCCAATACATCAATATATATATATATATTGTATTTTTCTCAATATGCAATACATCTATAATACATCAGCTTTGAATTCTTTTTAAATATGATGTATATAATACATCATATTTAAAAGATATGCAGCACATCTATAATACATCAACAACACATTTATATTTTTATTCTGTATTTTTTTATAAATGCAACACATCTATAATATATTAAAAATACATTTATATTTTTATTTTATATTCTTCTTACATATGCAAGAGCCAAAATATCTACAACATATTTATATTTTTATTCTGTATTATTCTTACAAATATAAAATATTTATAATACATCAATAACATATTAATATTTTTATTATGTATTTTTTTTATTTTTTGATGATTTAAATATGTGTTTTTTAAAGAATATGAATATTTATTGAAGAAAAAGATAAAGATGAAAATTTTGTTGATAAAAAGATGATGATAAAGATTAAAATATAGAATTAAATATTTTATTTTATAGATCAAAGTTTTTTATGTTTAGTTGTATGCAAATTTATTCAGTTTCAATTGATGATTTATATATTCTTTTTTTTATAAATCTTTTTTTCCACTAATTTTAATGAAGAAGATAACGGAGTTTTTTTTTTATGAAGAATAATGAAGATTTTTAATAAAGAAGACAATGAAGATTTTGTTTTTGATCTTTTTTTTTTTATAGATTTTGATATTGATTACTTTCCCTTTTTGATATTAATTTCTAATATGGTTTCATTTTTATGAGTCGTTTATTTTTCCATTGATAATGGTGAAGAAAAAGAAAAAGATAATGATGATGAAGAAGAAAAAAGATGAGGAAGAAAAAGAATTTAATAATGCTGGATATAAAGGTTTATTTAGTTGCATGTAGAAAGAAGAAGAAGAATATGAAAAAGAACAAGAATGATGAAGAAGATGATATAAGTCTTGATATCAGTCTATTTTTACTTTTCGATTTTGGTGATGATGAAGAACGAAGAAGAAGAATAGGAAGAAGAAGAAGATGATGATGACAATAAAAATCTGTTTTATTTTTTGTTTTTTATGATGATAAAGAACGACGAAGAAGATGATAAAGAAGCAGAAGAAAAAGGATGAAGAAGATGAAAAAGGTAACAGGGTTAAGAGATTACGTATTTTTTTAATTTTGTAGCTAAGTTTTATAAATTGGTAAATATTTTTAAAAATTAATTTATTTTAGTAATTATCTTTTTAGTGGGTTTTGTGAAAAGCCTTTTATTTATTTGCTACTACATTATAATATATAAAAATACTAATAAATTCCAAAAGAAATATGATTTTCCATTTTTTTACTTTACAGTACAAAATAATTATTGTATTTTTCTAATTAATATAGAGTAATATAAAATTTATTTTATTTATAAATAAACAAAGATAATAAAATTATCATTAAAAATATCAAAATTTAAATTTAATTATGAAAGTTTGTTTAATTCGATTATTAATTTTAAAATGATCGAATTATTAATTAAATATAGGTAAAATTTTAAATTAAAATCTTATTGCATGGAAAAACTAAATTTTATTGATTCAGAATTAAAATGGAATAGCGTGCTTCCCAGTCCCTGTTCACATGCAAAGGCAAAATATGAAAATAGTGTGCAGCGTGCGATGTCTTTAACACGTGTACAAAGACGAGGTCTTTTGCTTGCCACGTGCAAAGAAAAATACGGTGCCGTCCTTCTCACCATTTAACAAAATTTATGACTGTTCTGGATTCTGTCAATTTGTTAGATTTTTTTTTCTTTGAGGGCTGTCAATTTGTTAGATGATATAATTAAATATTTAATCACATAATCTATGCTTATAATTTTTAAGCAATAAAGGAAAGAAAATGAATTAAAATAAAAACAAGACAAAACTTAGCAGAATTATTGATTGATTTTAACCTCAACTTAATTTAATTTAATTCACATGTTTATCAGCAACAACTGCGGCGTGGAGTCTCTATATAAAATTCAAAAGGTATGTTTTAATTCAAGAACTTGGATTTGGTAGATTATATAAGATCATAAAATCACATTGGCATATATTAAAAATAATAATAATAATTATACCATTCTACATTTTGAATATCTTTAAGAAAATCTAATATTACAATTTGAACAATATATCAGAAATGGGAATTACTGATCTGCATTGCTACTCACTGGGAGAAAAATGGAGAGATTGGTGCTAGCATTATTGTTATCGTTAGCATTATTAGTTTGAGAAGCAGCTTCCACAAGCTTTCTTGAACGCTGGCGGCCTCGATGCATGTGCCTTTCACACTACTTTTGATCTGGAACAGCTTCTTTGCTACATCTCCATTTTTTCCCATCTGTTCTTCTGCATCTCCCTGGCTCTGGATCCACTCCATTTCTATATTCCAATTGCAATGAGCTATTGCCCACCATAACTACACATAACACCCAAAGAAGAAACAGAAATGCAAAGTTAAATTACATCAGGAAAACTAAGAACGAGTTTAATTTATTAATTGGGGAACTTACAACTTGGATAGAGTTGATACAAGATTGAATTGAGACTGCTGAGGAAGCCAGAAACACTTTTCCATATGGGGAGGATCAGATTGCAAGGAACTGGAAATCCAACCTCTATATACTTGTAAATAAGAAAAGAAAATTATTATTATTTTTATAACATTAATAGGTCAATGTTAAAAATAATAATAGGTTCCAGGTATAGTATTTGCACGAGGACCAGCTGTAGCTGTACTAATTCTTTTGGACTCTGAAGGTGAGACGTATGCTGATGCTGTTCTTACTGAACAGGTAATTTTTTGTGTCTTCATTATGTCTCTTTCTTGAAGATCTATTGCAAATAGATTCAAAGTATAAGATAACTACTTTTATACTGCTACACCTGAATGCTGGTGAACTTTCATGCGTGTCTAAGGTTTGGGTTCCCACTGGGAGGCTTGTTTTGGAATTACCTGCTGGGATGCTGGATGATGATAAGGGCGATTTTGTTGGCACCGCTGTTCGTGAGGTCTGTTCTTCTCAGCCTAAGTAGTTACTGAGCATCCGTTCATGTCCAACACAGCTTAGAAGAGGATATGAGATAGTTTTGCAGATCTAGGTCCTAATGCATAACAATCAGATGACTATGACAGGTTGAAGAAGAGACTGATATTCACCTAAATCTGGGAGACATGGTTGACCTCACAGCCTTCCTGGACCCATCTACTGGATGCAGAGTTATTCCTTCTGTAACAAATTTTCATCTTATTTTGGTTATATTTTAGACTTATTTGTTCCAAATTGATTTAAGAAACACTTGGATGTCTAGGATTATGATACAATGATGATGCAACAATCCTTCAATTTTTTTGTAAGTCCAATGATGTAAACTCTACAAAATCTAGGAGACTGTTTATAAAACTTGAACATTCTTGAAGAAGTATCTCCAAAGCTGGACCAGGGTAGCTGTTTTAATAACAAAATGTGATTAGCAGTTTTAATGTGTCTAGTTACATGCTTTTTGTTATTCAGTGCTTTTGCTCGAATGTAACTGCATGTTAGGAAATATATCCTTGCAATCTAGGATCAATGGAGTGAACTCAAGTATCTCTAGTATCTGCGAATTTTCTATTGAATGATATACTTTGCAAATATCATCATGGTTCACATCTTGTTTTTAGCATAACAACATTTTTTTTTTCAAGAAAGATGCTTTCTGTATGTTATATTCTTGTCTGCGTTTCCATGGTTAGGGAGGATGTGATGAAGAAATTAGTTTGTTCCTTTACCGAGGGACTGTTGATAAAGAAATTATCACACAACTGCAAGGCAAAGAGACTGGCCTTCATGATCATGGTGAGCTGATTAAGGTTCGTGTGGTTCCCTATTGGAAACTTTGGCGCATAACATCCGATTCAAAGGTTTTAATGGCCAGTGCTCTCAATGAGATGGCAAAGAAGGAAGGACTATTGCCTTCCTAGATACGCTAGCTCTTCGAGTTACTAGACAGGTGTCGTTGTCTGATCATTCAGTTCAAGGTTGTATTTGGTATCATGCAGGATCAGTTCATCCTAGTTTCCAAATAACCATTTTGACTGTATGGAGTTCCATTGACTTGTATACTATCTCTCAATTTGCATTTGGATGACTATCAGATACTTTATCGTTAATTTTTTTTTATCAAAATTGCATGGATTGGAGTACATACAGGCAACATTGAGCAAGAATGTACGAGAAATTTGTGTTTTGGGAGAGGTTAAGTGATCTTACATGTGGATTCGCATGCGAAGACATTTTAGCTATAAATCATGTGCAAACATTCCCCTTTGAATATGCTACAAACCATCAAGCTTAGCTTCAAAAGTTAAAAGCCTGGGTTTAAATTTTGAGCTGATGGTTCACAAAATGATCTGTTGTATCACCAGACTACGTACGAAAAGTATAATTTAACGGGAGGCCGTCCTTAAATACCTAAGCAGCGGAAAATACAACTAAACCCAGGTTTTGCTAGTGCTCATCAAAGAGAGAACACAGACAGAGCAGCAAAGTTCATCCATCGCCTTCAAAAAGATTTCAACATCAAATTCAAAATTGCATTTTTCCGTCTTGCATCAGAGACCAACTACCAGGAAAATCTCTGAATTATATTACCGCTACCCCCAAAACAGAACTAGAGTGGGAATGTAAACCATTAAAAAGCTGTTCATGCATAAGCATCATAATTATTGCCTGAAATAAGAGGCTTGGTGCACGTTTTCCTTTATTAGACAAAAATTTCATCTTTGTTTACAACAATTTCAAACACATCTACATATAGAAAACAACAAGCCGTTCAATTGGTCATGTATGTGTTTATGGGAATTATCACACCTTGCTGGTGACGAAATCTTTATCGCTTGATTCCCATATGGTAGTACCATCACATGTGCATAACTTTTTGTAGTTTTCACCAACTCCAGCACTTCTAGCAATTACTGCTGCTATGAGACCACTATCTGATTTATCTTCTGTTCCATACACTGCAACCGATCTCCCAATAAGATCTACAACTCTTAGCTTCTGTTTTGCACCAGAGAAGAAGGCCTCTCCTTTCTCATCAACCTCTAATGTTCCCAGGTCACCCAGAGGCTTAAAAATCAAGGAACATAATTAGGGATTGCTAGCATAAAAATAGGCACAAGTATAATTGACTATATATAGTGAACCACCAAAAATGGAAGCAAATGCTATTATTGAAATGGGAGCAAACACTTGCAGTCTGAAGATATAAAGCAAGGGCATAACAATGGGAGACCACAACACAAAAAAGGGCCAACAAAATAGTAAACAACAAATGGATAATTCAGAGAGAGTTGGAAAAAGATTTATCGGTTTTGTGAAAGGTCAATTAATCAACAGAGACCCAGCAAAATAGCTGAAACCAAATTTCTTTCATAATATGTTAGTATTCATAAGTAATTCATATGATTAGTTGTTAGTGTTACTTTAACAATGTGATGAAAGAATAAAAGCATAACATATTAAAAACAGGCATATGCTAATACAAACCTCTTTTTCAGATTCTTGAGTGGAAGGATTATATACTTTCCCAGTGCTTGCTGCACCTCTTGTCAGATCACCAAACTCATTGATAGTCCAACCATGTTTCCCTGGTGATAATCCACTAAGGTTGGCCTCAATTCTAGCCAATTCCATATTCACTTGAGCAAAGCGAACCACGCCAAAAATTTCTGGACCCTTGAACTCAGCAACAGCAGCAGACACTAAAAAGTCTGAGAGACAAAAACAAGGGTAAATTACTTACTAAGTGTAACTACATAAGTATGCAAAGTTAGGTCAACTCACTAGTGAAAGTTGTACACAAATTCTCTTAAATGAAGACATAGGAAACAGGAAAAATTTAGAGGACAGAACTTCAATAGAAATATACTGTGACAACCAAAAGCCATTTCAGAGAAACAGACAAAAATTAACTCTCAAGAAAATCAATAAAGGTTCAAAAAACTAGAAGCATGAGAATGACAATTAGTCTAATGTCAAAAAGTTACCAAGGCATATTAATTTCTTTAAAAATAACAAAGAATAAAAATCTAGAGAATTTGACAAGAGACAAATATTGAAATTTAAGAGATCTATATCCAAATTCCTAGTTAGTATTCCTGTTGAACCTTGCAAGAATAGGATCCACTATATTGGAAAATTCAATGAGGATAAAAGTTATGATCCTTGGAAGATGACTGTCTAAGATCTGTAAGGTTGTTTCAGAAATGGGTACAAAGGGAGCAAGTCAGCAAATAAGTTTTCCAAATTATGTATTAAAGAGTACATAATGTCTCAACTCTCAATATGAATCCCTGTCCAACATGTTGTGGAGAGAAGCTCAAAATAAGGCAGAACTACCAAAGGACAGGGTTTCACGAGGCTCTAAGTTGTTAAGCAATGGAAACTACCCACGACTCACTATGAACGTATATTCCATCATGATTTAAAATTAAGATTCATCAATGCTCCTTGTAAACTGTAAATTACACCTCCACTACAAATTTTAAACTAAATAAATCTTTAGGGCAGGCATACCAAGTAATAAACAAAGTGGAGAAATCCATATCTTTAGATAACACAACCACAGGAGCATGTTTAAAGAGAATATATCCAGAAGACAGAACTATCAAAACAGCATAAAAGAACCAAAAGTTCTAGTTGACCAACCTTCAGGAACCCCTTGACCAATCAACCTGGCATTTCGACCCGTCTGCTCCAGAGCTTCAGTCATTACCTTTACAGGTGAATGTCCAAGGACTCTTACCACTTGATTGCCCAAGTCCACCTCGACATTCTTCACTCCTAATTTTACCCCCAAGATGGAAAACGAAACATACCGTGAATAAGGATAAAAAATATATATATTTTGTGAATCAATAAACGATTGTGTACGCAGAAAATAGAATACCATCAACAATTTGCAACTTATTCTTGACAGCATTAACACAACCTTCACACTTCATATCCACCATGAATTCAGTCTGTTACCAGATCAAGACCGAAAACTTAACAGTTATCGATAAAATCCCAAATGAATTAACAATTATAAATAAAAGACAATCAAAATCAGCGTAACTACGACACATAAAGCTAAAACAGAGAGAGAAATCAAGAATTTAACTTACAAGTAGCTCAGGCAAGATTGCATCTTCCTGCAAACAAAAAAGAAAAAAAAATTAGAGCCCAATTTGAAAGTTTTTAATATTAAATCAAATGGGTAGATATTAAATCGGGAACCTGAGAAGTGGGTGTGTCCACCATAATAGCAGAAGGAGGCTGAGCCAAGCTTTTTGCCAGACTAAAGCGAGCTGGGGGGAGAAGAGACGAAGCCGAAGTTGAGGGGAAAGAGAGGCTATGCGGTTTGGTATTCGGATGAGAAGATGGAGAGGAAGATGGAAGAGATGAAAGAGCAAAGGCCACAGGTAGAGCAGAGGCTGCTATGGCAGTCTTTGTGGCGGTTGTCGCTGACCTTAGAAACGCCATTTTATAGCCCTTTTATTTCATTGCTACTACTATTTTTATTTTAGGCACAGTGAAATAGCTGCCGTATGTTGTCTTTCTAGCTCTACTCCACTAGTTTCTAGATGCATCTTAAGATTTTCACTTTTGTTTTCATTTTCAGAGTTTTTTTTTTATTTAAAAATTTCAGTCAAACTAAGAAAGAGGAAAAAAATTGCAAAAAGTTGGGAATTAGGGATTTATAATATGACAATTAAAAAAAATCATTGAATTGAATATGAGACTAAAAGTATTTAATAAGTTATATATATTAAATTATAATGATTATATTTGGCTCGATTTAAAAAAAAATAATTTATAAAAATATATATATATATATATATAAACCAAAAGTATTTTTAGATGACACAAAAAATAAATTTAAGACCAATTGATCCATATTTCTTAAAATTTAAGATTAAAGAGTTAAATTTGGACTAGGTTATCTCTTCTAACCAATATTATTTTTAATATAATTTTATTTTTTTTATTTAGTATATATTGTTATAAAATGGATTAACTACTAACTACTAAAGATTCAAATATGTTAAAGCCTACTAAAATTTATTTGTGTTCTTTTATTATTAATTGTGTAAATATAACTTAATTAATTAGATTTTAATAAGTCAGTCCAACTGCTGTTATATTTGAATAAGCATAGATGCATTCCTTATAGAATGTTGAAGTAATTTAATTGATTTATGAATAATATTAATCCTCAACTTAATTTACTCTGTCCATACAATTATTCCATGATCTTACCATTGCTTTGTTGCTTTGATAATTACAAGGTCTAATTCTAAACTTGGCTTTCTTGGTAACACCGATTCTACCATTTACAAGAGCAGGCCATCGTTCATTTCCACTATCATACTCTTTTTCAAATCACTAAACTATAACACTTTCTTTATATATTCACAATGATAATGGCCAGTTTATAAGAAATCAAATTAGTTGCAGCATTTTCTGGTTCTCTTGCTGAAATGGAGAGCAAGAAGTGCAGCAAGTTTTTACCAAATATGGTGGTTATATTTCTATTTAGCTTCATATCAGTAACCACAGGACAAAGAGACTTTGAAACTTACATAGTCTTTGTGCAGAAACCAGAAGGTGCAGTACCCGTGCAATCTAAAGATTTAGAGAGCTGGTATCAGTCATTTTTGCAGCTGCTCCTTCAAGCTCAAACCAACCTCGAATTTTGTATTCTTACCACAATGTGGTTACTGGGTTTCCTGCAAAAATAACACTAGAGGAAGCAAATTCCATGGAAAGCAAAGAAGGGTTTGTCTCAGCCCGTCCGGAGAAGGTTTTGCCTCTGCATACAACTCGTACTCCTGGTTTCTTGGGTCAGCAACAGAATTTAGGATTTTGGAACTATTCAAGTTGCGGAAAGGGAGTGATCATTGGAGTTCTGGATACTGGAATATCACCTGATCATCCTTCATTTAGCGACAAGGGAATGCCTCCTCCACCGGCAAAATGGAAAGGAAAATGCGAATTCAATGGAACAGTGTGCAACAACAAGCTTATTGGTGCAAGAAATTTCGATTCTGCTAGTATGGCTCCATTGGATGCGTTTGGACATGTGACTCACACTGCTAGCACAGCAGCTGGAAGTCCAGTGCAACCAGCTAATTTCTATGGCCAGGCTAGTGTTACAGCAGTTGGCATCGCTCCATTAGCTCATTTGGCAATGTATAAAGTTTGTGGAAATTCCTGTTGTCGCGAGACTGATATATTGGCGGCAATGGATACAGCAATTGATGATGGTGTTGATGTTCTTTCCCTTTCTCTTGAAGGTGCATCACTTCCTTTTTGTTGGTGATGTTATTACAATAGGCGCATTCAGGGCTATTCAAAAGGGCATTTTTGCTAGTTGCTCAGCTGGGAATTCAGGTCCAGTAAATAGTTCTTTATAAAACGAGGCACCCTGGATTTTGAAAGTAGGAGCAAGTACTAAGAGTGATAAGAACAACAGTATTGCTTGGAAATACATCAAAATTTATGGTCAATCCCTTTTCCAGCCTAAAGTGTTATCTCCAAAATTCTATTCTCTTGTTTATGCAGGTGCAAATGGTAATGAATCATCTGCATTCTGTGCGCCAGGATCATGACAAATGTTGATGTTAAAGGGAAGATAGTACTGTGTGAGAGAGGAGGAGGAATACCAAGACTTGACAAAGGCAAGAAGTGAAGGATAATGGTGATGCTGGCATGATTCTGTTGAATGATGAGATCAATGGCTAACTGAAGCTGATTTTCATGTGCTACCTGCATCACATGTGGATTACATAGATGGATTAGCCATCAAATCCTATTTCAATTCCACTTCATCATCAGTTGCTACAATTTTGTTTGAAGGAACTGTAATTGGTCTGCCATATGCTTCTCAGGTTGCTGAATTTTCCTCTAGAGGTCCTAGTGTAGCAAGTCCTGGAATCCTGAAACCAGATGTTATAGGCCCTGGAGTAGACATTTTAGCTGCTTGGCCAGTTTCAGCTGATAATAGCACAGGCAACTCAAAATCAACATTCAATTTGCTTTCAGGAACATCAATGTCTTGCCCTCACCTTAGCGGTGTTACTGCTTTCCTCAAAAGTGTTCACCTAACTGGTCACCATCCGCCATAAAATCTGCCATCATAACCACTGCTCGCATATCCAATCTTTTTGGCAAGCCTATATCAGATCAACAGTTTCTTCCTGCTAGTGTCTTTGATATGGGTTCAGGCCATGTGAACCCATCAGAAGCAAATAATCCAGGCTTGTTTATGATATCCAACCTGACGAATACATCAATTACTTATATGGTCTTGGCTATTCAGACGAAGAGGTAGGACTTATCGTGCAGAAAACGGTGAAATGCTCAAATGTTTCAAGTATACCTGAAAATCAGCTGAATTACCCTTCATTTTCTATCCAATTGGGATCCAATCCACAGACATACACAAGAACAGTAACAAATGTTGGCGTGGCAGGCTCGGCTTTCATCTATGAGATTATTGCACCTCGAGGTGTAGATGTTGAAGTGAAGCCTAATGTGCTTGTTTTCAATGCAGTGAACCAGAAAGCAACGTACTCCGTTACATTTCGCAGAAATGGGAATGCTGCTGGATCCTTTTCTCAAGGATATCTTACTTGGAAGACGGACTCACATACTGTTAGAAGTCCAATTGCTGTCATTTTTGAATAGTTTAGGTCTTAGAGCTCTGGAATAAGCTGTATAAAGCTGAAGGTTGCAGTGGTCAGGTGTAATTGTTGGAGATTGGGATTTTGAATAGATATTTATGCAATAATTGATTTAGCTGGGAAGGGAGTATGGTAGGAAAGTATTTGTTGTTCACAGGAAACTAGTCTGTCTCTATAAAGAGGTGGTTGTCACATGAGAAAGAATAGAGAAATTGTATGTAGAGAGAGTGAGTCACAATAAAGAAGAAAAAGAAAAAGAAAACTTCTATTTAGGACCATTTTTTTTTCTATTTACTGCAGTTCACGAATTTCTCCCTAATTGCGCGGATAGTTGACAAGCAAAGGCTTCATTGCTCAAACTACCACCAGAATGAGAGTGAAATTTTCTCCTTAAAGGGTGGGGATGGTTGGGGGAGGGTCTGAATGATAGCGATTTCTCAAAAACAACCTACAGTAAATTACATAACTAGTTTACAACTAAAAAACTTCCACCTCCTAAGCCCTTCATCAATCTTTTTCTCCCCTCAAATAAATGAAATACTTAAATTTGGAAGCAGATCTAATGATTGGACTTCCTCATTATTGCATAATCAAAGTCAAACACTGGCAGTTTCAGTAATTTTATTGGAAATCTTGTTAGCTGTAAAAATAAAACAAATGTAATTAACCAAACAATTGTCATAGGTGGCTTTTGAAAGAATCATACAACAGAAGTCAACTTCCAGAAAACATAAAAATAAATTAAAAAATTTTTCATGGCCTATAAATTGCCTGTAATTAATGGAAATTTCCTGTAACATATTACTAAATCATATATGATTATTGTGGAGCAAAAAATCAAAGAAGATTGTGTAAGTTCATTTGGCACTAGAGTTGAGTCCAAAATTAACGTTCAAAGAAACATTAAAGAAAAAAACAAATCTTGCATATAATGGCTGGAACAGCCTACATTACCAAATGTTAGTGCTAAGCTGGTGTCAGAGGTTTAAACAAGTCAGACGAATAGGACAAAAATTTCAACCAACAGATTCCAACTTTATAAGTGCCGGCCATCATTATCTTCTTCAATTCTCTTTTCTTCTTTCTCTATGCCATATGATGTTACATATATATATATATATATATATACATATTGCATAGGGTAGCAATAACTCATACCACCTTAGTTTTTAGTTTCTCTAATAAAATGAAAAACAAAAGCTGCAAACAATCATCAATCATGTTGCTAGTTTTCCTCCTTATTCTAAATTCTTTCTTTAGCTCCTCACTGGCCATTGCTGAGAAGCAATTTAAAAAGGAAAACAACTTGGAAACTTATATTGTCTTCTTAAAGCAACCAGAAGGTGTAGTCTTCGCAGAGTCGAAAGATTTAGATAGCTGGTATGAATCATTTTTGCCTGTTAACACCTTTAGTTCAGACCAACCTCGGTTGGTGCATTCCTATCACCAAGTGGTCACAGGGTTTGCCGCAAAACTTAAAGCAGAGGAGATAAAGGAAATGGAAAAGAAGGATGGGTTCATATTAGCTCGCCCCAGAAGGATGGTGTCTCTCCACACAACCCATACACCAAGTTTATTGGGTCTGCAGCAAAATTTAGGGTTTTGGAACCACTCAAATTATGGCAAGGGAGTGATAATTGGACTTATCGACAGTGGAATAACACCTGATCACCCTTCATTTAGTGGGGAAGGAATGCCGCCTCCACCAAAAACATGGAAAGGGAAATGTGAATTGAATGGAACATATTGTAACAATAAACTAATTGGTGCAAGAAATTTTGTTACTGATAGTAATAGCATAGATGATGTTATGGGTCATGGGACTCACACATCTAGCATAGCAGCTGGAAGTTCTGTGCAAGGTGCTAATTACTTTGGACAGGTCAATGGAACTGCAATTGGCATGGCACCTTTAGCATACTTGGCAATGTATAAAGTTTCTGGCAGAACAGGCAAGGCCGGTGATAGCGAAATATTAGCTGCGATTGATGCTGCTGTTGAGGATGGTGTTAATGTTCTCTCTCTTTCGCTTGGAACTGGTTCTTATCCTTTCTATGAAGATGTTATTGCAATAGGTGCATATGCAGCAATTCAAAAAGGGATCTTTGTGAGTTGCTCAGCAGGAAATGATGGGCCTGATAGTAACACTTTGTCAAATGGGGCACCATGGATTTTAACTGTAGGAGCAAGCACTGTGGATAGAGAAATAAGAGCAACAGTTTTACTTGGAAACAATGTAGAGTTTAATGGCCAATCCCTTTATCAACCAAAAGATTTTCCTACAAAATTGCTTCCACTTGTTTATGCAGGTGCAAATGGCAATGTATCATCTGCATACTGCTTGCCAGGATCATTGGCAAAAGTTGATGTTAAAGGCAAGATAGTGTTATGTCGACAAGATGGAATAATTTCCATGAGCCAAGAAGTGAAAGACAGTGGTGGTGCTGCTATGATTGCTATGAGTGATGAAATAGATGGCTTTATCACAACAGCTGGTCTTCATGTGCTCCCATCATCACATGTGAATTACATTGCAGGATCAGCAATAAATGACTATATAAACTCAACATCATCACCAACAGCTACAATATTGTTCAAGGGAACCGTATCTGGCTTGCCAGATGCTCCTCAAGTTGCTGACTTTTCTTCAAGAGGTCCTAGTGCGGCAAGTCCTGGAATCTTGAAACCAGACATTATAGGCCCCGGTGTGGAAATTTTAGCTGCTTGGCCAATTTCAATTGACGATACTACCAACAGGTTCAACATGATGTCGGGCACTTCAATGTCCTGCCCTCATCTTAGTGGCATTGCTGCTCTACTCAAAAGTGCACACCCTGACTGGTCACCTGCTGCCATAAAATCTGCAATAATGACCACTGCTAATTTGTATAATCTTGGAGGAAAGCCAATTTCTGATCAACAGTTTGTTCCAACAACTGTTTTCGACATGGGTGCAGGCCATGTTAACCCAACAGGAGCAAATAATCCAGGGCTTATTTATGATCTCCAAGCAGAAGATTACATCCCCTACTTATGTGGTCTGGGTTATACTGGCACACAAGTAGGACTAATTGTGCAGAAAACAGTGAGGTGCTCAAACGATTCAAGCATACCTGAAGCTCAGCTGAATTACCCTTCATTTTCTATCAAATTGGGATCTACTCCACAAACATACACAAGAACAGTAACAAATGTAGGTCTGCCTAACTCAGCTTATAGACTTGAAACCTTTGCACCCAAAGGCATAGATGTTAAGGTAACACCTGATAAGATCAGTTTCAGCGGGACAAATCAGAAAGCCACATACTTGGTAACATTTAGCAAGAATGGGAATGCTAATGAATCTTTTGCTCAGGGATACCTTAACTGGGTGGCTGATGGAAACACTGTTCGAAGTCCAATTGCTGTTATATTTGAATAAGCATTGATGTATTCCTGATAGAATTAAAACAGCATAGTTATAATGCCTAATGCTTTTGTTGTGTGAAGTGATTTGATTGAGTTTATGAATTATATGAATCCTCAACTTTGTTTACTCTGTTCATACAATTACTCCATGATATTCAACTAGTTTTGTCTAAAGAAAAAGTGAAATATCATCAGCAGGTTTGTTTTAAGAACAAACAATTACTCTAGTTCTACTGTAGCTTCATTCTGAAAGGTGCTGATAGCATTATGAAGCACTAGTACTCGTTGGAACACATACAAAGATGAGATACGTTTATGACACAACACAGATACACTGTGACAGGACTATTCTTATATATCTATCGGTATCTTGTGCATGATGCTATTATTCTACTAACTTTTTATCGGACGACTAACAACTTTCTGACCATCTAACAGCTTTAACAAATTTGCTAACCCTTTGTCATACATAATGAATTCTCACTTCAATATCCACACATCAATCAATCCCACTTATTAAACTATATTACAATCTTGCATGTTTAATCAGGTTAAAAAAATTCTAATTTAGATCATCATCAGTACTGACCTTGATCAGAATGCTTAAGCATATTCTTGATTCGACGTACTATACGTTACCTTGTTCATCTGCTTATGCTTATATGTTAATTCAATGCTTGCTTGCATTAATTATGTTCATTAACATAGTTATGTTGTTTTAATGACATTATGGTTGCTCTTCCACGTACTCCAAATCACCTTCGCTTTTCTATCTTCACTATTTCACTATTACAAGCATTTTCATGTATTCTCGTGAATTTTCGTTTCTTATTTCCTTCCAGAATACACAAGTTTTTTTTTTCAAGTTATTTGTGGTAAATAAAAAATTATTGAAAGTAAAAAGAGTGTGAGGAGCTATTTCAAAAAAAAAAATGACACTTTCCCTAGGTATTGGTTCTCATCCTTAACTTCCATGATGAAGTGATTGCAATTGGTACATACGCAGGAAATTCAGAGCCAAAAAGTAGTTTTATATCTAATGAGGCACCATGGATAATAAGTGTAGGAGCAAGCACTGTGGACAGAGAAACAAGAGCAACAGCGTTACTTGGAAATAATGCAGAGTTCAATGGTCAATCCTTTTTTCAACCAAAAGATTTTCCTTCAATATCACTTCCACTTACTGTGATCCAGGATGATTGGCAAATGTTAATGTGAAAGGCAAGATAGTGTTTTGTCAGGGAGGATTTGGAACAATTACCAAAGGCCAAGAAGTAAATGACGGCGGTGGTGCTGCTATGATTGTAATGAATGATGATTTTAGTGGCTTTGTGTCAAGACCCTGGAAGATCCAGCTGCTATTATATTTGGTTAGATACAGCTATTTAGAGAATCATTGATACAATATAATTATGATGTAAATGCACATTAGCATTTGGGAGGGAAAATTTGTTATAAAAGAAACATGTAATGTAACATGTAGGCATCAATACGGAAATACAAGAAATTCTTTTTTTCGTCTGCTTGATTCTGTTACAGAAACTTCTCTTTCTCCCTCACTATCTCTATATAACTTCTTCTTCTTCTTCTGGCTATGTATATTATTCTTTTCCCATCCATAATGAAATTTGTAATGGTATTATAAGAATAATATTTTTTTTTCTATTGATATTGAAATTTGTGAGTGTTGATACAGATTAGATGATGATGGTGATGGTGATTAAAAAAAAAGAAAAATAAAGCTAAAGATATGGAAATTGATTAAATGATTAACAAAATGCTTGGAACCTTCATAAATACAACTCTCAACTCAACAAAGCCTTAATTCCAAGTTTATTGGGGTCAGCTACATAGATTCTTCTTTTTCACTCAATACGATTTAGGGTTATCTCTTCTGATAGATGTAACATCATAAGATCATTTTGGACCATCTTTGACCAAGTCAGTTTAGGCCTATCTCTACCTCTCTTAGTTATATCTAATCTAACTTGTTCGGTTTTTCTAACCGGCGCATCGCTAGGCTTTCGTTTCATATGGACAAATTATCTCAATCTATGCTCTCTTATCTTATCCTCAATAGGTGCTACCCCCCACTTTTCTCTAATGCACTCATTGCATATTCTATCCATCATAGTATGACCACACATTCATCTTATCATTCTCATTTTCGTAACATACATTTTACTCATATGTTGTCTTTTTACTGCCCAACACTCACTACCATATATCATTGCAGGCCGTATTGCAGTGCGGTAAAACTTTTTTTTAAATTTAATTGGCATCTTTTGATCACATAGAACTCCTGTAGCACCCCTCTACTTCATCCAACCAGCTTTAATCTTATGATTTACATCTTCTTCACAACCTCCATCTTTTTGAAGAATAGAGCCAAAGTATTTAAAATAAGTACTATGAGGTACTGCTATTCTATCTGAAATAATTTTGCTTCTTTCTCTATTCTCGCTATTAAATCTATAATACATATACTCAGTCTTAGTCTCACTTAGCTTAAAATCCTTATATTCCAAAGTGCTTCTCCACAACTCAAACTTTTAACTTACTTCTGCTTGAGTTTCATCTATTAATACAATGTCATCCACAAATATCATATACCAAGGATGTCATCCTGTATATATCTTGTTAGCTCATTCATGACCAAGGCGAAAAGATAAGGGCTCAAAGCTGAACCTTAGTGTAATCCAATAAAAACGGAAAAATTCTTAGTATCCCCTCCCACAGTGCAGACACTGGTGATGACTCCCTCATACATATCTTTGAAGACTTGGATATATCATATAAATATTCTCCTACACTCTAGGATCCAATATAAAACTTCTCTAGGGACTCTATCATACGTCTTTTTCAAGTCAATAAAAACCATATGTAAGTCCTTCTTCATCTCTCTATACTTTTTCATCAAATCTCTTATAAGAAAAAAAAGCTTCCATAGTTGATCGACCAGACATAAAGCCAAACTGATTTGAGGAGATACAAGTATCTAACCGCAAACGGTGTTCCATAACTCTCTCCCAAAATTTCATAGTGTGGCTCATAAGCTTTATACCTCTATAATTTGAGCAATACTGAATATCTCCTTTATTCTTAAAAATAGGTATCAAATTACTTTTTCTCTATTCATTAGATATTTTTTTTTGTACGTAAGATCTTATAAGATGTCAACCATGCAACTCTTGTATCTCCCAAATATTTTCAAACCTCAATAGGTACCCCATCTGGTCCACAAACTTTACCAACTTTCATCCTCTTCAAAGCTTCTTTAACTTTCGAAAACCTAATTCGTCTAGTGTATTTCACATTTTTCTTTGGCCTAACGTCTAAACCCTCAATGTTATTACTATGGTTACCATTAAGAAGTTTCTTAAAATAACTTCTCCATCGTTCCTTAATATTCTCTTCTTGAATCAGAACCTTATTCTCTTTATCTTTAATGCACATAACTTTGTTTAAATCACGATATTTCTTTTTTCTTATCTTAGCCAATTTATAGATAGCTTTTTTCCCTTCCTTTGTTCAAAGTTTCTTATATAAACTCTTTAAAGATTGTGCTCTTGCTTGACCAATTGTCTTTTTAACATTTTTTTTACTTGTTTGTACTGCTCAAAAGCATCATTGTTATTACACTTGGGCAAACTCTTATACCATTTTCTTTTACTTCTTACTGCTTTTTGCACTTTCTAATTCCACCACCAAGACTCCTTCGAGGGATGTCCACACCCTTTAGATTCTTCAAGAATCTTTCTAGCTACTCCTTTAATTATTGTGGACATGCATATCCACATATCATTTGATGACATACTCACATCTTCCTTCCACCATTTAGCTTTGACCAACTCATCCTCGAACAACAATTATTTTTTACCTTTTAAAGTCCACCACCTAATCTTAAGAATATTGTTCCTCCTTGGCCTACTAGTCAACCTCTTAAATTTGATATCCAAAACCACTAACCTATGCTGAGTGGTCAAAGCCTCACCTGGAATAACCTTGCAATCCTTGCATCGAGTTCGATTGGCTTTTCTTGTGAGTATGAAGTCAATCTGACTTCTATTTTGCCCACTTTTAAATGTCACTAGATGTAATTCCCTTTTTATAAAATATGTGTTTACCAGAATCAAACCATAGGCTAAAGCAAAAATCAAATATACTCTTACCTTCTTCATTTCTAATTCCAAAACCATAATCTTCATGTACCTCCTCAAAACCTACTTTGTCTTTTCCTACATGTCCATTTAAGTCTCCTCCTATAAAAATATTTTTATTATTTAGAATCTCTCGCATATGTCCATCCATTTCATCTCAAAATTTTTGCTTGCTCTCTCCATCCAATCTAACTTGAGGGGCATATGCACTAATTATGTTGATGATCTCATTCTAGAGCACAAGTTTAATTGAAATAATTCTATCGCTTACTCTTTTCACCGCTACAACCGTCTCCTTTAGGTTCTGATTTAAAATTATACCTACTCCATTTTTATTTCTATATGTACCTGTACACCACACTTTATACTCAGTATTATCAAATTCTTTATGTTTTCTTCCAACCCATTTAGTCTCTTAAATACAAGCAATACTAATTTTTCTTCTCTCCATAGTATCAACAAGTTCTCTTAGTTTACCTGTAAGAGATCCAATATTTTAAGCTCCTATTATGATCTTACTCCCTATTTGTTCTTTTTTATGCTTCTTCCTATATAATTTTTTTACCATTATCTGAATATGTATCTCTTTTATTACTGATATTTTGGACTAACTTCTTTACCCACACCCGTCTATGATGTGAGAACCCTTATTTATTATACACCACATCCGAGCGTCGACATGGCGCGTAGCATTTAGGGAAAGCCCTACACCCTTGCTTATTCTTCACTACACCCGGGCTCCGATGTAGCGCGTCGCAAGTAGGGAACGCCTCAATGATATTATTATTAGAATCCATATCATGAGATGTGATAAAAGTTTTAAGCTGGCTATCACCTACCGCAACCCTCCTCCTTTATCCGGACTTGAGACTGACTATACATAAGAAACTCATGTATAGGCAGAGTTTGAAACCTTCATAAATGAAAAGAAAAAAAAATCTACAGAAATATATCCATGAAAGCGCATAAAGTTATATATAAAGAAAAACAATAATTAATAAATTACTTAAATTGTCTAAAACTGACCACTAAAGTTTGCTTTATAAAAAAGAATTCAAACGATGGTAATTAATACAGGATTCAAATTAATAATTAAGAACCTAAAAAGAAAAAAAATAATATTAAATAGGCCAACATGTGAAAGAAATAGATCAGCATGTGAAGGCTTGACTGAGGCACAAGTGGAGTTTCAATTTTAATAAGGGCAAGAGCCACTTGGGTTAGAGGTCAAGATTTTTGAACTAATTTTCTAATAATTTTATGTTGCATTTTATCATAATTTTAGGTTTTAATTAGTTTAATTAAATTATGTTAGGGAATTCATATGTTTTAAAAATGAAAAAATCTTACGTGGATCGGTTATATATATATATATATGAGCCCATCAAAACTAAATAAAATAATTTTAATAAAAAAATATTTATTTTATTTAGTTTTAATTTGCTATACACTCGGTTCATGATAATATTTCCTTTTAAAATTTAGTTTCGGTAACTATATATTATATTAAAACAGTTATCGTTGGCACAATATTGTAATACGTGTCTCACTTTTATTCTACTATGTATCTTAGTTTCTTAAAATCTCAATTTATTATTTAATTATAAGAAAAAATTATCTTACAATTTATTACTTTTTTAAAAAATTATAGTTAAAATATAAATAAAGTAACTTTATAAACATAAAATGAGATGTAACTCAAATGGTTAAAGCTTTAGGTTTTGCATCTCATACTATTTTACATGAATGATAAAGCTTATATGTACCACATAATATAATACTATGTTAGCTCTTAAGATGGCATGATAATTCATATGGCTGGTCACATCTTTTGTCATCTTACGATATAGGTTGAAGTGATGCCACGTAATACGCCACTTTAGTTTTTCATTAGGATCTTGGACAATAGATAAATAGAAGTACAATGACGTGATAAATCTATATATTTAAGAGATGATAACTATACCTGGTCATGAGTTGAATTTAAGCTTAAAAAATATTAATATTTTCAAAGATTCTATTAATTCATCCGTACTTTTTGTACTAATTAAAGAAATTCGATCTACCACTAGGTATAATAACAATAAATGATAATGTGACATGGTATTTATGAGATACCATAGATATAATTTACCTAGAATAAATATACCTACCCCATCATTACAAAGCATTTGCTTATAGTGGTTTGTCACTATACCATTATTACAAGCATTTGCTTAGTGTTTTGGCCAATCAATTGCTTGCTAGCTTCAGTCACAAACAGACTTAAGGACGGACCTAGGAGGAGTCATAGGGGCAAATGACCCCCCCTCGCCAATGTCCATAGCGGGAAGGAGGAAAATTGTGTGCAGAGGAAGTTGAAGAAGACAATGGAAAAAATAGGTTGAAGAAGACAGAGGAGAGGAGAGAAGAGAGAGGAGAGGAGAGTCCGACGATCAGCGACTGGATTTTGCCCTCCTTTAGCTGATGTGTTAGGTCTGCCACTGAACAGACCCACTTAACTTTGCAGTTTTTTTTCATAAGAATATATATGTTGTTTAAAGAACTATAAACACTTTATTTTGGCCAATAAACTCTTATCAGAATTGTGTAAAGCAAGGGAACAAAAAATTATATTATATAATTCCAATTACTTACACTAATTGGAATCACAAACCAATATAATAATAATATATTTTTATATTTTATTATTTGAGAAATTTATAGTATTCACTTTCAAAGATTTTAGAGTATAATTTTAAAAAATTATTCACATATATCATTATTCAATTAGCTTATCATTTTAACTAAATGTCTAGTTAAAAATACGGTTGTCATTATCCAAAGAGAAAAACATTAATAATGTATTATCGCCAATTATAATCATATCTTTGTCTAAAACATGGATGTTACATTTGCAAAGGAAAGATTAAAATATTAGGGATTTAAAAAAATTCAAAAAATAAAATTATTTTGAAAAATATTTATTTTTTTATAAAAAATATTTACTTTTCAAACTTTTAATTGTAAAAAATTCCTTATCAAACATAAATCAAGTGTGCTGAAAATATTTTTTTATGCTGCACATTCAGACATAGATAGGTATTTAGTAAATTAAAAATATATTAAAATAATATTCGATTTAAAGATTTAAAAGAATTAAAATAGTGACATATAATGTAATTTTTTCAAAATATTATCATATCTTTCAAGAGACATGTACATTCCAAACTAATATTCAAAGAAATTTTTATTGCAGCATATTATTTTGACATGGACTAGCACTAGCAGCATCTTAAGTCTTGGTCATCAACTTATTCACTTCAGTGTCATTTTCACCATAAAATTAATTTTGATTTGTGAAGTTCTAAAATTTTACAATATTTGAACTTGAATAAAGACTTTTTATTGAGTTCACATTGTCTTTACTAATTTGTAGTGCTATTCATTATTTCTCTTTAAAAGCTAAAGCAATTGAAACAGATGAACGAGAAATTACAGCCAAAAAGATTCCAAATTCATTATAAAAAAAATGAAAGGCAAATTGCAGCCAAAAATATTTCAGTCATTATAAAAAAAATATACAAAGTTATCCTCTAAATTATTATATAAACATAAGGTTGAAGAAACAGGAAAGCACCAGTAGTACATTCTTGTTCTTCCAATAATATGGAAAACAGAAGATGCAAAAAATTATCCGCCATGCTTTTCTGTTGTTCTCATTTCTGTGTTTAGCTCCTCGATAGCCATCATTGAGACACCAGCCACTTCATCAACCAGTAATTCAATTCCTAAAGAACATAGCAACTTGGAGACTTACATTGTCCTCTTAACGAAGCCAGAAGACATTGAGTTCACAGAGTTCAAAGATCTGGATAGCTGGTATGAATCATTTCTCCTAGCTAAAACCTTTAGCCCAAATCAACATCGTTTGATTCACTCCTTCCGCCATGTGGTTACTGGGTTTGCTGCAAAACTCACAGTAGAAGAAGTGAAGGCAATGAAATTGAAGGAAGAGTTGGTGTTAGCCCGTCCTGAAAGGATGGTGTCTCTGCACACGACTCATACACCAAGCTTCTTGGGACTCCAGCAAAATTTTGGATTCTAGAAGCAATCAAATTATGGCAAGGGAGTTATTATTGGAGTTGTAGATAGTGGAATTACACCTGATCACCCTTCATTTAGGGGTGAAGGAATGCCTCCTCCACCAGGAAAGTGGAAGGGGAAATGTGAGTTAAATGGAACATCATGCAACAACAAGCTTATTGGTGCAAGAAATTTTGCTACTAACAGTAAAGACATGGCTGACAGGGTTTTGCATGGAACACTTACGGCTAGTACAGCAGCTGGAAGTCCTGTACAAGGTGCCAGCTACTTTGGGCTGGCCAAGGTACTGCAATTGGCATGGCACCATTAGCACACTTGGCAATGTATAAAGTTTCTGGCAGACCCAACAAGACTGGAGAGAGTGAGCTATTGGCTGCAATGGATGCAGCAGTTGATTATGGTGTTGACGTGCTTTCGCTTTCCATTGGTTATGGTTCTCATCCTTTCTATGATGATACGATTGCTATTGCTGCATATACAGCTATTCGAAAAGGGATCTTCGTGAGTTGTTAAGCGGGAAATTCCGGACCAGATGCTAGCACTTTATCAAATGAGGCACCATGGCTTCTAACTGCAGGGGCAAGCACTGTCGATAGAGCTATAAGAGCAACAGTTTTACTTGGAAATAATGCAAAGCTAAATGGCGAATCTCTTTTCCAGCCAAAAGAATTTCACCCTAAATTCCTTCCTCTTGTTTATGCTGGTGCAAATGGTAATCTATCATCTGCAGCCTGCGATCGAGGATCATTGAAACATATTAATATCGAAAAGAAGATAGTGTTGTGCGAAGTTGGGTCTGAAACAGTTTCAAAACGCCGAGAAGTAAAGGACAGTGGTGGTGCTGCCATGATTGTAATGAATCATAAATTTGAGGGCTTTGTTACCGAAGCTGATCTCCATGTACTTCCTGCATCACATGTGAGTTACACTGCAGGATCAGCCATTAAAACCTGTACAAACTCAACATCTTCACCAAAGGCTACAATCTTGTTTAAAGGAACTGTAGATGGCTTGCCAGATGCTCCTCAAGTTGCTAGGTTTTCTTCGAGAGGTCCTGGCAAAGCAAGTCCTGGGCCCTGGTGTGAGAATTTTAGCTGCTTGGCCATTTTCAATTGCAATGCTATCAACAGGTTCGGCATGATCTCAGGCACTTCAATGTCTTGCCCTCATCCTAGTGGCATTAATGCTCTGCTCAAAAGTGCCCATCCTAACTGGTCACCGGCTTTTATAAAATCTGCCATCATGGCTGCTGCTAATGTAGGAATATTCGGTGTTGATAACACATAGCGAAAGTTCAAAATAATTCATAATAGATCTATTTGCATTTAAAATTTTTATATATATAATTGAAAAATATATTTAAAATTATCTATAATTGAGCTCTTAGATATTAAAACTTCGATTGTACGAAATCTCTATGTGTATCCATACCAAGAGTGAGTTTTGTCATCAATCCTTTGATAAATAAAATTTGTGAGCAAATTAAAATCTTAAGGTAAAATTTTTATTAAAACATTAGCTTTAAAATTAGATAAATATTTATAAGATTAAGATTTTCTTAATCTTCTAACTCTCTCTTATGAAAAATATTTATTATAAGATTAAGACATTTCTTAATCTTCTAGCTTATTTCTCTAAAATTATTTATCGCTTAAACTTGTAAAAAAAATTTTTTCTTAAGTTTGTAAAATTTTTTTTCTCTTAAATGCTTTAATCATAAACATATTTATAGATATTGAATTGTAACTATTTACAATTTTTAAGTGTCATATGCCATATTATTCCACTTAAATGTTAATGCTTAAAACATTAATATTTAGTGTATGGTGCATTAATGTTAATGCTTGGAGCATTAATATGAATGCATCAAACACTTATATTATTTTATAATATTTTTTATTTTAAATTTAAATTATTTATTTATCACATAAATAATAATTTATGTGATAAATAATATTTATTATTTTATTATATATATTTTAGTTTTAAATATTTATATATCAAAATATACAAATAATAATTTAATATATATAATAAATTTATCCATAAGATATTAATTAATTAATTTTCTATTCTAAATAAAAAATTTAATTTGCCACTTATCATATTAATTATATTATCGATGCTAGCATAAAATATAATAATATTTCATTTGGACTGAAAATATTATTTATTTAAATAATTAAATTCTCTAATTTAATTATTAAATAATGATATAATTAATCTATTAACACCGCCCAGAACGCTAGTTACTGTGCAAACTCATAGGTTCAATGCTAAATCGGTAGTAAATTAGTCAAATCAATTTACTAATCAAGGTTGACGTCTAGCAACACTCTTTAATGACCAAATAACATGAAATAAATAATTTTTATCAAGAATCTCTAAAAGAATAATATAATATTTTTTTTCTGTCATTATAGCTCCTGGTCAATCCTAAGACATGATTAACATGTCAAATCCTATAGATTGTTAACTATGTTTTATGTCAATTATAAACAACAAGTGAATAACTTAAGAAACTCCTTTCTTCTTCGTTCATCTACCCAAATAAGGTCTTAATTAAGCCATTTATAATTAATGACAACATATAGCTTAAACTCATTACTAAGAATTGACAGATTCTATTTTGATCAATTACTAATTCTACAAATATTTAATTATACCCAATATCTTTTTAACAATTGCTCTAAAAGCAATAGGTAGGTATCTAGTATCAAAGTATGATAAATAACTTATCAATTACTATGATGATCTCATGTTAAAGAAAGTTATTATATTATATTATATTCTTTAAAAGAATATTTCATTGACAGTTTATTGGTAATTTTAACCATTAAAAATTCTCTATTGAGTCGGTTCAATGGTCATATCTCCATATGCACAGTTTATATATGTGATTTAGTTAATGAGAACGACTAATCTCTATCTTATAGAAATCATCACATATATATTAATCTAATTAGATTATTAAAACTTTATTTAATAACTTTATGATCAAGAATAATTTTATATTAAATTATAAAAGATTTGACTCTCATTTTCAAGATCTTCATCTTGATGATAAATTTTAAAATTTAATCAAAGCAATATTATATTAATAAAATTAAGCATGATGTCAAAATATAAATGTTATATATTAATTAAAATAAAATGTGTTTAATTAGTACATGATAGATTAGAGCTAGAATATATTATATATATATACCTATCAGCTAAATTGTATAACCTTGGCGGAAAACCTATTTCTGATGATCGGTTTTCTCCACCCACTCTTTTTGAAATTGGTGCATGTCATGTGAACCCAACAAGAACAAATGATCCAGGGCTTATTTATGACATCCAGCCTGAAGATTACATTCCTTACTTATGTGGTTTGGGTTATACTGACAAACAAGTAAGATTAATTGTGCAGCAAAAAGTGAAGTGCTCGAAGGATTCGAGAATACCCGAAGCTCAACTGAACTATCCTTCATTTTCAATCAAATTGGGGTCTAATCCACAGACATACACAATAACAGTTACAAACATTGGCCAGCCTCACTCAAGTTACTCCCTTGAGATCGTTTCCTTAAAGGGTGTAGATGTTACAGTGACTCCTAGGATGATTCATTTTAGTAAGATCAACCAAAAAGCTACATATTCAGTAACATTTACTAAAAATAAGAAAGCTAATGAATCTTATGCTCGGGGATACCTAAATTGGGTGGCTAAAGGGTACAGTGTTAGAAGCCCAATCGCTTTCATATTTAAATAAGAAAGCATGTCTACTCTTGGTTAAAATACGATAATTGTATAAGTAATAAAATTAATGATGATTAACTAAAATAAGTGAACTTATTTTATGATGTTATGATGTTACATCTGCCAGAAGAGATAACCTTAAATCGTATTGAGGGGAAAAAAAATTCATATATCCGACCTCAATTAATCGCGGTCATATTCCGATGATTAACTAAAATAAGTGAACTATTTTAATTATCAGAATGATAGACCATTTGGCATCCAAGGAACAACCAAGAATCAAATAGTAACTGTATGGTTTTTGTTGAAACTAAGGGCACATTTATGCCAATTTTTACAAATGTCAACCAAATTGGATGTGCATCGCATATCCGAAACCAATCAACCAACGAAACAAATCATTAAATTTGCAGAAAGTGAAAGAGACCAATAGAATAATAATCGATGACTTTTTAAACTGATGGCGAGAAAATATCTGATGATTAACTCAACAGTAAATACATAAAGCAAAATTTATTAATGATTTGGACAATAAATCCAAGTACCCATAAACTCATAGATATTAAAAAAAAACATTATTATATATTTATACCCACGCACAAACGGAAACTTCAACGAAAAGGCCTTACAGCTTCCAAAGTCAAAAGCTTTGGTAGATTCGACTCTGTCTCCGCTTCCTTTTTAATTGGAAATCAAAATTTGTTGCCTTCACTCACTGTTTCTCTCGCCTGCACGCTACGAAGCCCACCCAACCCTGCTCTGCAAGTTCGAAACGACAGCGGTTTTGTTATTCTTAAGCCACGTCATATATGCCACGTAGACTAGTGAAGCCACATCATAATATGCATGTCATTTTGTTACTGGGATGCCAGCTTTTAGACACGTGGCAGACTAACGCATAAGCAATTTACACATCATCAAAGATTGTGCCAGCTGGCTAATAAGTGGACATGACCGCCACATCCGCTCATACTGTTTGACACGTGTGTTCTCTTACATTTTTCTTTTATTCTTTTTTTTTTCTTTTCAAACCTGTTCTCTGACTCTTTTTTTTTTTTTTTGCATATATTTAGGGTCCAAGCTAAGCTTTGGTCCAAACAAGCCAACCATCATGATTCATGGAACAGAAATATAATTCAGAGGCTATCAATTTCAATATTTAGATGGAAACTATTGTATTCAACATCATTTGAATAAAGAAATGAACTTTTCTTGATAATTCAAACGAAGAAACACTGAAACAGAAAGCTAATTGCCAGCATTAATATAAATTCAAAAGAACAATCTTTTGGTTGATAATACAAATTGTCATCAAAGTTTTATTCAAATTTTGATGATTTTACAGTTCACCTTATTTCACAATGACACAAATTGAAGGATTAATTTTCTCACAATTGTATATCAATGTAATGCTAATTTTGATTATATGGCAATTACAACTGATGTTGAAATAAACTCTTTTTTTTTTTTGCCAACCCAACAATATCAACTCCCGAAAAAGAGAGAGATATTAAAAGGAAGAAAAAAAAAACGAAGAGTATGTTATGTTCTATGTAGAAAAGGCAGGAAATTGTAATATTCTATTGAATTGCAAGTCCAGGCAGTACACAGTTGACAAAAGCAATAAGCTACTTCATGGAAGTAAACCAATGTCCAAACTTAATATATTCAAAAAATCTTTGACCTTGCATACATAAGAATTATCGCAGCTTTGTTCTAACAAGTCCTGGCGGCATTACCAATTCCTAAGCTAAAAAAAATTAATGCATGGACAATTTGTGAGCTTGCTAATTAGCCAAATCCAAATTTAAATGAAGGTGACAAATAACAGAGAAATTCCAGGACAAAAAAAAAAAACTCAACTCTGCAATGCCGGCAATCATTGTATCTTTCACATATCCACTCCTTGGTCTCTTCCTAAAGAAGATGCTATAAATACATGCACAGGATTATAGTGACTCAATAATAGCAGCATTTTCTACTTTCTTCCACTGACATGGAAAACATAAGCAACAAAATGTGGCCATCCATGTTGTTTATGATCCTCCTCATTCTCAGTTCCATGTTTATCTCTTCCCAAGCTATCACTAAGGCACGAATTCGTTCATCACCTAGAGATAAAAATGTGAAAGTGGAAAGCGACTTAGAGACTTACATTGTCTTCTTAAAGAAGCCAGAAGGAAGGGTGTTTGCAGATTCCAAGGATTTAGATAGCTGGTACCAATCATTTTTGCCAGATGATACCTTTAGCTCAAACCAACGTCGTTTGGTACATTCCTACCATCAGGTAACCACAGGGTTTGCTGCAAAACTTACAGCAGAAGAAGTAAAAGCAATAGAAAAGAAGGAAGGATTCCTGTCAGCCCGCCCCAGAAGGATGGTGCCTTTTCACACTACCCATACTCCTGGCTTTTTGGGTCTGCAAAATTCTGGATTTTGGAACTATTCCAATTATGGCAAGGGAGTTATTATTGGACTCATTGACAGTGGAATAACACCTGATCACCCTTCATTTAGGGGTGAAGGAATGCCTCCACCACCTGCAAAATGGAAAGGGAAATGTGAGCTTAATGGAATCTCATGCAACAATAAGCTTATTGGTGCAAGAAACTTTGCCACTGACAGTAATAACACAGATGACGAATACCATCATGGAACTCACACGGCTAGTACAGCAGCCGGAAGCCCTGTGCAAGGTGCCAATTACTTTGGGCAGGCCAATGGCACTGCAATTGGAATGGCACCATTAGCCCACTTGGCAATGTACAAAATTTCTGGCAGAGCAGGCACGGCTGGAGACAGTGAGATATTGGCCGCACTGGATGCTGCAATTGAGGATGATGTTGATGTGCTTTCACTTTCTCTTGGAATTGGTTCTCATCCTTTCTATGATGATGTGATTGCATTAGGTGCACATGCAGCTATTCAGAAGGGCATCTTTGTCAGTTGCTCAGCAGGGAATTCAGGTCCTTACAACAGTTCTTTATCAAATGAAGCACCATGGATTCTAACAGTAGGAGCAAGCACTGTAGATAGAGCAATAAGAGCAACAGTGGTACTTGGAAATAACGTTGAGCTAGATGGCGAGTCCCTTTTCCAGCCCACAGATTTTCCTTCAACTATGCTGCCCCTTATTTATGCAGGTGCAAATGGCATGGACTCATCAGCATACTGCCAACCAGGATCATTGAAAAATGTTGATGTCAAAGGCAAGATAGTTGTGTGCGAGGAAGGATATGATACAACTTCCGCAGGCCAAGAAGTGAAAGATAATGGTGGTGTTGCCATGATTATATTGAATGAAGAATATGACGGATTTGTCACCAATGCAGATCGTAATGTGCTTCCAGCATCACATGTGAGTTACACTGCAGGATTGGCAATCAAAGCCTATATATTCTCCACATCATCACCAAATGCTACTATTATCTTTAAAGGAACGGTGACCGGTTCTCCATATGCTCCTCAAGTTGCTGAGTTTTCCTCAAGAGGCCCTAGCGTAGCAAGTCCTGGGATCTTGAAACCAGACGTAATAGGCCCTGGTGTGAGAATTTTAGCTGCTTGGCCAGTTTCACTTGACAATACTACCAACAGGTTTGCCATGATCTCAGGCACTTCAATGTCTTGCCCTCATCTCAGTGGAATTGCTGCTCTTCTCAAAAGTGCCCATCCTGATTGGTCACCAGCTGCCATAAAATCTGCCATCATGACCACAGCTAATCTAGTTGATCTTGGAGGCATCCCCATCTCTGATGAACAGTTTGTTACAGCAACAATATTTGGCATTGGTGCAGGCCATGTGAACCCATCAAAGGCAAATGATCCGGGGCTCATTTATGATATCCAACCTGATGATTATATTCCTTATTTATGTGGCCTGAATTATTCTGACACACAGGTGGGACTTATCGTGCAGCACCCAGTGAAGTGCTCTAATGATTCAAGTATTCTTGAAGCTCAGTTGAATTACCCTTCATTTTCTATCATATTGGGATCCACTCCACAGACATACACAAGAACAGTAACAAATGTTGGCCGGTCTAACACAGCTTACACGCTTGAGATCCTTGCACCAGATGGAGTAGAAGTCATGGTCACACCTAATAAGATCAATTTCAGCGGGGTGAACCAGAAAGCAACATACTCTGTGACATTCAGGAAATTTGCATACGATGTGGGACAATTTTCTCAAGGATACCTGAGTTGGGTGGCTGAAGGATATAATGTTAGAAGCCCAATTGCTGTCATATTTGAATAAAAATTATGCCAATTGTCTAAATCTTATTGAAAGATGTATTATTTATGCAGAATAAATAGTTCTCAATTCTAATACTCAAGGTTTCTGGTTGCATGATGTTTCCTGCTCGATTTTAATTATTATGCATTGAATAACGAGAAGTGATTTCTGAAATTGTATGCTTCAATGACAGAACATATTTTGTGCTAAAGATCGAGTCTTTTTTACCTTATTAATTTGATATTGAGCACTGTGATGGTGCCATTTAGCGACAGGTAAAGATTTTGCTCCAACTAGGATTTCTGCCTTGGGTCTGGCTCAGCAATTTTCTGAAGCTCTGTCATTGTCTATCTGAATAAAGAACATGCCAGTGTCATATTCTGAAGCTTTTTGTTTTGATGTATGATGTATACATCTTTGGAAAAGTAAATAAAGATTGAAAAATGTACATTTCAATGTAATTATATAAATTTTGTTTGCATCCTCCTAAATGTTACAATATCAAGATTTAGTCCATTAGTTAAATGTCAAATGAAAAATTGTCTTGTCCTCAGAGTAATTGAATTTAGGACAACTAAGCTGTCTAAAAGAATGATATTTGATAAAACATGTCAGTAACATCCAAGGGTCTCAAAAGAACACTCAAACTGCATAGGGTCTATCATTAAGCCGACAGTATTACCAAGTGCTAATGAAAAAACTTGTGTGCGTCGCTAAGTTGATGTCGTGTAGTTTGGAAACAATGAGCACAACCAAGTGACTTACCTCATTGAAAAATGATGAAAAAATTATTTGCCCTAATTTAAAAGCATATAAGAAGTTGGCCAAATTACAGATGCAGAAAACTCAAACAAATATGAGGTGTTAAATTAAGAGATGCAGAACATATAGGCTCAAAATCAACAATAAAATTCTTATTCTAAAAACTTAATTAAAGAGTTTGTCAAACAAAGTTAATTCATAGAACAATCAATCCAATATTGTTGTCTTTTTTCCCTGAATTTTGCAAAACAAGAATTGGTTTGTCCTTGCAATTGGTCAATGATAATCAAAATGCAATCGAAGTAAATAAATGTGATGCAGTCATTTTCTATGAAGGTTTCTACCAGGTTGTCAATTTTCAACTGCAATCTCAAACCTAAGTCTCAAGGAAAATAAATCCGCACATTGCATTAGATATATCACCATCTTGTTTTTAACTACACAAACCAGCAGGCTGCACCAAGTTGGAATGAAAAATTCCAATTTTTGAGCTCTTGTATACATCACCAAATGAGAGCCAACAAGACTACAATGAAACGGCAATTTTCTTTGTTCGCATTCATATAATCTCCTCTCTCATTCTCCATCTACACTACTATAAAATCCTCAATGAGTTTGATCTGGCGACTCAAATCATTAACATCTTTAAGTTTCTCCACAAACATCGAGAATAAGAGGTCTAAGATGCTGCCAACCATGGTAGTTATTTTTCTTGTTAGTCTCACTTCCATGTTGAGTTGCTCTCAAGCAATCATCAATAATCAAGCAAAATCAAAGAATATTATCAATGAGGGAAGCAACTTAGAAACTTAGATTGTCTTTGTAACAAAGCCAGAGGGTGGAGTTTCAGAAAAATTTCAAGATTCACAAAGCTGGTACCAATCATTTTTGCCAGCTACTATCTCAAAGTCAAACCAGCAACAACGAATGGTGTATTCCTATCGAAATGTGGCAAGTGGGTTTGCTGCAAAGTTGACAGCAGATGAAGCAAAAGCCATGGAACAGAAGGATGGATTTGTGTCAGCCCGGCCTCAAAAAATATTGCCCCTACATACAACTCACAGTCCTAACTTCTTGGGATTGCACCAAAATCTAGGACTCTGGAGGACTCAAATTATGGCAAGGGAGTGATTATTGGAGTTTTGGACACTGGAATATCACCAGATCACCCTTCATTTAGTGATGAAGGAACGCCTTCTCCACCAGCCAAATGGAAAGGGAAATGTGAATTTAATGGAACTGCCTGCAACAATAAGCTCATTGGTGCAAGAAATTTCCAATCTTCTGAGCATCCTAAACCTACTGAACCATTTGATGATGTTGGGCATGGCACCCATACAGCCAGCACAGCGGCAGGAAATTTCGTAAATGGCGCCAATGTATTCGGCAATGCAAATGGTACAACAGTTGGAATGGCACCTTTTGCACGCTTGGCCATTTACAAAGTTTGTTCTGACTTTGGTTGTTCTGAAAGTGACATATTAGCTGCAATGGATACTGCGGTTGAGGATGGTGTTGACGTGCTTTCTCTTTCTCTTGGTAGTGGTTCAGCTCCCTTTTTTGCTGATGGAATTGCAGTGGGTGCATTTGGAGCTATGCAAAATGGAATTTTCATGAGTTGTTCTGCTGGGAATTCTGGTCCAGATAATGTTTCTTTATCAAATGAGGCGCCGTGATTCTTACTGTTGGAGCAAGCACCATTGATAGAAGCATAAGAGCAACAGTGAAGCTTGGAAATAATCAAGAATTTTTTGGGGAATCACTGTTCCAACCAGCTCTCCACCCAAAACTTTTGGCCTCTTGATTATCCAGGCAATGATGGTAATCAATCATCAGTTGTATGTGAAGAAGGATCATTGGAAAGTGCTGATGTCAAGGGCAAGATAGTACTGTGTGATAGAGGAGGGTTAGTAGGAAGAGTTGAGAAAGGACAAGTAGTAAAGGATGCTGGTGGCAATGGCATGATTCTTGTCAATGAGCAGGTTGATGGTTATAGCACCTTAGCTGATGCTTATGTGCTTCCTGCATCGCATGTGAGTTATGCAGATGGGCTGAAAATTAAATCCTATATAAACTCAACATCAGCTCCAACAGCAATGTTCTTGTTTGAAGGCGCTGTGATTGGTGTAAAAACTGCTCCAATGGTTGCTTCCTTCTCCTCCAGAGGCCCAAGCCTAGCAAGCCCTGGCATCTTAAAACCAGATATCATAGGTCCTCGTGTAAGCATTCTAGCAGCGTGGCCAATTTCTGTAGAGAACAAGACAAATACAAAAGCAACATTTAACATGATCTCAGGAACCTCAATGTCTTGCCCTCATCTGAGTGGCATCGCTGCTTTGCTGAAAAGTGCACACCCCGACTGGTCATCTGCTGCGATCAAGTCTGCTATCATGACTACTGCTGATTTAGTAAATGTTGGTGGCCAGCCAATTGTTGATGAATGGCTTCTTCCTGCTGATATCTTGGCTTTTGGAGCAGGCCATGTTAACCCTTCAAGAGCCTAAAATCCAGGACTTATCTATGATTTCCAGCCTGATGATTATATTCCTTACTTGTGTGGTTTGGGGTACACAGACAGAGACATTACATACATAGTGCAGCGCAAAGTCAAGTGCTCAGAATTGAAGAGCTTACCAGAGACACAACTGAATTACCCTTCATTTTCAGTCGTGTTTGGTTCTAAAACTCAAACATATACTAGAAGAGTAACCAATGTTGGGCCAGCTAACTCATCTTACACTGTGTCAGCTACTCCACCCCCAGGTGTGGATATTACAATTACACCTTCTAAGCTTGTTTTCAGTGAGGTGAAACAAATAGAAACATATACAGTGACGTTTACCAACACTAAAGGAACCAATGGGATGTCATTTGCTCAAGGATTTCTATAATTGGCTCCTGCTGAATATTCAGATAGAAGTCAAATATTAGTCCTATTCTCAAACGAGGAATAGGGCAATTGGCAACCATGAAAAAATAGTTATTTTGCACTTTTATTGGCATCTTATTTCAGCCTGTCTAGGCCTCAGTAATAATCAATAAGCATAAACCTTATTAATCAAGGTTGTACTTTCAAAAATGCAAACAAAAAAATTTCTGATTGATTACATCTTTCACATTCTCATGTTTCCCGACTAATTTCATGCTCTAAACAACCGGAATACAGTAAACATATTTACATCTGCTAAATAATTGAGTTTGTATGGGTAATGACACTAGAAATGTCCTCAACAATGGTGACTTTTGTTTATGCCCATAATATTGCTTAATTAGCCAAGAATAAAGAGATCATAACCCCTAAGTATCTCTAATACTACGTTCATCAGAAAATCATAACCAGACAGGAAGACACATTCATACGAATGCTCCTTTGACATTTTTTTTTCCGCACTCTCAAATATTTTACACAGCAGAATGCCATAAGACCCAGATACAAGGCAGAGAATTACACTGATATATATTTGATACCAAAATCTGCATTTATAGAATGTGGTAGACCTTTGCTTCAAAAGGTGGAACATTCAAGGTGACTGATTGAAGCAATTGGGAAGCTTTTTAAAAACCTTCTTAAATTATCTAAATCGAGAAACAATGCAACACTGCAATAAAAAATATTCCTTTCAATCTCTATGTAAATGTGAATGGCTGTTGACAATAAGAACTTCCAGGCAAACAGACAAAGAAGGATAAGATCATGTTTCTGGAATTTTTCAGTGAGCATTTATAGTCTGACGTCCCGACCTAAGAAAATTCTGTTTTTTTCTTCTCTAGTTCGTGAAGAGGACTGATTGATCCAAAGGAAAACAAAAAAACTAAGTTGCAAAGAGGGTCCCACTGTGACCATGTCACTACTTGAGGTCACGAGTATGGTTTTGGACTAAAGCCGCATAAATATTCTCTGCAGTAGGATTTTATGGGAAAATCATAATTTTGCTAAAATGACAATCATAAGAACCATCAAAAGAAGACATGAAAGCAATTTATATGGGACATATAAGACCAAGTCAGAAGAACTCAGAAAAATTACCGAATGTTGGAAATTAAGAGTTTAAGACTAGACTCGGCCTCCCAGGCATAGCTGAGTTGATATGGATATGTTACTTAAAGATACATATAATAGAACAAATTCCACAAAAACAAACAACAAAGATAGAATTATGATCAAATAAATTAAAATATCCGTGTTGCATATTGCTATAAATGGAATCACAAAAAACAAATATAGAAAATAAAAAAAGGGTGGCCAGACATTAATGCTGCAATAAAAATGCTCATATGCATGATGACAAAAATACGAATATGCCGGCCATCTTTCTCTCAGCTTCCTCACCCTATATATTGGTCATGAAGCCAGTTATGGAAACAAGAATAACTTGAGCATTTCACGAGGAAGAATAATTGGTCAGGAAACATGGCTGCCATTCCTTTTCTTCAGATTGAGGGGGAGTGTTACAGGTTGTACAAAGGTTTAAGACACTTTGCTCATCCTTTCTACTGATGTTTAATTAATTTGTGATGTTTGCCAACACTAAAGGAACCAATGGGATGTCATTTGCTCAAGGATATCTAAAATGGGCTTCTGCTGAATATTCAATTAGAAGTCAAATATTAGTCCTATTCTCAAACGAGGACTAGGCACCTGGGGTGATGGCAATTGGCAACCATGAAAAATGTCAACAATCTATTTTGCACTTTTGCAGACATCATATTTAAGCCTGTCTAGGTATCATCAATAATCAATAAGCAAAAACCTTATTAAGCAAGATTGTAATTTCAAAAATGCAAAAAAAAAAATTTCTGTTGATTACTTCTTTCACATTCTCAAGTTTTTTGATAATTTCATACTCTTAACAACCAGAATACAGTAAACAGAGTTACATCCGCTAAATAATTGAGTTTGTAAGGGTAATAATGTCGGGTTCCTGGCTCATGGATGTCAAGAACTGACAGAATGCTAAATTGGTGGCTCAGTCAACTATCACAGCACCTGAATAAGGAATCGAAGAAGAAGAAGAAGAAGAAGAAAGAAAGAGAGAGAAACAAACAAATGATTGTTAATGATTGCAATATTGATTTATTTTTTTGTAATCCATTACATTCCTATTAATAAAGGATAAAGATTCCTTCTGACACATTCTAGTACTCTCAAAATGACAAATTAACAAACAAACAAAAAGACAAATAACTGATATACAGCTCACTCATTCTCTCATCAAAATACTAACTATAATTCCTCCTTCATCCAGTAGCTGATAGTGTAACAGTAGTGGCTGTATCAGATGGATTCCCCTGCATAATTCTCAACTCCTTGTGAATGCTTGGCTAGGGAAATGACAAATAATACAAGTAATGTCGTCAATAATGGTAACTTTTTTTGATGCCCATAATATTGCTTAATTAGCCAAGAATAAACAGATCAGGGCACCTAAGTATCTCCTACCACTACATTCATTAGAAAATCATAACCAGATAGGCAGACACATTCATATGAATGCTCTTTTGACTTTTTTTTTCTGCACTCTCGAACATTTTACACAGCAGAAAGCCATAAGACCTTTGTTTACCCTGACATGTATTAGATACCAAAATCTACATTTATAGAATCTGGCAGACCTTTGTTTCAAAAGGTGGAACATTCAAGGTGACTGATTGAAACAATTGGGAAGCATGTTAGAAACCTTCTTAAATTATCTAAATCGAGCAACAACGCAACACTGCCATAAAGAATATTCTTTTCAATCTCTATGTAAATGTGAATAGCTGTTTACCACAAGAACGTCCAGGCAAACAGACAAAAAAAAGGATCAGATCATGTTTCTGGAATTTTTCAGTAAGCATCTATAGTGTGACTTCCCAACCAAAAAAAATTCTGTTATTTCCTTCTCTAGTTTGTGAACAAGAAATAATTACTTGAACAAAAGGAAAATTACGAAAGCTAAGCTGCAAAAAGGAACCACTGTGACTTTGTCAATACTCGAGGTTATGAGTATAGTTTCGGACTAAAGCCGCATAAATATTCCATCTGTAGTAGGATTTTATAGGAACATCGTCATTTTGCTAAAATGACAATCATAAGAACCATCAAAAGAAGACGTGGACAGCAATTTATATGGGACATATAAGACTGAGTCAGAGGAATTCAGAAAAATTACTGAACTTAATGTTGGAAATTAAGAAATAAAGACTAGACTAGACCTCCCAAGCTCAGCGGAGTTGATATGGATATGTTAATTAAAGATATTAGATATATATAACAGAGCAAATTCCAAACAAAAAAAAAAGAATTCTGAGCAAATAAATTAAAATATCCATGTATCTTTGCTATAAATGGAATCACAAAAACAAATATGAAAATTTTGAAAAAAAAAACAAGGGTGGCCAGACATTAATGTCCACTAAAAATGCCCATATGCATGAGACAAAAATTTGAATAAGCCGGCCATCTTTCTCTCACCTTCCTCACCCTATATATTGGCCATGCAGTCAATTTTGGCAACAAGAACAACTTGAGCATTTCATGAATAAGAATAATTGGTCAGGAAACATGGTTGCCATTCCTTTTCTCTTTCTCATTTTATTGATCAATTTCTACCCAGAAATTGCTCAAGCATCTGAACACACAACTGAAATAACTGAAAAGAAAATTTTACAGACTTACATTGTCCATGTCATCCAACCAGAAGGAAGAACCTTTCCCCTGACAGAAGATCTGGAAAACTGGCACAAGTCATTTTTACCATTTAGCACAGAAAGCTCAGAGAAACAGCAGCAACGTATGCTTTACTCATACCAAAATATAGTTAGTGGTTTTGCTGCAAGATTGACACAGGAGGAAGTGAAATCCATGGGAAGGATTGCCGGCTTTGTGTCAGCACGTCCTGAAAGGAAAATACGTTTGCAGACAACGCATACTCCTAATTTCTTGGGATTGAACCAACAAATGGGGTTCTGGAAAGAATCAAATTTTGGCAAGGGAGTGATCATTGGAGTACTTGATGGTGGAGTTTTTCCCAGCCATCCTTCATTCAATGAGAAAGGAATGCCACCACCTCCTGCCAAATGGAAAGGAAAATGTGAGTTTAATGCATCAGAGTGTAACAACAAACTAATAGGTGCAAGGTCTTTCAATCTTGCAGCTAAGGTCATGAAGGGAGAAGTGGCTGAAACACCAATTGATGTAGATGGACATGGGACTCACACAGCAAGCACAGCTGGTGGTGCATTTGTATACAATGCTGATGTGCTGGGAAATGCAAAAGGCACAGCAGCTGGAATGGCATCTTATGCACATCTTGCTATTTACAAAGTCTGTTTTGGAGACCCTAATGATGATTGTCCTGAAAGTGATATATTAGCTGGGCTAGATGCTGCAATCCAGGATGGTGTTGATGTGCTCTCACTCTCCCTCGGTGATGTTTCAATGCCTTTTTTTGAAGACAATATAGCAATAGGCTCGTTTGCAGCCATTCAGAAGGGAATATTTGTAAGCTGTGCGGCTGGAAATTTTGGTCCTCTCAATGGTACATTATCTAATGAAGCCCCATGGATTCTCACAGTTGGAGCAAGCACCATAGATAGAAGAATTGCTGCCACAGCAAAGCTTGGAAATGGAGAAGAACTAGATGGTGAATCCGTTTTCCAACCTGACAACTTCACCACAACACTATTACCCCTTGTTTATGCTGGTATGAATGGTAAACCTGAGTCAGCATTATGTGGTGAAGGCGCACTAGAAGGCATGGATGTGAAAGGCAAAGTAGTCTTATGTGAAAGAGGAGGAGGAATAGCTAGACTTGCTAAAGGAGAGGAAGTGAAAAATGCGGGGGGTGCTGCTATGATACTCATGAATGACGAGATTAATGGCTTTAGCAGCATAGCTGATGTTCATGTCCTTCCTGCAACCCATGTCAGCTTTGCTGCAGGCCTGAAGATCAAAGCATATATGAATTCAACAGCGACTCCAACAGCAACAATATTGTTTAAAGGAACTGTCATAGGAGATTCGTTATCTCCAGCTGTTACTTCATTCTCATCGAGAGGCCCCAACTTGGCAAGTCCAGGCATTATGAAGCCAGACATTATTGGTCCTGGCGTAAGCATTCTAGCTGCATGGCCATTCCCTCTTGACAATAATACAAATACAAAATCAATCTTCAACATAATGTCTGGCACTTCAATGTCATGCCCTCATCTGAGTGGTATTGCAGCCTTGCTCAAGAGCTCCCATCCATATTGGTCACCAGCTGCCATTAAATCTGCCATAATGACTACTGCCGATATCCAAAACATGGAAGGAAAGCCCATTGTTGATGAAACACAGAAACCTGCAGATGTGTTAGCCACTGGCGCAGGCCATGTGAATCCATCAAGGGCAAATGATCCAGGATTAATTTATGACATCCAGCCAGATGATTATATACCTTACTTGTGTGGTCTTGGCTACAAGGATGAGCAGGTCAGCATAATAGTTCATAAACCAATTAAGTGCTCAGAAAAACCAAGCATACCTGAAGGGGAACTGAACTATCCTTCATTTTCAGTCACACTTGGACCTTCACAGACATTCACAAGGACTGTGACAAATGTAGGTGATGCATATTCTCTTTATGCAGCAACAGTAGTTCCCCCACCAGGAGTTGTTGTAACTGTCAAGCCCTCAAGAATCTACTTTTCACAGGTAAACCAGAAGGTATCGTACTCAGTAACGTTCAGTCCTGCTGGGAATGGTGGCAAAACAAATGAATTTGCTCAAGGATTTATAATATGGACCTCTGCCAAACATTTTGTTAGGAGTCCAATCTCTGTAAAATTCAAGTGAAAAAGGATGCTCCGATTCTACATGGAGTAGGCAACCAAAAATTTATATTGTCAAATAATCTTAAAATTCCATATGCTAAATTTGATTTAAAAAAGCCAATGACATCTCAATTCTACAATTTCCGACATCTGAAATAACAAAACGGGGGAAAGCCCTATATTTTCCTGCAACAATTTAGTTACAAATGCAGCCGGCCACCTTTTTTGTTGAGTTAGACTCAACCTTTACTAAATTTTGACGCCCCAACCTGTACTAAATTTTGACGCCCCATACCCACCTTGTCTATTTGAACCGGCGACCAGGCTGATTTAGACAATGAGATGCCCTAGGAAACACAGGCCTTTGAAATCATAAATTATTTCTGTTGTTTTACGTAAATAGATGAGGGCCATGCAGTTGGTTTAATAGATCATTTGCAAGTGCAAACAATAATTAAAACGCAATTTAAACCCACTTGAAAAGAAACCAAAACCAAATATATAGATGTATTCTCTACTCATCAATCACCTAAAAATATTTTATCCCATCACAATACACGTCAATCATATTAAACAAATAGAAGGTAGAGTATGCTGAATCGACCTTTATGAGGAATTGCACACACATCTTTCCCGCTTCGTTGCACTCAATAGCATGGCTAGTATCTGTTTGTACAATCATCACGCCACTGCGTCCAAAGAAGCTGAATTTCAAGGACTTGCTAATGCTAACAAGAAGCCGAAATTCCCAAATGCATAGTCAAAAAGAATGAAATAAACAGAATGTCACGAATATTAACTTAAATTTTATTAACATTGTATTGAAAATTTGATTCATATAATGAGATGTGACAAATTTTTTGTACAATGTTAACAAATTTTAAGACTGAGTATATGCATTGTAGATTTAATAATGAGAATAGAGAAAGAGGTGAAATTATTTTAAATAAAATAACATTACCTCATAGTACTCATTTTAAGTACCCGAGTACTCATATTACTTCAAGAAGATGGGGTCGTGAAAAAAATGTAAGTCATAGGATTAAAGCTGACTGGATGAAGTGTAGAGGTGCTACATGAGTTCTATGTGATCAAAAGCTGCCAATTAAATTGAAAAGAAAGTTTTATCACACTACAATACGACATGCAATGATATATGGTAGCGAGAGTTGGACAGTAAAAGGACAACACATGAGTAAGATGCATGTTGCGGAAATGAGAATAATAAGATAGATGTGTTGTCACACTAGAATGAATAGAATCTGCAATGCGTGCATTAGAGAAAAAATGAAAATAATACCTATTAAGGATAAAATAAGAGAATATAGATTGAGATAATTTGGACATGTGAAACGAAAATCTATGAACCACTTAGAAAAATTGAACATGTTAGAGTAGATATAGCTAAGAAAGACAGAGGTAGTCCTAAACTGACTTAGTCAAAGGTGGTCCAAAATGATTTTAAGATGTTACATCTATCAGAAGAGATAATCATAAATCGTACTGAGTGAAAAAGAAGAATTCATATAACTGATCTCAATTGACTTGGAATTAAGACTTTGTTGAGTTGTACAGAAAATTTGATACCTATCAGGTACAAATGGATACTCGTTTACCAGTGCTCATTGACAATTTGCTAATTGAAATAAAGCGATTACTATGAATAGAATTGATAATGAGGCCATACAACGAACATGGGGGAAAAAAATTCCGTACTTTAGCAATAGCCTCTTAAGGATTCTTTTAAAATGCATAAATCAAATGAGAAAATAACCCAGCCGTTAGACTCTTACAACTCGCTTAGACTCTTACAACTCGCTTTCCCAACAAAGCTCTGAGTAGATAATCTGAATCAAATATCAAATACGAGAAAATCTCATGGTCAGAATATATCAAAATTATCCGAAGCATCTGACTTACAAGTGTGGTTCATTTCCAGCTTCTAAGGAGGGAAAAATAAATTTTATAGCAGCTTTCATGGCTAAATCATTAATCAAATGGGACCACCATCAGAGATTTTGGTTGAAATATGCATTGACGTGCTGCAATGAATCTTACTCATCAACCAAAACCTGGAGGCACGTCAGGGTCCTCATCACTATCATCACATGGCTGCTTTTGATCAATATCTGCAGAAAAGCCAGGTGGTACATGGGGATCAACATCGTCTGCCTCCAGCACATCTTTTGAATGATTAGCCCTTTGCTTCTGCTCTTCAACTGTCTCTTGACAATTCATAGGCAGCTGTAACTCCTCTTCAGGCTCATGTTTGTTCTGATGATTAGCAGGCAGTGGGAAACCTGGGTGTACATGTGGCTCAGCATCAGACACAGACAAGTTACCATCCACTGCAACAGCTGAGGCCTTGGCAGTGCCCTTATTGTCAGCTTCATTCTGAACTACCACCACTCCTTGAGTAGAAAATTTACCCACCTCCTTCCTCTCAGGCTCCACCAACTTATTATAGACAGATTCTACAGTCTCTGTTATTTCTTTTTTCATTTCCCATACACCATCAGAAAGTTTGCTCATCAATTCATTCCTGGTTATTACATATAAACATATCTGCTGTTGTCAAAGTCGCGTAATTTCAATTTTACCATTGCATTTCTAAAACAGATTCTTCAAAGAAATTAAGATTTAAATCAATCAATTAACTGAACCATTGCCAACCTTTTTTAATTAATCAAGCTTATATAACCTCTTGTCTTTATATTACTGAGGCCACTACATATTTATCTAAGCCTAAACATTCAAATTCAAAACAATTTAAAAGTGCAGAGAAAAGGAAAACTTACCCAACCTCATCATATATGGCACCAGAAAGTTGTCTAGGTTTCATGTTTTCAGCCCCTGCACGATTAATCGCTGCCGACTGCTTCACAATGGAAAAAATACTATTGCGCAATTCTTCCTGCAGACTAATGTCTGTTTAGATTCATAATATATGTGAACAAGCCAATCAATTCAAGCATACATTTTGAGCTGAATGAATGCTTATTTGGATGCAGTTTGATTTACGTTTATTCAAGGCAGTGAGGGCAGAGAAACTTTTCAGATTTTTTTTTTTCCGGCGAGAGTGGGCGGCACCACCTAAATTATAAATAAATGAAAACCATAAAATATTAAATTATAAATAAATGAAAACCATAAAATATTAATACATGAGAGTTTGAGATAATAAAATTGAGACTCAAAAACAACTAAAAACTCAGAATCAAAGAAACTATCCATATCTAAGATATGGAACTTCTAGAGTCTCCAAAGCAATAACACTTTTGATTATCTTGAGCAAAGTAATAAAGGAAGTAAAAATAACAGAAGCCGAGTTGAGTCTGCTGTGAGCAGCAAGGAGATGAGCCGCAAGATTGATTTCTCTGTAAACATGCTTCAAAGAAAAAGAGTATATGAGTTTTCAGATTAGAGGCATATGAGTGCAGATTTTCCATAATTAAGAGTAGACAGTGTCAAAGCTGGCTCATCTGCCACATACATCTAACCCGGAAATTAAAACATTGACCAAATTTTCCAAGGAAATCTTGTTCGTATATGAGAACAGTTTTTAATGAAAGGGGAAGAAAACTTGATTCCCCTAAAACATAAAATATGCATAGATCACTAGATTATTCAAATTAAATTGCAAAGGGGTAAATTGCATACCTGACATCATCGTATGTTGAAGCTGAAGACGATTTTGGAGTTTGTCGCCTTCCAGGAGATACACACTTTAAGTTTAGCGGAAGCACTACTGAAGGAACGTAATGTTCTCTTAAAATTGTTATGTTCCCCTGGAGACCACGACCCCTTATTTATAACTAATGATGATAGTTTCTATTTTGGTCCTTCAACAAAATAGAAACTCTTATCGGTCTCTACACTTATAATCCTATTACGAGTAGGACACCTCAATAGTCAACAATCTTAATTTGATCAAAACTTTAATTGACTATTTTAATTTGACTGCAATACATATTTAATATTTAAATATATTTAGCCCACACTTATGATTAATTAGAGGATTAATTTTAACAATTTAAAATTAATTCTAACAATCTCCCACTTGAGCTAACATATATTAAATATAAATGTATATACCTTAATGAGCTCATAAAAGCAGTCATACTGAAGGTGCCTCAAACAATCTCGTCCATTGATTATATCGATAAAGGACTGAAGGGTCAGTCGCCACATTCATCGTGACTCAAACCACCATCAATCACATTACCAATACTCTCAAATGACATAGATCAATAATATGAGTGTAGCATGGAAACTACATGTAATATGATCTAATCATGCTTGTTTCCAACTGGTCACACTTAATTGAGATCAACCACAAAAATAACACAGAGTGTAATAAACAAAAGTGAATACTTCATTTTCTGCAGAAACTGAATTAACATATCCAAAACCAAATAGAGCATTCAAAACATAATGAAAACATAATGAACAAAACTCCCACTGAAACTAAACATCCTCAAACAATATGACACTCACGTGAGCAGTGTGCTCATGAAAGACTTTCGGTATCAATGCCTTAGTAAGAGGATCTATAATTATGGAGTTCGTTCTAACATGCTCTATGGATATCTGTCCACTCTGTATTTTCTCCATTTACAGCCAGAAACTAAATACCAAATAGCTCCTACTGTCATTGGAGAATCAAACTGCTGAATTAATGTCACACTTAAAACTTTATTAGCATTTTCAATGCTAGCCATAATGTGTACCCCTGTGACATTCAGCAAAGTCAAAAAAAATTCATGATCAAATGTCTCATAGCATACTACAAATTCCAAAACCATGGAATGTAGTCTAATGTGGATCTTTTGCTACTCAAGACATTCGATAAAGTCAGAATCAGTATACCAAATGATCTCATACTAATCTGACTTTCTGTATGTGAGCATACGTTCCTTTATTCTCTGAATATATCTTAAAACCTTATTGGCTGCCTTCCAATGATCCATTCCTGGATTGCTGAGATATCGCCCTAACATGCCAACTATGAATGAAATATCTGGACGAGTGCAAACTTGAGCATACATCAGAGTCCCAACTGTTGACGCATAAGGAATCTTCTGCATTTTCTGAATCTCAAGTTCACCCTTTGGACACTGATCAAGACTGAATTTATCTCCTTTAGCAACTGGGGTATCAATTGGTCTACTATTGTGCATACTAAATCTCTTGAGCACTTTCTCAATATAGCCCTTTTGTGATAATCCAAGAATACCTCGAGTACGGTCTCGATGTATTTGAATCCCTAATACAAAAGAAGCTTCACCTAAATCTTTCATCTCAAAGTGTTTTGAGAGAAAGACTTTGGTCTCGTGCAGCAAGTCTTTACAGTTAGTAGCAAGCAATATGTCATCCACATATAAGACCAAAAAGATAAACCTACTCCCACTGAACTTGTAATACACACAATCTTCCACAGCATTTGTCTCAAAACCAAAAGAGACAACTACTTCATGGAACTTGAAGTACCACTGATGAGAAGCCTGCTTGAGTCCATAAATGGATTTCTTTAATCTGCATACCAGTCGCTTTGGGTCTCCAGACACAAAGTTTTCTGGCTGCACCATATAGATGGTTTCATCAATGTCTCCATTGAGAAACGCAGTCTTCACATCCATTTGATGAAGCTCAAGATCAAAATGAGCAACTAGAGTCATGATTGTCCTAAAAGAGTCCTTCGATGAAACCGGAGAGAAGGTCTCTTTATAGTCAATCCCCTCTTTCTGAGTGAAGCCTTTAGCTACAAGACGAGCCTTATATCTTTCCACATTACTTTTAGAATCCCTCTTGGTTTTAAATATCCATTTGCAACCAATGAGTTTATTTCCTTCAGGTAATGGAACAAGATCCCAAACTTGATTGTCTTGTATAGATTTATATTCTTCACTCATTGCCTCAATCCACTTATGAGAGTTGGAATCCTGCATGACATGATGAAAGCTGATTGGATCATCTTCCACCATGTCTACAGTGTCCTCATGTTCCTGAAGATATACTACATAATCATCTGGAATAGCATTTCTTCTCTCTCTAGTGGACCTCCTTAAAGGCACAGGTTCTGGCTCAAATTCTTGAGGTTGTTGAGCTTGTTCTTGAGGAAGAACAACTTCTTCATCCTGATGGGGAAGTTGATCAACATTGTCTTGTATTGAATCCGGAATTGCTTCTGGGATATTAACATTTCTAGGAACCTGAACAGTCCCAGGAGCAAAGATAGGAATCGACACTGAGTGTTCCTAACTCGATCCCTCCTCAAAGACAATGTTTCTAACCTTATTTCTCCCCCCAAACTCAACATCCTCAAAGAATGTTGCAATTCTCGTCTCAAAAATAGATCTAGAAGTAGGATTATAAAACTTAAAACCCCGAGATCGCTCAGAATAACCAACAAAGTAGCTACTAACAGTTTTGGAGTCCAATTTTGTCTCATTAAGCCTATAAGGCCTAGCCTCAGCAGGACATCCCCAAACATGAAGGTGCTTTAGACTGGGCTTGCGTCCAGTCCAAAGCTCATAAGGTGTTTTTGCAGCTGCTTTAGTTGGTACTCTGATAAGAAGATAGACTGTTGTCTTTAATGCTTCTCCCCACAGAGACTCAGGTAAAGAAGAATGACTAATCATACTTCTAACCATATCCATAAGAGTCCTGTTACGTCTCTCAGATACACCATTCATGCTGGGTGTACCAGGCATGGTGTATTGAGGGACTATACCACAGTCCTGTAGGAAAATAGCAAATGGTCCTGGACGTTGTTCACCTGAACTGTCATATCTTCCATAGTACTCACCTCCACGGTCAGATCTAACAGATTTAATCTTCTTTCCGAGTTGATTTTCAACTTCGGCCTTATAAGATTTGAAAACGTCCAGAGACTCAGATTTCTCATGAATGAGATATAGGTACCCATAATGTGAGTAATCGTCTATGAATGATATAAAGTATCTTTGACCATTCCTAGTTGCTGTAGGGAATGGGCCACAGATGTCTGTATGTATCAACTCTAAGACGTTTGATGACCTATTGGCACCTAATCTCTTTTGTTTAGTCTGTTTGCCTTTAATACACTCAACACAAGAGTCCAAATATGTGAAATCAAGTATATTTATGATACCATCTGACACAAGACCCTCTATTCTAGATTTGGATATGTGACCCAAACGTCTGTGCCATAGAGCAGCTGAGTTATCTATATTCAGCTTCCTTTTGGTACCTATAGTATTAACTTGCATTGTCTCATTATAAGAGGCATCGATATCTAATATATATAGATTATGAAGTGTATACAAGAAACCAGTACCTAAAATTTTTGAATCCATAGATAAAGTAACTTTATTGTTTCCAAATGAACAAGTAAAACCAGATTTGTCCAAATGGGAAACAGAAATTAAATTTCGTCTAAACGTCGGAATAACAAAAGTATCTACAAGATCCAAAAAACAACCAGTTCTTAAACACAATCTAATATGCCCAATTGCCTCTACTTCTACCGGCTCGCCATTTCCCACATAGACGTATCTTTCACCGTCAGTTGGCTTTCGGTAGCTCAGGCAACCCTGCAATGAAACACTTATGTGAGCGGTAGCACCAGAATCCACCCAATAAGTGTTTCTAGGAGCTGAAGTTAAATTAACCTCAGAACAGACTAAAACAAGGTACTTACCCTTCTTGACACGCCATGTGGCGTATTTAGGATAGTCCTTCTTTAAGTGTCCAGACTTGCTGCAGAAGAAGCATTTTAATTCCTTAGGCTTCTTTTGCACCGGACCTTTATCAGCAGTCTTCTTTCTTTTATTGTTCTTGCCCTTATCTGCCGAAGAGACCAGATGAGCACTCTCCCTCTTAGTAGCCAAAAACTTTTCCTTCTCATCCACACAATGAGCAATGAGCTCGTTAAGAGTCCATTTGCTCGGCTGGCAGTTATATGAAGTCCTGATCTGCCCATACTGTGGTGGAAGAGAATTCAAAGCTAGATGGACTAACAGGTCATCTGATAAAACCAAATCCAGGACCTTTAGCCTCTTGGCTATTTGGGACATGCTCAGTATATGCTCCCGAACACTACCATTACCAGTATACCTTATGGAGGTGAGTTTTGCTAAAAGCGTCCCCACTTCGGCCTTGTCATTTTTTACATAGACCTTCTCCAGCTCAGCAAGATAGTTTTTTAGCATTACTTTCTTCAGCAGAAATGGATCCTCGAACATGTTCTGGGATTCCCTGCTGCATGATCATAAGACATAAGCGGTTAGAACGCTCCCACTTCTCATACTGAACCCTCTGAGCATCTGTGCTCTCTTCAGTAAGAGGAGCATGTTTGTCCATCCTGAATGCAAGGTCTAAGTCCATACAACCTAGATAAATCATGATGCTTGATTTCCATGAACCAAAGTTTGACCCCTCAAGCATAGGGACAGTGTTAGGATTATACGGCATGCTAGCAGAATTCAGAGAAAATAAATAATAAATAAATGACATAAGCTCACAATCCACAAAAATTGAAACAAATCACAGAAGTAGAGTTTAAATATTGGAAACAAGATACCGGACACAACATTAATATTCTCATCTTTGGACATAAAATATTAACTGTAATTGGTATCTCAACGCAGTAATCAAATATTGACAATTCAGTCCTGTCAAATAATAAACCTTCCTTTGGGCCGATTTATTATCCACATGGATGAACACATAATAATTATCACATATTTATTACCGCAATGTATTCTCAATTCAGCCAGATAGCAACCTTCCTTTGGGCCGGCATACTACCCGCAATGAATTTTAATACACCTGTCTAATACCCAAATAAAGTAATCTACACAATGGAGGTCACTTTGGCGACATATTGCTTCAACCAATTTATCCGAAAATATTAGACACAATCAGGACTAAAATTCCAAAATTCGAACTCAATTTAATAATATTTTTTTATTAAAAAAAAGTACAATTAAAAAACCAAAAGTTGCAATTTTAAAAAATTTAACTTTTAAACATTGAATAAGTTTGCCCCCGGAAAAATAATTTAGTCCCAATAAACTTAATTTAGTGACTAAATTATAAAATTGGGCTAAAGTTAATAAAAAAAATTATGAAAACAGTTTCTTTTTTTTTTTCACAATCATGAAAAAAAAATTGTTTTTACTGTTTTCGTAAAAACACTTTCAGTTTAAAAGTTTTTTTTTTTCACAATCATGAAAAAAAATTGTTTTTACTGTTTTCGTAAAAACACTTTCAGTTTAAAAGTTTTTTTTTAATCTTTAATTAATTGATTTACATAATTAATTAACCAAAAATTAATTAATTCCAAAAAAAATTACAAACACAAATTCAAGTCCAGAATTCATTTTTTTTTAGAATTAATTAAATAATCTCAGTAATTTAATCCAAAAAAAAACAAATCAAACCAAAATTGATTTCAAATTACCAAATTCGATTCCAAATTAATTCTAGAAAATTACAATCACCGAATAATTTTTCTAGAATCAAAACAAAAATCAATTTAATCAGAAAATCTAGCAACCTAGCACAGGGCTCTGATACCAATTGAAAGGGGAAGAAAATCTGATTCTCCTAAAACATAAAATATGCATAGATCACTAGATTATTCAAATTAAATTCCAAAGGGGTAAATTGCATACCTGACATCATCGTATGTTGAAGCTGAAGACGATTTTGGAGTTTGTCGCCTTTCAGGAGATACACACTTTAAGTTTAGCGGAAGCACTACTGAAGGAACGTAATGTTCTCTCAAAATTATTATGTTCCCCTGGAGACCACGACCCCTTATTTATAACTGATGATGATAGTTTCTATTTTGGTCCTTCAACAAAATAGAAACTCTTATCGGTCTCTACACTTATAATCCTATTACGAGTAGGACACCTCAATAGTCAACAATCCTAATTTGATCAAAACTTTAATTGACTATTTTAATTTGACTGCAATACATATTTAATATTTAAATATATTTAGCCCACACTTATGATTAATTAGAGGATTAATTTTAACAATTTAAAATTAATTCTAACATTTAAAACAAGTTCAACTCTTCTACTGAAGTATTCTGCCTACTCCCAACTAAGCATGCCAAAAAATGCATAAAATAGCTGCCTTTGTTTCTCCATAACTGCTTTGGACAAAATTTTTAGACTATTGGCAATCCCATTAAGGGAAAAAGGTGCGTCCAGGGAATTATATAAATTTCCCATATTATAATAATTTTACTGCAATATGTTAATATATAGCTCCTAAATATATACACTTTTTTTTATTATGGTAATATTTTTATCTAAATTATTTTAAATCAATATTTTTTTATTTTTACTAAATTCGCATGAAATTTTAAACTCAAGTCAAAATAATGGGAATTGAACTAAACTAATACTAGATGTTTTAACCACTTCCATGGAAAGATAACACACATCCAAATAAAATGAAAATTACACACAATAATAACAAAAGAAAATTGAGTTATTGGTAAAAAAAAATTGAGTTTGATCAATATACAAATAATTTTTCTAGGATTGAAGATGTTTGTATATATATATATTTCTAAAATATATTTATGATGAGATAAAATTTTAATTTTAAGCATGTGATTGATTTTTTTTTTGGTGGAGGAAAGGTCATAAATAGATCGAAAACAAGCTATAACCATTAATCATCTATCTATATCTATATATAAATATATAAAAGCCAAGGATTTGAGACATCTTTAGAGGCTGCCAAATCAGCTATTTGTAAGAATATTGTAGTCTTATAATTTCTCAAAATATCCACGATTTTCTCAATTTATCCACAATTTTTTCAATTTCTCAACAATTTTGGAGCACTCTCTTAAATTTTCAAAGTCAAAGCTATTACACATTTTCCATTAATTCTAAAGGAAAAAACTAGATTTAAAAAAATTATTCAAAGGCCTTTGGTCTCCCACGACCATACGTTTCTCTCGGTTTGGTTTTGCTCATAAAAATATCAAATCCGTTTCTCTCTCTGGCTTTGCTTTCCCACGAAATCAACTGTGCCGATTTTGAGATTGGCAACAGAGATGTGGGCGATGGTGATGTTTCCTCCCCTCAGCATCGCCGTAGCCGTGGCGGTACTGACCATAATTGTATTTCCAAATTTAAGATAAGATTCAACAGTGTATTCAGTCCAGTTTATATCAGGAAGAAAGATACATATTTTAATTTTTCAATTTAGGCTTCATTTGTGAAAGAGATGGATTACGAACATTTTTGATGATTTTTAGGGTTTAGGATTTTGATTAAAATATTGATGGGTGTCGAAGCCACAAAAAATAAAAACATGCTCTCCAAAACAAACAAGAAAATATTGTAAATAGGATGAGAATGGTCGAACCCTAGGGACTAGCCTTGCCCAAGGCTAACCAAAATCTGACCTGCTGTAATTTAAGAAAAATAAAATAAAAATAGAAAAATTATATTTATGAAAAATAAAACGAAATTAAGTTAAAGAAGTGATCAAGAACGAAATTATGACAGCAAAAATAATTAAAAACTTGAAACAATGGAAGACAAACTCAGTTAAAGGTAATTCGCGGTATGAAATTCATTTGGATTGATCATCGATTTCAAGATAGCTTTTCAACTCATTATTGTAGACAAGTTATAGTAAAAAAGGAACGTCCTCCCAACCAATTCTATCTTAGTATTAGATTATTAAGGTACGACCTAATAATAATCCCTAATTAACTAGCAACCCTAAGTACGACAAAGAATTTTGCCGTTAACAGCGTTAAAAATTAATAGAACCCTGCCCTGACCAACAAAAACTATGAGAATTCATTTAGATCAGATTATGTTTTCCCACAATATAACCCTAAGGCTTTGACGCAATTGAATTATATTAACTACCACTTTTATCAATTCGGATTAACAATTACGGATTAAACCTAATTGATTGGTTGTGCAGAAACCTATTAGATGAATAACGGGCCCTGTTAAAACAAATAATAGATATCCACTATGGATGATTCTCACCCCAATAATCAAAGAGAAAACACAAATACAATATGAATCAAAAAGCAAAGATAAAGCACATTAAATCTCACAATCCATTAGAAAATCAACGTTGAATTAACCTTCGACTGAAAGAGAGAGTTTAGCCACACATGGCTATGGAAGAACAACAAAAATTCTGTAAAAGATAATGTAAACTCGGAATAATCAAAGAGAAGCTAAAAAGTGTCCTCCTCAAACCCTAAAAATAACTTAAATACTTAATAAAGGGTGGGGCCAACCTCATATAACAAAAAGGCCCACTAAAAACTACTTAAATCTTATTACAAGTCGGTTTAGAAGTCCTCAAATACCACTAAAACGCGTGGGCCCGTCACTTAATTAAATTAGCCAGTTCAGGTCTGCCTGGCCGTTAGCCTTGTGCAAGGCTAAGGCCTCTGCTGCCAATCTGACAATCTGTCATAAAGAAAATTCAGCTTCATGTCCTTTGCTCCAATACTTCCAATCCAGCTCCAAATAAGCCTCTTTATTGCAAATTCACCGTTCCTGTCCAGAATAATAAGAACCAAGTAAAAGTTCTTCTTTTCAATGTGAATAACATCAATTAAGCACAAAAACAAAGTAATAAACATGTTGGATTTGCAGCCTATCAAATATGCTAATAGAGTGTCAATTTATGATTGAATAGAGTGCTTTTTGTGTCAAATTGTGACTCTAATCTTCAAATTAGATGAGATCAACAGTAAGAAAGCTTGCAAGGAATTTACAAACTGCTATAGCAAGTGGGAGATGCAGAGACAAGGTACAAAGCTATTTTGATTCGGTGCTCTCTACTTTGAAAGCAAATTTTGATTAATTAATATTCAATTGAATTGATTTTTTTCTTTTTATAGTTTATGGGTTTGATTTGTTTTTGTATTCTTCTATTTTATTGCAGGTATAGAACTTTTTGCCATTAGCAGAACTATACTATGCTGGAAGCCATGGCATGGAAATTAAGGGACCAACAAAAGGCTGCAAATACAAGAAAGTAAGTCAAATTTTAACAAAAATGTTCAATTGAATGCAAATTTTGATTAATTAAAATCCAATTGAATTGATTTTTTCCTTTTTATAGTTTATGGGTTTGATTTGTTTTTGTATTCTTCTATTTTATTGTAGGTATATAACTTTATGCCATTAGCAGAACTATACTATGCTGGAAGCCATGGCATGGAAATTAAGAGACCAACAAAAGGCTGCGAATACAAGAAAGTAAGTCAACTTTTAACAAAAATGTTCGATTGAATGCAAATTTTGATCAGCTAAAATTCAATTGAATTGATTTTTTTCTTTTTATAGTTTATGGGTTTGATTTGTTTTTGTATTCTTCTTTGTAGGTATATAACTTTGTGCCATTAGCAGAACTACACTATGCTGGAAGCCATGGCATGGACATTCAAGGACCAACAAAAGGCTACAAATACAAGAAAGTAAGTCAACTTTTAACTCTAATTTCAGTTTTATCTTCTTTTACTCATTTTAATTTTATTATCTTAACTCTTCTTCAGGGCAGCGAAGCTCCTAGCTTTCAACATGCAAGTGAATTTCTATCCATGATCGATGAGGTTTGTATTCTCTTAATCTTTAATAAAAAAAAACAAAAGACATTTACAATTTAATCAAAAAATATTAATTAATTTTTTGTTAATATAAATTCCAGTTTACAATGTATTGGTGGAGAAATGAAATCAACTCCAGGAGCTAAAGTGGAGAACAATAAGTTTTGTGATTATGTTCATCTTCAATGTGTTGATGACAAGGTAAAGAATCAAATAATTATGTATTTGTTATAATGATTAATATTCTTTTTAACAATAATAGCAATAGCTATAACAATTATTATCATATACTTGATAACAATTATTATATACTTGATAACAACTATTATTATATACGTTATAATATATGCTTCTGTATTTGTACAGTCTGATGTACATGCTCATGTATAGTTAATGTGGCTTCCAAATTCTGCCACTCCAATTGGTTGGTTGAACAGAATGATACAGTGTAAAGAGAAATCAAGCAAGTTAGTAGGTCTATAGTTCCATCATTAGTACTATAAATCATGTATCATATTGATGATCTGTATTTTGTATGCATGAGAATCCGATTAATGTTGCATTTACTTTGTGCTTTTATGCATCTTTTTAGTTTAAATTAATTGTGTACCTTGGTTTTCACTTTTGCAGGAGGATGAAAATGTTGGGGTTGGTCTTTTGACTTTTCCTATTTTGATGGCAGGAGATTGAGCTGAGACAATACACGGATCCAGTTAATTCAGCGGCCACTGAAGACATGGATGTTGTCAAGGAATCAGCCGCTAATGAAGCCAAGTGAACGAGAGAGGAGGAAGTGGAAGAAGTGGACGACGAGACTTCTAAGCAGCAGAAGGTGGATAAGTCAGTGGAGGAAGAGAGGTTGGAGAATATTGAGGATAATGAAGGCGAAGATGACAAGAAAGAGGACTTTGGTCCAGGCAGTTTGGGTCCTAAATTAAATTAATGGTTGACATTCTTCAATTTCATGTTTAATTTCATCAAAATTTTTATTTGCAGTTTAAGAATTAAATTAATGGTTCAAATTTGTTTGAATAATTAAAATTCAAATTTTGCGAGGAATTATTTTTATACTTCCTTGAATGTGTTCTATTTTTTTAATTATATATATGTTATATTTCACGTGCAATTAATATAGTCAAGATCATAAAATTAAAATTATAAATTTTTTTCTCTATTTTATTTTCTATTGTGACTTTGATCCTATAATGATTAAGTTGGAGAATGAGATAGACCCACTTGTGGTAAGGTTGTTGAGAGCAAGTTTGTTGGGAGCAAACTAAGTTCAACAACAAATAATGCCTTCTGTGAAATTATAAATGTAATAACAAATAAAGGAGATAAACTAATGTAAACGTGAAATAATTATATAATTCTAATAAATTTTATAATACATTTTTTAAAATATATTTTTTTAAAAAAATTATCCCCTAAAGATAAATTTCAATGATAAATAAACACAAAAAAATTACTTAATTATAACCGCGCAAGGCGGACACATGCCTAGTTAAAGTATTAATTATCAATCATCCTCACTTCCACAATTTTGTACCTATTTTGAGTATTAGCAGTATCGACTGTCATTTCTAATTTAATCATATGAGAATATCAAGTAGATAATTTTACATAATATTCTTATTAATCAGTAAGCAATGTTATGCCAACCAAAATATAGGCATTTTAGTTCTAATCATCTAAATCTAGTTCAGTAGTACCTGATCCCAACCTCCGTGAGAGGAAGGGAGAAAACAAAAAAAAATGAAGAGAACTTACAACAGAACAGATACAAGGGGAATGCTGCCGTTTTAATTGCTGTACACATTGGTAACAACCCCTGGCTGTACACATTGGTAACAACCCCTAGCTGTACCATAGCATGCATCATATCGTCAAATTACAAGTATAATAAGTTAAGAGTGGGGTCGGGTGGGGGCTGACGATCCCCTCTGATCAGCCGCCGGACGTACATTTTCAAGAAAAGTTTTTGCCAGCCGAAGCAGTAGAGGTGGAGTTTCAACCCCTCAGCCCCCATCTCCTCCTTACATGCGTTGAAGAGGAGTTTTGCCCCCTCTTTTCGAGCTGCTTACAACATACTGGATTCCAGCTTCTGGGAATGTGAAAATTCCTCCACATTTCTATCATCAATAATGGCCCGGAATCATTTATCAGATGATCGGTGTGTCCTCTTGCATGACCAGCACTTGTCAGCTACAACGCTTAGTGATATACCTAAAATATACCAAATATATATTAAGTGATATATCTAATATATACCTAAAATATAGTAAATATAGAAAAACAAGAGATTGATATACCTAAAATATACCAAATATACCAAAACAAAAAAAAATTGAAATACCTAAAATGTACCAAATATATATTTATTGATATACCTAAATTATATCAAATACATATTTTAAGATATACATAAAATATACCAAAATAAAAAAAATTGATATACCTAAAATATAGCAAATATACCAAAACAAAAAATTCCTGTACCTAAAATCTACTAAGCTCACTATTTTATTTCGGTATGTAAGTAATTAAAAAGGATACTTCAGTTTTTTGACTTTACGTTTCTTGCTTTTCTCCATAAGTGTAATGCAAATGAGATATGATGCAAAAAAAAATTTTCTTCTTCAGTTCCAAATAAAATAAGAGAATCATATTGTCATAAACTCTGAGTAACGGAGATATCCCTCTTTTGCTTGATATTTTGTATCGAATATACACTCTTCTGCATTAACCTTCAATTGCGTTGATAAAATATCCGCTAGTTATTGAAAGTTGGAAGCTGATGGGATTAGTTTTAGCATTTCAAAATGCTACAAGTTCTTCTTGTCATCCTATTTTCCTTTATGTAATTGGATTAATACTAATATGCTATCCATAAATCTCTTCAATTAAAAAAAAACCAGAATTCTGCATATTAAGAGTTATTAAATTAATAAACAATTAAAAAATCAATAAAAAAATTAAAATGAAAATGATCAATAAAAATCTCAACATACCCAATTATTAAGCCAATATATTAATTAAGTAAAATAATCAATTAAAATAACATAAAAAAAATTCTCAAATTATGAATAAAAAAAATCACAGATAGAGAAATTGAAAATTCAGACTCATTACTCAACAACAATCGTCTTCACTAGGAGAAGAAGAGGTTTTCAATAAGAATCATCATTGAAAAAGAGAAAGAGACATAGTTAATTGAAGAAGATAAAACTGCAGAGATGAATTCTCACTGAAAAAGAAAGAAGCAAAGTGAGCTTCATAACTAGTAAACAAAGGAAAGTAAAAAAAAAAACTCAGAAATTTGAGGTATATAATTTGAAATTGAAACATTTTAAAATACTTAACATTTATAAAATGACTTCCAAGAAGGTACCTTTTTGTTATTATATATATATATATATACACTCCATCATATTTTATAATTTTTTTATTTTCATAAGTGACATTTTAATAAATTTACGATAAATTCATAATAAACTATCTAAATTTATAAACTTATAATAAACTCATAATAAATTTAAAATAAACTCGTAATAAATTATCTAAATATGATATTTTATAAAAAAATTATAAATTTTAATAAATTTATAAATATTTTAAAAAATATAATAAATTTAATTTTTATTTTTATTTTTTTGATATTTTTGTAAAGACGCTTATATAATTCTGTAAAAATCTCAAATCAAATTTGAGATTCCACATATAATTTCACTTTTTTTAAAAAAATCAAATGGCCAGCAATGACAATTAATACATTATTTTGTTTTTGTATAGACGATAGCAATTTTGTCCATTGCCATTTGTAAAGCATCCTAACTCCCCAATGAGACCAGGGTCACCTCCTTCCATTCTTCACCTATTTTTCAAAGGTTGGAAGCGTTTGACTTTTTACTATTTACAGTCTAACCAATACTTTCTCGAAAGCAGGTCATACAATCGGAAGAAATGGGGACCCAAAATGAGCAACAAGGAACCCCTATTTCAGACCGGCCGATGGTTTTCATTCATCGCCTTCCGTCCTTTAACTTGTCCTCCACTGCTCGCTTGCGCTCTTACTTCAATCTCCTTGACCCGCACACGGATTCGCTCTCAACCGGCTGCTGGGAAACTGTTCGTGCTCTCCTATGCGTTGGCCCCAGCCCCGTAACATCAGATACTCTCGGTCTTCTACCTTCCCTCGAGATCGTGGTTGGCTCAGGCACCGGTATTGACCATATTGACCTCGCGGAATGCAGACGACGAGGAATTATAGTAACCAACGCCGGTTCGGCCTTCTCTGAGGACGTGGCTGATTATGCCGTGGCACTGTTGATCGATGTTTTGAGGAGAATCTCTGCTCGTAATCGGTATGTGCGGGATGGTTTGTGGCCGCCGGAAGGAGATTATCCACTAGGTTTCAAGGTTTGCATTTCACTTGTGTGTTGTTTATTAAACTCTGGTTTGTTTTTAATCGAAGACGAGAAAATTAAATGAAAGAAAGCCAGATTATGAAACATTATAACTAGAACAATGACAAAAGCTTGAGATTATTAAACAATCTGCAGCTATATCTTATTGTTTGATTATGATACTAATCATAATAAATTGATAGTATCTCTATTGTACTAAACTGCACGATCAAACTCCGAGCTCATTATGTATACGACCTTTCATTTCGAATGACTCTTTTAATCAAACTTTTTGGTGTTTATATGACAATCGGTATGACGTGACAGAAAGTATTATGGCGATACTCGAACAACCCGTCCACTGTATATAGCGGTAGGCCTTCACAGGTGAAGGATCTGAAAAATATATATATATATATTTTTTTAAGCTTGTCCTTCCAGCAAGTTACTGACTTAGCCACTAAAGTATTCCACTGGTGTCTGATTCTTTCTTTTTTAACCTTGCAGATAATACGATTGGTAAAGCAGAATCCAAACTTTTAAATTAGTGCATGAGTTTTCGAAGTTTACTTTGTCATCATAAATTAACAATTTCATCATTATTAGAGTTTATTTAATATGAATTCATAGGGATTTTCTGAAGTAGTGCCAAAATTGAGTACTTGAATTCCAATTTCGCCCCATTAACAAAAAATATTTAGTGCTAAATTTTCAGAACTGGAGAAAACCAGAAAGAAGATTATGTTTAATTCTGATGTGAATAATCAAATATACATATATACGTTGAATTTTCACTGCTGAGGCTGTTGAATCATCTGAAATTGCACGGTCTTGATTGTGAACATTACTCCTTGTTTCTGTGATATGTAAGTGAACTGTTGATCATTCATCATGTTGAAGTACTGATTTTTATATTGTCAATGAATTGTTGATTCAGCTATGAGGCAGAAGAGTTGGGATTTTGGGGCTGGGGAGCATTGGCTCTGAAGTTGCAAAAAGGCTTGAACCTTTCGGTTGCCAAGTTGCCTACACTTCAAGGAAGAAGAAACGTGATCTTGCGTTCACTTATTATGAAAATGTATATGACCTCGCAGCTAACAGTAACATTCTCATTGTTTGTTGTTCACTGACTAGAGAAACTCGCCATATAGTAAACAAGGATGTTATGGCAGCAATGGGCAAGGAAGGAGTGATCATCAATGTTGGCCGTGGCGCTCTTGTGGATGAAAAGAAATTGGTGGAGTTTCTACTTGAAGGACTTGATGTGTTTGAAAATGAACCTGCTGTGCCAGAACCTTTATTTGATTTGGACAACGTAGTGTTGTCTCCACATAGTGCAGTCGCAACCCCAGAAGCCTTTGAAGCATTGGCAGATGTAATCTTAGCCAATTTGAAAGCATTTTTTTTTTTCAAAACAACCTTTGCTCTCACCTGTTCTTCAAAATGATTGAAGATTGTTAATTTTCCAATTTCTCTGCCTTCTATCTTGATTTAATTTCTTTGCCACTTAAAACTGTGATAACTTCTTTAGGTGGCGAGAAACGCATCATCATCATCATCATCATCATTATTATTATTATGTGCATACTTTCTGATTCAAACGTCATCAAATAATAAAAGCTTCTGAATCACAAATCTAAAGAAATGTGTCTCAATATTTTCTTAGTTGGGTGGATAATAATAATCATATAGTTATGATGAAGTATTATTCTTGTCATTTAATGCCAAGAATAAACAAAATTCAAAAGCCCTGAAAAAATTTGTTTCATCATCACCATCATCTTCCTTTGCTCTGGCTTTCTCGACAGGATCATTTAACCAGCTTCTTCGATCCGTAATTGGGTCTGATTCGAATTTTATTTTTTAATGGGATGTTTACATAACTACATTAAAAAATAATTTTTATTACAAAAATACTATTAAAACTAAAAATATTTATACTTTTTATAAAAAGTTAATGTAAAATTTTAAAAATATCATATTTTTTAATAAAATAATTTTTTTTAAAATATTTCTTCTTTCATTATAATTAATATTTTATTTGATATTTTTATTTTTTTAAAACTTCAATATTAAATAAAAATATTTTAATAAAATAATAAAAAATTATTTTTTAAATTATTTTTCATTATATAAAAATCACAATTTTTCATAAAAAATAAATTTTAATTATAAAAAAAGTAATACTCAAAAAAATAAAAACCAAATAAAATATACAAAAATATATTAATAAAAATAACTAAATTTATTTTTAAACAAAAATTTTCTATATTATACACATAAAAAAACTAAAAATATATATACAATTTCGTTATATATATGTATAGTAGATGTGTTGTAAATGTATTGTAAATTTATTGTAGATATCGTAGATGTGTTGTAGTTGTTATGTATATATTATATATTTATTATTTAAGTTGTGTATAGTTTATGAAAAAATTATTGAACATTATGTGAACGTTATATAAATGTTGTGTGTATGTTGTTAAAATAAAAAATTAAATAAATAAAATTAAATAAATATTAAAAAATTATAAAGATTTATTGTAGATATAATATTGATGTGTTGTAGATGTGTAGATGTAGTTTATATTATTGAGTGTATATTTTGTATATTTTGTGTATATATTATTTATATATTTATTTTTTGTTGTGTGTATATTAAAAATATGACATAAAAAAATTTTAAAATAAAAAATTTAAATAAAATAAATTAGTAAAAAAATGAAAATAAAAAAATTTAAAAAATTTAAAAAAAGAAAAAAATAACGTGGTAAAGGTAAAATTGTAAATAAAGTTGGTGTGTATGTATTTGTGAAAAAGACAAGTTTTTTTTTACGTGAAGGGTGTAAATATCTCTTTTTTAATTATGTTTAATCCATAGTTATATTTTTTTTTGTCAAATTAAAACCAATATAAAATTAAAAAGAAAAAAAAAGGATAAAAACTATAATACAAAACATTGTTCTATTATTGTTGGGTGTAAGAGTTTTTAGAAAAGAAAAATGAAAGATAGGGTTGTGCTGGGCTGAATTTGGCCCTTGCTCACAGCCCAATCTAAAATACTTCGAGCTAAAAAAATTGAGATTCGAAGCCTGATTCTAGCCCAAATAACTCGGGTCACTCTAGCCAACAGGTTGGATTATTCGGGCTCAAAATATTTTTTTATATTTTTCATTATTAATATTATAATTTTTATTAATTTTCTTAAATTTTACATATTATTATTAAATTATTAATATTATAATTTTTATTAAATAAATAATTATACATAAAAATAATATAATTATTTATAAATATTAATATATTTAATTAAAAGTTAATTAATTTTATTTTTTTTAAATACCTTGGTCAGTCTAAGATATTTCTCTTTAGACTCGAAGCCCAACACGAAGTGGTATCGGACTTCTCTATAGAGCTCAAAGTCTAACCCATTTTTTTTAATCTTGTCCAATTTAGTGGAGCTGGGTCGGGGCGAGCCAAACCATCCGAGTTGACGGACCATATGCACAACCCTAAAAAAAAAAAAAAACCGAGACAACCCTTTAAAGCTTCGATAGAGGACCCACTAAAGAAGCATTATTGTTATAGTCATCTCTTTCCTTATCCATAAGTGGCCGAATCAAAATTTATATAATAAAGGATAAAATTTTCAAGCAAAAAAATTATAAATAAATTTATATTTAATTTTATAAAGTAAATAATAATTATTAATATTTATATTCAATTTTATTTTTATATTAAATATTTAAATATTAAAATTTTTATCATTTTTATTTTAATATTTTAATATTATTTTTAAAAAAATTATGCAATATATATATTTTTTGAGATATTTCAAAGAAGATGTTTAAGCTAATGATTTTTTAATAAATTTATGTAATAGAATATTTTTTACAAAATAATTAATCTAATTACAAAACATTTAAACTCAATTCAAAATTAAATTGCAAAATAATTAACTTAATCACAAAATCTCAAATTCCCAATCCATATCATAATTAAATTTCAAAATAATTAACTTAAACATTAAAAATTCAAATCTTAATTTATGATTAAATTATAAAATAATTAATTTAATTATTAAAATAATAAATTTAAATTATAAATTTAAATTAAACAATAATTATAAATTATTCTAATAGCCAATAAAATAATTAAAATAATAAATTGAAAAATAATTTTAAAATATTTAAATATATACGTATATATTAATCCACTTGTAAATCCGCCCATGTTTTTTGCCACCAACTGCACCAACATCGAATCATGAAATGAGTTTCTAGACCTGTCTGCAATTTTTTATTATTTTTTATTCAATTCTTATAATCTCTGGCATGCAGTAAGAATTAAATGATTTATAATTTACGCTTTATGGGTTTTTAATGATTGATTAATTTTTGCAATAAATGATTTAATTTGAACCTGTGAAAGACAGAAAGTGATATCTAATAACTGAGTTGGTCCTTTCATAAAACTAAAAAAATAAAATAAAAAGAGATTAAATGAATTGATCTCTTTACTTGTAAATAACAAGTACAGAGACAGTCCCTTTCAATGAAGCGTGAAATTAAATAATAATAATAACAACAATGTCATTTTCAAGTTTTTCTATTTAAAAGGTGTGCTTTATTTTATATATAATTCCAAAACTTAAATTATAATTATAAATGTTATAGTTATAAATACTACTAAATTATTATTATTTGATATATGTTATTTTTGTCATTAATATGTAATAAGATTAATAATTTTTATATCCTCAAAAAAAAGATTAATAATCTTTGTCATACTAATCTTTGTCATGCTAATAAACTATGCGTGCCCAAAACTAATAAAATCTTTTTAAAATTCATTATTTTGAAACTCTCATCAATTAATAACATAGAAAAAATTATAAAATTGTGAAATTTTAATAATTTCTTTCTCTATTTATCACTATCTGAGGACTATAAAAAAAAAAAAAAAAGAGTTGTCGGATGAGGTAGAAATATAGGGTGGTGAATATTGCAAGATATGAACTCTTGCATTATGTAGAAATAATTAACATGTATCTGCATTTTCATAATATTTTTTTAATTTTTTCTCTTGAATTGAAGAATTTAAATAAAAAAATCTAATATCAAAATTTGGAGATAGGATTTGAAAGAAGAAGAAAAAAGACAATAATAATTGGTTTTTTTATTATCGAATAATGCAGGTACGAGTACAGCATCAAAAATATTAAAAACAAACACATAATTGTAACCATATATTGTACCATTGTTACCTGCTACAACAGAAGTCGAGACACAATTAACAAGAAAAAAAAACAATCTAACACATAAAATAAAAAACACCCATAAATTAACATATAATCTAAGTAATACAGTTGGAGTTTTTTCCTTGAATTTTAATTGATCCAGCCAAAGCCAACCTCTCAATATAACTCATTAAATCATCATTTAGTGCAAACAGTGTCTTGGCTCTTCCTAAACAACTTATGCTCGATATGTTGAGCAAATGTGCGAGGAGGGAACAGAGCTGGTTCAGCGTCAGTCACAACTTCAGGCAATGGCTTAAGTATAATTTTCTCCTTTGGTGGTTCACAGAAAACAGCCCATGAAATCCTTACTTTCTCCTTATTAACAATTCCTCTGTGAAGAATACTTTTGTATTTTCCATTGCTTAAAATCTCAAACGTGTCACCAATATGCATTATAATAGAATTCGGGACACATTTTGCAGTGACCCATTTGCCTTCATAGAAGAGTTGTAGACCAGGAACCATGTTGTGGAGAATGAAAGTGAGAGCACTTACGTCAGTGTGAGCTTCAACTCCTAAGGCAAGTTCTGGTTGTGGACATTTTGGGTAATAGTTGATCTTCATTTGCAGTAGTAGTTCTTCAAGTCCACCTACTTCCTTTTCTAGTCTTCCTCCTTCTAATCCTAAGCCAAGTGATAGTACTGACAGAATTTTTGTTGCTAGTGCTCTCAATTGGCTTCCATATTCGCTTGTTGCCTCACTGCAAAAAATTAAGTAGCAAAGACTAATCAGAAATTAAATTTTTGAATAAATACTTGACATACAACAATGAAAAATGGAATTTTATTTTAGAAATATAAAATTAAAGCTGGTTAAAAATGTTAATTTTCGACACTGTCTAATAGTAAATACATATTCTCCTGAACAAATAAATCCAAATCCTAATCTCTCTCCATGCATCAATATGTTAATTGTCCTTACTATTAGTTCCCAACTACTCTTATTAATGTAGATGCTTGAGTAAGCTATATGTGGGCAAAATGATATAAACATTTCAGCAACTCTGAATAAAAAAGTCAGCAAGCATTAATTTATATGTAAAGTCTAGGAAAAATCTACCCAGAAACTCCATACAGCTACTGCATTTTAGTCTATTATATTTCCAAATTTTGATTGTTCCATGTTAACTTTGTGAATTTTTATTTGTATATATTGAATATCTTTTTTCCCATAAAAAGATTCATGAGAAATTCCTTATCTGTGCTCTAAATTATTAAAAAATGCATTAATAGATAGATAAAAATGAAAAACTTGATATATATTTAGCTATTATCTTTTAGCTAGTTATTAAAGTCATATCCACGATAGTGAGATCTCAAGAACTGTGAAATTTCGAATTGGAATATCTAACAAAAACGAAATTCATCAAGAAATAATAATAAGAAGAATAAGAAGAAGAAACTTTGATTTAAAACAAACACTTACATATAATCAGATGGTGTCTTGGGCCAAATAGACAAATCCCTTTTCTCTTCAGGAAAAATAAGATGGAAGAAATAATCTTGCCATTCAAGCTGGCCACTAGCATTATTAGCAAGCTTGCTTCCATAACCTTGAATTTTCCCAGAAGCTTGATCATTAGCATATCTTTCTTTTTCTTTGATAGGTTGATCAAAGAAAGCTTGCCCAGCTTTCTTAACACGATCAATAAGTTGATCAGAAATTCCATGGTTAACCAAATGCATAACTCCCCATTCTTTAGCTGCCTTTATAAACTCTTGTCTGCATTTTTCTCTAACCACTTTGTCTTCAGAATCAATTTCTTTCAAATCAATGGTGGGAACTTGTGGCCCTTCCTCTTTCTCCTCCTCTTCAAAGACATTGCCAATGCTTGTTAGCTCTTCTTGTGGACGAATATACTCCTTTGGGATTGATTGAATTCCACTGCTTGACAAGCTTTCAACTCTTGGAGCCACTGAAGTCACCATTTCTGTTTAAAACAAGAAAATTTTGTGAAAAGAAATAATAACCTTCTGCTACTTTGGGCTTTTCTTTTGTATAGTGTAATTATTTTCCAATGTATAAGTGTTTATATAAAGGGAAGTCATGTATATGTAAATATTAATTTGAAGATAAAAAGTAAAAAAGAAGTGTGTGGAGATTTGAAAGGGTCGGGTCAAAAAGACTTGAGAGGGTAAGTTGTACACGTGATGAGAGCTAATGCAAAGACTGACTGATGGCTCTTGTCAGTCTTGGTAAGTAGAAAGAACAAGAAGGAAGATAGGTTATGAAGGGAGGATTGGAGCTTGTGTGAGCTGCCAACCACACCCTCCACGTTTCATCTAACTAAAAATTTCTAAAATTTGAGGTCTTTATTTTCTCATTTGATATGTACTCCTTCTCTTACCAATTACTCCCCGTCCCGAATTGAGATGCTTAATTTTTGTGTCACAAAAAATTAAGTCTTTTTATTAATAATTATATGTAGGAAATGGAAAGAATATAGAACTCAAATTCGAGACTTGAGCATTCACTTGAGCACCTTAACAATGTTTTTGGTCATCAAATCAAAATTTAGTGGCTAAAAATTAAATTTATATGTATTTTTACTATTATACTTATACTTTAATACGATATATACTCATTAAGTGTTTTTGATAAAATAATATTAAAAATAAATATAATAAAATTTTAATTTATTAATTAACTTATTCAAATAATAATCGAATTATAATCTAGGATAAATAATAATTAAATTATAACTTAGTTTAGGATAAATAAAAAAATATATATGTCGCATGACAATAAATGTTTATCATCTCTACTAAAAATAATAAATGAAATGTGCTACGTATTTATTGAATCATATTTAACTTTTATTCCCATATATCGGTGTGTATTTATTATAAATACTCCTTTGAAAATAATGTTATTGATGTGTAAGTCAATAACTCAAGAATTTTAAGTGCTTAATTTAGTCTAAATATGTTTACTTTTTAAATTTAATTTGAATTGACAAAATAAAATATTAGGATTCAATTCTTAAAACTAAAATTGGGCATGTAATTAATATCTAAGTATATATATTAAATAGGATTAAGCAAATTATTTATAAATATACCTGTATAAAAAGCAAGAGGTATTTGTTTTTAATTATTCTTAAAAAAATTAATTTTGAATAACATTTTAAATTAATTCAAAGCCACATGCAATTAAATAACCACAACAGCAATATTTTCAAGAAAAATTAAAATTAAAAGATCTTTCTTTCTCATGCCTAGAAGCAGAAGTGTTGGAATGGTTGGTGAAGTGCATGTTTACAACTTTCGGTCAACCAAATCATTTGCATTTCTTCAGTTCTACTTGCAACTAATAATGAATTGAAGGAAAAAATTTAAACAAGATTAAATAATGAATCGAATCGAAGACTCAGAAAATGATCAATAAGTTCTTGAAAAAAAAAAGATTCTTGAAATTACTCATTCTAAGAGAAAAAATTTAAAAGAAAACCTTGGAGACTCAGTCCATGATCAGTAAAATATTCAAGAAAATTATAAGTTTAGATTAATAGGAAGAGAATTTAGTTATTCTAAATTTTGAGAGTTATTAATTTAAACTTAATTTCTAAATTATTATGATTTCGAGTTGAATTTAGGTCTATTTTAGTTTTTTATAAAAATTTCGAGTGAAGGACCACTTTACAAATTAAAATAAATATTTATAGCTGACCCGTAACTGACGCAATTTTTTTTTCTTATTCCATGGGGGAATTTGGACCCAACACTAAATCCAAAAAACATGCATCCAAAAATAAAATATTGGTGAGTTTTATATTACATGATTTACATGCAAATATATAGTTTAAAAATAAGTGAATAATTGATTCAAATTATGATTCTACTCTCCACAACAATAAAAAAAATATTAAATGAAAATTTTTTTTTCTCTATTACATGTATTAGGAAGGGTAAATTTGATTTTGAAAATATTGTTCAAAGATTATGCATTTACTAGTTATAGCTATTTTATGTTTCAGTATGCTATTAAATGAATTTTAATGAGAAATTAATTATGCCTTTTTTAATTTCTATAAATGATAATATCAATTTTGAGCTTTAGTGTTTTTTTATATAGTTTGGCTTTTAATTAAATTTAAATTGATCAATAAAATAATATATAATTTAAATTTTAACTAGATTGAATTTAATTAATAAAAAAAATTGATAGTATAAGAATCAAAATAATCATAGAAAATTTAGGAATATATTTAGTAATCAATCCTATTGACATTGAATACTGAAATTGAATTAGTGTTAGAAGAAACTATACTATTTACTATTTTTTAACTTTATTTTTTTACTGTTATATTTTTTATTTTTTATTGTTAAATTTTAACATGTTCAATTTTAAATTTTACATTTTTTAAACGGTTCCTTCATTTTACATTGCTATCTTTTTCTTCTTTTAATATGTCCGCATAATCCTTCTACGAAAGAGAGACGGATGGCACTGGGCAAGAGTAATTTACTTGTCCAAATGTGGCAACTAGCAGGCAAAGCCTTGCTAATTTCAGCCTTTGTGCTAGCAAATAAAAGTAAAGTAGGCAATTGAACCAACAATCGTGCACAAGAGTAAATAAAACAATGAAGGTGTGTATTATACACAAAAGATTTGATGTACAATAGTATTCACACAGCTTTGTATAAGGAAGCTCTCACCTAACTCTAAGGATCACCATTAGCATCCTTTACAAATGAGCTAAGCTGGTATTTATAGCCATCATCACCGACCTTGGAAGGTCAGTTCCTAGCTCTCTCTAGAAGCTAAAGTCGGTTGGACAATAACTAAGATGTTCTAGAGAATTCTGGAGCGAGGCAGCTGGTTAGCCAGCCAATGGCGACAAGAATCTTTCGGATTGGCCTACAAGCTTCACCAACTTGGGGGAACTAAGCCAATTTTGTTAGAATCTGTGAGATTCTTCCACCATTGTTCGTAATAGGCTAGAACCATCCACAAGGTTCTAGAAATTTCTGCCGACATGCACTACCGAGGTCCCCTATGTATGCAATTGGGGAAAAGTTGGCTGGGCGAGCAGGAGAATAACAAAGTAGCGAGGAGAAGAGTACCTTGTCAATGGGCCAATTTGAGATTTTAAGTTGTCGATCGACTTGCGATTGGCTTAGGGGTTGACAATTCTCCCCCACCAAAGCCTTGAAGACCTCGTCAAGAATTCTTTGCCTTGAACTCGTCCACCAACTCTTTGAATTGCCAAAGGTTAACCTCCTTTTTCTAAGTTGTTTCAAAATCAGGTTGGCCTTTCCACCTGACTAGAAACTCCTTTTGATGAGGGACTCCTTGTTGGTGTACCACCCATTCTGCTAGGATCTCCTCAATTTCTTGTTCAAATGAAGCAATCATCGCGGGCGGTGCTCGATGGGATTTCTCCCTATTAGGATCTTCCTTGTCTCCATAGTAAGGCTTTAACATACTTACATGGAAGATAAGATGTATCTTCAACTGTGGAGGTAACTCCACTCAATATGAGACCTTGCCAACCTTACCAAGAATCGAAAAGGGCCCTTCATCCTTCCGTAACAAAGCCCTTATAAACTTGGCGATATGCCTTGAATCGTGGGGACATTTTTATCATGATAAGGCCACCAACTTAGAACTCCAAAGGCCTCCATTTCTTGTCTGCCCATTTCTTCATTTTCTTGGAGGCTTTGTCCAAGTATACCCTAGCCACGTCTAACTATTCATGCATCCTTTCGCCCACTTATAGGTATAAGGGCTTGGTCCAGTATACCCTGCTGCGATGGCATGAGGAGTGAGGGGCTGTTGGCCAGTAACTATCTCGAATGGACTTTACTGTGTAGCCTCACTTCGTTGTTAGTTGTATGAAAATTAGGCAACATCTAGCAATTTTGCCCAATCCCGCTAATTAGCGCTCACAAAGTGTTGCAAGTAAAGTTCCAACAGGGCATTTACCCTCTCCGTTTGGCCATCTATTTGAGGGTGAAATGAAGTGGAGAAGTGGAGGTCAGATCCAATCATCTTAAACAATTCCCTCCAAAACTTTCCCATGAATCACGGGTCTCGATCACTTATTATGCTCCTTGGAAGGCCCCAATATTTCACCACATGCTTGAAGAACAAGCGTGCAGCTTCATCTGCCTTACAATCTTGAAGGGCAGCAATAAATGTTCCATACTCGGAGAGTCGATCCACAATAACCATTATGGAACCATAACCTTCTGACTTAGGTAATGCCGATATGAAGTCCATCGTCACACTCTCCCAAGGACGGTCAGGTGTAGGCAATGGCTCCAATAGTCCAGTGGGCAGCCGTTGCTCAACTTTGTCTTGCTGGCACACAAGACATGTTTTTACGTAAGCTTTGACATCATCTTCCATCTGCGAAAAGTAATATAATCTTTCAATCAAGGCCATCATCCGCGGCATGCCCGGATGACTAGTTCACAAGGATCATGGAATTTCTTTAGTAATTCTTTCCTCAAATTGCCCCATCGAGGAATAAAGAGATGATTCCCAACTGTGTATACTAAACCATTGTGCTCCCAAAAGCATCTGGTCTTGCCTTCCTTGGCTAATTCCATCAAATTTTTAGCAAAGGCATCCTATTCCATGCCTTCCCGAACCTGCTCCAACAAATTGCTTTCCACCGTTGTTACAATAGCAAACTCAGCCTCGCGATTCAGCGCATCAGCCACAACATTGGCCTTGCCTGGCTTGTACTCCATCTCAAAACAAATTCTACCAGGATGTCCTGCCCTCTCACTTGCTTGGGGGTGAGTTTCTTCTACCTCTGGAAGTAACTTGTAGCCACATTGTCAGTTTTAATGACAAACTGACTCCCCATGAAGTAATGCCTCTACACTCTAAGGTAATGGATGATAGCCGTCATTTCTTTGTCGTGAACAGGATAGCGCCTCTCTGTGTCATTCAACTTTCGACTTTCATATGCTATGGGATGGCCTTCCTGCTTCAAGACTCCCCAATAGCAAATTCTGACGCATCTGTGTGCACTTCAAAGCGCTTTGTGTAATCTGCCAGCACAAGTACTGGTTCCTCCACAACTGCTTGCTTTAAGTCTTCGAATGCTTGCTTGCAGGTTTCATCCCACCTCCAAGGGACGTTCTTTTTCAACAGATTTGTCAAGGGAGTCGCCCTCTTCGAATACCCTTGAATAAACGTCGATAGTAGTTGACTAAGCCAAGGAATGAGCGCAAGCCAGCCACCATCATGGGAGGTTCCCAATTTACAATGGCTTGCAACTTAGCTAAATCCATGTTGATTCGCCCATCAGTAATTTTATGCCCTAAAAACATGACTTCTTTCTACGCAAATGAGCATTTCTCTTTTTTCACATATAACTCATTCTCTTGCAGTACTTTGAAAAAATCCCTTAAATGTTTGACATGGTCATCCAAACTTTCGCTATAGATAACAATGTCATCAAGATAGGCCACCATAAATTTATCCAAGAAAGGGTGGAATATCTTATTCATCAAGGTGCAAAAAGTGGCAGGTGCATTCGTTAAACCAAATGGCATGACTAAGAATTCGAAGGAACCATACCTAGTCACACAAGTGGTCTTCTTTTCATCCCCTTCTGCAATTCGTACTTGCCAATAGCCGGATCACAGGTCAAGTTTCAAAAACCATCGAGCTTTTCCTAACCAATCAAATAAGTCCTCTACCAATGGTATAGGATACATGTTCTTTATAGTTATTTTGTTCAACGCCCGATAATCAATGCACATACGTATGCTGCCATCGTGTTTCTTTTGGAATAGCATTGGGGCACCATAAGGCACCTTGGAGGGTCGAATGTATCCCGCATCCAACAAATCCTTTAATTGTTTACGTAATTCCTCCAACTCAGGGAGAGCAATTCGATAAGGGGTCATGGCTGGAGGTTTGGCACCAGGTTCCAGCTCTATCGCATGATCCACCTCCCTCCTGGGTGGGAGTTTCTTGGGCAGCTCCATTGGCATGACATCCTTAAATTCCTCTAACAATCAAGCAACTTCCTTAGGAAAACTAGCAAAGTCAAGAGCCATACCTTCATCCTTGTAGGTTGCCAAGTAGGTCTCCTCTCCTCTTCTTATTCCCTTGGAAACTTGCATAGCCGGTAGAACCTGCTCACTAACAAGGATGCGTTCTACTGCCACTTTGTGGTCCATACCACCACTTCTGAATTGAATGCACCCATCATCAGTGAGAGAGAAGGGAAGCACTCTCTCCATGAAATCCAAGCCAATTACAAACTTGTAATCCCTGAGCGGCACAATGTTCAAATCTATTGTGCCCTTCTATGAACCAAGTTGGATGGGAACTCCCCTTGCTATGCCAAGGAGTGGCTTGGTAGGTTGGTCAACCGTTTGCATCCAACCAAGCTCCATGGCAAACTTTATCCCCAACCGTGCAGCTTCTTCACTGGCTACCAAATTTTGATTAGCGCCACTTTTCAGCAATGCCTTAGTGTCCACCCCATTTACCTTGACATTCACATAATTAAGGGTTTTGTCAGGCTGAAGCTTTGGCCTGGCCTGGGCCGTGACAATGTTCCCCTTGGTCTCCTCCATTGCCTTAGCTTTTACTGAATTTAGAATGTGCAATGAACCCAATTGCGCCTCGCCCCCAGCCTAGGGTATCCCATCAAAGGAAGAAACAATAGCATTGAGCTTTCCTCGGTTTGAGCATTCTCACAAGAAGTGTGGCCCTCCACATAAGAAGCAATCTCATCTCACCTTTGATTGCTCCTTACTGCCCTCACCTTGCTTCTCTTTGCCTTTAAATTGCTTGGCTGCCTTGGGAGACTTGTCTCCCCCAAATTTGCCCGAACTCCCTTTCCTTCCCTTATCTTTCTTGGAGGAGCTCTTAGAGAACTCCACCAATGATTTAGCCATCGCAATTGCACTAGCAAGGTCTTGGACTCCCCTTCTCTTGAGTTCTAACTCAGCCCATCATTGTAAGCCATCAAGAAAGTACAATAGGCGACTTTTGTCAAGCATATTTGGAATCTCAAGCATTAGGGAGGAGTACTATCTAATGTAATCCTTGAGAGTACCAGTATGCTTTAGGCCTCATAATTTTTTCATTGCCACCTCTTCAATATTTTCAGGATAGAACTGTTTCTTTAACTCACCCTTGAAGGCTTCTCGAGTGTCAATTTGCACAACACCCCTTTCCATCTCGACATGTCTATGATGCCATCAGAGTATCACATCATGCTCGAGATAGAGAGTGGCAATGCTAATTTTGATAGGATCATCCACAATGTGCATAGCATCTAAGAACTTTTCTATTTGCCAAATAAAGTTATCAAGTTCTTTTGCATTGCGCTTACCCGCATACTTCGGTGGTTCAGGGACTTGATTTTCAGGGCAGCACTTGATGAGACTCCAACGGCCATAGCAGCCTTGCATAGCTCAAGGTCCCCCTTTACCTCACGTAGCTCTTCCTTTAGGGATTGAATTTCAGCATTAGCGGCAACATGAAATTCTTCAATAGATTTGTGCATATCTCCTATAAAAGCATTTAGCGATCCTTGGAGCCGACCCTCGAGCTCCTTTATTTCCTCGGCTCGTGCCTCTTTCTCATCTTCCTTCGAGTCAAGAGTGTCTAATACGTCCTCCATTGTTAGTTCCAACTTCGCAAGCCTTGCATTGAAGGCTCCAACTGTTTCCATAGTTGGGGCATCAGCACGTGCATCCTTTGATTTGTCCTTCCTACGAGGCTCACGAGTTTCCTTCCTACCACGTTCCTCTTGAGTAATAGGGACATTGCCAACTTTAACTTCACTGATATACATTGTTATAAGCACCCATTTTGCCTTGTAATAGGGCTCTGATACTAAGTGTTACAGGGTAAGAGTAATTTGCTTGTCTAAGTGCGGCAACAAGCAGGTAGCTTTCCCTAAAGCCTTACTAATTTCAGCCTTCGTGCTAGCAAATAAAAGTAAAGTAGGCAATTGAACCAACAATCATGCACAAGAGTAAATAAAACAATGAAGGTGTGTATTATTCACAAAAGGTTTGATGTACAATAGTATTCACACAGCTTTGTACAAGGAAGCTCTCACCTAGCTCTAAGGATCACCATTAGCATCCTTTACAAATGAGCTAAGCTGATATTTATAGCCATCATCATCGACCTTGGAAGGTTAGTTCCTAGCTCTCTCTAGAAGCTAAAGTCGGTTGGACAATAACTGGGATGTTCTAGAGAATTTCGGAGCGGGGCAGCTGGTTGGCTAGCCAATGGAGGCAAGAATCTTTCGGATTGGCCTACAATGGGGGAACCAAGCCAATTTTGTTAGGATCTACGAGATTCTTCCACCATTGTCCGTAATAGGCTAGAACCATCCGTAAGGTTCTAGAAATTTCTGCCGACATGCACTACCGAGGTCCCCCTATGTATGCAATTGGGGCCATGTTAGTTGGGCGAGCAGGAGAATAACAAAGTAGCGAGGAGGAGAGTACCTTGTCAACAGGCCAATTCGAGATTTGTTGTTGTCGATCGGCTTGCAATTGGCTTGGGAGTTGACATGGGGCTCTACTTTGCAGCTACTTCCATTCTAAATATAATTTAATTGGCGAATGTCTCATAATTAATTTACCTTGAGTACAAGAAGCACAAAAGTAATCATCAAACAAAATTATTTTTTAATTTTTTTAGTGAATATCCATTTATATTCTTAATAATATGTCACATTATATTTGAACATGGATGATCAAGATGATCATGTTAAAGAATAAAAATTTTGAGATCCATGCACTTTCGGTGTATATAGTATAACTCAGCCATCTTTATTTTTTATAAAGTACAATCTAGTTAAAAATTTTAAAATTTCTTAAATATGAACTTTTGATTCAAATTCATAGAGTTAACACATAAAAATTTAATATCTCTTTCACTTTGTTTCAATATAATATCCATTGAGACGTATTCTTTAAAACTTAATAGATTTCTTCAGGATCAATTTGAATACAATGCATTATTGAAATATTATTTTGCTCAAATTTAGAATATAAGGTAGACTTTTCTAGAGTCTTCAACTATATTTGCAAAACCAGATATCATGTTAACAATAATTTCTGTTAATGTTAACTATAACAAATATTTTCTAATCATGAAGAATTATGAAAATTATGCCAATATATATCTTTTTTGCACTTTTGATTTCAAAATTGGCAGGAAAAAATATTTTTTTATTATAATTTTTTTATTAAGATCTCGTCCATGATATTAAAAATATTTTACATTCACTTCAGAGAATAATATCAAAATAGATGGAAGAGTTTGATTATTTTTCATCAAAAGCTAAAAATTTTATTTAGCTACAGGCAAATAAAAAAATTAATTCAAAATATTTTATAATTCTTTACTCTCAATATAGCTACTGCAGGAGTATGTTTGAGGTATAAAAATTTTAATATTCATTAAAAAGACTGCGATAATTAATAATGAGTTGATCAATTTTTAATTTCTCATTTGAGTAATCAAAAGGAAAATTATTACTTCGAAGCGATTCTGCGATGATGTTTAATTTTCTTTTCATAGTATCTCTAAGATTCACAATATCAAGGTGAATCTCATTATTAAGTACGCATAACATATAATTTCATCAGAAAATATCAAGGGTCATAAATTTAAATTTTATTAAGAACTTGAATCATGAATCACAAAATGTATATATATGTATACACGTGAAATTTAAGTTTAAATTCATTGGTTAATGGGCATAAAAAATAAAAAATGTATATCATGTTCATGAATCCAAGTCAAAAACATATACAGATGTCAATTATTTCCACGTGTATATAATACTTAAAGTTGACAAATAATAAAACAACAATACATATATCCATGCAAACATATTAATGAAATATGTATTATCTATTATAACAGAACAACTCTTTACACAAGAGATATATATATATATATTAAATAAAAAAATTCATAATATTTTTTCTTTTTTCTTAATGATTCAACATGAAGAGATTTGATATTACTAATTAAAAAAAATTATAAACTTCAATTAAGCCAAGATTAATCATATTAAATCATATAAATTAAATATGTAGAAGCGTACCTTAATTTGAAAGATATAAATTTTTTTTACAAATTAAAAAAATTAAATCTTTCTCCCTTTACCATTATAATTTGAAGAGACTATCGTGTTGATAACGTATTATAAATAAAAGAAAAGAAAAGATATATAGAGAATGAAAAATTAGAGAAATCTCTTTATTATCAAATATCTCCAATGGACCATCCATAATGAGGTATTTATAGTAGCATAAGTAGAAATTAGATAAGAAAAAATATTACAATTAAATTCTAATTTGAATAGGATAACACTAATCATAATCTTAATAGGATAAGATTAATCTAATAAATAGTCACCCACATATTATTTAACAAATTTTAAATTTTACATTTTTTTAAATGGTTCCTTCATTTTACATTGCTATCTTCTTCTTCTTCTTTTTATATGTCTACATAATCCTTCCATGAAAGAGAGACAGGGCTCTGCTTTGCAGCTACTTCCATTCTGTAACAACCAATTAAGACTAAAATAATTTTTATAATTTTAAATAGAGTGATCCAAATTTAAAATATAAAAATATCAAGTCAACAAATATATATATATATGAGAAAGAAGTCACAATGAAATTGTTCTTTGTCAATTGTACAGTTTAATCATTCCGAAAATATTTTTGTCAAGACATCAGCAAATTCAAATTATCTTGTTTTATTGTTTCGCAAAAGCAGTCGATTCATGATGACAATATGGACTTCGAGGACTTCTACCCTAGTTGAAAGTTCGAGTTCTATTTTTACCAATCGTATCACCTACAAGGTCAAGAAAGGAAAGACTAGACTCAAGTGGGAAGACTCTGATGCCTAAGTCAGTAGCATGCAGAATATACTAGCTGAAAAGCAAGAAAAGGGAAAAGTGTTTTCGGATCCTTTACCTGTGGGGGCCTACCTCTGTATATGATTGATGGGTGTGGGACAATATCTGCCAGGGTTAAAAAATTTTTCGGGTGGCACCATTATACTTTTTGTCACGTTATACCAACTATCGTTCGAACACCGAAAAGTTCGATTAAAAGAGTCATTCAGAATGAAAGGTCATATGCCCAATAAGCTTGGAGATCGATCATACAGTTTGGTACAGTAGGGGTAGTATCACTAGTCCCTCCCTAGTAAACTGACATTTATGTCAGAAGAAGTAACTGTGGTGGAATGCAGATGTTGCGAAAAATACGTGTCGTCCATCAAGGGAGGTGGCGATCAGGTTGCTAAACATTAGAAGGGCAGGAAAAAGAAGTCAATTTTCCCACCTTGTGTCGTAAATGAGATGGAGCCTATAAATAGGGGCAGAGAATGATCATTAATCACTCATTTTGGCCAGTTAGAGTTTGATTGCTCTAATAAAGTTTTGTATAGTGTACTGAGGTTCAGTGTAGGGTAGACAGAGTTTGCGGTTGGTGTTCTGGTAATAATTGGTCAGATTCGCTTTTAAAATTTTATTTTTATAATTTTGTATTTCGTATAAGATGAGCTTAGAGAGTGAGCATGTGTATATAGATGAACAAAGAGTGAGTGAGGAGTTCGTACAATAAAGCGACCCCTCTAATTTCAGTAATAGAGTCGGTAGCTCATCCGATGGAGGATGTGTGAAAAACATTAAGGTGGCTAAAGCCACGGAAGTCAGGACTACAACAGCAGGTCCTGCCCTTTTGGATGAAAAGGTGGAAAGTGAAGAAAGAGATATGGGTTCCCGAGCTGTTACTGATCGGGCTCGTGTCAAGAATATTGCGTATATTTTGACTGAAGAAGACCTGAAGGGGATCCATAAAAAATATAGGATACCCACTGATAATAAGATATTATTGCTTGAGGGAGCAGTATGGGGCCACGATACTCTTAAAGTGATTTGGGGCCACGATACTCTTGAAGTGAACCAGATGATAATATACGAGGAGGATCTGAGGACAGGAGTTTGGTTTCCTCTGCGCTCCTTTATCATATGATTCTTAAATATTAATGGCATCTCTCCAGGACAACTAAGTCCAAATGCTTGGAGGACTGTCATGAGGTTTGAGTTACTTAGTAAGCTACTTGGCATCGAAGCCTCCCCTAAGGTCCTAGCTGCATTTTGCATTATTAAGGCTTGACTAAAATCAGATGAAGATTATTTGTACCTCCAGGCATGGCCAAAACTCTCCGTCTTCACTGAAAAATCATATTTGATAAAAGGTTGGAAAGATCAGTTTTTATTTTAGAGAAGTCCATTGGATTTGATTGCCTGATAAAGTGGAGCCGAGGTGAAACATGGCCAAATATAAAGAAGAGAAATCTGAATGTACAAGATCAAGCTATATTTGATAAGATAGTGCAGGACAATCAAAGAGGGAAGTTAAATTTTCTACATATGATTGTGAGATATTTTCCCTTGAGGAAAGTCCTAATTGAATCACGTTCTGAGGATCGGGCTAGTAAAGCTTCTATTTGATATTTCTGGTAAGTACATTCAATAGTAATATTTCGATTTTTTGTTTGTGTGCAGAAATAGAGAGAGAAGGAATGAAGAAGTGGATGAAGGCAATTCAAAAGGCTAGAGCCAAGGCAAAGAAGGCCACACGAGCAGCCTCTAAAGAAAAAAGGAGCACTAACTCTTCAAACGACAAGGTTGGAGAGCCCTCCAAAAGGGGAAAAAAGGATAAAGGGAAGGATATTAGAACGGGGGCGAATATGGGTACTATGCCTATTGCAGTGGACCAGGGTATCAAAGAGGTTAACATCGGAAGGAGTTTGGTATGCATGAAAGGGCGAGAAGAGGGAGGATCCTCGAGGGTGTGAGTAGAAGGGATTTAAGGAAATTAGGTCAAGCATAAGCTCAAGCTAAAGGAATTGGTACAAGCTCTAGTGAAGTCATTCGCATCTTGACATGACGATGATTTTTCCCTCAAGGATCCGCAGGTCGGTTACCTCTGTAGGGAGTACATAAGGAACATACAACAGAAGAATAAATACTTTGATAGTATGAGTTCGAGAATATTCCTAGAATCATTCTGAGCTACAGCTAGCGAGGTAAGTGAAGTTTGGCACACTGCTTGTTTATGTTTATTGCTTAGTAAATTAATTTAATTTAATAAAATATTTTTTTAGTTTGATCTCATGTGCCAAAGCATGGGTGATCAGTATGCCGAGATAGCAGCGGCTTATGGAGAGACTCAAGAGGAGCTTGAGGCACTGAAGAAAAAATAAACAAACACCAAGCGATGCTTGACTAAGATAAAAAAAAAGGGCTATAGAGGTGGATCGGCGAGCTGTCGAGGTAGCAAGCTGTTGAGGTAGAGTACCGAGTCGAGTCAGTGACAAAGGAGTTGAACCAAGCAAAGGGAGATCTCTCTATAGCACATGGGCTCTTGTCGCACTTAGGGATAAGATGAAAGATCAAATAGCTTAAGGAATCGTGAAATTCTAAGAGCTAATTATAGCCAAGCTGAAGAAGAGGTACCCTCAGGGGGATTTTAATTGGGTGTTCGATGTGGATTCTGATCAAGCTCCAGAAGCTCAGTTAATCAACCTAGAGAAGGAGGGAGGGGAGAAAAGTAGGGAGGGAAATGATGGAGAAGAGGGTGAGATTACTTGATATGCACCTTATCTTTCATGCACTTTTTTTAGCTCGGTAAAGAGCTTGAATAAGCTCGGTGTAGAGCTTTATTAGCTTGGTATGGAGCTTTACATTTTTTTTGTTCTTTTGTAACTAAGTTATTGTTGGCGGCCTGTATTTGAGGTAAAGGCCGACCTATAAATACTTGTAATTTATTTTTTTTGGGTTAATATATATATATATATGTTAAGTAGTCATTTCACTTAATTTTTTTTAATTCAAGCTTGGGATCGCAGAAAAACATGTATAAATATTTAACTAATATAATCACTTAAATGTAGTTCGATGTCCGAGCTGGACATCGAATAATTCAAAATGATATGGAAGGTTGAATGATTTGTTTAAATTAAGAGTGAAATTATGTTGAAGAGCTCGGCGTGTGAGGCACAATGAGCTATTTGTTATATGCGCAACGGGGTGTTGTAGAGCTCAGTGTATGAGACATGGTGAGCTATCTGTTATATACGCAATGGGGCACTTGTAGAGTTAGGTGTGCAAGGCACGGTGAGTTATTTGAGATATGTGCAATAGGGCACTACAAAGCTTGATGTACGAGGCACGGTGAGCTATTTGAGATATATATAATGGGGCACTGAGAGCTCGGTATGCGAGGAATGCTAAGCTATTTGAGATATGTACAACAGGGGGTTGAGAGCTTAGTGTTCAAGGTACAGTGAGTTGTTTTAGATAAGCACATTGTGGAGCTACAAAAGCTTGATGTGTGAGACACTATGAGCATTTGAGATATGCGCAATGGAGCAGTGCAGTGCTCGGTGTGCAAGGCACGGTGAACTATTTGAGATATCAGCAACGACGCACTATAGAGCTCAATGTGTGAGGCACGGTAAGCTATTTGAGATATGTGCAACGGGGCGCTAAGAGCTTGTATGCGAGGCACAGTGAGTTGTTTGAGATATCCAATTGTTTAAAGATTTAAATGCATACCTGAATAACTAGGTCTTTGTATGTCCATGCATGTGCGTCCATTATAATAAATTATATTAAAGTATTAAATTATGGAAGTCTATGGGCTCTTTTTATTGTGCCCGGTGTCACTTTCTTATTTTTCATGAGTATAAAATTCAGGTATCGCTTGTGATCATGAGATATCGCACAGAACTCTATGTGCGAGGCACGGTAAGCTATTTGAGATATGTGCAATGGGGCGCTAAGAGCTTAGTGTACGAGGCACGGTGAGTTGTTTGAGATATCCAATTATTTGAAGATTTAAATGCATACCTGAACAACTAGGTCTTTGTATGTCCATGCATGTGTGTCCATTACAATAAGTTATATTAAAGTATTAAATTATGGAAGTCTATGGGCTCTTTTTATTGTGCCCGATGTCACTTTCTTATTTTTTTATGAGTACAAAATTCAGGTATCGCTTGCGATCATGAGATATACAAGAAAATTGAATATTCAAAAATTTACAATTGAAACACTCGTACGAACTTACTGGAAGTACTTCTTCAAGTTGTTGGCTTTCTAGATCCTTGGAATCTCTTCTTCAGTCATTGTATATAGCTTGTACATGCCTCCTTTGAGCACTTCGGTGACTTTATATGATTTTTCCCAATTTGCTCTAAGCTTCTCATATCCTAACAGTCCCTGGGTGGTAACATTTCTCCTCAGGACCAGGTCTCCTTTACTTAGCTACTTAGGGCGAACTCGTCTATTGTGAAAACTAGCCATCTGAGCTTTATATGCTTCAGCTCTAATACTAGCCTACTCTCTCTTATACTCTAACATATCCAAGTTGTATTTGAAGTTTGATTCTTATTGTTATGAAAAATTGAGAGTCTTGGCCGATGGGAGTCTAATCTTAATAGGAACGACCACTTCAGTGCCATAAGCAAATGCAAAGGGGTCTCCCCCGTAGAAGTCCATAGGGAAGTGTGATAAGGCCAAAGGACATTATAAAGTTCTTTTGCCCATAGTCCTTTAGCTTCATCAAGTCTCTTTTTTAGCCCCACCAAGATATTTCGATTTGTGACCTTGGTCTAATCGTTGGCTTGAGGCTGGTAGACTAAGATAAATCGGAGGTCTATCTTAAGTTCAATGCAATACTCCCCAAATTGTCTAAAATTAAATTGTTTGCCGTTGTCAGTGATTAGGGTGTGTGGAATGTCAAACCTTATGATAATAGACTTCTTAAAGAACTTGATGACTGCGACAGGAGTTATGAAAGCAAGAGGCTCGGCTTCTATCCATTTAGTAAAAAGATCAACTATGACTAAGACAAACTTTTTCCGGGCTGTGGCTTGGGGGAAAGGACCTATGTCTATTTTTCAATAGGCAAAAGGCCACGGGCTTTTGATCATTCTTTGTTTGGCAGAAGGTTAATGTTGTATATTGGTAAACTTATGATACTTGTCAGATTTTTCCACTAGGCTCTTCGCATCAATACTCATTGAGGACCAAAAGTAAACATGAAGTGGGGACTTTCAGGCTATAATCTGAGCTCTTTCATGTACTTCACATATCCCTTCATAAATCTCTCTCAGCAAGTAATTGCCTTCATCTTTGGATACGCATCTGTTCTATGGATTAGAGAAAGATCTTTGATATAAGAGTCCGTTGTGGATAGCATACAAACTGAATTTCTTGGCAATTTTCTTAGCTTCCACTGGGCCCTCCGGCAGTTCATCAAAATCTAAAAACTTATAAATTGAAAGCCTCCACCCATCCATCAATTCAACTACCAGGATAAACGAGGTTTCATAGTTCAGACATTCAATAATTTCTAAGAGAACCCCTTGCTCGTGGGTTCCCCCTCTTTGGTGGCAAAAGCTTTAGCTAGCTTATCAGCTTGCTCATTCTCTGCCCGTACTATTTGATTAATCTCCCAAGTGCAATCATTTTGCTCCAGAGTCACTAAAAGTTTGGCTATGTTCTGCTTGAATTAGACCATGGTTGGTTCTCGAGCTTTATACTTTCCTCTTAACTGGCTGACTACCAATTGAGAATCCGAGAGTATTTGTAGTGATACTGGCCAAACTTTTGAAGCAAGTTTTAGCCTTAAACAGATGGCCTCATACTCTATCATATTGTGTGAAGCTGTGAAATTCAGTTTCGTCGAGTATTTGATTTGTATTTTGTCCGGGTATAAGTACCGCTCCATTACTAACCTTGTCTACTCTAGAAGCTTCATCTATATTAAGATGAATCAGAGGGTTGTTCATATAACTCGGTGACAAAGTCTGGTAGGACTTGTGCTTTCATGGCTCGTCTGGGTTCATATTTTACATCAAATCTACCCAATCATGTTATCCATTCTGTTAAATGGCCTGAAGTTTTCGGCCATTGAAGAAGTTTCTTCAAACAAAAATTGGTGTGTACAATGACAGAATGAGTCTTTGCAAAGTAGACCGAAGTGTGAGGGATAACTTTTCTTGTGGGGAGTACCAAAGTTCAGATCCATTGTCTTCTCTAATCAAAACTGAACCCATGGCTCTAGGTTAAGCTGAAAGGTAAAGATAAAGCATTTTGCCTTGGACAGGCCAACTGAGCATTGGGGGCGAGCTCAAGAATTATTTTAATTCATCAAAGGCCCATTGGCATTTTTCTGTCCATTGGAAGTTTTTTAGATTCTTCAAAAGTTTATAAAATGGTAAGCATCTCTTTGCCGAAAATGAGTTGAATCTTCCTAGGGCGGTGATTCTACCATTCAGTTTTTGCACCTCCTTAATACTTTTTGGTGGCTCCATTTCTACTACTGTTCTTACCTTCCCAGGGTCAGCCTCAATACCTCTCTTTAATATGATGAATCCTAAGAATTTATCAGACTAAACTCTAAAGGCTCACTTCTCTGGGTTAAGATTCATATTGGCTTGTCGGAGTATAGCAAAGTTATCTGGCAGATCTTTGGGATGTTCAACTGAAGGTCAAGACTTTATTACCATGTCATCAATGTAAACTTCAACATTCCGGCCTATGTGATCTCAAAAGAGCTTATTAACAAGCCTTTGGTATATAGCCCCAATGTTCTTTTAACCAAACGGCATGACTGTATAACAATAAGTTCTTCTAAAAGTGATGAATGAAGTTTTACTATGATCTTCAATCTTCAGAGGGATCTGGAGGTATCCAGACAAAGCATCAACAAAACTGTACTCTGCGTAGCCCACCGTGGAATCAACTAGGCCATCTATGCTAGGTAACGGGTAAGAGTCTTTGGGGCATGCCTTATTCAAATAAGTGAAATTTAACAATCTTCCAGTTGTTGTTAGCCTTTTTCACTAACACTGCATTTCATAAACAATATGAAAATAACACTTCCTTAATGAAACCCCCCTCTACAAGTTTTTCTACTTCTCACTCTGCCGCTAACTATCATTCTGGCCCTAAATTTCTTTTCTTCTATTTTACTGTAGTGGCATTGGGATTCACATGGAGTTCATAGATCATAAGTTCGGGTAAGATGCCTTCAACCTCGGTTGGGTTTCAAGCAAAGACATTTTGATGCTTTGTCAATACCCGAGTCAGGGCGCCCTCCTTCTCATGCTCAAAATTACTTGCTCATGAAGATTTTATCTTTCTCTCTCCTCATTTCTTTCAACATGTCAACAGGTTATGCACGTGACTTAGAGCTGTCAGGAAAATCCAGGGAATCGACTACAAGTACTAAGTTGGTATCCTTGAGTAGAACTATATAAGAATCACGGGCTACCTGTTGATTTCCCCTCATAACTATAGGGCCTTGAGAAGTTGAAACTTTCATGAGCAAGCTTCGTATTAAGATACATGCATCCACACCCATCAACAATGGATGCTCGAAAATAGCATTATAAGAAAAGCTCATATTTACTACCATAAAACAAGTTCGAAGATTTTGTAGGATAAGGCCATCCCCTAGTTGTACATCAAGCATAATAGATCCTAATACAAGAACTGAAAGTCCAGATAAACCAACCAAAGGTGTAATGATGGGCTTTAAAATAACGGGTGATAAACCGAGCTTCTTGTAAGCATCAAGAGTTAATAAGTTTACGGAACTGCTCATATCGACCAATATTCATTGGACTTGATAATCATGTATTACAACTTCCACTACTAAAGTATCGGTGTAGGGGCCAGTGATCTAATGTGACTCTTCAGGGTAAAAGGTGATTACCGAGCTGGGGGATCTTGGGACCTTTGCAGTAGAAAAAACTTCTTTAGCTCTCCGCTTTCGCGAAGCCCCTATAATATCATATTGTTCACCTCCTGCTATGACATGTATCACACTAGCCAGAGCCTTTCTAGAGGTTGCAGGAGTTTGGGAGCTAGGTTCGGCCTGGCCATCTTATTCGATCATCGAAGCGACAAATTGTTTCTATTGACATGCCGAATTAGTCACTCTATTTCTCTCTTTAGTTTTTGATAACCATTTGTTTTATGACCATGGCCTTGATGAAAACTGCAGTATAACTCTTGATTTTGATTTGGATAATCTCTCAGAGGTTCGGGCTAATTAACCTCAGTGTTTTGCTTGAGCCATCATAAAATATTAGCCCTAGAGACAATAAAAGGAGTAAATTATTCTGGAGCTTTAGTGATGTGATAGGTATGGTTGGGGTGATGTTGGGCAGGTTGCTTCATCTAGTTGAGGTTAGAGTTTCTCCAAGAGGTATTTGGCTTAAATTGGCTCGGTGCATCTAGCTTGTATGCATGTTGTTTAGGTAGTTTAGGTTTCTAAGATCCTCTAGAGGTTTGGGCCTGGTTGTGACCTTGATGGTTGGGATGGAGTTCTTGCCATACTCTACCATCTTCATCAGCCCGAATGTACTTGTATGACCAGGCCATGAGCTTAATAAAGTCCTACGGCATGTTCTTACTTAAGAAGCGAGAAAACTGAGGGCATTCTGTGTTTCGGATCAAAGCTTCCAATGATATCTCAAGGTTAACCCTTGGTATCTCGCCTCCTATATCATGAAATCTATCAACATATTGCCGCAGTGTTCATAAAGTTTCTGCATGACCTTGAATAAGTCAGCCGATATTCTAGCAGGCTTGATGGAGGATGCAAATTTATTGATGAAAAGCTCGACGAATTGGCTGAAGTTATGAATAGAGTGCGTCTCAAGGTTCTTATACCATAGTTGGGCATTGCCCGTGGAGGTTCTGGGAAATAGTTTACGCAAAGCAGCATATGAAGTTGTAAATATAAAGGCGGTGTTGTAAAAGTAACCCACATGTGTTCGAGGGTCTGATGTTCCATTGTACTCCTTCAACTTCGGTATATGGGAGCTAGGATAAATTTCATCAAGGATCTTCTTAGATAAAGGGGAACAAAAGATGGCATCATATTGCAACACCATACCTCTGCACATGCGTTTGATTTTGTCCTTCACCAAGTTATTAATATCTTCGGCAGTTATCATGGCCTCTTTCCCCTTAGGTTGGGTTTGGGTGGATTTTGACATCGGGGGCAATAGTTGTGTGGGATGCTAACTGCTCTGGAGAA